>JARDYH010000002.1:157863005-159068421 GCA_029215795.1 Anniella stebbinsi | reverse complement strand
AGCAAAAACATACAACATACACACAATCTGTACATTTAAAAACCACTTCAACACTTCAAAAAACTACAAAAACAAGCAGCAAAGGCAAACCCACAGGTGGGCTGTGTTTGGGATGGGGGATGGATCACTAGTTGAACTGGCCTGATCTGGGTACGGCCATCTTGAATTTTCAGTGAGTACCAATGTTGAAAATAGTTTGACAGCTGGCCCTGTCATTAAAGGAACTGTTGCCTATCTTTCCTCATGCTGGCTACATATGTGCATTAACAAATTGCATGACATTACAATCAACGATACCATGATCAGAATGTTGCATTTTTTAAATAAAGAAAATGACTATTTCCATCCTTTCACTTTAAGTGTCTTTTTATTTGTTCCCTTAAAGATTCTAACACTTTCTGGATGGCTGTGATTAAAGCTGGCTGCACAGCCCTGTATGGAACACTGGGGTCAGGTGGAGGCGGAGAGTTCAACTTGTTTGTCTTTAAAGCTGGTGTTGGTGTTGGCAGGCTAGAAAGAAAGGGGAGAAGGGACCTTTGCAGAATCCTATTCTGGGATGTTACACAGCTCAGACTCATAAACTATGCCTCTTGTACATAATCCATGAAAGGCGGAATGGTGTAGTGGGATGGAGTATTGGACTTGCAGAGCTAGTTAAAATCTCTGCTGGACTATGAAGCATGCTGGACCAATTGCTATCTCTCAGCCTAACCGGGTTGTTGTGAGGATATAATGGAGAATGCCCCATCTATGCTATCTTCAGCTTCCAGGAGGAAAATCTGGCTACAAATGCTAGTAAACAATTGGATTTTTATTTTTATTTATTTATTTATTTATTTATCACATTTGTATCCTGCCTTTTTTCCTCTTGCAAGGAATCCAAGGCAGCTGCCACTTCCTCCTCCTCCTCCTCCTCCTCCTCCTCCTCCTCCTCCTCAGTGGTGACACCAGAAAAAAAATTCAGGGGGGGGCACAGAAGGAGCAAAGTATATTTCCAGGTGGTTGGGCTGTATCCCATATGTAAAACCTCTGAAAGGAAAATAATGGTATATCTCACTCTAAAATTGCTGTCCTAACCACATATTCTGAAATAAGTCATATATGGATAAATTTAGTTTTTTGTAAAAATAAAAATAAAATAGCATGTATTAGTCAAATTCAAATTACCGTAAGGAAAAAAGCTTTCAAAAAAGTACAGTCACTGCACAAGCGTTTCCTTGACGTACAGTTTAAACAGACAGAACACTTCCTTTTGAACCAATGCAGGAAGAACCAGAAAATAGACTCTTAGTATATAAGGAAAGAGCAAACTGAGACACCTGGGCCCTGTTTACCTAGGAAACCCAATGCATGTGAAGTACTAGTCCAAAGATCCAAAAGATGAAGTTTTTGAAGATGAAGCTCCTGATGAAGCTGAGTGATTTTTTTTATTGCAATCCATTGCCTTTGTAATATGGAATCAAAGAAATAAGAGGAATTGAATATGGTGGGTAAACATTCATAGGCTTGTACTGTGAGTAAATTTTCCCCATCCCATTCCTGTCCTAATTCTCTGAGGAGAGAGAAAAAAGGAAGACGTGGAGAAGGTACAGATTAATTCTTTCCTTCCCCTCTCATTTTTCCTGGCCTACTGTCCTGAGAAAAAAAGGAAGAGAGCCATGGAATAAGCAGATTAATTCTTCTGAGGGTGTTCTTGCTTCTCTGGCAGTTGGTGCCAGAGCAGCAAGTGTGTGTTTCGGTTACATAATTGCAGCATACTAAATTCCCAGAACTAACAGAGATCAGGCTTTTTTTTTTAAAAGGGTCTAAAAACAACAACAACAACAACAACAATTTATCCAGGGTATGTCACAACGCAGAGAAAGGCATTCATAGCCAAGCCCACTCGTCTAAGATTTAAATTAAAGGGAAATGGGAGATCACGAAACCCGTTTCACACATAGGCAAACTGTGACAGCAGGAAAATAAGAATCAATGGCTTAAGTGAGTGAGTTTGGGTTACATAATCACAGGTTTCAGAAGAAGAAGAAAAAAGTATGCCCCATAAAACAGAAGGAATTTAGCCAGGAGTATATGTTAACTTGCACCACGAAAAGGAAAAAAAGGGTTTTTTAAAACCATATTTTCACAATATGACTGAAATACAGCAAAACAAAATGGATTCTAGGCCATATTTACAAACAATTGAACCCAGCTACTGTTGGAGGAACTGAAAGCAAAGAGGGGAGGGAAAACACCCATTCACCCTTTCCTTGTCCAGAAGGGCTCCTAATATCCATTGTCAGTAACTTACTTCTGAGTAAACATGCATAGGATTATGTGATAAACCCTAAAAACTGTCACAAACCTAGGGTGACCATATTTTGTAAACCAAAAAGGAGGACAACATGGTCAGCCCCCAAGGGGGTGTCCCCACCATGTCTGCCCCCAGGGGCGTGTCCAGCACCAAGGGGCGTGCCCACCTGAACATAGCCTTGGTCACATGCCTGATTTTACAGCACACAATTACGACAAATCTGTTCTACATAACATCTTAATGTTAAAATCACTGAAATAACAAGTGAGACATCCATTGTATCTGAAATTAACTTCACTCACTCCTACTTTTGTAGCTTTTGCTGAACTTTGTTGCTATACCCTGTGTGATACATTCTCCCCTTCCCTCAAATAACTTTTCTGATTGTATCCTTACTCTGCTGCTAGCTGCTGCTTAACAGGGCTTGCTGCTGGCCGGCCGGCCAGCCAGCTGGCTTTTTTTTTTAAAAAATTAGTTTTAAAGTTCAATTTTGTTTTGATACTTGCTAAAACTCAACGGATGAACGGATCTGCTTCAAACCTGGCATGGCTAAAGCCCTATGTAGGAGCTATCAAAGTGCCAAGTTTCATCTCTTTATCTTTAAAAATGACATTTATTTAAAGATAATAATTTTAAAACCTCAAACTTAAAAAAAAATCCTAAAAATCAACGGATGAATGGAACAGCTTCAAATTTGGCATGGCTAAAGCCCTAGCTAAGGGCTATTATGTTGCCAAGTTTCATCTCTTTATCTTTAAAAATGATGGCGCTGTAACCATGTTTGTTAATTCCCATTGACTATAAAGTAGAACTGCCCTTTTGGGTGGGGGTGGGATGGGGAAAATCCAGATTTTTCTTCAAATTTCATAATCCCCCCCCTTCCCAGATTTGTTACCAAAAATCCTGACATGTCCTGGTTTTTCCTGACATATGGTCACCCTACGACCAATTCTTAGAATGAAACTCTCTGGTCAGTTCACAACAATCAAAACCACAAAGCACATTATAGATTACAATATAAAATGTAAAAGCCTAAAGGTTTTCCCCAAAGTTCTACCTTAAAATTTTTTTAAAATGAAAATAAGTGGAAAGATGCAATTAGGAAGAGAGGAAGGAATCTTGGTAAGCAGTATTTACACTGCCAGCTAGTCTTCCTCTAAACCAGTCTTCCCCAACCTGGCGCTCTCCAGAGGTTTTGAACTTAAACTCCCATCAGCTCTAGCCAACCAACATGGGGTGCCTCTTCACGAGAGGTTTAATGCTCTTTGAAGTCTCATTAAAAAATTTACCTCCACACCAGCGGAACGCAAATGGGGCGTAGAGGTGCGTTATCTCTCCAATTATGCGCATTATCGAATGCGCGTTAAATCGCGAGTTTTATTTTGCTCCGTCCGTTAAAGCGCATTTTGACTGTGTGCATATGCGCTTATGCGCATTAACTACTTGTAAACCGCATTTTGGATATCCGTTAATGCGCTTCGCCGCCTCTCGCTGCCTCTCGTGCAGAGGGATTAGGTGTAAATGCGCTTCTGCGATTATGCGCATAATCGGCTAACCAGGCGCAAAAGCGAATCCTTGTAGAGGGGACCATGGTCAATAGTCAGGAATATTGGGAGTTGTGGTCCAAACCATCTAGACAGTGCCAGGTTGTGCATGGTTGCTTTTAAAGTCATTCTCTAGCAGCTACCCCCAACCAACCCATCAAATACACACCGGGGGGGGGGGGGGGAGACAGAAACTACTCCATTCTGTATTTGTCCCAGTTAGCGCAATAAGCAGGGTTTGAGGCAAGGGGTGTGTGTTGAGAGCAGCAATGGCTGGAAAGCTTTAAACATCCCCTTCCCACAAATTCTTCCCCCACTCCTAGTTTCAGCCTGGGATCTTACAGGGATTTAGTAACAACATAAAAAAGTATTTATACAGCTAATAGCCCTAACAAGTCATGATGGAATATAAAAAATACTATTACCAGTACCTGGAAAGTGTAGGTGGTTATTAGCAGAAATCAACTGGTGTCTGGGCTTGCCTCGCTCCCTGTTCCTGCTGCTGAGTGAGGGGAAAGAGCTGAGGGGCTGAAGAGGAGAGTCCGCCTCCCTCTCCTCTAAAACAGCTGAGCTTTGCCTTCGAGAAGGCAGCCACAAGCCCAGCCAAGGCTACAGCGCAGGCACCTGGCTTTCAGCAAGGCTAACTGTTAATCCTTGCTGTGCCTTGCTGAGACTGCCTTGCCTGGGTGAGCCCTCCTGGTAACGCCAGCTCTGCCAGCAACTGGGGTGGCAACTGTTGTGGCAAGCTCTTGTTTGGGGGGGGCACTTGCCACCCCTGGGGCCACCCCTGCTTTTTCTTTTTAATCCTTTAGGCCAACAGTGACTGGCTCAAAGTCACCCAGAGAGCTCCATGGCCAAGTGAGGACTAGAACCTGGATCTCCCAAGTCCCAGTCCAACACTCTAAACACTATACCACCCTAGCTCTCACTATACCACATTGGCTGATATTTATTTATTTATTTAGGGCAGCCACCCTCAACTTGGTGCCCTGCAAGGCTTTCCATCACCCCTAGCTGTCATGCCCACTGTCCATGCTGGCTGGGGATGATGTGAGTTATAGACCAACACATTTGGAGGGCCCCAGGTTGCGGAAGGTGGTTTAGCGGTGTTTATTTTACCCTGAATTTCAATTTTAAATTAAAAACTCTCAAGGTGGCTTGCAAAACAAGTATCACGTAAAATCAGGTCTGTACTTTCTTCACCCGTCAATATATTTGGATCAATGTCTATTTTCAGGGTTGTGTTTGTCTATTGACATCTAGCAAGCCTGTTCCCAACTGATGAGCATCACTCATTGCCTGATGCATAATAGGAGAATATATAAAGCTTGCTGGTGAATGAGCAACTGGAATAATGTAGCAGCTTTAGATTTTAGTTTAGCGGATCTCTTTCCTGGTCTTTGGATGTTCCCTCTCATTCAATTAATAATTAATTGAATGAAGAGGAGGGCGGGGCCATGCCTGTAGGCTCTTTCCCCACCCCATCTATGCATTATGGGGTTATGTCTGTAGAGGGGAGTCTGCTCAGCATGTAGCGTGGCAATCTTAAAGGGAAAGCATTCGTCTCTGGTTTAGAAACGGTTAATTCTATTTAACAGCCAGAGTTCCCCTAAGCAACAAATGCTTGGACGTTCTCTGAGACCTTTTCTACACAAAACTGTTAATTCACTGTATTTACTGATATATTTCAGTCCCTGAAATAAAATTTCAGTTGTACAGGCTACTTGACTACCAAAAAGACCTATAATTTTCTTTCCTTAACGGTCCATCAATTTGATGTGAACATAGTGGCCTGGTTCACATGCAACAGTAATCCAATTTTTTTAAATCCCTGGATTGTCATGAGTGAGCCAGTATGCTAGTTCACATGGCTTGATTGCTCCCGCTTGGCTCATCCTGCAGCAGGAGCAGCTAAATAACCCAGGGACACTCCATCCCTGGTTTATTTAGGGCATTTCTACATGAGGCTTTTAACCCACGCCTTTACCAAGGATTCTGCTTCTGGATTCTTTGTGGGATCAAGTTCAGCTCCTTTACACATTTTTTTTTCTGGGGGTTTTCTTTCTCTGCCTTTCTATATGCTCCATTACACAACCATTAGGTGGTGCTGTGGTATAGCAGAATTGTGAAAATAAATGAAGATTTCATGCTGCCATTCACAGATATACCTAGGCTGACCATCTGAAAAGAAGGACAGGGCTCATATAACTTTAACAGTTGTAGAGAAAAGGGAATTTCAGCAGGTGTCATTTGTATGCAATTAGTTCCTGGTGAAATTCCCTCTTTATCACAACTGTTAAAGGTGCAGGCTCTATACTAGAGTGACCATATACAAAAGAAGGCAGGGCTCTGCAACTTTAACTGTTGTGATGAAGAGGGAATATCACCAGGAACTAATTGCATACAAATGACACTGATTGAAATTCCCTTTTCTCTACAACTGTTAAAGT
The DNA here is from genome assembly GCA_029215795.1 of Anniella stebbinsi. Lineage (NCBI taxonomy): Eukaryota > Metazoa > Chordata > Lepidosauria > Squamata > Anniellidae > Anniella > Anniella stebbinsi. The sequence goes on along the minus strand of JARDYH010000002.1, from coordinate 159,062,131 downwards.
TATATGAGCCCTGTTCTCCTTTTCAGATGGTCAGCCTAGATATACCAGACTTTCCTCTTTAGAAAAACCTTCACTTAAATGGTTGCAAACATGGGAGAGGCTTTGGAGGATGACCTTGTCATGAAAAGCACATGGAAACTACCATGAGTGAGGAATCATGGGTGCATAATAAAAGCCTAGTGTAGAAAGGCACATAGACTCCCCCTGTAATATGAAACCTGATTGTGCAGGGTTCCACATCATGAGGGGATCCTGTCCCCATAGGGGACATGGCTCCCAACATGTAAATGTGTGTGTGTGTGGGTGGCCCCATGCTCCCCATGATAAAAGGGTTTATCATGTGAAGGGGCAATGCTTGAATATTATTTATTTATTTAATGATTTGCTTAGCTGCCTTTCAAGACTGCAATCTTCCCAAGACAACTAAAAATATAAAACATACAGTTCCATACCAATAGAACAAGTTCATAGAATCATAAATCAAATTTAAACAAATCTAAATCCCAAACCTGTTAAAACAAGTCAACCCAAAACAGTTAAAACAAGCTAAATCCAAAACTTAACCAATTAAAGCATCAGCTATAAAAGAACAACCCATTCAGTTCAGTTAAAAGCCAAAGAAAATAAAAACTCCATTGGACAGGGGCCGCCACGCGGAAGACCCAGTCGCTAATACCTGCCAGCTTTACAGATCTTAATGGTGGGTTGGCTAGGGTGACCATATGAAAAGGAGGACAGGGCTCCTGTATCTTTAACAGTTGCAAAGGACAGGGAATTTCAGCAGGTGTTGTTTGTATGCATTCATAACCTGGTGAAATCCCCTCTTCATCACAACAGTTAAAGCTGCAGGAGCCCTGTCTCTTGACCATGTAGAAAAGAGGGCAGGGCTTCTGCAGCTTTAACTTTGTGATGAAGAGGGAATTTCACCAGGTTCTGCATATATACGAATGACACTTGCTGAAATTCCCTTTTCTATGAAACTGTTAAAGCTACAGGAGCCCTGTCCTCCTTTTCATATGGTCAGCCTAGGGTTGGCTGTAGGGTCTCTAATTATAGTCTTGACATGAGGGCAGGGGGCAGGCTGCAGGGAAATGTAATTCTCAATAGAAATTGCATTCCTCTGATGGAAAAGTGAAACTAAAAGCAAAAGGGCTTGAAATCCCGAAAGAGAAGCCTGAGCTAGGGAGTTTGATAGGACTGTTCTCTAGTCAATAAAATAGTTATTGTTAATTTACTGCAGCCTCTGGGATTCATTAAACATGGTGTCAGAAGTCAGGATCTCTTCATAGAGGCTCTAGTGAGGGCAGAGATGTCTTGCATAGCTCCACAAAGGAGGCTGGAGGCCTAACCTCACGAAGTGCCCTCTGATTGAGGCTCTTGATTTCTGCAGACCTGCTGGATGATCAGATTGGAAGCAGTATTTCTCTCAGTACAGAACTGCCACAAAACCAAGCCCAGAAGATGAAGACCTCCAAGTATGCTCCTTCATCTATTCCATGGGCCCAGAAGCAGAAGGCATAAACGTGTCAAAACCAGGAGCTTGGATTTGGCCTGGAAATGCATTGGCAGCCACTGCAGGTGGTGTAGAATTCGTGTAACATGATCTGACCATCCAGCCCCAAGGAGGACTCTAAGGACCACATTCTGCATCAGCTGAAGTTTCCACATCAGCTTCAAAGGCAGCCCCACATACAGTGCATTACAGCAATCAAGTCTTGATGTAACTGGTAGATGCATAACTATGGCTAGGCACTTCTGTTTACGTCCACCACCACCAATGCTTCCAGAGGCAGCAACGATTCCAGAATCACCTCCAAGCTATGAACTTGGTCCTTCGGGAGGAGACAGCCATGGCAGTGGGGGGAAGAAAACAAATTTCTTTTCTGAAAACGTTAAAGGTTACCCTTCCACAACCCCCCTCCCCAAAATAACCTTCTCTCTAAAAATTGCAGGCCTCATTGCCTCCCAAGGGGCAACCATGTCTGAAAATGATCCAGTTCTGCCAATATTTTTTTTTAAGTTACAGGTGTCGCCTTCTTAAAAACCCTCAAACTGTAAATGTGTCTAGCACAGAAACCCCTGCACCTATTTCGCTGGCATTTTGCAGGCTTCAAGCACTCAAAAGGGAATACTAGGGCCACACACTTCATCCAGTTCTCTGAAAAAGTTTTTTTTTTAAAGTTATAGCCATTTGTTAATTTCTCCATGTTAGTCAATAGGAAAATATAAGATGCCTCAGATTTCTGAAACAAGGCTGTCCTTCAGACTCAAGTCAAAGCCAAAGAAAACAAAAACACCCCCTTAAAACAACAACAGATGGAGCCTGCTAGGTATCTCTCAGGAAGGAACTCCATTGGACAGGGACCACCATGTGGAAGACCCAGTCGCTAATACCTGCAACTTGCTTTTGGAAGCACTAAAGTAGGATCTGTACTGAATTTTCTCTTTGATGTACACCTTTTCTCTTTGGTGCATACACAAAAGGAGGCAGGGCTCCTGTAGGCTGACCATATGAAAAGGAGGACAGGGCTCATGTAACTTTAACAGTTGTAGAGAAAAGGGAATTTCAGCCAGGGTCATTTGTATGCAATTAGTTCCTGGTGAAATTCCCTCTTCATCACAACAGTTAAAGTTGCAGGCACTATACTAGAGTGACCATATACAAAAGAAGGCAGGGCCCCTGCAACCTTAACTGTTGTGATGAAGAGGGGATTTCACCAGGAACTGATTGCATACAAATGACACCGGCTGAAATTCCCTTTTCTCTACAACTGTTAAAGTTATATGAGCCCTGTCCTCCTTTTAATATAGTCAGCCTAGGCTCCTGTGTTTTTACTAGCTGGGGCAGATGCAGCTTGTTATAGAGGGATTGCTCAAGTATTATGTAATGTTCCTCAGCATGTTTAAGTATGAAGTATTGGGAATGAAAATAGGGTTGTTTCCAACTTGCCTTGTGATGGAGGAGGACTCAATATTTTCTGGAGAGAAATTATAGTGGAGCCTAATTGCAAGGCGCACCATGAACAAGCCTAGATAGTTACACTGCAGTACGGTTGCCAGTAGGGTTGGGTCTGTACTCTGTAGCTTACCTAGCATGATGGTTACTTTAGCCTTGGTTGACAAAAGAACATGAAAAGATGATAAGTGAAAGTAAACAACTTGTGCCCCCCCTTTTCCTTCCCTTCAAAATTACTTCTTCTGTCAAAGGTGTTAGAGAACTCTTTTCACACACACAGAGTTAGAAGCGCCATTTAGTTTTTAGAGCTTATACGGGACTTTTAATCATCCTTGATGTGCAAGGGAAAAAACATTTTTCATTTAACCTTTTGGCGTTCTGTATTCTGTGTCTTCGCTGCTTGGATATATCATTCCAAGGCCTTTATATAACAGACACCGCTGCATTGTACAAGTGCCTGTGAACTGCTGATATTGTGTCAAACGTTATAGGGGGCTTTGCTAGGTGTTGTTTTTCTAGGTCTCTCATCTTTCAGGGTTGACTGAAGAATGTGGTAGAAATATGGGGATCTTCTGGAAAGTACACAGCCTAATTGGTCGTAAAAAATGCTAAAGACAATAGAGGCATAGAAATCCTAACAGCTTCAGGGTGTCATGTGCCAATATAAAATCAGTTTCATTTTCTCCCCCCACCCTGCAAGTTACATAAGTGCAATCATGTCTCTCAAAAGCTGCCTAAAAGAAAAATGATAGAAGCACAACATACTTCCCTTGCATTGTTGGATACTATGGTCTACACTCAATTGGCTCTCTTTAAAAGGTGGGAATCTCAGCTGTAGCCACAGGGAGAGATTGACATATTTGGGGCACCTTTGCACTGTAGAAGCTTAGCGATGAGCAGCAACAGTACACATTTGCTGCCAGGGACATTTGGGTGGTTGGTTCGTAGCACAAAATTCTGAGGAGGATCATATAGATATAGAACAAGAGCCTAGACTCTTGAATTGCTGTATAGGGGGAAGTGGTTCTGGGAAACACCAGAAGGGCATCTATAGCATTCTTTTTACAATGAAGAAAGTTCCTCTGTTTCTTACGTCAATCCTTTATAAAATAATCTTTACAACGTTTCATTCTAGAATAAGTTGCAGGATGATGAATATTTCCTCCTTTTCTTGTTCTCCATTTTATCTCTGAAACCCAGAACAGAGAAAGGCATATCTACACCACAAATGGAAATCAGCTTTAAATTGTATAACTCTAGAATTGCCATGTTGCAGCGTGGCTCCATGGGTCTTGTCAACTCTCCATGACTGCTGAAATCAGCAGGATCCACACAGCAGGTGAAGGAGGGGTACAGGGAGTGGGGGCAACCAGGCAGGAGAAGTCATGGCCACCTCATCTAATTGCTTGCATGGCAGTCTTTAAGGGAGATAATTAATCTCCAGTTTAGAAACTGTCAGCTTTATTTATCAGCCAGAGTTTCCCTAAGCAAGGAATGCTTAGAAGTTTTCTGACAGCTTTTCTACAGTCTGTTAATTGATGTATTTTAAAACCCTGGGTTGCTATGAGTGAGCCAGTATGCTTGTTCACATGGCTTGATTACTTCCGCTTGGGTCTTCCTGCCAGCAGGAGCAGCTAAACTTCGTCCATGGTTTAATTAGGGCATTTCTACATGAGACTTTTACCTTGCACCTTTATCAAGGCTTCTGTTTCCACATTCTTTGTGTTTTTTTCTGGTTTTCTTCTTTCCCAGCCTTTCTATATGTTTTTTATGCATTCTCATTCTTCCATTTCTAAATAACACCAGACTTTCCTTGTCAGGGAAAAAAAGATGATAGCGATGCAGAGCTCCTGGAGGTTGATGATGTCATGTAAAGAACTCACAAACTATTATGAGTGAGCAGTCACCAGCACACAATAATAGCCTCGTGTAGAAAGGCTCTTAGTGTTATGCCCAAACCTAGCTTTTCTCTGGGGAGGAGCCAGATGGGAGCAATCAAGCCACCTGAACTGGCAGACGGCTTAAGCACAGTAACCCAGACTTTAAAAACAACAACCTTGGTTTATTGTTGTGTGCAAACTAGGCGAATAGATGCTTCCACGTGCTTTTATTGTACAATTGCCCTGGTTTGAACACAGAATTTTACTGGGGGTCTAGACATCTTGGTTTTCCATTTGTAAAATCCCCCCCCCCCATGCTTTCTCACCATTTTGTTTGGCTTTTTTCTTCCTACAAAAACTTATGAAGGAGGGAAGGACAGATTAGTTCCATAACATCCTTTGATTGGTAGCACTATGAACACTGAGTTTGGAAGCACCCAGTGACCTAAAGTCTTTAATGGAGTTGTTTGGGTTCTATTTGGCACTCACATTTTCTCCTTTGAATTTTTTTTTTTGCATTGATACCAATTTCTAACCTTATTGTTTTGTATACCAACAGCCACTTAGCTCTCATAGTTTGAGAACATTCAGAGAGGTGAATGAGTTGGCTTGGCAACAAAGGGTCATCAGGAAGTTGGGGAGCTGAGTACGCTACTTGGGTAGTTCTCTTAATAACAAGTCACACAAATGTAACATTTGAGTTTCTCAGTTGTCACTTTAGCTGGGTGGTAGATTATGAGCAGAAGCATTTTAGGGAAGATGGTAAAGAAAGTTTTCAAATTATTGGCATAAATTAAGTCCGGTGACAAAATAATGAACTGTGATAACAGAGTTGTCCTCATAAATATCTGCCCATCTCTTGATGTTATTATTCCCTTTTAGATTTTCAACTAAATGCACATACAGGAAGGAGAGGGATGGCAGGCATTCACAACCGCTGGCACAGTTCTGCATCTTGTACACATTCTCATGCGAAAGTGTAAAGAGGCTGTGCTCTTATTGTACATGTATAACCTTTGTCTATGGGATCATGGGTCCTGCCTCTTCCAAGGCCTTGTCAATAATTGCCAATATTTTGTCCGTAATTTTGCCCTTTTTGATGCTTTGTTTATATGTGAGTTGATAGAGTTTCTCCCACCCCAAGGTTCAGCCCTCTTTCCTGAATCTATTGCAGACTGGGGGGTGCATGGCAGATTCATCTTGTCTCATAGAGCATCAACAGACAAATCTATTATCACACACTTGTTGCTGCCCAACAGGTCATTTGATGACGCTGTCTGCCTCCCGCACGTCTCCCGTTCCTTCTGGTCTTCGTTCTGCCACAAATAAGACCCCAGTAAATCTGATTTTTTTTTTTGGTGGGGGAGGGGGAAGCAAAATGTGCTGCCATTTCCTGCTGTGTGCAGGAAAAGCAGTATGATAAAAAAAAACAGCCACTGAATGGGCCACATGGTCATTGTTGACTTCCTCTTTCTTTCCCTGTGCGAAGAAAAAGGAAGTATTGTGGGATAGAAGAGGGGGGAAAGCGCTGGTATGGAAACACGATTCCCACCCACCCCGGTCTGGTGACTTTCATCATGTGCATGTATACACCCACACACATTCTGAAGCCCTATATCACATTTATTGTCAACTCCAAGACAATTGGATAATCCTAGTACATCTGGAACCCAAATACCCTTTTGGTTGTAAAATCCATAGAGAAAAGGCTAATCCAAAGCTATCAGTGAGCTTCCTGGCCACATAGGGACTAGAACCCATGAGTCTTAGTCCAACACTCTAACCGCTACGCCACACAGCTACACTGTTTCCAAATATACTTCTAGGTTTATCTGGTACAGCTCTTACTTCCATTCTCTAGTTTCATTGTGAGTAAAATTTCTAAGATGTATTTTTGTATCTCATTTGCAGATTTTTGTGTTAAAAATGAGGCAGGAGGGAGAAACAAGGGTCTGTTTCCGTTCATGAGAGGGTTTTGTTTTTGATAGATATTCTATTGATTTCAAGGGAGCTTTTGTTGTGATGGCAGTCCAAAAAAAAAGGGGGGGGGGAAGTGTAGCAATAGAACGTAAAATGAGAGAAGGAATGATCTGTGAAAACATAGAGTTTTAAGAGAGAATATAAAGTGTTGTTTTACTTGTCAGAAAAATCAATTACTTGCTTGTTAAAGAAACACCCACAGTGTGTTAACACCCAGTTCCTTATTTGATGTAATGAAGACCATGGTGAATGTTGAGGCAGGTAGAATCCACTAAGGAATAGCTCATACAAAACCCATTGATTTCACATAGGCTGAAGTGACGTCTATTAGACTGTGTCCATTAAAGGAAGCCTCTTTTACTGGATTGCTTAGCCTCTGACTGCTAAGGCGCCAATTCAGTGTGATCCAAAGGCACCTCTTCCTTCTCTACAGACAGGCTACACAAAGAATTTTTTCTAGCTTTGTAGTGATATCAGCGAGCCAAAATAGGGCTCTGCGTGTGGGTGGCAAAATATAACAGGGTCTATTGAGTGGGGTGTGGGAGTGATTTCAATCTTGCCTCTAGAGCCATGTGACAAAATTTAACAGAAGCTGATACTGTGGTTTTATTATTGTGTTTTGATTTTACTTGTAAGCTGTCTTAGAAGTGTGTGTGTGTGTGTGTACATTCTAGTAATGGGTGTGGAAAAAGCCAAAAGAGGCAGATTTACAGATAATGTTCAGTCTGCAGCGTGGGGTGTTTGGAAAAGACATTTGTATGCAGGTATTATTTCCCCCCAACTTGCACAATGTTCCTTCCATCAACTCCGTAGTTGGGGCACAGACAGGATGGGATGAAATAATGTCAGTAATGTGGAGCAGGGCCAAGGACATGGAGTGTGACCTGGGAAGAGCTCTGCAGGAAAACAAAAGGACCAATGGGAATAGCCTTCTGTTGTTTGAAGATATAACAATGAATATACCCTAGTGGAAAATATTATGGTTCCATTTTACAGGCAGACAAGGGTATTTGGTTCAAATCCCATACACTACAATAGAAGCACCGGCGTGCATCTAGAATAACCAACTAAACTCTTGGCTGGAATTGGGATAACCAATTTAGCTCTTGGCTGATTTTAGTCCATTAGTGCATTCTTAAATATGACAATGATGTAACGGACAATTCAGCCTTGGTTCGAATCCAGTCCTTCATTAATTTTAATCTCCCCCCCTTTTTAGTGCCCTAAATTTGCCATATTTTTTTCTCCAATGTAATGTCATTATAAATTAAACGGATGACTACACCAAGTGATAAATCTGAAATGGCACAAGCAATGGTTACTTCCCAGGGCTCTGTAGAATGCTTGATTAGCATTTGGCATGGAAGCAAATGGTCAGCTTTGGAGTAAGTAAAAAGAAAGCAAACTTAAACAGCTGAACCTTTGAAAAATTATCAGATTGCCTTCTGGCTAGCCTGTATAAAACAAAATATCACTGAAGTAGAATGTATTTTCCTGATGAAGTCATCCCAACATCCAGATGGTGTATTTCTAGGGGGAAAAAAGACTCACAGAATCCTTCAGGCACAGAGATCACAGTTGCCATAACCAATCTGAAAAGGATAATAACATTAGCTTTCTAAAAATTGCCATAGCATAATTACAGGGATTTCAGTTCATCTCTCCTGAGGGTCACTGCCCCAATTTATAGTTTACACTCATTCATGACTGAGGATATGTCGCTGTGCTTGAGGAACAGGTCTGAGTAAAGAAGAGGATGGGTTTGATTTTTATAGGGCAGTTTTACTATTTGGCAAACCATCCTTGTTATGATTACTTGTTACTTTAAAATGCCACAAAGCTGTGTGTGCAACACTTCACTTTTTTGTCTGTGTCGTGTGGGTGTGTCCCTTACCCCAATGTGTGTGTGTGTGTGTGTGTGTGTGTGTATGCATGCATGCCTGTGCTTGTGCAGCTTCCAGGCAACACTGGATTTGGACCTTGGCACCAAATAGGTTGTGCATCCCCAGTCTATGAGACAGAAACACACATCATGCACAGTGAGAATGCGAAGACCCATAGCGCTCTGAATCCATTGCCAATGGACAATATCAATTTGCTACCCTCTAAAAGCATCTACCCCTTCAGATGTCATGCTTATGGCAGAGAATGCAGTGTGTGAGTTCAAAAAAAAAAATGAACAAGGTGTGCTTGGCTATGATCCCATGCCCACATCACTGGGCATAACAGATGAGGGGGATTTGCTCTTGCAATGGGTGGTACTCAGGTTTGTTATAATATTTCCCACTTCTTCCAGATTGGGAGTACAGTATGACGTCACTGCAGTGGAGATGATTTGGATTTAGTAGAAAATAAGCAGATGAAAATGGTAGCCTGTAGGAAATAGAATATAGAACTCTCGAGGTTTAGAATATTCTATACATTGCATATTCTGAGACGAGTGAATTTCTTGGCTTCTTTTTATTATTTTTATGAAGCAGAAAATTCAGTGTTTAGGTGACCTAGAAAGAGCAGCACTTTAGAACAGCCTTGTTCTTTGTATCTTTCAAAATATACTTAATGCCTTAGAACTCCTACTGTGCTGAACTTACTTCAGGCTTACAGATTGGTGAATTAAAGGACTTTTGTTAAATGATGTGGCCCTTTATGTATAGAAAAATGTTTTTTTTTAAAAAAAACACAATGTAATTTTTACTCTTATAGTTTGCAGTGAATTATTATTATTTGATGCCTTTGTCAAAAAAGACTCAAGGTGGCCTACAGCAAAATTAAAAGATACAAAACAGCTAAAAACAATTATCAATTAAAATACCACCACTCCATAAAACAACTAAAACATCACTGACAACCATAAGCAATTCAACTGATGCATTGAAGAGCCCAATATATGCCATCAAATACCTGGGAATAGAGTATGGATAACATTAAAAGCTGTAGCTGGTACAGAAATTGGTGCCCTTTCTCATGACTGTGTCATCTTCATTGCTTTCCTGATGAACGCAATCCCAGGTCCTTATAAAAACCTTAATTCAGGGGTGGGGACCATGTGGCACTCCAGATATTGGTAGACTTCAATTCCCATCAGCCATAGCCAGCATTGCCAATGGCGATGGATGAGGGGAGCTGCAGTCCAACAGCATCCGGAGGGCCACATTTTGTCCATCCTTCCCGTAACTAGTTAGGCCCAATGTTTATTAGGTACCACGCCCTCTACTGCTGCCCCATGAAATGTAGTCCTTTCTCTTTTGGGGATTTTCTCTGCTCATATATCTTGTAAGAGTGGCAAGGGCTCTTAGTGCCTATCCACATTGCCCTTAAAACGACTTATATTCTGTTTAAAAACATGATTTTGAAGTCGTTTCATTACGTGATAGGACACACTGAGCAGTACCTACGTTTCATAGTGTCTGCTTACTCCGTGTTCACTGGTGTCACACAGGGTTAATTCTGGGTCTCTTCTACTTTCGTTTTTGTTTTGCAGGCTGCTTGACCCGCCCACTTCTGTCTCCTTAACTCAAGCAGCCTGTAAAACACAGAAATAACCCTGTGTGACACCAGTGAACGCTTTGAGAACGGAGGAAGCAGTCGCTATGAAACATAAGTACTGCTCAGTGTGTCCTACCACATAATGAAACAACTTAAAAAATCATGTTTTTAAACAGAATATAAGTCGTTTTAAGGGCAATGTGGATAGGCTCTTAGAGGGGTGTCCACAGTGGCTGCTCTGAAGCTTTCAAATTCATTTCTCCCAAAGGTCTGTGTCAACCCAGGCAGATTAATAACATGGACAAGAATGTCCAAAATTATAACACTGATTCTGGCCTGCTTGTACTGGCTGTTTGATTGTTTCAGAGCCTTATTCAAGGAATTGGTTTTGACCTATAAAGAGTTACACAGCTCAGGACTTCAATACCTGATGGAATGCCTCTCCCGGCATGAACCTACCCATACACTATGCTCATTGTCTAAGGCCCTCCTGCCAGTGCCTCCTGAAGGGTGGCCTCAAGGGAGAGCGCCTTCTTGGTGGTGGCCCCCCAATTATGGAGTCAATTTCCCAGGGAGGCCTGCCTAGTGCAAACATAGTTATTTTTTTGGCTTTAGGTTAAGACCGTCCTCTACTGCCCAGACATTTGGAAGTGAATGATAGGTTTTTAATCAGTTCATGGGATATTGTTTTGTTATGTGTGTGTGCTGTCCGTTTATATGTTTGTAGCTAAACTGTATTTTACCTTATGCACAATAATGTATTTTTAAAAAGGTTTTAATCTTTGTAAACTGCCCAGAGATCTTTGGCTGTTGGGTAGGTTGACCATATGAAAAGGAGGACAGGGCTCATGTAACTTTAACAGTTGTAGAGAAAAGGAGATTTCAGCCAGTGTCATTTGTATGCAATTAGTTCCTGGTGAAATTCCCTCTTCATCACACCAATTAAAGTTGCAGGCGCCCTGCCTTCTTTTGTATCTGGTCACTCTAGTATAGTGCCTGCAACTTTAACTGTTGTGATGAAGAGGGAATTTCACCAGGGACTAATTGCATACAAATGACACTGGCTGAAATTCCCTTTTCTCTACAACTGTTAAAGTTACATGAGCCCTGTCCTCCTTTTCATATGGTCAGCCTACTGTTGGGCAGTATAGAAATGTGATTAATGAAATGAAATGAATGGAAGACAGAATTTCACTAGGCGTGTCTTTCCCCGTCTATGTGGTACTTTGATGGAAAATGTTTTGTAAAGTAAAAGGTACCTACTTAAAATCTGGACCTGGTGGTAACCCTATGCACGCAAGAAAACACAGGAACAACAGGGCAGTTGACAACAGTGCCGAGGTAAAAGCAACAAAACCGTTGTGACCTACTTTCTTTTAACAGACCTTGAGAAACCTCATCAGGAAACCTTCAGCCAGGTTTCAAAAAAACTTGTTGATACCACTTTGAGACCCCCCCAGAGTGTTCCATAAACTCTTTGCCACATTACAGCCAGGAAACGTTTAGGGTGCAAACCTTTTAAAAGTGTCCTGGCAGGTGAATTCTATGATGCTGAGAATCTTCTGATCTCCCAGCAGCATTGAATATTCCATACTGTTCTCATAATACCTAGAACCCCTGCAGGATTACTTACATATGTGACATATACGGTGGATTTGTTTGGTCGAGGAGTGTTACACTCATTGCTGTTGGGTTTGGGATTCCAGCATCTGTAACTGACTGGTGCTTCACACCTCTGAGTAAGGTGTGTCAGTAACATGCTGCTGTGACAGCCTTAGGGGGTGGAGAATTACTGCCGGGTCTCTCCCTGTCTCTCTCTCTCTCTCTCTCTCTCTCTCTCTGGATTCAAGCACGGTGCATCAGGAGATGTATGAAGTCGGTTGCGAGCGCTGCTACTGCCGAAGGGAGAGATTCAAGGGCAACTAATTGCTGGCTCAGAAAAGCTCACATCCCACAAGGGGAGAATCGCTGCTGCTGCTGCTGCTGCTGCCATCGCCGCCACCGCCGCCACTACCGTAGCTGCTATTGCTGCTCTCGCTGCTGAAATACTGGCAGGATCATCATGACAGAACCAAGCAACAGAAAAGAAGGTTTTAAAAAATGCCGGAGTGCCACTTTCAGCATTGATGGCTATAGCTTCACAATTGGTGAGCAGCCCTTTTGTGTGGGTGTGTTGGTTATCCGTCTGGTCTCGAATAGGAAGCAGGGATGGAGGAGGTGGTTTGTCCAAGATGCCCTTTGGAAGATGTCGCCAGCCAGCCCTATAACTTTTGTTTTGCTCAATTCGCCCCTGCCCTGCTGCTTTCTTCTGGTGCAGGAAATGTACCTTTCCCAACCACGCTTTTGTGATGTTTGTGGCATGGCTTCGCTGAGAGAGAGGCAGAACTTTTGTTGCTTTGAGAACCCTTCTCTCAGGAAAGCCTGTGGTTGTCAGGATTCCCTATCTATTCCCAACTTGTTTATTCCGACAAGCATGGTGTGTGCCCTGAGTTTGTTTGTTTTTCCTGCTTGGGAGTTTAAACTAGCTTACAAGGTTTATCACGCTATGATCACTACAAATTCAACGTGTGAATCCAAATCCTTCCTGAAATTGCCCTTTTAGTAAGTGAACAGAAAGAGAGAGAGAGAGAGAGAGAGAGAGAGAGAGAGAGAAGACATGAATCACATCCATTATTCTTTGTCCCTGCTGTAAACAGTGGCTGATTTCTAAAAAGAGAGGTGCACAGGTCTGTTTAAAAAACATGCCTTCTGGTTACACCAATCCCAGTGAAGTGCAGAGTGGTTATGGTAGGTTAATTAATCCAGCGAGACCCTCTTCACTTGCTCAGATAAACTGTCTTTCTGATAATTTCAATATTCTCCTAAGAGCCTGGAAAAGAGGCTCAATAACTGAGCCATGCCTCAAATTGAGCCCTTTAACATAATCTTAATTTGAGCTCTTTAAACCTTAAATCAGTTTGCTCCACTCTTACTGGGGGAAGGAAGAAAATTGCTCAAAACAACAGGTAGTCTCTCCTGCTCCCTGTTCTTTCTTCTTATCAATCGCACTGTGTGCAAAGGTTAGACTCCTAGGGTAAACCAAGCAGGCTGTTCTTTTGAAATTTTACATATGATTGTACTCCACTGTGCAAATCCCAGTATGCCTTAACAAAACCAGCAATCCTGCTGACTTAATTTTAGTTTGTAATCTGAGTGAATCATTTATGAAGAACAAATGATCAGTGAGGCTCCACTTGTATGCCCTCTTCTCTACACCAAGACCAGATGCTGACTACGTTGCACTTATTCATTGTTACTGTGGAGTCATCTCACTCTGGATGGATAGCTTAAAGTTTCATGGTGTTGGCACACAAGAATTCGGTCCATGATCTTTCTGCTGCCTCACACACCAGGCTCTAGAGTTGACAATTAGAACATGTGCTGCTGGCCAAACATGGTTGCAACTGCATGGAACATGGATGAATGTGGATTAGGAGTTGAAGACTAAATAGGGGTTTGTGAATAGAAGATGAACAGAGCAATTCTAAAGCTGGCTAAAGCCACCGGAGGGGCTGTTGGATGCGGTGGAAATGCTGCCCCACCAACGGGATGGCATTTACACCCAGGAGATCCTCCAGTATGCTTGCAGAAAACTCCATGGTTGTAGATGTACAACCTGCCAGCAATAAAGCCTGAAGCAGGGCGTTCTGTGGATATGTTGGGGGCAGCCTTTGATCTGCAGTCTGGAACTGATACAGTTATTTGCCCTGACAATAGTGTTGGTGGGAGGGATAAGAGGGGGAAATCCCCATGGAGGACAAAGAGGACACCCCACTCTTCCAGCCCTGTCTGCAGCAAGCCAGCTGGGCTTAGGATGTGATGGTTCCTTTGCCATGGAATGTATCACCACCATTACCACCAAAGGATTGATCTTTTTTTTTTATGATACTTTAATAAATGCATTATTTTGGTTTTTCTGTTTTGGAGCTGTTGAAGGCCCATTGTCATCATGGGGCATGAATACCAGACCCTTAAGATTCATTCCATTGATTCCAAAGGGGAAAACTGATGCCTGTGCTTAATATATATGATATGTGCAGCCAGATCCTCTCCATGTTTACTCAAAAGTAAACTCCATGCCATTCAATGGCTTTTCTCTCAAGATCGCAACCTTGTGGGTGCAATCCTATGCATATTTAGATAGAAGAAAGTCTGGGGTTGGGGAGTGCTAGGAGTTGTAGGACTTTTTTTCCTGTCTAAACATGATAGGATTATGCTGAAAGCGCTTAATTTTCCTTGGATCTTGCCTATGGGCTTAAATTCTTGACAATATATGTTCTTATAATATGCACTGGTTGTTAACAGAAGAATATGGAGGACAAAGGTATCATGGCTAGTAGTCATGAGGGCTAAATATTACCTACAGTATCCGAGGCCGTTTGCCTCTCCATACCAGCTGCTTGGGAACATGAGTGTGGGAGGTGTTATTGTGTTCACGTCCTGCTTGTGGGCATCCTATAGGCATTCAATTGGCTACTATGTGAACAAAAAGTTAGCCTTAACAGGCCTTTGGTCTGATCCAGCACAGCTCTTCCTATGTTCTTCTAATTTTCATTAAAACCACAAAAATGAATACAAATATTACACATGTATTCTACAAATTTCGTGCCAAATGATCCTAATAATTAGCATTTATGTAGCACTTTTGAATATTGAAAATGCTTCATTTCCAACAGGGGTAGGGCACCTCTTTCAGCCTGAGAGCTGAATTCAGTTTCAGAGAAGCTCTTGGGGTCTACATTCCAGTGGTGGGTGGGCCAAAGGCAAAACCAAACAAAACCAGCACATTGTAGCTTAAAACTCTTATTGCCAGTAACTAACTCTTGGGAGAAGCATTTCCACCATTTAGAATGGTGCAAAAACTGCACAAAGTTGGTAAACGACAAAACGATGGATGGGAAGACAGGGGTGGGGCCAGAGGAAGGATGTATGGCCAATTGCCAAACCCTGGAGGGCCAGATTGGGACCCTAGCCGGGGGGGGGGAATTAGATTTAGCCCCCAGTGCAGGACTGAGGCTGAAAGAGTGTGTCTTCCTAGGTCTGCCAAGTGATTAATGGGAATTGAGATTTGAATGAGATTTGAAGCAGTTTTCATAACCTGGTTCACCATGCAGAGAATTGTATGCATTCAGTGGGCAGAATATAAAATAATAGTTATGCTTCGGAAAAATTGCATGTGCTATTTGTAACCAGCTAGGACTGAATTTCCAAAAAGTTTGTGAAAACTCTTCTGTGACTAAGGGGCTGTTGATACATGTGAAAAGCCCTGCCGTGGCTGCGCAGTGATGGTGTGTTAGTTATACGATGCAGCAAGCATCTCGAAGCCACAGCAGGGCTTTCTCTTCAAATTTCACACTGGAGTGAGTTGACTACAGCCCTTCCACTGTCTGTCCTCACTCCAGTATTGAGGCGGAAGTGTTCCTGGGTGGATGGCAGCCCTTGATTGGTTGCCAGAAGCCCAGGCAGAGGGCAGGGGTGGGCCTTGTTAGCCAAATGGCCGCCAGAAAGTCTGTGCTGCCTTCTGCATTGGCATTAACCACCACCACTCTGCAGCAGCAAAAGTGTGGGGTTTTCCACAAAGCAGCAGCAACCCGGCACCATCCCCCTACGTATAGTGGCAGGCTCAGTATCATATGCATGAGCCTATGTACTCCATCAGAGTAATTGTACTTAACCTGAGAACAGGCCTGAGAGCTGCAAATCCCAAGGGATGTTGTGAAAATGGACCTTGGCTTTTGATGATAATTTTTGCATTCGTTATTAATCCCGTATTATGGGGCGTACTCTGGATTAAATTTGTCGATATGCCCTCGGGAAGTCAGATCCCATGGAATATGCACACCAATTGGGAAAGCTGAGGTGATTGTTCAGTCCAACCTTGAATAGAGTCATGTTCTCTGTGTGCCTCAGAAGCATCCCACCTTTGCCACCAGTTTTATGTATCTCACATAAAATGGGAGGCCACACCGAGGGTGCATAATCAGCTGGCAACTTTATTCAACATCAAGAGGCTTGCTTTGTAGGAAGCCAGACTTGCTGCTGGTGGCACTTGAACCGTATTCCAGAACTGAACTCAGGCACTTCCTAGTATGGCAAGATAGGAGGGCCAATATGCTGCCTGCATCATTGGGCTTAAATGAGTGCCTCTACAAGAGCGATTTAAAGTTCTTTCAACGCGCATTAAAATGTTTATCTCCACATGAACGGAGCGCAAATCGGGAGTTGAGGTGCGTTTTCTCTCCGATTAGGTGCATCTTCGCATGCGCGTTAAATAGTGAGTTTTAATTTGCCGCGGCCGTTAAAGTGCATTATGACCATGTAAACATGCGATTCTCTGCATTTCAACCACTTTAAAGCGCGTTTCATACTGCCGGTTATGTGCTTCACCGCCTGTCGTTTATAGGAATTAGGTGTAAAAGCAATCGTGAGAAGATGCGCATAATCGGACAACCAGGCGCCAAAACGAATTCTTCTAGAGGGGACCAATGACAAATAATCTTTCCTTTTCTCCGTTAGTCTGGCATATCTTCATTTTTGTATAATACCACAAAAGTTATTTCACACAGATACTAATTCTTTATTGTAAAAATTCTGCTATGAGGCCATCACGGCCTGATTTATTATTTATTTCCAACCTACATATGCTGCCTGGAACTTAGGGTAGCTATGTTTTCTGTTTTAGATAGGACAGTCCTTTCTTTGAAGGTGTCCTTTATTTGAAGGGCTCTCCAGTTCAAAATATGTTCAAACAGCCCTTTTTGGTTAGTGGGCACATTTGGAATCTTGTGCCCATGGGCACTCTCACAAAATTGCTGCTATAGTGGCATGTCCATTCACAAAATTGCTGCCATGGTGGGCAAAGCAACTAGCAAAACACCCATTTCATAGGAACTGCTGAGGCTGAGAGACAAATAACTTGGCCAACAACCTCAGTTCAAGCTCAAGGAAGGTCTGAGACCCAAATGCCAAATCACATATTTGTCCCCACCTCCCTTACCTCGACCACTCCCATCTTATACTTTCTTTCTGGTCAGATGGGCTCACTTAAAAGTGAAGTGCTGGGTTCTAGCCTTCCCTCATGTGGGGACCAGAGGTATTCTTGGAAATAAACCTGGCATTGGAAGATGCAGCCTCCTAGTTAAAATAAATGTAATGATAAATTCTAAAACAAAAATGAAAACCAGGAGTTGTTGAGAGCCAGGAGGGTGCCAAGATAGGTGTCTGCCCTAAGAAAGGAGAGGAGAACCCTTGAAGCAGCCCACCAATAGTTAGCACCTAGTTAGCACAAGCGGATTGAGCAGGCACAGAGGTCATCTGGCTACAGTTTCCCCTAAAATAGTGGATTGAGTTTTATTTCTATTTAAGTTTTAGTATTTATTTCTAAATTTGCATCTATATGTAGAAATCACCACATGCACATTTTATACAAACCCATGTTCTCTTTTGTCCTCTTTTTCGGGTTGGGGTTGGGTTGGGGGTTAAGCATTTCCTCTCTTGTTTTGCAGTGTGTCACTGGCCACCCCATTTGAACTCCATTATAAAGGAAAAACAGTCTGTAAATAAGACAATAACTAAACAATTCTAGTTTCTGGTTGTGCGTGTGTGTGTGTTTGTGTGTGTGGCAAAACAGTTGGTGAAAACTGCAGTTTATCATACAAAGAGCCCTAAAGTCAACCTGAATCAAGAAGACTCTTTTGTGGACAAAGTCAGAAAGAAGCAGCCGCAAGCCTTTGGTATTTTATTTATTTTATTTACATCCTGCCTTACCGCTGCAAATAGTCTTCAAAGAGACTTCTCACTCAAAGATCTTGGGAACTGGCATTTATTGTATGTAGCAAATTTTAGAGAAGGGGTTGATCCTGACTTGGCTCAGTACATGTTCCTGTGGAGGTCTTGTTGATTTGCTAGCTGTGCATCTAACCTTTTCTCACTATAACTTTTAATGATTTGAAATTGGGGCTGAGAGATTGGCTCCGATGCACTTTCTTGTTGAATTGCACCTGGGTAGTTTCATTTCGCATTTGTGAGCGGCAAAGACCAATGGTCATCGCCCTGTTCACTTGTTCCTCTGTGTGTCCCCTAAATCTGTAGAGAGGTAGGGGAAGGAGCAGGCCCATCCCCATAATTGGTGCACCCCTCTGGCTATGCCCCCAACATAAATGCATAGAAGGGACCCATACATGTGTGGAAACCTCTATGTACAATCAGCCCCATGCATGTGTTCAGCTGAATGTAAGGACACTAGGGATGTGGCCAGAGGCATGTGCTGATGTCTGGGGCTGGACCCACTGGGTATTGCTTGAAGGGAGGAGGACATTCAAAGAATGTTTGGAGAGGATCATCTCAAAAGGTCAATGGAAAGAGACTGGATTGGGGATCGCCCTGGCTGTGGCTCCCCTCTTCCAGTGCCTGGCATGGTGTTGGGCTACTTGTGAAAGAGATCCTGAGCTATCTAGCAGGGATCCTTGTGTAGTTAGGTCAACAATCAAGAGTAGCCTCCACTTAGATATGTGTCCTTTGGGCACCTGGGAAATAGACCGTATGTATCTCATACTAGGGCCTGGTGCGCACATCACAACCCCCCCCCCTTTTTTTTAAAAAAGCACCTGAGTTGTGAATGAGAGGGAGCACGTGGGAAGAGCTAAACAACCCAGGGATGCTCCATCCCTGGGGTGTTTAGCACAACTGAACCAGGAATTCTCAATTGTTGGTAGACAAACAACCCAGAGTTGGGACCCACGTGCTACACTATCTCTAGCCCTACAACAGGACTTTTGGGCAGACATCAAAGGCCCTATGTAGCAGAAGGAGTAGGAGGTCCACCACATTTTAAAGTAAGTGAAGAGGGGAGGGCATAAGGCTTTTAAGTCCAGAGTCTAAAATTACCTAACCACATTACTATTCTATAGCACTGAGAGACATTTGCTTAGCTCCCTTTTCTCAACTCTCTGAACTTTATATTCAATCAGCCCCGAGCATGGCTGTCACATTTAAGTCTGAAGGAGATGTAACTTCAAATAAATATAGCAGTTTGAAAGCAAATACAAACAGAAGTCAGGTATTTATTTTAAAAGAGAAAAAGAAATCATAAAAGCTCTGGACCAGACTCTCCGCAGCTAGTTGTCACGTTCCATCCCACGCCATCTCCAGAGTGTTGCAGGTGGGTGCTAAATCTCACAACAGCCTTGTGAGGTAGGCTTAATTTAGAGGTGTAGCTCACCAAGTGAGCTTCATAGTCAGAAAGGGATTTGAACTTGGCTTTCTTACATCCAGGGCCAACACCCTAGAGTCCAGTGGCTGTGGCTCTCAAATTGCCACTTTCTGCACAAGATTAGAGCATCATTGATTTGTAATGATGACTATCTTGTAAAGTTCCTGTATTGAGACAAGATCTTCTGTACACATTATTTTTCAAATTAACTTAGTGTTTCACCTACTTTTGAGACCTGGGCAACCGGTTCTTTAAAAAAGTTAAAATTGGAGGTGTACTTGACTCTTACACTTGAATATACACATACAGTACATACCCTTAGTCACCTCCCAGAATGGGCACACACACACATCCGTCTAGTAAATGAGGGACAACCTACTTAATATTGCCTCTCAGAGTACTGCCCACCATTTTGCCCAATCAGGCAGAGCTCGAAGATGGAAGTGTGCTTTGCGGGTAATGATGATGTTTCTGGAATCCCCCCCTCCCTGCCCTGGCGCCAGCAGTTGTAGTCCAGACTGCAATAAGGAATCCCTCTGCATCCTTACTCTCTCCCTTGGATTGATGGCATGGCTCATATAGTTACAGAAAGAAGAGAGATCTGTGTTTCGCAGGGCTTCACAGCTCCAACATGCAGGGAGCAGTTAAAGGGTGGCTTGGTGTCCTCTTTTACAGATGACCATCCTCTGTTTGAAGACATTCTCTATTTGAAGGGCTGTCTAGTTCAAGGGTGCCTCTACATGAGAGGTTTAAAGCTCTTTCAAGGCTGATTAAATTTTTACCTCTACAAGAGAGGAGCGCAAATTGGGGGTTGAGGCACTTTAAACTCCCGATTATGCGCATTATCGAATGCGTGTTAAACCGCGAGTTTTAATTTGCGGCGGCAGTTAAAGCGCCTTACCGCCGTGTAAACATGCGATTCTCCGCATGTCAACAAGTTTAAAGCGCGTTTCGGTCGACCCGTAATGCGCTTCGCCGCCTCTCGTACAGAGGTATTAGGAGTAAATGCGCTTCCGCGAATATGCGCTTAATCGGGCAGCCAGGTGCCAAAGCGAATCCTTCTAGAGGGGGTCCAAGTCCAATTTAAAGGTAAAGAAATAGAAGGAGTGTTGCCCATCCACCATTAGCATCCGGATAGCAGACTGAACAGACAGGCATACATACAGGTGACCTGAACAATCTTCCAGATTCTACTGAGATGTACTGTAAAGTCTGGAGGCTGATTCTGAGGTCAGAGACACATGTGTAAGCGCTGTCAAACTAGCACATGTGTAGGAGGCAGGGTGGTGGTGGTGGTGGTGGTGGCATTCAGCCACTCATGAACAGATGGTGTGCCATCTTTAGGAGCACAGAGTGTTTTTAAAATATTCAAACAAGGTGTATTTTCTCTTTGGTGTCATTCAGGACATTGATGTGGGATAGGAAGGTGATTTTTCAAGATCTCTGTCTCTCACACTCCCACACAGCAGGGCATTATACATTTATAATACAAGACATTTGCTCCGAAGCAGATCTAATCAATGTATAGTTCAAGCATGTGAGGGTGCCATCCCTTTGACAGATGCAAACAGAGGTAGGCGGGTGTCCAGGTTCTGAGAGTTTCAAATCACAGTAAATCTATATCATGAGCACATTATCAGTGCTAGGAATATAATGAGTGATACACAAAGATCTCCATGGAAGTGTAGTCATACCTGTCTAGCTTGGCAGTCCTTCTTCTTAAGCTCAGCTGTTTGCTTCCAAACGACAGCCCTCTCATGATGATCCCATCTGTCTTTGCAATGGGCATGTTGCCCTTGATTTTCACAGAGTGAACTCAACCACCTGCCTGCACATCAATGTACAGCTGCCCTATTTTTAATTGCAAGGTTACTGTTTAGAGATGTTGCTAAAGAGCTTGAGAGCCTCCTGTGCTCTGGACTGGTTTTATAATATCTGAAAGTCATCCAAATTTGGTGACGCAAAGCACAATGATGTTGTAGAGCAAAAGGCAACATAGGAAAGTGGATTTATTTAGGGCCATGTACACATTCAGTCTCTATGCTATATTTTGCTTGTGGAAATGCAGCCTCTGACACCTATTGGCTGAGCTGCTGTGATTGGTTTGGAATGCTCACCCCCCCCTCCTGGGAAGAAAGATATCAGAATGTTGTTGTCCAAATGCTCAGTGTGAGGGAAGGAAAAGTTGTCAGTTTGGCTGGGATTAAACCACGATGGGCTACTCTAGTCTTTTCTTAGCCTCTGTATACTATACCCTGACAGAGGCAAAATATGTTTTCCTATCTGGGTCTATAGGAAAAGTGACATGCAAAATTTATTTGCTTTGATTGTGTACGAGGAAGAACTGCTACTCAGAGTGATTCATTATTGAACCTAGCCTGATTCAGATAGCTGCAGTTTGAATGCATGACACAGTTACCTTATTATTATATGTTTAGAGGACATTACAATAGGACCAGGGGTACCTCTAGTTGGGCTCTTTTCCCCGCAGTAGCTTCGGAGTGGTGGCAGGTGGATTACATGATGCTGCTGCCACTCCAAAGCTACTGCGGGGAAAAGACCCAAAGCTCCGCTCTAAAAGAGTCGGGCATTTACCCTGACTTTTTTTTTAGAGCGGCGCGGGCTGGGCAGGGAAGGGGGTAGATCAGCGAGCCATAAGCTCGCTGCACCACTGCCTCAGTCCTCCCCCCATTTAAAAACAAAAACAAAAACTTACCCTAGAAGAGGGGAGCCGATGCTCCCAGCCGCCCCTCCAGCTGCCGCTGGGGAGGCGCAGGTGCAGCAGTGGCGGCGTGGGCAGGAAAAGCTGCCTTGATGCTCCTTCCGGTGTAGATGGCCGGAAGGAGTGTCAATGCGGGCTGCGTTGCCTGCCACCGCCACTGCGCCACTACGGCGCCACTGTCAAGATGAGGGCTAGGATACTTACTATTACGAAGACAGTATATCAAGCCTAACCCTTGAATTGTTAGAAATATCCAATGAGTTGTATCCAATATTAATTGTACTTAGAGTAGACCCATTGAAATGAATAGGGCTCAAGCTACTATGAGTAACTTAAGTCTCATTAATTTTAATACAACCCCAGAGAGATCCTAAAAATGGTTCAAAGACCATAATTCATGATGCTTTGAATTTAGCTTGATCTTTGTTCTTATATAACATTAGAGTTCATATTTCTTCCTCTGCACAAAAATCTAATTATTTAGAGAAATAAAAAAAGTGAGGGAAATGGCTGAGTTTCTAAGAATGGCATCTGTTTCTGAGAACAAGACTAGGAAACCAGGAGAGAGGGATTTCATGGATAATTGTTTTATGAGATGTGCTATTCTCCAGCTACAAGCGAAGCTATTTCTATTTAGGAAAAATATATATATTTTGTTCATGTGTTAAGTCCTCTGTCTGATAACTAGCACTACTTTTTTTTAATGTATTCTAAAGGCATCTTTTCAGATTCTTTTAGAATATATTAAGTTTTGAAGCTTTGTAAAGACAAATAAAGATGTTGTGCTAAGTGATTCCCTCCTGTACCAGATAAATCTGCCGTGAGTTTACTCACTGACTGATGCTTAGTCCTTGATTTCCCATCATGATTGGTATCCAACTCCTATGGATTGGCGTAAGCTGCAGTCATGCCGATTTTGACTGTGATTCTGTGTTTGCAAAGCCATATCAGCTAGCAGAATTTATCTCTCCTCCCTTATGGCTAATGGAGCTGTGTCCCACTTGGCCTCTGTGGATTCTCTAGGGCCAAAAAGGAATACAAGAGAACTCAAGCCTATAGAAGGCCCAGCGCCACCTCTATCCTATCACAGCAGCAGCGACTCTTGTGCAGGAGCAGTACCTGGAGTCTTAGTTCCATTAGGAAGGTGTGTTTCCAGGCACCACTATTCAAACCCTAAGGTGAACTTCGTTGAGGTGCTCCGCTGGTGTCTATGGAGCCTTTCTTCTTCTTTTTTTAGGCCCAGTATGGGGAGGTGATGGGGGTGGGGGTAGAAAAAGTAGGAATGTTTGGGCGGGTGAGAGATTTAAAACTCCACTATGTGGGCAGTGGTTATGGTCCATCCATGGCTCTGCACACTTACCTGTGAGTGAAAAAGAAAAAGAAGATCAGACACATGCTACATATTTAATGTCTCGTGTATTTTGAATCTTGAAAATGAGGTTCTGACTTTACTTTAATGGACAAGAGACCAGAGGTGACCTGAGGCTATTTGAAAGTTCAGTATATTTGGAAATATTTTAAAGCTTAAGCAGGAAAGTGAATGCCCCTCAACGTGTTAAATAAAGGAAAACATGAAGATATTGAACAATTTATAGAGAAGAGTAAATGCAGAAGAACATTGCATGCAGAAGTAAAATGTGAAACATGTTTTGATTATAGAGAAAATATATTTGTAACCATGAACCAGAAAGCTGTGTGACTGTTACATGCAAAGATTACATTACGTAAAATAAATTACAGTTTGACTCTTGTTCGGGCCTATTGAGAAAACTGCATTAGAGCATTAAATGGAATAGCTATGGCAGAGGGAATTTGAGTAGGCCAAACTAGCAGCAGTTTAAATTGTTACTTAGCTCCACCTAAACTTCCACCAGCCTAAACTAGTTAAATGCAGTTCTTAAAACTTCAGGGAAAAAGGAGGAAAATGAAAATTATAGCTGCTTGTTCACATACATTCCCTCAGTAATCTCTACACTAGTACTATAAGATATATATCAGTATTTTATCCTTCTACTGCAGATGGGAGTGAAATGAAATGGTTTTCCTGAGACCACCAAGTAAAGTTTGAACACAGGACTTCCCAGTTCATACTCTCAGCAAATCGCTATATTACACCAGCTTTCTACAAGGGACTTTCTAGAATTTACATAAGCTAATTGTGGACTCCAAATCCTTTTGCTGAATTTCCACTGAACCTATGGAGAAATGAATATGACCAGCAACCAGAGTGTTTGGAATGGCACTGTTAAATCTATAAGACTTCATTTTCTGTTCCTTTCCTGGAATTTATAAATAAGTGTATTGATTTTTCATAACATCTGATTTAGTCCAAATGGACCAGATTTCATTTAATGAGAGCTCCACTCTGCGCTTCAAATTTGCAACTGGACTAGGAGCTTATCCCTTGTTACTTCATCAGTAGCTGTAACCTTGTGGCTTGGCTGCATTCGAAGTTTAAATTCATGATAAAAGAAAACGTGTAGCAATTACCAGACAGTAGCACTTAATGAGATCTCTACTGGATTTCCAGCACGCAACAAGAGCAGTGTGCTGGAACGATATGATTACCATCACTCAAACCATCCTGTGACATCACATCCTCCCTTTGTTGTCTTAGCAGCTATAATTCCACTGAAATCCCTGCTGGGGAAGGCAGGAACATCTTTTTTTATTTTATTTAAGTAGAGATTCAGGGTATTTGGGTTCTTGCCATCTCCCACTCTTCATTTAGAATGTTCTCCCCTGATAGCTGACACTGGGATAGTAGAGGAATATGCAGTTTTAAGTTGTTCAAGGGAAGGGGTTTTGCTCAGTGGTTTACGTTGGATTTTGGGTTCAGTTCCCATCACCTCCAGGCAGAGCTGGCAAAGATTCCTGTCTGAAACCCTAGAACAGCCTTCTCCAACCTGGTGCCATTCAGATGTTTTGGACTTTTATTCCCATCAGCCCTAGTCAGCATGGCCAAAGAGCAAGCATCCTGGGAGTTGCAGTCCAAAACAAAACAAGGCTGGTGTAGACAGTACTGAGGAAGATGGACCAATGGTTCAACAAGTGGTCCCTATAGCAGATGGACCAATGAGCTATACTGAAAGTTCCTATGTTCAATTTGATGGGCAAACAGTTAGGTACATCAAACAATTCTCTTTAATTTTGTTTTAGTTGCTTGGCTGGTGTAGGCAGCTGCAGTCCAACACCATCCCCGAGACAGCAAGTCCCTGCAGTTCCTAGCTGCTTCAGGGCATAAAGGGCAGTCTAAATCATAGTCAGTAATCCTCACCTCCTCCACACAGCATCAGTCAAATGAAGACCTGCTGACAGCAACTAAAATGGTTATAAACTGCCCCACATGTTCGTAGTATCTGCACAACTCAGAAAAGGCCAGTCCACAGTGAAATCTGCAGATCGGTTTCATAGAAATCTGAACTCATTTGAATCTGTTGCGGATTTCTCCAACATCCCTATTTCTCAACAACAAATCACAGGGACATAGGCCACTTTCAGGCAATAACGGAAGGAAGAAACAAAGGCCACTCCAGTAGAGGCAGCAATTAGGATGTCAACAAGACCCAAGAAGATGGCCAACGCCACCAGCGTATCTGTAGTTGTAACCTGCACAGCAGTGTGTGTGCTGTGTTTATTTTCATTACTGAAACCATCATAGACTATATCTGCTGGAAATGTAAGCTGGTTGCTCTACTGAAAGGGAAGGTAAGAGGACTGGAGGAGCGAATTTTCACATTTCGCATCCTTAGATACGATGGCAACCTCTTGGACAGGAAATCGGCACTACAGCAAGGACGAAGCAGGAAGAGGCTGGCAGGGAAGTCGAGAACTGAGATAGGGAGGAATCTCCATGGAAGGCAGTGGCGGTCAGGAGAATCTGAAGACATTCTGAACAACTGGAATGAAAAAATGACTTTTATTATCTTTCCCAGGAGAGTGGCTCTGACGATTCTTGAGGAGAACAGCTGTCACAGGATACCGTAGGCAGGAAGGAAGACTCTCAGGGACAGAAGTGACTCAGCTACCACCTGCAGTAATAGGAGGAGAAGGGCTGGGGACTCCCTACGAAGGATAGAAAGATCAATTTATCACTTTTGCATGTGTTCATTCATAAGTCTGTTCTGTCCTATTCCTCCATTAGTTGGTGCTTTTTTAATTTTAAAAAATCTACATTAAAATACAAATTTTGAACATATTTTCCTCACAAAATATGTATTTCTAAAAGTATTTTCCCTTTAAGTAAACATTTTGAAATGTATTTTAACCTACAATATTGATTTTTATATGCATTTTGGTTCATGTTTTGAACCGAAAAGTGCATGGCAAATTTGGAGAAGTGTAGAATCTGAAGGATAACTGCATTCCGATCCACACCATAGTTCAGGACACCTGCATCAAGCTAGTTCACTTTGAAATCCAGACCACATGAAATTCTCATCCTTGTGACTCACTACTGACCTGTACAGAGGCAGCTGTGTGAGATTTTCAGCTTCAGTAATAGAACAAGAACTTCCAAATCATGGAAAGTAATAGTTCCACTCTATTCTGAACAAATCAGACATCATTTGGTGTACTGTGTGCCCAGTTCTGAGAGCACCTTTGTATGGATGAGGACAAATTGAAATGGGTTCAGAGGAGGGCAATGAAGATTGTCAGTAGTATGGAAAACAAGTCCTGTGAGGAAAAGTTGAAGGAACTGGGTATGGTTAGCCTGGAGAAGCAAAGACCAAGAAACATCCTTGAAATAACTAAAGGGCTGTCACATAGAAGAGGGTCCGTACTTGATCTCTGCTGCCCCATTTAGCAGAACTAGATTCAATGGACTCTGGGTCACTCACTCTCTGCTATTCCTTCCACCAGCAGGCAAACACCATTTTATTCAAGCAGGCCTTTGGCATGCAAGTGGATCTGTAGGGTTAGATGTAGTTTTTATTCTGCTGTTGTGCTTTTAATTCTGTTTTAATGGATTTGTTTTATTGTTTTAATCGAGTTTTATTTGTAAGTGTAAGCTGCCTTGAGTGCTGTTTTTGTGGAATATAATAATAACAATAATAATTCCATTAATCACATCAGTCACTGGCATCGCATCAATTTTTTTTTACAGAAAACCTTCAGAAACTGAGCCTACCAAAATACATCCACACCAACATCCAGAAAGCAGTTGTACTTAAAACGTGTTCAATAGTCAGGAAATTCCTGAATCAGTAAAAGACAGTATAAGTTGGCAAAGCCTATCACGTCCATCTAGAAAAACCGCCACAAGCAAGAAAAGAGAGATGATAATAATAATAATAATAATAGTCAGAGACATAACCAATATGAAATAGCCACAAGATGGATGTGAGTTTCAAAAAAGAGAGCGTTCATTTCTGCTTGGAACCCCTGAATCCTAATCAAAGGCAGTAAAGCAAGCTACCAAAGACCTTAATTGATTTTGAACTTCTGTTCTACCTAGCCTGCTAGAAAGGTTACTCACTTCATGCAAAGCTCCTAGTCTTTACATAACCTTTGAAAGGGTTTCCTGGAAAGGAAACCTTTGCATAACCTACCATGTGTAGTTCTCTTATCTAATGTGTGGGAGTTTTCCTTGATTTAAATGGCTTATCTTATGTACAATGTTTGTGGTAGAACTTTTGTTCTGTTGAAACACAAACGTTTCAAGTTGGAGCGTGTGATTTGTTTTAAAAAGAAAGCACACTTAGACCACTGAAGTGGAGAAGGTCTGAATGCTTCTCCTGGAATTTCTCCAGCGACAGGAGTAATTGTTTTCTATTACATTGATAACAATTGAATTTCCTTTTACAACATAATTTCTAAAGCATTTTCAATGTCCTCAGTCCTTTCTCATTTTTAATTTTCTTTGCCCCTGCCACACTGCTGTAAAGTTGGACACTGTTGTTCCCTTTTTATAGATTGAGAAGAGTGTGGGATCATGACCAAGTAAGATTATGAACCCAGGTCCCCAAGTTCAACATCCTATCATGCTGAGCATCAACTGCATAGTGTGTAGCTGAGCATTTTCTTATTCTTTACCCTAGAGTATCTACGCACAGCCCCAATTTAGATGAGGACCAGCATGCACCTGGAACAGAGGATTAAGTCTCCCTCCATTGGCTTCCTGAAATTCTGCCCCCTCCCAAAATGGGGATTTAAAAAAAGGGGGGGAACCTCTATTGACTCACTCCAGGAGAGGTTTTAGACCTTATTTGAACCTGATGCTGTATAAACATGCAGGGAACCAAACCTTGCTGTAGTGAGCTCACAGTCTAAATCTGGTAAAGATGAAAAATAGATGAGCAATAGTTCCCCTAGACGTGTGCCAGAAGGCTGCAGTGTGGGTTGTTGGATCCAAGCTACACATTACTTTGAAGATGTAACTAGCAGTACTTCTCCATTGGAAGAATAGGAGGAGACCATTTTCTGGCTTCTCCCCACACTAGTGTCTGCCTCTGGAAACGTGGTTAATACTTGCTTGGGGAGGAGGCATGGATTCCTAGGGTTTCTCACATTATCTCATGAGGAAATGAGCAGCTCTGCAGTGGCTCACACGCAGCCATAACTACAATCTCAGGTTTAGCTGCTCCTACTGCCAGGACTCTTGAGTGTTTTGCATGGCTGCCAGCAGACTTCCTACTTCACTGTGGTTCAGGATTTCTCTTTTCATAAAGAATAAACTCTTGTACTCGTGCCCTGCTTGTGGGTTTCCAGTTGATAGCTGGTTGGCCACTATAAGACCAGAATGTTGGACTAGATGCCCCCTTGGTCTGATCCAGCATGGCTCTTATGTTCTTGAAGATTTTAAACATAATATTTATTTATTTATTTATCTATTAAATGGATATCCCACTTCCCCCCCAAAAATGACTCAAAGGGCAGCTAACAACAATAAAATACAGATTAGAACAAAATCATGGTTAAAAACATAATAAAAGCAGATCAATTAAATATGGAGTTGAGACTGCTATGGTTGCCTTAGTGGATGATCTATGCTTGAGTACTGACAGCAGGAGTGTGTCCCTGCTGGTACTTCTGGACCTCTCAGAGGCTTTCGATACCATCGACCATGGTATCCTTATGGAATGCCAGGGGGAATTGGGACTCGGGGGCAGTGTGCTTCAGTGGTTCCGGTCCTACCTCTCGGGCAGGTTCCAGATGGTGATGCTTGGGGATAGATGTTCCTCAAAGAAGGAGCTGTTGTGTGGCATACCTCAAGGCCCCATCCTATCCCCAAGGCTGTTTAACATCTACATGAAACCGCTGGGAGAGATCATCCAGAAGTATGGGGCGGGGTTCTATCAGTACGCTGATGACACCCAAATATGTTTCTCTATGCCTTTGACAACAGCGTTAGCTAAGGACAGTGTGTCTCCTCTGAATGAATGCTTGGAGGCGGTAATGGGCTGGATGAGGAAAAACAAACTGAAGCTGAATCCAAACAAGACAGAGGTGCTTACTGTCAAAGGCCCCAACCTGGGTTTGGAGGTGTGTCAACCGGTTCTGGATGGGGTTACACTCCCCTTGAAAGGTTGTGTTCGCAGCTTGGGGGTGCTCCTGAATCCATCACTCCAAATGACAGCTCAGATAGATGTGACGGCCAGGAGTGCCTACTATCAGCTTTGGCTGACAGGCCAGCTGTGCCCCTTCCTAGAGTTGGAAGACCTAAAACGGTAGTGCACGCGCTGGTAACTTCGAGGCTCGACTTCTGCAATGTGCTGTACATAGGGCTACCTCTGTGCCTAGTCCAGAAACTTCAACTAGTTTAAAATATGGCAGCCAGGTTGGTCACCGGTACACCTAGGGGTGACCATATTACGCCAGCTTTAAAATCGCTTCACTGGCTGCCAATTAGTTTCCGGGTGAAGTACAAAGTGTTGGTCATTACCTTTAAAGCCCTACATGGTTTGGGTCCAGGTTACCTGCGGGATCGCCTTCTCCCATACAATCCGCCCCACACACTCAGGTCCTCTGGGAAGAACTTATTACAGTCGGCCAAGACTAAGTTGACATCCGTTACCCAGAGGACCTTCTCTTCTGCCGCTCCCAGACTGTGGAACGACCTGCCGGAAGAGATCCGCCAACTTACCAGTCTTCTAGAATTTAAAAGAGCAATACAGACTGATCTCTTCCAGCAGGCCTACCCAGTTGAATTTTAAGACTTTGTTGATTTTAATAATGTACTAACTTTATATGCTTTTAATCAGTTTTATGTATTTTATATGTATTTTACATTTTTTTTACTGATGTTGTTCCCCGCCTCGATCCAGAGGAAGAGGCGGGTAATAAATAAATAAATAAAAATAATAAAAATAATAATTAAAAACACAATTAAATACACAACAGTAAGAGAAATAACCAGCACCAATCTAGTTGTATCCCCTCTCAAACAGCAGACCAGCTCACATGCCAAAGCCTACCTGAACATCTGCTTGCCAGCAGAAGGACAACTGAGGGGAAGCCAACTTAGCCTCCCTTAGCAGGGAGTTCCAGAACCTGGGAGCAGCCACTGAGAAGGTCCTCACTCAGATCCCACCAAATGTGAGACCAATTACAGTGGGTTTAAGATAACAGTGATTCCCCAAAGATCTTAAAACCGAGGCAGTCTTTGAGATACCGACTCCAAGTCATATAAAACAGAAGCACATCTCACTCCACAACATTCCACACAGCTAGGAGGAAGATTTATCAGCTAAGGAATGTCCCACTTAGGC
This sequence comes from Anniella stebbinsi, assembly GCA_029215795.1. Classification (NCBI taxonomy): domain Eukaryota; kingdom Metazoa; phylum Chordata; class Lepidosauria; order Squamata; family Anniellidae; genus Anniella; species Anniella stebbinsi. The sequence continues at coordinate 159,031,146 of JARDYH010000002.1, read as the reverse complement.
AGGCTCAGACTAAGCATTAAAGTAGCTGAGGAGCAAATCCTAATAATAATAATAATAATAACCATACAAATACCTAGGATTCCAACAAAACACAAACATCAATCACTCCACAGTAAAAACTCAACTAAGAATGCAATATAAAACTCGCCTATCACAAATCTTAAAATCTAAACTCAACTCGACAAACATTTTCAAAGCCATCAACACCTACTTAATACCCATCCTCACATACTCATTCGGAATCATGCACTGCTCACACACTGAACTTGAAGAAATAAACAGACTCAATCGCACCGAACTCACAAAACACCGTATGCTCCATCCCAACTCATGCATTGAAAGAATAACAATCAGCAGGAAAGAAGGGGGAAGAGGTCTGCTAGACATTAACACAATGCATACTAAACAGATAAAATCACTCAGAGAATTCTTCCACACTAAAAACACCCCCATTCATAAAGCCATAGTAACAACAGATAAAAACTACACCTCACTCAACCTAGCACTACAAAACGAAGATCAAATACAACCACTTACACCCGTAGAGAAAAAAGAAAAATGGGCCCAAAAAGCACTCCATGGGAAACACTACAACATAATACAGAACCCATGAATAAACAAAGGACCATCGTACGAATGGCTCAGGAAGGGTGAGCTATTTCCAGAAACAGAAGGATTCCTAAGAGCTATACAGGATCAAGTTATAGCAACCAAGAACTACCAAAAATACATCATATGCAGGAAATGCCATCAGTTCCAAGAAACAATAGACCACATAACAGGAGGATGTAAAATTCTGGCAGGAATGAACTATACGGACAGACACAATACAGCTGCAAAAATAATTCACCAACAACTGGTCATCAAATTCAACCTTATCAAACAATCTACACCATATTATACGTATTCACTCAAAACAATCTTGGAAAATGTAGATAATAAAATATACTGGGACAGAACAATTCATATCGACAAGACAATACCCTGCAACTGACCAGACATAATGGTTATAGACAAAAAAGAAAAACATATATACCTCATCAATATAGCAATGCCCAACAACAAAAATGTTGTTGAAAACGAAGAAGAAAAGAGAGACAAATATACACCACTGGTCATGGAAGTCAAAGAACTATGGCATCAGGAAAAGGTCACAAGTATTCCGTTAGTCACCTCAGTCACCGGCATCACATCAAAAAACTATACAGAAAACCTTCAGAAACTGGGCCTACCAAAATACTTCCATGCCAACATCCAGAAAACGGTCATACTAAAAACATGCTCAATTGTCAGGAAATTCCTGAATCTGTAAAAGACAGCATGACTTGGCAAAGCCCGACATGTCTGTCTAGAAAAACCACCACAAGCAAGAAAGAGATGATATAATAATAATAACCATCACGAGCAAGAAAGAGATGTAATAATAATAATGAGTACAAAACACTGGAAGCTGAGTAAGGTGTTGCTTCCAACCCCTCTCAGGTTCTTACTGAAAGCTGATATAGAGCCTATCTACACATGCAGGATAAAACACTTTGAAAATGTTTTGAAAACTGTATATGGAGTGTGTCCAGGGCCCCAATGTTTTAAACCATTTTAAAGCAGTAGTGTAGATAGGCTGACAGTGAACAATCAATTGGAATTGAAATAACCCACTACCATCGGACCAGTCCGATAGGCTGACAGTTTTGAGAACTTTTGGGGCCCAGGACACACTCCATATACAGTTTTCAAAATGTTTTCAAAGTGTTTTATCCTGCCTGTGTAGATAGACTCAGTGCCAGAGCTCCCAGAACCCCGCCCAGGGCTCAGCTGAAGTTCATCATAAGCTTGTGTAAAAAGTCCTCCTGATGAGGAGTCCAGTTGCTGTGGTTCTTGGGGTGTGCACTTCACCTCTGGATGGTGGCCCATGCCTCTACTTTCTGGCGCCAGTGTGTTCTGGAGTTAGGCAGATATTCAGCCCCCTTAGATTCTATAGCAGATGTATGGTTATCAGGGCCTTGTCCAAGGGTTTCTCAGTCTGGAGGATCTCATGTAGCTTCCCTGTAATGCCAGTGTCAGGATGATGCACAGAGTTGTTGGTCTACGATGAGTCATCCAGGCCTGGGTCAGGCATGACAGCTTGGAACCAGTCAAGGAATGGGAGTTGGAAATAACAGCTATCTCTATCTTTGCGCACCTTGCTGCATTCTCGAAGAACAAGGGTCTCATAGGGGATATTCTCTCTCCTAGATGATCTCTTGGGGGCAGGGGAAGAAGGCAGGAAGATCACTAACAACTGGCATGTCTTCATTCTGTCACTTCATTTAGCTCTATGGTGTGGGGTGGTCAACGATGTAGTCTTATAGTGTACATTTTTAAAAAACAGGAGTCATCTTTTTGAATTCATTTAGATCCTCCATTCAGCACAGACGTATCTCTAGGAATTCATTAATATCTCTTGGAATTCATTAGAATATTACTTCTGCTAATTATGGTCTGAAACATGGCAGAATTGTTAACTGGGCGTGACTCTGCAAGATGTTGTGATTCTATAGTCAAATCATACAGCTCTTTAAAGTCTCATTAAATGTAGTCTTGTAGCATTTCCCAGTTACTGCCCTCTCTTCCTTTTTGAGAAATGCCATTAATGTGCTATTGCAGTTGCTTCTTGGGTTTATCATACTTATTCCCAAGTCTATGGTAATATAGGAGGCTTAATTGTTCTTGAAGTAGGGTGTGCGTAAGTCCTGAAAATGCCAATTACAACACCCCCGATTACGAAGATCAGCCTTCGCTTAGAAGTCGTGCTTGTTCAACTGACAAAGTTGTCAGAGTAAATGTTCTTTCACCGGAGATTCTGTTTATTCTATAGCACCTACCTTCTAGTTCTCTCTGTTAATTAACATTCCTCATGCCATTTTATTGGGTTGCTTTTCCAGTGAAAGTTTCCCCTTGTCATGTCTGTGCATGATGCCCTTTTATATCACCATTTAGTTCTTGTCGTTCAGTTTATCAGGCATTTGCTTACTTTATATGCTTAACTATCTCGATCTGTCTCCACATCGATATTTAAGTGAAACCTTAGGGAGATATTCCCATCCGGCAGTGTATGTTTATGTGTTGTGCTTAGTCACTTGTGTCTGATGTCTGTTCTGTGTACAGTATTTACACGGAGAGAGAGAGAGAGAGAGAGAGAGAGAGAGAGAGAAACATTATTTTATCAAATTAAGCTTCCTGTCAAAATTTCAGTGAAAGGACCAATATGCCTTAAGGCCTAAGCTCTGTAATTATTTTATTTTTCTATAGTAGGATTTCATCATGATTGACTTTTCCGCTTTTGAGAGCTGCTGAGCAGCTTTGCCAGATGTGAGAGACAGCTGGGTGTTGTGCTATTTCCCAGCCAAGAAAGTTTATGAGCAAGAAAGTAAATTTTGAGCATTAGAAGTAACAGGTTCCCCACACTCTGTGCTTAGAGGCTACAGCATGGAACATTGTATGAAATGGGGAGGAAAAGAGCCAATTCATACATTCTCCTGAAGGCATGGGTGTCTCTAGGGACCAAAAACATGCGACTGCTGCTCATTGTGGTTAGCCACTTAAGTGAAATGCAAAGCCTACATGAACCAGGCCAGGGTTCACATGGTGGGTGAAGCCAGGTGAAAATATGGAGCTTGTTAACACAGTTAAACTCAAACCAACCCATGAGAAAATTCAGAGACAGCTCCAGGTTTGAGATCCCCACCTCCACAAAATGCCAGCTGGTGGGTGTCCACCCTGCATCAGTGTGCCCCCCCCCCCGTGGGCTTAAGTGTTGGTGGTGATGATGGGAGAAAGCTGTGCTGTGATCTGACTTGCACAGCTGCGAACTGCCTGCCATTTTTATTATCCACAATAGTGCTGATCCATGGCGTGGTGGTGGTGGTGGTGGTGGAAATGGTGACATACCTCCACTCCCTAGTGAGTCAAGGAAATGCTCTAGAGGGATTCTTTGTTGGCGGTATTGCAGGGAATTGAAATGGCAGGCAACTCACAGACCTAGCCACCCATCACAGGGAAGAGGGCTAGTGCTAATGGTGGGCTCTGCTGGGAGATTGATACTGGCCCTCTGGGAACCGCTTCACTATGTGGATTGATGCCGAGAGGGCTCTTGTTATTATAGGAATTTGACTAGAGAAATCAGGTATTCTTGTCTTAGCTGATTTTCACATGTGGCAATAGGGTAGCTACATGTCCTCTTTTATAGAGAACAGCTCTCTATTTGAAGAGCTGCCAGAGGACACTCCTCTTTTGACAGTTAATTCTGTTTGAAGTGATGTCCACCCACATTTGTTTTAAAGATAAAGACCAAATTTGCCCATCAATAGCACCTGGACAGTAGACTGAGCAGGTCACCTGGTCACACAGGTCATCTGGTCACAGTCTTCCCCATGATGGAATTGTATTTCTATTTAAATTATAATAATAATTTCTAAATTTGCATTCATTCATGTCAAGTAGCACACGGACATTTTATGCAAATCTGTGTTTTCTTTTGTTTGGCCATACATCAATGGTCAACCTACAAATAAACCCAAGCCAGATGAGACACAAACCTGTGAAGATGATCTTGTATGATGCCATGAATGTATTCATTTTGGAACGAGAGCAACTTCTCATGAGCAGCATAGCGTGTGCTGACCTCCAACTTCTCAGGCCTGCCGTGTGCGTGCAATGGCACTTTCTGGGAGTAACTTTGGGAATGCCGCCTACTGACTTGCAGCTAGAGTGGTTTGTGATGGTGTGCCAAAATGTGGCCGTGGCTTGCCACAGGGTGAAGCAGCTGGAAGCCAGCGATGTGAAGCATTTACCTGTAGCTGCTACATGGAATGGTTATGTACATAGGTCTTTTCTTATTCTTAGAGGAGCCAAATTATATATCTCTTAAAGAACTTCACATTCTGTTAGGCTGACTTTGCAGATGGTCCCTGTCAGTTGATTGTGTTCATCACAAAATATTTCTTCATAATCTGTAGCTAACATTCTGCAATTCTGAAGCCAATGTAAAGGAAACAGTATAACCAGGGTTCTGCTGGATGAACACTATCCTCCCATGTGTGAGCAGTGAGCAAGCCATATAAGCAGACTCTAATTTCAGGGCAAAGGGCTGTAGTTCAATGTTAAGAGGTCATACTTTTGCCTGCAGAAGATCCCAGGTTTAATCCCCAACATCACTAATGAAATGGTCAGGTATCAGGTAATGTGAAATCTGGAAGCACTTTGGATTCTGCAGAATCAAGAGAGACAATACTGGACTAGCTGGAGTCTTACCTGTTATTAGACCACTTTCTGTGCCCATACATACAATTTCAGGAACGGTTGCACAGCTTTTGATTATTGTTGTCGTGATATGTAGGTTCATTCCAGCTGCACTGGACAGAGATCTATACAGATGACCTCCTGCAGTGAATATGGAAATGTCTTAGGCCAGGGGTCTGAGGACTGCATATGATGCTGGTTTAGGGGTCAAAGACTGCCCACACATGCTTGCATGCAGAAACACGCACCACACTGTTTGAGGATCTCATAAGACCAATTCTTGCCCACTCGCATTGGCTGACTGTATATTTTCCAAAGTGCTGGTTTGAACCTATAAAGCTTTACATGGCACAGGAATGCCTCCCCTGACCTGAACATACCCAGACACTAGGACCAACATCGGGGGGGGGGGGGGCTCGGAAGGTGAGAACAAGACTGAGGACCTTCTCAGTGGTGGCCTCCCAACTGTCCCCAGGTGGCCCATCTGGCGCTGACACTGTCATCTTTTTGGCACCAAGTAAAGACCAGGTTCTACTTCGAGGCATCTAATAATATATGTTGAGGCATCTACGTCTGCTGTTTTAGAAAAGGTCTATTGTTTTTATCTGTTTACATTGTTTTAAATTTTCTATGTTAAATTTTTTAGGCTATTTTAATTGTGTTATATTTTGTATTTTTATGAATTGTGAATCACCCAGAAAGCTTTAGCTATGGGGCAGTATAGAAATGAAATGAAATAACTTAATCAATCGTCATCATCATCATCATCTCCAGGGGAGGTAGTGGCAAGTCTCCTCTTCACCTCTCCCCCAGCAATCCTCCTACAGATCGCTCTATCCTTGCTTCTAGCAGCAATGGGAAGAGTGAATCCTATGAGGATCTCTAGGGGAAGGTGTGGAGAGTTCAGGTGGTGGGTCACTCAGCATTGGTGTATGTGTGAGGGGGTCAGAGAATCCTTGTGGGGGGTGTCATAGGTTGTACACCCCTGCTTTAGGAGGAAAGGTACCTTCGTTGCCAGTGGAATGCTACAATGCACAACCAAAGTAAATCGTGGCAAAATAATCATTTCCCATACAGCAGTGTGTTAAATAGGAATAGTCTTGTACTTGTTGCTGTAGGAATCTGACCTTTGAACTTCATATGCATCTTTTTACAGAGAAAGCAGAAAAGCACTGTGATTGGAAGTCTTCTGTTTCATAGCTACTAATATCATTAATAATATGCTGATGAGTATTAGGATATGTCCCTTTGAAGATGGATGCAAGTGCAGCTTTTGGGACACTTTATTTATTTATTTATTTATTACATTTGTATACCGCCCCATAGCCGAAGCTCTCTGGGCGGTTTACATAGGATTAAAAACAATTAAAAACAATATACAAAAATTAAAACAGCAAAAACATACAACATACACACAATCTGTACATTTAAAAACCACTTCAACACTTCAAAAAAAAAAAAAAACAAACAAAAAAAAAAACTACAAAAACAAAACAAAACAGACCCAGACTCCTCAGATATTGCCAAATGCCTGAGAGAAGAGGAAAGTCTTGACCTGGCGCCGAAAAGATAACAATGTTGGCGCCAGGCGGGCCTCGACAGGGAGATCGTTCCACAATTGGGGAGCCACCACAGAGAAGGCCCTCTCTCTTTTATTTATTTATGGAGGAACCATTAACTTTAACCATAAAATGACTGCAATGCGCCCTGCATTGTTGATTTTTGCTGCATATTAGCTTAACAAAGTATAGCTTGCATTCTGACTGGTGAAATATATTCACTATACTGTACTGAAATGCATCGATTGCCTTCTCTTGTTTTCTTGACCATTTGTCCTACTCGGTGTTGTTCATTGGAGCCGTTTGTATCACTTAATGTTCTTCTAATTTGGGCCTTTAATATAGGGTGACCATCCGCCTGGATTTGTCCAGACATGCCTGGGAAATGGGGAGCAAATCCGCATCCGGGGGGGAAAAACTGTTTTGGGGGGCCAAATCTGGAAATTTAGCCCCCCAAAAGGGTGACCAGATGGCCCTGGGGCGATCCGGGCCAACCTGGAGGTGGCGGGGGCAAACCGAGGCGGCGGGGGGTCACGCGGCGGTGGTGGGAAGCGGGCGGCACGAGGCACTTACCTGCTGGGGCATCCGCTTCCCTCCGGTGCTTGGAATCTACTGAGAAACAGGCTTCGCGGCCTGTCCCTCAGTAGCGCACCGGGTGATGACGTCATTACCCGGCGCGCTACTGAGAGACAGGCCAGTCATGCTTTGCTGAATGTGCTCTGCCTGGGGCTGCCTTTGAAGAACATTAAGTGATACAAACTTCAGCTAGAGTGGCCTACAGGTGTGGATAAATACTCTCGTGTGCCAGTTAGAAGCATTGTAGAATAATGGTTAGTGTTGAACAAGGTCTGGGGAGACCATGGTTCAAATTCCCACTATGCCATGAAGCTTACACTGTGACCTTGGTTATCACACTCTTACAGCCTTCCCTATCTCACAGGATTGTTGTGAAGATAAAACGGGGGTGGGGAGAACTTGAGCTCCTTGAAGGAAAGGTGAGTTATAAATGAAATAACAACAATTGGAAGCATTTTGAATTTTGAATATTGGCCGTCAGTTCATTAGGGATGGGTTGAGGATCATCATCTATATAATTTAAGGGCTGCTCAATCCAATTAAATATGAAATAATAATAATGTTTGTTTAATAACACTGCATTGTCCTTCTCATTCTGGAATGTCATAAACCTGAATCAGGAATTAAATTGCTTAGAATCCCTAGTTTGGTACTCGGTTTATTGCTTGAAGCACCTCTTAAAATATGGAGTGCAAGTATTATAGTTGCAAAAGGAGAATTGCTGGACCCTGTCGCTTTCTTCAGGCATTCAAGCCTCATAGAATGAGAGAAAGGGAGGGGCCCTGATCACTCTGCCTTCTGGATTCTGCTGAGTTCCAAATTTGTCCTCCAAAATTCCAGGATTCCAGAGGAATGCTGTGTCTGTGGCTACCTCCACAAGAGAGGTTTAATGCTCTTTGAAGGCTCATTATAAATTTTACCTCCACACCAGCGGAGCGCAAAACGGGCGTAGAGGCGCGTTATCTCCCAGATTATGCGCATTATCGAATGCGCGTTAAATAGCGACTTTTATTTTGCTCCGGCCGTTAAAGCGCATTTTCGCAGTGTGAACAAGCGATTATGCGCGTTAACTTCTTGTAAAGCGCTTTTTGGACATCAATTAATGCGCTTCGCCGCCTCTCGCCGCCTCCCGTGCAGAGGGTTTAGGAGTAAACGCGCCTCCGCGATAATGCGCATAATCCCCGAACCGGGCGCAAAAGCGCATCCTTGTGGAGGGAGCCATTGGTGGTTTTGGAGTGGTGTGTGTGTGTGTGTGTGTTTGCTTTCCTCTTGCATAATGTGTGTGTGTATTTGTTTGTTTGTTTGCTTTCCTCTTATATATTTTCTGTCTCTATGGATTTCGATAAGACTGGAGCAGAATGCACTGCATATAGCTGCCAACTGATGATATCAAGCATGTGATGAACTAGATTCTACTCCATGGAAGCTTATGCCACAATAGGTCTTTAAGGGACCAGAAGGCTCCTTGTTGTCTTACAACAGATTCCAAGCAAGGAAGCTGGATTTATAGCACTCAGATTATGTTGCTTATTTGATTGGCAAGCATCTTCCACTGAACGCCAAAAAGGAAATGCTTTGGCTAAGTATTTATTTATTTGTTGCATTTTTATACCTCCCAATAGCCGAAGCTTTCTGAGCGGTTTACAAAAATTAAAACCATAAAAAACCATTCAAGATATAAAACAACAACAGTATAAAAATACAATATAAGAACACAAGCAGGATAAAACCAAGCAGCAATGCAAAAATTAATATCAATGTAAAATACAGATTTGAAACAGCAAAGTTAAAAATTAAACTGAGCCTATCTACTCACGTAGGATAAAACACTTTGACAACAGTTTGAAAACTGTATATGGAGTGTGTCCTGGGCCCCAACAGTTCTCAAAACTGTTATAAACCATTTTAAACAGTTTTAATGCAGTCGTGTAGATAGGCTGACTGTGAAAATACTGGGAGAAGAAGAAGGTAGCTTTCCTCCAAACTCTGAAGTGGGCAGTGGGCACTATAGACAGGAGACACTTTAGGAGACACAGGACAACTGAATGGAAATCGTGTCTCTCCAATTATTCCCATTAATACTTTTTGTTAAGCCCTCCCTACCTTTGTATTTAGAAACTATCCCAGAGCCTATCTACACTACTGCTTTAAAATAGTTTCTAACAGTTTTTAAACGGTTAATAACCGTAATTAACCGGTTTAAAACTGTTACAAACCGTTTTAAAGCGGTAGTGTAGATAGGCTCCCAGTGATTTTTTTTTAAAGTGGAAGAGATAGGGGGATGCACAAAAGTATTGATCTATTCCAAAACAAATATATTCTAATACACCACTCAACACCCAAGTTACCCATCATTCATGCTGCCATCAGTGTGAGTCAGCAGGCTGGCCATGGCCAGCAACTGATGAAGCAGACCACTGCTGTGTCCACTACTGCTGATGCTGTCCCTTTCCACCAATGGATGCTCCATCTTTTCTTTTCCAGTCCAATTGGAAAGGGAGGAGGGGCAGGTGCCTGAGGAGCAACTGTGGAATGGATGCTATTGGATGGAAGTGTGGCAATCCAGGAGAGAAAGTCAGCTGCAGCTGAGCCGTCTGTGGCTGGCAGGCATGCCTACTTTTTGTCTCTTGCATTTTGCTCGTGGGAGGGCTGGCCCTGCCAGTGGCCCACACTTTGAGAAACACTGTGGTAGGCCGTTATGGGAATGGGAGGGATGTGCCTTCTCTAGCTCTTCCATTTTTGTTTGCTCATGAAACTGGAATTTGAAGTGTAGGAGAGAAGGGTCTGGGCAGATATAGGAGGTGTGCAGAGTTCACCCATTTCCCATAATAACCTGGCATAGTTCCCACACACGCATCTGTAAAGTATTTGGGTGATACAGGCAAAAATAGTTTATGCGAGTTAATACTGATATGTTTGATTCCTGTGACACTTTCCATACATGATGTCAAAACAGTTTTAATGAATTGCAGCATCGCCCTAAGGAGACAACTGTTAACTTCATTTTATAGATGGAAAAGTGAGAAAACACCATAAGCAGTAGAGGCAGGTCGGAATCATATTTTGATGAAAAGAAATTAATAGGCCAAAATGATTGAATAAGAAATTTCCTGGGGTGGGGAAGGGAGGGAATGGAGAAATTACCTCTTGAGGAAAGAGAGAGGTTGAGATTTATAAGAAATAGAAATGGTAAAAAGCAGTATTTTTATGCCCAGTGGGCAGGTGTACTTACTGTTTCTTAAACCTCTGGTTCCTATTCGCTAATAAATAATTAACATAGCATACAAGCTTGCAGAACTTATGACCTGGCTGAAAACTGCCCTCCACAACCCATGCATTGTGGCTGGACAGATGCTTGAGAACTCCCTGTTTTCTACAATCCTGGTCAGGTAACAAAAATGGGAAGTTTATCAAGCCCTTGCTGGGCCACTATACATGTCAATTATGTGATGCTTGGCTAAGGGCAGGGGTGCAGAACATCAGGCCCTGGGGGCCAAATCTGGTTTCCACAGTTCCCCAGAAAGCCCCATGACCCATGCCCCAACCACCAATCATTGAGTGGTTTCCCAGCTTTTGTGCAGTTTTTTCACCATTGTAGAAAGTTAAAATGACTCCCCCAAGGTTTAGTTACTGGCAGTAAGAGCTTGAAGCTAAAATATTCTGGCATGTTTGTTTTTTTTAGCCTCACCCCTTTTGCTGTCCACTGGAATGCAGCCCCTGAGAGCTCCTCCTCAGTGGAATTTGGCCCATGGGCTAGAAGAGGGTCTACACCCCTGGCTTAGGGGCTGATCATCAGCTGTGCCCACATGCAACGGGGGATTGTCCATTTCCATCCTTTGCCAATATCTCAAGGTCAACTAAACATTATACGAAATGTGTGGCTTGCTGCTACCAAGAAGAGCAGCCTCTCCCCACTTCGTAACTTCTAGTAGAACGTACCCATCTTCTGTACATCTTGATATTTTGCACTTCTTCACTTGTGTTTTGTGTCATTGGCTGCCCCTGGCAGAGAGTGGGAAAAGACAGAATGTCATGATACCAGGACACAAGTAACTTCTACTACGTATTATGAATAATATGTTTTTGCAGTGTGGAGTGTTCCTGTTCAGTATTCCAGCTAGCCATGCATTCTCCAGGATGGTCTATTTTATTTCCCTTTCCAGCCATACCCAATGGGCACACTCAGCTCACATGGGGCTGTTTTACCCCTCCACCCCATCTTAGGTTCCCCCCCACCTTAAAGTATTTTTTTTGTACTTCTGCAAATCTTGGGGTCCCTGAAGCCTGCTGCTATCATCCTCTTGTGCATGAATGGATGGTGTTGTTTTGGCTACATGAGGATCCACACTCAACCCTGAACTTTGGAAATAGAGAAGGCAATAAACTAGGAAGGTGTAGATAAATACTCAGTTGTGTTCATGGGGATGATAGTGTGTGTGTGTGTGTGTGTGTGTGTGTGTGTGTGTGTGTGTGTAAATGGCAACCAAGCTTTTGGTATAACTCATTTGCTCCTCCAGAAAACTATTTTTAAAGATGGGTCTTTACGCTCATATGTTGAAGATTGATCTGGTCGGCATGTTCTGTTTGGCAAAGTACATTAAAAAGTTTTGCCAATTGCTACGTACATCATCCTAAAGCAGCCAAAAGGAGGGAAATTTTTTTTGGATTACAAGCCACATATTTCGCATAACATTTAGTTGGTCTTGAGGCTGAGACATTGGCAAAGGATGGAAATGGGCAATCCCTTATTGCATGGGCAGCACAGTTTGTGAACAGCCCCTAAGCCAGGGGTGAATTCCTGTAAAATACGAAGACTTTGGACCCTCATCTGAAATACCCATATATCCTCCCTGTTCATTATCTGCTGCTTTTAAGAAATCCCAGGCTGAAACAGAAGCGCAAGAGAAAGCACATATAATTGGCTTTTGTGAAAAGTTTGAAATGGTGCTTAGTAAACCTCAGCCCTGTGTTAATGATGCTTCAGGGGGCCTGTATATGACGCCTGAAAATTAACCACTCCTGGGACTTGGTGGAATGCCTAGAGAGCTGCTAGCACAACACCTCGGCAGATTCTTAGGCTAAAGCAAATTCATTCATTAAAATGATCTAAAATGAACACAGACATCTTTGAGCATTGACTAAGCACAAAAACAGGACGGGCAACCTGTGGCTCACCAAATGTTTTGACCTACAACTCCCATCAACCCTAGCCAACATAGCCATTGGTGAAAGAAGATGGGAGTTGTAGGCCAAAACATCTGGAGGACCACAAGTTGCCCATTCCTGATTTAAAACCTAGAGGTTAGGCTACTTCTTGAGCAATCATTGTAAGACAGAATTTCCATTGGCATTAATGCAGAATCTAGTATCTCAAAAGTTTATTTACATGATGCTATGGAATAGGTCTTTTCTTGGTGCAATATAAAGATTCAAGGTTATTTGTCTTCGCTGGGCATTTTGTCCCTCATTGAAATATAAAAGCAGCACCTCGTCCTTTCTCCACAGATCATACAGGTATTCTTCCCACATCTTCCATGTTCAGCCCTATAGCTCAAGCTTTCCACCATCAAGTTCTGGGAGTAACATCCTAAATAATGAGAGTTGTTCGTTTGGATCATTGCATGGTTTTGAATGATTTGGATGAGGAAGTTCAACTCTCTCACAGAATAGTAATGTTTAATTTGTGCCCAGTGATATAGATTAAGATAAAATAAAATAAAAAAGAGTAAAAGGGTGGAGAGTGGACACATCTGCCATTTGAAACATTTTCAAGACTTTTGCATTTGGAATAACAGGCTCAATGTTTCAACAACATCCAACCAGAGGGGGGGGGGGACAGAGCACTTGAGAAATTCTCATGGGGTCTCATTTACTAATGCTATGACATTTAAATAAGAAATCATGCTCATGGGGCCTAGGCCACATTGTGATTCATAAATTGGAGAAAACAAAGAAAGTACAAAGGAAAATATATATAATTAGTGTGCCACTTCCCTCGGCACGAGGGCTTCAGTTTCCCAATTCATTAACACTAATGGATGTATATAACTTTATTTAAAAAGTCATTGTTTGGAAGCTGAAGACTTAATATTCATTTAAGACTGAATTCTCTTTACTAAACACATCTGTTTTCCCAGTTCTGCACAGTCTTCCAAAGAAAGCAGAGAGAACCAGAAGGAAGTAGGGGGAAGTGTATTGGCTTTGGTATAAAAATACTCAAGCTGCAATCCCATATACGCTTACCCAAGAGTAAGTTCATATAATTCAGTGAGACTTACTCTGAGGAAATCTGCATAGAACATTTACTCAGAAGTAAGTTGGCTAAATATTCAAGTTACTCCATGGAATGCTGATACCATTTCTTTGTCAGTCTCTCCCAGCTTCCTCCCTGAAGCAGAAAATCTGATACTCCACTGGATATGCTGGCTAGAGCTGATGAGAGTGGGGCCACAGCAAAACATGGAGGACAACTCACTTTTCATACTAAATTACATTTCATGCTGTCCTGGGATATCAGTAAGGTCCCCTCTACAAGAATTCGGTTTGATGCCTGGTTGTCCGATTATACACATCTTCTCGGAATTGCTTTTACGGCAAATCACTGTACACAGGAGGTGGTTAAGTCATAACTGGTTGCCTTACCGCTTGTATGAAATGCGCTTTAGAGGTGTTTAATGCGGAGAATCGCTTGTTTACATGGTCCTGAGGCGCTTTAACGGCCGCGGTAAATTAAAACTAGCTATTTAACGTGTATTCGATAATGCGCATAATCGCATAGAAAAAGCGCCTCGACCCCCGATTTGCGCTCCGCTCTTGTAGAGGTCAAATTTTTAATGCGCCTTGAAAGGGCTTTAAATTGCTCTTGTAGAGGCAGCCTGAGTCATGTCATGTTGTGTAAACAAGGCTACAGATGGCTTACCTTCGCGCAGTTGTTTTCTATGTGTGCTTCCAGCACATTGATGTTTATGGCTGCATTTGGGAGTGGGGGGGGGGGGAAATGACATTGAATGGGAGATACTTACTGCTTGCCTCAGACCCCCCCCCCCTACATTTACATGTGTGAGGTAAAGGAAAAGGGTGTTGTGACTACGTCAAAAGTCCATTTGTAGCGAAGTCTGAGAAACCTTGGCTTGGCAACTTCCTACTTTCCCCTTGCTTAGATTCTCCCAGCTTCCCTTCACTGCTCACAGAAGTGCAGAGTTATCCCCGCTCCCTCTGAAGCATTGATCTTGAATAATGAGGATACTTCCACCAAAAGAGAACAGGATCAATAAACAAATGGAAAGGAGGTATTTTACATCTGTGGTGTTAATTCTCAGTCAAGGAACACAGCGGAGACTGCTGAAAAACAGAGCTGCTCCCTTGTATCAAATGAAATCCTTGAGGAATAAGTCAGCTCTATCTGCATTATAGTGTTTGCCCACATTTCCTGCTCTGGAGACTCGCTGAACCAGTTGTTGTTTTTAAAAACAAGGTACCTTCAGTGTAGGGTTATGTAACAATGTTTGTAGCTGACTAATTTATGGCATTTACTCAGGCAGCTGAAATATCCGCTAAGTGTGCCTCCCCACCCCCACCCCTTTCCTGCCCAATAATGCTGTAGCAAAAAGAGACATTAAAAGAGTGTTTTCCTCAATTATGAGAGCCAGTGTTAAATATTGTAGAAGGAAAAGGGGCCACAGGGATTGTGATTGTGGAGATCCTATGCAAACTATTTGTATATGATGAGTTTGGCAGGATAAATCCGAGACCCAAAGAGAGGTACTGCCAAGCTGTTCTGAAATCTTTGTTTCTGGAACACAATAGCATGTGTGAATCCTACCCATATGGCATTTTTCAATATAGGAGGAGTACTCTTGTAGTGTTAAAAACAAAACAAACAATATGGTAAAGGAATACCCTGAAGGCTGCTGAAAATGTTCCACACATGCACCACTTTTCTGCCTCTTATTTGGCAAATTCTAATTTCCTCAAACTTCATCTTTCCCTGTCTTTTGGGTCTATTAGAACTAGTATACTGGCCCATGCGCTAGGGTGTGGGTATACTAAACAAGCTATTTTTCTCCAATGAATATGCGTGTGTGTGTTTTACAAACAAAAAAAGACCACTCCTAAAGAAATCTTCCCTGGACCCGGAAAATCTTAATAACTATAGGTCAGTGGCAAATGTTCCATTCCTGGGCAAGGTCCTTGAGTGGGGGCTTGCAGGCCAGCTCCAGACACTCTCGGATGAGACTGATTATCTGGATCCATTTCAGTCTGGTTTCAGGCCTGGCTCTGGCACGGAAACAGCCTTGGTCGCCCTGTATGATGACCTATGTTGGGAGAAAGACAGGGGGAGTGTGACTCTGTTGATTCTCCTTGATCTCTCAGCTGCTTTCGAGACCATTGACCATGGTATCCTTCTGGGACGACTCGCTGAGTTGGGAGTGGGAGGCACTGCACTGCAGTGGTTCTGCTCCTATTTGGTGGGGAGGCTGTGGTGCTTGGGGAACATTGCTTGGCCCTGTGGACTCTCCAGTTTGGGGTTCCACAGGGGTCAGTCTCGTCCCCCATGCTGTTTAACATTTACATGAAACTGTTGGGTGCAGTCATCGTAGCTTGGGGGTTCTCCTAGAACCATCTCTGTTACTTGAGGCTCAGGTGGCCTCAGTGGCATGGAGTGCCTTCTACCAACTTCGGTTGGTGGCCCAGCTACACCCCTATCTGGACAGGGATAACCTGGTTTCAGTTGTCTATGCTCTGGTAATCCCCAAGTTGTATTACTGCAATGCACTCTACATGGGGCTGCCTTTGAAGACAGTTCAGAAGCTGGAGCTTGTGCAAAATGCAGGGCCAGATTGATAACAGGAACCAGAAGGTTTGAACATATAAGACCAACTCTGGCCCACTTGCATTGGCTGCCTGTACATTTCCCAGCCTGATTCAAGGTGCTGGTTTTAACCTATAAAGCCTTACATGGCTTGGGACCACAATACCTGACAGAATGTCTCTCCCAGCATAAACCTACCCGTACACTACTCTCAACATCTAAGGTCCTCCTCTGGGTGCCTATTCCAAGGGAAGCTCGGATAATGGCAACAAGGGAGAGGGACTTTTCAGTGGTGGCCCCCCAATTCTGGAATGATCTCCCCAATGAGGCTCGCCTGGCACCAACATTGTTATCTTTTTGGCGCCTGATTAAGACTTTTCTCTTCTCCCAAGCATTTAACAGTGAATGTTGAGTTTTTGTTTTCTTCTCCTTTTGACCCAGAATAGTTATTTTAAATGGATATTATATTTGTACTCTGTTTTTATGCTTTTTAAATTTTGTATATTGGTTTTTGATGTTCAGTGTTTTTAATCTTTGTAAACCATCCAGAGAGCTTTGGCTATGGGGCAGTATAAGTGCAATAAATAATAATAATAATAATATTAATAATAATAATAATAACATCACTCAGAGAATTCTTCCACACCAAAAACTAGGGATGTGCATGGACCCCCCGGATCAGATCGGGACCCGAATCGGGACCTCTAATTTTGTTCCGATTCGGATCAGAACAAAATCGGAGGTCCCCTGGATCGGATCGGACCCGAACCCGATCTGAAAATTGGATGTCTGATTTTTGGATCGGCCGCCATTTTTCCCCATAGACTTGCATTGGGGGAAAGAAAGCTTTCCCCCAATGCAAGTCTATGGGGACAAATGGTGAGGGGGCGAGTGGGGGCTTAACTCCCCCTCCCTGTCCCTCCCCCCTCGCGCTTCTTACCTGCGGGCCCATCTGCTGCCATCCACTGCCAGCCGGGTGGCGGCGGATGGCAGCAGATGGGTCTGATAGGTATGCCCCCTCCTCCCCCTCGCGCGCCTTCCTTGCCGGGGCTGTCCACTGCCATCTGCTGGTGCCCACGGATGGCAGTGGACAGCCCCGGCAAGTAAGCCCCCTTCCTGCAATTGTGCTCCTCACCTGCCGGGGCAGGTGAAGAGCACGAGTGGGGGGAGGGGGTCTGATCCTCTGATCCGGATCGGTCCTTTTCAGATCGGATCGTATTGGATCGGCCAATCCAGGTGCTGGTGATCAGATCGGATAATTTTATCCGATTTCCCCGGATCGGGTCCGGATTGTGGATCGAACACGATCCATTGCACACCCTTACCAAAAACATCTCCATTCATAAAACCATAGTAAAAGCAGATAAAAACTACACCTCACTCAACCTAGCACTACAAAACGAAGATCAAACACAACCACTTACACTCGCAGAGAAAAAAGAAAAATGGGCACAGAAAGCACTCCATGGGAAGCACTACAACATAATACAGAACCCACTAATAAACAAAGGACAATCGTACGAATGGCTCAGGAAGGGTGAGCTATGTCCAGAAACAGAAGGGTTCCTAATAGCTATACAGGATCAAGTTATAGCAACCAAGAACTACCAAAAATACATCATAAAACATAACAGTGTAACAACAGACCTATGCAGGAAATGCCATTGATTCCAAGAAACAATAGACCATATAACAGGAGGATGTAAAATTCTGGCAGGAATGGACTATACAGACAGAAACAATACAGCTGCAAAAATAATTCACCAACAACTGACCATCAATTTCAACCTTATCAAACAATCTACACCATATTATTCATATTCACCCGAAACAATCTTGGAAAATGCAAGTCATAAAATATACTGGGACAGAACAATTCATACAGACAAGACAATACTTGCAACCGACCAGACATAACGGTCATGGACAAAAAAGAAAAACACACATACCTCATCGACATAGCAATACCAAATGACAAAAATGTTGTTGAAAAGGAAGAAGAAAAGAGAGACAAATATACATTACTGGCCATGGAAGTCAAAGAACAATGGCAACAGGAAAAGGTCACAATTATTCCGTTAGTCACATCAGTTACCGGCATCACATCAAAAAACTATGCTGAAAACCTCCAGAAACTGGGCCTACCAGAATACATCCACACCAACATCCAGGAAGCAGTCATAATTAAAACATGCTCAATTGTCAGGAAATTCCTGAATCAATAAAAGACAGCATGACTTGGCAAAGCCCGTCATGTCCGTCTAGAAAAACCACCATGAGTGAGAAAGAGATAAATAATAATAATAATAATCTAGAAAATAAAGTCTATGCTTTTGGACTGTTAAAGAGTGTTAGAGTGGTAATTCCCCCATTTTAGAAGCAGCTTTTGCCCACTTTGGTAAGAGTACGGTGCATAAATCTGCTGTGTGCGCACCACAACTCTGGTTTAAGACTCCCCATTGGTAATGACATATGTACTCATGCTAGTTGTATGAGAATGAAGATATGCCACAACAACAGGTAGAAACTCAACAGGTGTTGATTTCTTCAGCTCAGCACCTCCACCATCTTTATTTTTTAGACTATCATATTCCACTTAGTGAAAGCAACATATGATGATGGTAACACTACATATTCATGTTGCACATGTTTAATGACTTCTTAGGTATCCAACAGAAGAAATTAATGCCTAATGGGAATAACTATATATAGCACAGAACATTATCCAAGAGAGGATTCTCTGTCCACCCCCTGGCCTAACCAGCATCTTGAAATATTGATATTAACTGCAGGATTACTCTGCCTAATCGACAGCTGTGAAATAAACTCTCCAGAAGTTGTACTTTGTGCAAGATAGGGGGTGGAATTAGCAAAGCAATCAGAACCTCTAGTGGCTAGCATAATTCAATCAGTAACTTTTGTTATGTTGTTTGCTCTAGCAACACAGTACATATGGAATTTTGATTTTGTTTCTAGCTATGAAAATCCCTTCCCTATTTTTTTAACCTTGAAATTCAACTTCTGATCTGTTTACATATTCAGGAGTGAATCAGAGGTTAAAGTGGCTACATTCAGACAACACGATAGTCAATGGTGAGTTGGGAAGCCAACTAACAGGCTGAGTTCAGACGATACTTTAGGCAATGGAGTGGGGAAGAGGCAACTGTCTGTTGTGTGGATTATTGTGTCGTGTGGGGGAGGACACACAACAGACACACAATGGACAGTATATTGTTTAACAATGGGGAAAAGCAATGGGCTGCTCCATTGTTTATCAGAGACCCGTTGCTTCTCATGAGGCTGGGACTTTCAGCTGCACAATGGGGGGAGGGGCAATGTGTCATGTGTCGGGCACTGCAAAAATTATGAAATGTCGGTTGCCTTCCCCCCCTCCATTGCCTAAAGTGTCTTCCGAACTCAGCCACAGTTGGTTATTTTGCAGGTGCTCCTCACACAACAGGTTCCTACACAACTGTGGGTGGGTGGGGCTGGTGTTGAATGGAGTAATAGTCAACCTGGCATTTGACTGACACAGCCCCCACCCCTCTCCTTGCCCTCCCTCCTCCTTCAGTTCTCCTGGTGCTATCCCAGCAGCCCCTGTGGGTTGTGCTGGCTGTAGCAGAGAAGCCGGTGCGGTTTTCGCCACTCTTGCCCGGGAATTCTGTAGCCAGCTGAGACAGTCATCTCAACTCTGCAAAATAGTTCACTGAGCCTGACAGAAAACACGCTAACCAACGGTTGTACAAATAGTCAACTCTGCAGTGGGTTGTTTTGCAGTTTGTTATTTTGGCAAAATAGTCAACTGTGAGGTGGTTTTGCCCCAGTCAACACAATAACCAACTGTTGATTGCTCAACTCACGGTTGACAACTTAAACCACCATTGACTAATGTATTGTGTGAATGCAGCCAGTGAGTTGAAAGAGAATCGTCAACCCATCGTAAGATCTCAACTCATTTCTTCATCCCAGGACAAAAAAACCTTTATGTTCCGGAGCCAGGTTGCGCTTCCATACTGTCAGCATTTCCTACAGCAAACACTTGAAGTATGAAGGGTAGATGTGCTTCCCTAAACATGCAGGAGGCACATACTGGGGAGCCAAGGTGAATCACAACTTCCCAGCCTATGTCTCCCATGGGGAAACCCTGGTGGAAGCCAACTGCTCGTGTTATTGTTGTACTACTACTACTACTACTAATGCATCATCAGTGTGCATGGTATTTTACAGAATACAAGACAGGAGCTTACACATTAAGCTGCCATGTAAAGTGTGAGGTAAGAAGGCAATAGCCTGCCCTTGTTGTTGCCTCCAGGGATTTGTATTCAGCAGCAGCCCACCTCTGAACATGGAGGCAGTGCCGGCACCAGGTTTTTGAGGGCCTTTGGGCAAGACACCCTGAATTAATTTACCGTCTAACTCTCCTTGTCACTAGCTGTTATTGCTCCTCCTCTTATTTCTTCCTTCACGTTTTTGTTTGCTTGCCTGCTTGCCAGGCAGAGAGCCAGTGAGGAAGTAGTCAGTGGCATCCATTGCTCCTCCTTCTCACCACCACTGTTGTGGTGTGGGCCAGATGAACAAGCAGGTTGCAGTGGCGAAGAGGAGGAGCAACTCCAGGGAGCTCTTGCCAGTGGGCTCCTACTAGCGTTATGAGCTCTTGGCAGGGGCCCAACCGTGGCTACCCTTGACACTGACTCTGCATGGAGGTTGTATGTTGCAATCACGGCTAATAAACAATTGATAGGGAAAAATAGTGAAATCAATATGTCACGGCCCATATCTCCAAATTATGGGAGATATGGGCCGAATTATGGGAGATATGCTTTGCCATTTCAGACCTCAAAAGTTTCTGGTGCAATGGAAATGGAACCTCAAAATTTTTTACTAGAAACTAATGATTTAAATAACCAGGATGACACATGAGAAAAACCAGGACTGCAATAGTTTGGGAGAAATGTCTGGATTTTCAAGAAAAAAATAATGAATGGGCAAATGGTGTTAGCAACCGGAAAATAGCAGGAAAAAACATATCCAGTGCTCTCAGTAGTAAAATAAGTTTGGCACTGTGGTGCTGATATGATGTTGATGCTGTTTAAAGTTGGTGGCTGTTTCCTTTGGGAAACAAGGAGGAAAAAACCCCCACAGGATTTTTTATTTCCAGAAAGGACAGAAGAATTTTCCATGTCAACGATCGCTTTGCCTGCAGGGATTGCTCTTTGCAGTTTCATATCTCTTGGTAGCCTTTAGTACTAAACCTACATTTCATCTTTTTTTACATGTGATCTTTGATTTACAACTGTATCGCTATCTCACAGGAGAAATGTTTCATGAAAATTTACATCTTTGGTCTTCCGTGTGGGAAACATTCTACAGATGGAGGTCAGCATGGCGCCAAAAATTAGCACTGTTAAAAAAACAAAACATAGGAACATAGGAAAGGAGCAGCTTTATACAGAGTCGTACTATCAGTCCATTTAGTCCTGTCTTGTTGACACTTACAGCTCTGTAGGGTTTCAGGAAGGAGCTTTCATGCCTTACTTGGGGGCTACCTTCATGGCACCGAGTTGATACCATTCTGTCTGCAGTATTGCTGGTGCAGGATGGGGGCAAATAATCCCCACTGGGGGAGGCAGAGTGGGCTTTCTGGCAGTCATTAGGCTTGCCAGATTCGCCGTCTCCCTCTCCCGCAGCTTCCGGTGACCAATGGGAGGTTGCCTTCTGCCCGGGAATGCCCCTGCAGCAGCACCAGAGTGAGGACAGATGAAAGAAGAGCCCCACTGACCTTTCCCAGGCAGGAAAAGTCAGGGTAACTTCCTGACTTTTCTGCTGCGGATCTTTGGCTCTTTGCCCCAGGGTAGCTCCAACTTAGCAGCTGCATCATATAACCAACGTAGAGCAGATTCGGAGCCACCCTGTGGCTTCCAGAGCATCTCGTCAGCCCCCTGGAGAGGCTGGGGATTGAACCTGGGACCTTCTGCATGCAAAACAGTTGCTCTATCACACTGAGCTACAGAAAAACTCCAGTGCCATGTGCATGAGGCTATATCTGCAGTGCACACTTGCCCACCCTATTACAAAGGCAGCCATACAAGAATGACAGAAAAAGTTGTCGTCCCCACCACCACCACCAGGTTTCCATCCCCTGATGTTGGCAATAGGCCAAGACAGCATAATTCTGTAAATTCTGGCCATTTGACTACACTCTTAGTGAAATGGTTGATGGCAGGATAGTTGAAACTAGGACCTAGAACTCTTGACATAAGAACATAAGAAGAGCCATGCAGGATCAGACCCAGGGCCCATCTAGTCCAGTACTCTGTTCACACTGTGGCCAACCAGCTGTTGACCAGGGACCCACAAAGCAGGACACAGTACAACTCCACTCTCCCACCCATGTTCCCCAGCTACTGGTGTTTATAAGCTTACTGCCTTGGATACTGGAGGTAGCACATAGCCATCAGAACTAGTAGCCACTGATAGTCTTCTCCTCTAGGAATATATCCAATCCCCTTCTAAAGCCATCCAAATTGGTGGCCATCACTACATCATGCGGTAGTGAATTCCATAGTTTAACTATGCACTCTTTATCTCTGTATCATTAAGTTGTTAAATATTCAGAGGAGATAATCTGAACATCTTTAATGCCTAAGGCTGACACTTTATGTACACTTACATGGCAGTAAGCCTCATTGAACCTAGTTGGATTAACTTCTGAGTAGATGTGGATAGGATCACACAACATTTGCACATTAATTAGATTTAAATAAATGTATGGGAAAGCAAATAGTCTAAAACGTGCCATATTTTCTTTTCCGTATGGCATGCAATTTTGGGGGAATTGGCACAGATCCTGTGATATCACTGTAGTAGCAAAACTTTTTAAAAAGTTGACCTGGATTTTAAAGAGTGAATCCATTTGCCATTTCTAAGTGCAGATTTTTCTTCAAAGCACAATTTTTAAAGATAAAAAGGTTCCATATATATAATTAAGAGAACATATAATCTGAGTGAAGGAAAGAGAGAGAATTATAAGAAGAAATTATATTGGCCTGTGTGCCCATGAGAACAGACTAGCACTCACCTTGAAAATCAGGCCAAAAAAAAAAAAAAAAAAAAGGATAAACACTCTGTTGTGCTCTTATGCCTTTAACAGCATTCTGATGTTCACAAATCAGAAGGCAAAAATTTCACAGCATTGAGACAACATTATTCCCTACTAATGGCTATAGATTCTTAAATGCACAGCAAGAGTGGTTGGCTGAAAAATTGGCAGATAATTGGCGTTAACATATCATTGAGCTGTACCATAAATGAAGCCAATCTGTCATCATCTACTACTTTTCTGGTAGGTAGGGGATTCTCTAACATGATGCCCTCCAGATGTTGTGGATGACAACTCTCGTCAGCTCCAGTCAGCATGGCCAATGGACAGCAATAATGGGAGTTGTAGGCCCAAACATCTGGAAGGCACCAGGTTGAGGACGGCTTTGTCATACTGAGCATCCCTGAGTCAAGAAACCAATTAGTTGTGTTATGTAAGGCATAACAAACACAGATGGTTCCCTGTGGACTATCAAGGTATGGTGAGTTCTTATTGGTGTGAATGAGTCTGGGGTTTCGACAAAAGAATGTTAATGGGTTAGAACAGGGATGGGCAATGTGTGGCCCTCCAGATTCCTGCATTGAGCAGGGGGTTGGACTCGATGGCCTTACAGGCCCCTTCCAACTCTACTATTCTATGATTCTATTTTGGTTTCCCATGATAGGAGCTATAGGCCCAAACATCTGGAGAGCCACAAATTGCCCATCTCTGGAGTACAATGACCTCCATTAATGGTCAATGGAGGTCTCTTATTGAGAGCTAATTCTTAGGAGATGGTTCTTCTGGAATGTTGTGCATGGAGAAAGCTCTTGGTCTGAGAAAAATGGCACCTAGTCCAGGATGGGGGGGAGGTATCTGTAAGTGAAATCTTCCATGATCTCTCTTCCCAAAGGGAGCCAAACCCAGAGAGACTGCATGGTGTAGCGGTTGAGTGTTGGACTAGGGCTATCTCCCCCAACCTGGTGTCTTCCAAGTGTGTGGGATTGCACATCCCATTATTCTCAATTTAGATAGCCAGGCCAACGCTTCTTGATGGCACCCAGTTGGAGAAGGCTGGACTAGGGCCACAAAACTCACTGGGTGAACTTGGGCCAATCTTCCTCTATCAGCCTAACCTGCCTCACAGGGTTGTCGTGAGATAAAATGGAGCACGAACTGTGCACTCTGCCTTAAGCTATTTGGATGAACAGTGTGCTATAAAAGTAGCAAATAAAAGTAGCACTGTCCCTTGGGGAGCATGTAACACAATGTTTGCTTGGTCCATAGGGAAACAAATCAAAACATGAACAAAAATGAGGAGATGTTGACACATTCCTTCAAATGTTTTTGAAAGCGCGTGTTTCAGATTAGCAAATAAGGCCACACAGATTTTAATTGGAAGAGAAGAACTAGGTTACAATCTTATACCCAGTTACGTGAGATTAAGCCCCAATGAACACAGTGGGACTTGGTTCTAAGTAGACATGTAGAGAATTGTCTTGTAAGGCTGCAATCCTGTACCCACTTGCCTGGGAGTAAGTCCCATTGAATTCAATGAGTTTTCTGAATATGTATGGGATTGTGCTACAAAAATGCTCATTACCACCAGCCTATTGGGAAGAAAGGAAAGTATAGCTTGATATTGCTTAAAATATATGCATTTTAATGAGCTGTACTTTCTCTTTCAGTTGCAAATGAGACTGGTGACAAGAACGCTCGGCCGCTTGCACGATTTGCTCGTAAGTAGTTTTGTCTTGTTCATTTCATTCCTGAATGTTACACATAAATGCACTTCAACTACAGGTTTCCTAGAAGCCAAGCCCTATGTCCTGGAAGAAAAGCCTTTCTCCTGAATGCAGATTGCGGGAAACTAGCTGTGGCAAGTGCGCAGCTTACACTCTTTCCTTCTTTCTGCCTTCAAGTGAGAGCTTTCTGCAAGATGCCTTCACCACTGGGAGCAGTGCCAGCTCCAGATTTTTGAGGGCCCGTGGGCAAGGGCCCTCCATTGGCCCCCTCCCTCAATGAGTTTACCTTCTTATTGCCATTGTCACTGTCTGATGTTGCTCCTCCGCCTCACTCCCATCACTGCCGTTGTGTAGGCCAGAGCGAACGGCAGGTGAACAAGTAGGGTGCAATGATGAAGAGGGGGAACAGGCTCAGGGAGCTCTTGATAGTGGGACCTTGATGGGGTGTGGACCCTTGGCAACCAGCTGTGGCTGGAGAAACCGCAGTCTTCCCCAGATGCCACCTCCCTTGGTCACTGTTTGCAATGGGGTGGCCATGCCTCCTCTTTTACAAAGGGCAATCGTTTATTTGAAAGGCTGTGAGAGAACAGTCCTCTATTTGCTGATGTCCTCTATTTAAAGGGTGCCCAGTCCAAGAAATGTTTAAAGATAAAGAATCCTAAGAAAGGAGAGCATTAGGGGACTTGAAGTTGTCCTCTTTTTTGGTGATGCATTTCCTGCTTTTTGGGTGATGCATAAGTGGCATGCTAATTGGCATGCTCAATTCAAGCTTAGTGAAGAATCAATAAATATATAGATTTAAACACTTAGAGCTTCTTTAGATGAGTGTTTTATAGCACACTTGTGACTGACCACTCACAGTTGTTTGCAGGTCATTTTGATGATGCAGTCTTCTTCTTGTGCGCCTCCCGCTCCTTCCGCTCTTTTTTCTGTCACAAAATAAGACCCTCCCCCCCAAAACCCGACTTTTCTATGCTTTAGTGATATTTCCTGCCATGTGCAGAAGTTGCGCTATAATATGCCCACTAGAGGGGGCTGTCCCACTAAACTGAACGGGCCACGTGTTCACTGCTTTCTTCCCCTTTCTTCCCTGTGTGATTCTGCTCATCCGTATTGCGGAAGAGAACCAGGAAGCGGAGCGACAGTAAGGGAAACGTGATTTCCTGCTCGTCTGAAAATCCGCTTAGAAAGCAAAATGCTCTAGGTATAGCTTAGATGCAGTATTCCCATATAGCCACATGATGGCACTGCACTCACATTTTGCATGCTGTAGACTTAGTAAGTTACAGCTGCAATGCAAATAAACAGCTGATTTGCTCCACATATACAGTTTTTTCCCTTTTCATTTCTGAACAGCAGCCACTCAAGATAAAAGGATTTAAAAACAAAAATTGGGGACATCACTATGTAGCATAAGGGTGATAATGTCAAAAGACCTGCTAATAGCGTAAACGCTTAAGTATGCCTCAAAGAGTTCTCTGGATTTTGTCCTATGGCTATTAAATTCCATTAGGAAGTTACTGATTCACATCTACTGAGCACCAAAAGCTGATAAAAAAGAGGGTGTTCCAAGTTTTGTGGACAATTAAATGAAGAAGGATTGAATGGGATTCATTTCATTGTGATTATCTTCCATAATGATTCCAAGCTTCTAACTAGAGCTTAATTTCTAGAAAAAGACACAACAAGGTTCAAGTCTATTTCAAAACACACACCCATCTCTCTCCCCATTTCTTCCTCCCTCTCTCTCTCTCTCTCACACACACTTACTGGAAGCCTTTCCCCACAGTTCCTGACATGTAAAAAACATGTGTAGCTTCTCAGTAGAGATGGTGAACCCTTCAAGGTTCTCTTCAGTTTGACTCCCCCCCCCCCCCCCCCATGCTTTCTTCATCCCCATCCATACTGGGAGAAAACCAGAAACATTCCCTGAGTCAAACACAGAATTCAGAGAGTTTTGTCCTGCCCCTGGTGGCCACTACCCACGTCCTACCCAAACCCATATCTGCCACCACACAGTGCCCGATAGACCCCTTCCCTTTCTCTTTCCCTCCCTTTCCCTCTACCATGCTAGGCATAATAAGAAAAGGGATTGAGAATGAAACTGCCAGTATCCTACTGCCTTTGTACAAATCTAGGGTGCAACTACACTTAGAATGCTGTGTACAGTTCAGGTCACCACACCTAAAAAAAAGATATTGTAGAGTTGAGGGGAAAAGCAGAAAAGGGCAGCTAAAGTGATAAAGGGGCTGGAGCATCTCCCCTATGAGGGGAGGTTAACAACTGGGATTGTTTAGCTTGGGAAAAAGTAGGATAAGGGGAGACATGATAGAGATGTAAAAAATCAAGCGTGGTGTGAAGGATGCGGATAGGGAGACATTTTTCTCCCTTTCTCAGAATACAAGAACCCAATGGGGTCATCTCATGAAGCTGATTGGTGGGAGAATCAGGACAGAGAAAAGGAAGTACTTCTTCACACAGCGCATAAACTATGGAATTCACTACCACAAGATGTGATGATGCCACCAATTTGGATGGCTTTAAAAGGGGGATGAATAAATTCCTGGAGGAGAAGGCTATCAATGGCTACTAGTCCTGATGGCTATGTGTTGCCTCCAGTATCCGAGACAGCAAGCCTATATACACCAGTTGCTGGGGAACATGGGTGGGAGGGTGCTGTTGCGCTGAGGGAGGGTACTGTTGCACTGTGTCCTGCTTGTGGGTTCCTGATCAACAGCTGGTTGGCCACCATGTGAACAGAATTCTGGACTAGATGGACCCTGGGTCTGATCCAGCCAGGCTCTTCTTATGTTCTTATGTTACTTTTCGTAGGAGCAGTGGCACAGAGTCTATGTGTGTTCACTTTACCCTGTTTAGTTTCATGAATATGGCTCATGTCTTGACAGTGTAAACTGCAGAGGGCATCCCTCTGCAACTTTTATTTAAATGTTACACCTGCCTTCTTCCTAGGATGAAATCCTCCCCCTCCCCCAAGGTTTGCAATATGAGATGTCTAACGGTTAAATTATTCCAATTGGGATCTAAGTGGAAGAGCTAATGCCACATCAACGTTGAGCATTTGTGTTGATGTGCACGGATGTCAGTGATAAATCTCAGCTTCCAGAGATGTCTTTCCCATTCACTCCCATTACGGGAGAAGCTTTGTGAAATGCGGAGCATTAACTGAAGCAAAAAGCATGAATTGTAATTGCAGCCGTGGAAGGCAGTCCCTCTGGGACAGCAAAGTAAAATTATCTCAGATACAGCACATGTTCTTCTTAAAAGCAACAGCAGCTAAATTTCACATTTTGAAAGCTCACGTGGAATTTCTAAGCTGCAGTTTTCATGTCTTGTTGCAGAAGGCTGTCAGATGCTGTTTTTTTAAAAAAATGTACTTCACAAGCTATTTTTGTATATGATTTTCCAAGCCATGGTTTTATTTATGTAAATGTATCACTTGTGTTATCCCTGCTGCTTCACTGTAAATAGGAAATATAGTTGCATGGACTTATCTAAAGTGCTTGTGAACCAATAACTGAAAGGAAGTTATCTCCTAACATTAGTAAAGATTTGTTAGAAAGATTCCATATTCATACATTAACTCTACTTTTTAATAATTAAGGAAGTGCAACAGAGGATACCAGGCAACTTAGGTAACATTGGCATAATATAGAGAGTGGGTTCACATAACACGCTAACCCACTCATTGTGGGTTGTTGTGTTGTCTGAATGCAGTACATTTTCTGCAGGGTTAGGGTTATCATGTTGTCTCAACACTGTGCTTTTTCTATAGAGTTGGTTATTGTTTTGCCTGAACACTGAGCGTTTTCCACAGGGTTGCTCTTTTACCAGGTAGTGTGGCTTGTTAACCACCCTGAACAATCCAACAACAAGCCATGGCTTCGCAAGGTGGCTTGTTCAAGAAAAATAAACCACACTACACATTTAACAAGCCACCCTGCGAAAAACGATAAACCACCTTATTGAAAATGCACTGTGACGCAGTGCGTTCAGATAACGCAATAACCTATGATGGGTTAGAGTGTTGTGTGAACCCAGTCAGGGAATCATATAATTTTATAGAGCTGATTTCTTTTCCTAGGCTTAATATCGAGCCTGTAGGTATTTATTTATTTACTGCATTTTTATACCGCCCAATAGCCGAAGCTCTCTGGGTGGTTTACATAAATTAAAACTATAAAAACCATTCAAAATATAAAACAACGACAGTATTAAAACATAATTTAAAATACAGTATAAAACACAACCAGGATAAAAACCAAGCAGCTATGCAGAAATTGATAGGGAATTAAAATACAAATTTAAACAGCAGGTTAAAAATCAAAATAAAGAACTGTTAAAACACTGTGAAAATAAAAAGGTCTTCACCTGGCGTCTGAAGGAGTATAATATAGATGCCAGGCAAACCTCTCTGGGGAGCTCATTCCACAGGTAGTGATGGGCTGGAATACTGCATGGTCAAATTCTGCATGGTTACTGTCCTTCTTTAGTCTGAAGAAGAGTGAATTCACTTATTGATTTAATAACATATTTTATTTTGTTCAGGGTCGAAATCTCAGAATTGCCTGTGGAGCACCATTATTGGTGGGCTTACAGGAAATCTTAAGGAAAAACAGAAACCAACTATCATCCATGACCCAAGGCCTCCTGAAGAAATATTAGCAGATGAGCTACCCCCAGTGGAGAGTTCTGAAGCACTAGTGAAAACCTCGTTCAGGTTTGGTGGATCTAGTTATGCACTTCTTAAGCTTGATTTTTCTTAACTGTTCAAATACTGACATTTTGGGGCTGAGTATGGTAACCAGTATAGCAAACAACTCCCCAATGCCCTTCTAAAAGTAATGAAGAAAGATTGGCATAGTAAATATGACCGCTGACCTTTTTCTTAGGTTGTAACCTAGGAAGATACAAATGCCAAAAGGCTACTAAATCATGCACTTTTCATGTGAAATTTAGCATTCGAAGGATATTGACACTGATTTTGTACCTGGGATTTTCATAAGCATATAACCCCACCCTGGAAAAGTTCAAGAATACCCTCACTAGATTATTGTTATAGGAAGACCTGGCCTGTTAAGATCAAAATCAAACCAATAGTATGCAGTACACAAAGGGACAACATGGTAACATAATTTAAGAAGCAATTGGAAAAGCTCACGAACTACTTGAACAATAGATTTCTTATAGAAAATTTAAGGTTAGAAATACTGTCAGTTTTATAATGATGGGTATTACATTGTCCTACAAGATGTTTTTTTGGGGGGGGAGTCTGGTAATAGCCTTTTTCTGGCCCTAAGATGCATTTTTGTTGCCTTTTTATGCATGGATTTCATTTTGGTATCTGATTTTTTTCAATTTTCGTAATTTTATGTCTTAAAAAGCACATGACATACTATAGTGTTATACTGACAAAACAAGAAGTAGATCATTACTCTCTTGGCCTTTACTCTCTTGGTCTTTACTCTCTTGATCTTGATCTGCACAAAATATGCAGGCATTTTATGCCATCAATTGTTTGATTATCAACAGGTTTGTTTGTTTTTTTAAAAAAGAATCATTATTACTTATTACAACAGCTGACACTTCAGCACTGATGTTGACGCATAAGAGTCATGGTAGGAATGACAATGGCCCAGTGCACACACCGCGTTAAACACTGGTGTTAACCAGTGCTCTATCGGTCCAGAGGAAGGTGCAGATCATGCATAGCCTCTACAACTCCACACTGTCTCCCTCAACGCTGGTTTAGTATTACATGTGTCCACTGCTAACGTAGACTGAGGTGAGCAGCAAATAATGTTCATAAAGCAGAAAATGTAGTAGCCTCCCTGGTCTGGTTGTATGAAAGCCCGAACGTTTGGTGAATCTTTATGTCTGCATAGCATTACACTAGAACTTTCTGTTCTTTTCTGCCTTTTACTTTTGCTTCCTTCAGTTCCTTGTTAAGGTCGATTTGAGTAATCAACTACTTTGCCTTAAGCTTTCATTTAAGCCAGTCTTCCCTAACTTGGAACTTTCTAATGTTTCAGACTACAGTACCCATCAGCCCCAGACAGCATGGCCAGTGGTCAGGGGTGATGGCAGTTGTAGGCCAAAACATTTGGAGGAAACAAAGTTGAGGGAAGGCTAATGTTGATGTCCCTACACCACAGTAAGATTTTACTTAATATATTCATATCACAACCCAGTGCTTCCATTTTAGTAACATCAGAACAAATGTTGTGGAGTGCAGAGTTAAGAATCCCCTCCTGGTCGCAAATCATTTCCCAGACCCAGTGTTCTATCGGTATTTTTTTAAGGGTATTTGATTTCTTGCTGAAGCTTCTTATGGAACCACATCATGATGTGAATTTGGAGATTCTCTATATCCTGCTGTCTACAACAGGGGCCCCCAACCTTTTTTTAGACCCGTGAGCACATTTGGGAATTTCAGATACTGCTGTGGGCACCACCACAAAATGTCTCCCATGGAAATGTGGCTAATTACATGATGGCTGTTGTGAGGGCCTGATTAGTCAAAAAATGAACTAAAGAGGTGTGGAGACAGTGAAAAATAGTGAGGCTAGAGGCTGGGAGAGGGAAATAGCAATGGAAAGGGGTAGAGGTGAGACAAATAGTAAGGCTAGAATCTAGAAAGGAAGAGAAAGAAGACTGCCATAACTTTTTCCAAGGTTTCCATTTAATGACTTTTTTTGAAGGGGAACAGAAAACTTCGCCATTGGAGGTCACCACAGGTGGTAAGGCGCCTGTGGGTGCCACATTGGGGACCCCTGATGTGTAATATTTGGGCGAGTCATAATTTGCATATCTTCAGCATTCTAGGTATTCTACAAAAAGTTCTGAATCTTTGAGCCAAAGAGACCAAAATGTAAGAGGATTTCAAATAGTCAAATTATTTTGAAGGTGTTTGTGTTTCAACCGCTTTTATAAACCATACATACTTGTGATAAGTCTTTTTCCTGTGTGTAGCAAATGCTGTTCCTTTAATATCTCATTGCTAATTCATCCCACTGACCTCTTTATATTGGTTTCTAGCCTACTGCACATGTCTGTGGAGTGTTCCATGATCAGCATTAGCATTAGAACATGATGATGGAACACTTTCAAAATGTGTGTCTGTGTCTATTTATGATGCACTTTATTTACCAATATTGCAAATCTGTGGTTTTTTACTTCACATAGCAACTATAATGATCTCTTAATCATCAATGATGAGTAGCCAAGTGGCAATAACCTGCCTCCAGGTTTAGAGGCAGTATGTTCCTGAATAATGACTTGCTAGAGCACAACAGCATGAAAGGGCTACCATCCTCATATCCTGCTTGTGGGCTTCATGTAGGCATCTGGTTGACCACTGTGGAAAAGAGACATATTGGAAAAAAAAGATATTTAGCTTTATTCCTTGAAGCAGACCATTGCATTTTGGCTCTTTATCATATATCTGGACCTTCTTCAGGGATTGCATTTCTAAAAACTCCCTGCAGAGATCTCTCAAACATCACAGGTTTCATCTTGGTGACATTTTCCCATCATTTTTTAATTATTATTCTTGTCACCAAAGATTTAAGCCGGTGCATATTGACGCCACAGAGTGACAGATCTACATTTGCTCTTGTCCTATGATATGGGTCTTTCATGAATTCCTAGATTTGAAGAAACACTTTCATTATGGGATGGCCTACAGGTTCACCAGTAGTGACAAAAATAACTCAGCTAGAACCATTCCTCTCCACTCCATACCAACCATGAAGACTTTTGACCGCATCAAATATTATCAGATATTGTAACCTGTAACCTTTTCCTGGGACAGTACAGCTATTTTTTGTATCTGTTCCTGCTGCTATTTGTTTTGTTGTTATTGTTTGAATATTTGTTTTAATGGCCTTTTTAAATTGCCTAGAATGATTTGTGACAGAAACGTGATATAAGTTTTATAAACACGTTCTCCAGTGTGGGTGGACCTGCATTTAGGTCACCATGGTGTGGCTTTGGTTCCAACATTTTGCAGAGGCAGCTGGTGGACAGTCTGACTGGTGGGGCAGAGTTCAGGTCAGCACAGGTGGAGCCAAGGGATCACTGGAGGCAGGGTCAACATTGTGCAGACAAGCGTTTGAAGATATAAAAGTTGGCTGGCCAGACATCCGGCATGGGCTTTTTAAAAAGACATAACATTGTGCAAATGCATGATAAGCTATTTGGTGATTTTTCCAGACTCAGAAATGCATTATAAGCCAGTCTATTATTTTTATACATTCACAATTGCATTATAAGCCAACACTTGATGTTTTCACACTCACAAATGAAGTATAAGCCAGTTTATGTGTTTTCCAGACTCACAAATGGCATCAGAAGCCTATGATTTTTCCACACCTACAAATTCATCATAACCAGTTTTTGTTTTTTGTCCAGATTGACAAATGCTTTGTAAGACAAGTATGGTTTTCCAGCCTCACAAATGCATTGTAGAACAACGCATGCTTTTTCCACACTCACAAATGCATTATAAGCCAGTGTATGTTTTTCCCCAGACTCACAAATGCACCATAAAAAGGTTTTCCCCTCCCCCATAGATTCACAAATGAATTCCCTTCCCACATTGCATACCAAGATTGTGCTTGTCTGGTCTGGCTCCTCAAAGCAAACTAAGAAATAGCAAGCAAGCAAACAAAGAAACAAAGAAACAAACAAACAAACAAACAAACAAACTCACCTCTATCTCCATCTTTTCTGTGTCAAATCCAAGAGTTTGATTGGCTTGGGGCCCTGAGCAACAATTCCATCACACTGTAGACCTCCCCCGTTTTGGAAGGAAGGGGGTCTTCCTGAGAAGATCCTGAGTTCAGCGAATTTTATTTTTTAATCCTCATGCTCCAAGGAAGCACGCAGTGCCAGGTGGCCTTGAAATGCTTGTTGTTAAATACAGGCAGAGGCAGGATTGGGGTTGGGTGGGGGGCACATCGCAGCCCAGAGACTGGAATTGACCCTGAGTTTTGTCACAGCAAATCTCCTGGGCCCCCATGTCTTTACAAACATGTGTCTGTAACTGCAGCTGGAGGAAAAGTAGCTGGGGGGGGGGGATGATTCAGGGGGAAAGTGAAGGGTAAGGGAAGAGTTAAGCAGTACACCGCCTGCTCAACATTGCAGATATCCACCCCAGAGCCGGCCCTGCTATTAGGCAAAATGAAGCAGTTGCCTCAGGTAGCAGTTTTGGGGGAAGCAGCAATGAAGTGTTGGAGCACAGAGCTTTGGATGCTATGCAGTCCCTAAACTACCTTGCTGGTCTTGGGCGTGGTGGAAGATGCTGTTCCATTGCCAATGCTGAAGTAAGATTCAATTTTAACTCTGGTCAACTTCTGTATTTGGAACAGTGTGTGTGTGTGTGTGTGTGTGTGTTCACCTCTGGCAGCAAAATGTCTTGGACCATCTCTGCCCATTCCTGACGCTGCTTTGCAGTAGATAAGCCATGGCAGGGTGTTTAAAAAATGCTAGTTGGCCACACTGTCTCATTGTGGCCTATCAACAGCAGCATGTTTTTGACTGCTTCAGATTAGCACAGGAAATTCCAAAACATTCCTGTAAAAATGCAGTATTAAAGCTCCACTAGAGGGCGCAAAGCATCAATGGAAAAATGCATCATCGACTCTTTCGGCACACTGCAGAAATAGAAATGTTGGATTCGCAAGAACATGGCAGTTTGATCCCTGAAGTGCTTTTTGCACTGGATCAAGACACCACTGTAATGTTGTAATATAATTTCAGCTGGAAAGTGGTTAGGGTTACACCAATGTATTTTCTTTTCTTTTACGTGTCACTTTTATTGGGACGTTACACATAAAACACAGGAAACTGTGCTGGCCTATAAGAAAAAGTAAAAGTAAAAAAAAAAAGCCACAGTCCTGCCAAACCTTTATTGAGACTAGCAAAATATGCACACAGTTGTGGATGAGCTTTTGAGATCTACAGACCTCTTCATCAGACAAGATGTTACAAAAATCAAATAGGGTGGGGGGGGGGGAGAGAGAGAGAAAGTCTGTCTTGATGTTGAAGACATGAAGTCCGCATTGTCAGAGTTTAAGAGTTTATCCACACAAGGGATTTATTGCATGCTCGTGATTGGTTACTCATGGAAGTTTGCTGGTCCTTTTCATGACGTCGTCAATCTCCAATGCTTCTTGCGCTTTCCCAAGTAGGAATCCATGCCTTGTTACGCTTGCCTCTTCTTTACCTGCCTTCTATTGTGTCTCCCGCTGCCACAATTTAGAACGTTCTTTATGTTCCTCTGCAAAATGCCCTTTACATGGATGTGCTGTATAAATGATTGATCATCACCATTAGAGGTGCACAATGTAGGAGGGTGGCCAGGTATCCTCTTTTACAGAGGGCAGTCCTCTCTTGAAGGGCTGCCAGAGGACTATCCTCTTTTAGAAGCCATCCTCTAGTTGAAGGGCTCTGCTCTGTTCTTGCTGCAATGAAGAAAGAACCATGGACCAGAATTTGTCATGCCCCCATTGCTCAGGAGAAATGTTGGGAGCTCCAGGAAGAGTGTTTATGGCATTTTGGGGCCAGGCCAGACCTCTCCTCACTCTTCAAGAACTCTGGATGCTTGGCAGTTTTATTTCTCTTGGCTGCTGGAAGCATAGTCCATTAACTTGCATTTGTGCAGCGAAAAAGAGGGGTTATGCGTGGGCTGGTAATGATGTATATGACGATGATGGGGTTTTATCCTGCTAATGAAACATTTAGCTGCACATTCACGTATTAGTCATCATTCCCGCTATTAGGCAAGAAGAGTTCAGCACATTTGTCTGAGTGCACACTCTCTTTCTAATGCAGGAGCGGTTTTACCTCCAGTCCCTGAAAGACCTGTTGCTTCTCAAATTTCCATTTGCACGTAAGTGCTGCTGAAACCAAGACAGGACATGAAATGGAGCAGGAAGCGATTAGTACGATTAGTATGATTTGTATTGCCTGGCCACAGAGTCATGGCCCTCCAACCTCCTCTGCTCATCTCTGTATAAAGCTGTGTATTCTG
This sequence comes from Anniella stebbinsi, assembly GCA_029215795.1. Taxonomy (NCBI): domain Eukaryota; kingdom Metazoa; phylum Chordata; class Lepidosauria; order Squamata; family Anniellidae; genus Anniella; species Anniella stebbinsi. Next base: position 158,995,046 of record JARDYH010000002.1, on the reverse strand, counting down.
GGTCTTATAATTCAAGTGGTTGAAATGATTTTAATTGTTCCTTTAGTACTGTTGGTTTAAATGAAATGCATTTCTTACTGCCAACAGAGTTCCTAGACTGAAATGAGGGGTAAAATGCTTTTAATAAATAAAACAGTTGGGACAGACTGATGTTTCATTTGTAATGTACTAAGACCAGTTTTAAAGGAGATACTGGGTATGTAAACGGCATTTAGGTGTGAAAGTGTTCCAAATCACCAAGTGTCACATTTAAAGAATTGCTGGGAGATTCAGGACAGATCAAAGGAAGGAAGGAAGGACTCCTTCACACAGCGCAGAGTTAAATTATGGAATTTGTTATCACACGATGTAGAGATGGTCACCAATTTGGATGGCTTTAAAAGAGGATTGGACAAATTAATAGAGGATAAGCCTACCAACAGTTACCTGATGGCTATATGCTTCTTCCAGTACCAGAGGCAGTATGCCAATGTACACCAGTTGCTGAGGAACATGGGTGGGAGGGTGCTGTTGCACTCAAATCCTGCTTGTGGGTTGGTCACTGTGTGAACAGAATGCTGGACTAGATGATGATGATGATGATGATGATGATGATGAATTACATTTAAATACCGCCCCATAGCCAAAGCTCTCTGGGCTGTTTACAAAAATTTAAATGAATGAATTCATATGAATTTGTAAATGTATATATTCCTCCTAGTTCCTCACCTTATTTTAATAAACATTGTTGGGTTGAGCTGGATGAATTTCTCTTGACACTCGAAACCCAATATCCAGAGGCTGTGTTGGTGGTTGTAGGAGATTTTAATGCACGCATTGGCGCTCAAAATGTGGGATTGGAGAATGCAGACCTTTATAGGGAATTATGGCAAAATTTAGGTCCCAGTAAATTGAAAGATTCAAAGACCAATTGTGCTGGATTGGATTTTATAGCAATGATTATTAGACAAAACTTGATGGTTGTAAATGGTTCTGAAATAGATAAATTTGAGGGAGAATTTACTTATTTAAGTAGCTGGGGGGCTAGTACTGTTGATGAAAAGACAATATACAAAATTTAAAACCATAAACATAAAACAGCTGACATTTAAAACATTTTAAACTGTTAAGCCTGGCCGCAAAGTCAGTTAAAACCTCAACTTAAGCTGTTAAAATGCCTGGGAGAAAAGAAAAGTTTTGACCTGGCGCCGAAAATATAACAGTGATGGCACCAGGCGGGCCTCATCGGGGAGATCATTCCATAATTGGGGGGCCACCACAGAGAAGGCCCTCTCCCTTGTTGCCATCCTCCAAGCTTCCCTCGGAGTAGGCACCTGGAGAAGGACCTTTGATGTTGAGCGTAGTGTACGGGTAGGTTCATGTCGGGAAAGGCATTCCAGATGGAGTCTTGGTCTGATCCAGCATGGATCTTCTAATGTTCTTATCTTTCTTAGGCCATGCACCAACCCAGCCTGCCCTAACCTGGTGCTTTCCAGATGTGTGGGACTGCAACTCCTATCTTTCCCAACCATGCTGGCCAGGTATGATGGGAGTTGCAGTCTAACACATCTGGAGGGCACCAGGTTGGCTAAGGCTGGGCTAGCCCCAAAATTCAGCACTTACACACCCCTGTGACTTCCCTCCAGACCAGAGATCCCTGAAGTGTGATCACTGCACCACTAGGAGTGTTGCATGAGTTGAGAGTGATGGGTGTCCAATGTTTCACTTAAATGAGGACTAGTGTTCCTGTACGGCGTGTTCTCAGGATGCTCCCTTATCCCTGCAACCTCATTTGTTTCAATGGTGCATGTTCTAATGGGAGAGTTTTGAGGATTAACTTGAATGAGGCAGCAGTGGTTATCCCCTTCCGAGTCCCCTAGCCATCTGAGGTGACACGGGAGAAGGCTTTTTAGATTTTGGCATGCTGTATGTGGATCTCCTCCCTCCCTCCCTCCCTCCCTCCCTCCGTCCCTCCCAGGAGGCTCACCTGGCACCAAACCTGCTGCTTTCCCAGCACCAGGTAACCCCTTTCTCATTTCCCCTCCTGCCTCCTGCCCAGCCTATCACCAATGCCAGATTGAATTGATGGTTTTATTGGTTTGGCTGATTTTATTCTCTGTGGTGTGCAGTGGTTAGAGGGTTGGGCTAGGATCAGGGACGTCTGAATTCAAATCTCCACTCAGCCATGAAGCTCACTGGATGATGTTGGGCCACTTGCTCTCTTTCTTTACCTCAGCCCAACTTTCCTCACAGGACTAATGTGAAAATAATATGGGGTAGTTAGAGGAAGAACCAAGTAAACCACTCTGACCAACTTGAAGGAAATACAATAAAGAAATAACTCAATAAATAAAATGCTGATATTTATTCTATTTACACTATATTTTGTGAGTCGCTCCGGGAGATTTTTAAACTGAAGGATAGCATGTACCTTTTAAAACAAACAAACAAACAAACAAACAACAGTCAGGGCACAGCAACACAGCTGAGTGCCTTTATGTTCTTTGCGATTTCCCTCAGCAGTATGCAGAAAAGTTGCCAATGTGGAATCAATCACTCAAGAACTTGATGGCCCTTTGGGGTTCTTTCACTGCATTCAGACGAAGTCATTTAGCACTTTGGCGTGTGTGGCATAGTAATATAATTAAACTTCACTTCAAAATGCAGTTCCAGAAAAGGGTTTTAAAAAATCTATTACAGTTAATTCCTTTGTGATTTTATTTTCTAGAGTGAGAACAAAAGATTTCTCATTCTGACAGCAACTTCAGAGTGACGGGGGTGGGTGGGGCGGTTGGAAATGACAGATTAACTTCAGATAAATTTCTTATTATATCTTTGCTAAACTGTAATTTGGAGCGAAACTGATAAGACAACAGGAACAAGAGAATATCTAAATGGTTCTGCGTCATACGCTACAGGATAGATTTTATGTAAATCGTTTTGAATGGAGAGTCTGCCAGTTATATTTGGAGCCAGCTGACCCCTGCAAGGCTGGTAGCTGCAAGTCCATTCTCTGACCATCCACAGCAGTGTCTCTTAGCATCAGGTGAAAGATTTTTTTAAAAAAAGTTTGCAGTGAAATCTAGTTTTAGGTTTAGGTTTACAGCCATTTCTGATACTTTAAAAAATGTCTACTGTTTTAATTATGAAATGTGTAAGTTCTGTGGTAAGCGCAGGAACACTGTGCCCCTCCCTTCCGGGAGTCCGTTGTCCAGCCGAGAGTCAATGAAGAATGGACTAGTGGGTAAGGTTGAAGCTGACAGTGTTTATTGCAAGCAACAGGCTCTCACAGACAACGGCGAGGAGCCCCGAACTCCGGTTTACAGCAGGATTATATACTTTTCAGCAAGCAGGTGGACATTTCCACTAGACTTCACCTTTGGGGGCTGTGGTTTCTTATCATGTACGCACTTTGCACTTCTGTTTGCTTAGCTGTTACAAAACAGGACACATCTGGTTTTAGCTAGCTGTGCGGGTTTGCAAGCATCTTCTAAGAACCTTGTAGTGACCTTTGCAGGGACCTAGTGCTTTTCCATGCAGGGGCCTGGTACTTTTCAACACTCCCCCCCCCTTTTGCTCCTGATCCTACTTAGAGGCTTTAGGAGCACTATTTCTCAGTCCACTCTTTCAAGGTCATACGTGGAACAAAGCCATGTTCATTCAGTTCTTTCTAAGGTATTGCCGCGTACTGACCTTTTGAACTCATTTTTGTCATGAGGGAAGCACACATATTTCTACAGAGGTCCATGATGCATTACATACAGCATAGCAAACTTATTACTATTATTATGAATATGAATAAGCCCATTAGCAATTTCTTTATCCAACCCACTCCTGGTAACCATCCAAAAAGATCAAAGTTACCCAGGCCTTCATTCTTTATATCTACTAGTTCTTTCTCTAGTTTATGGGTGTTATTCAGGTGCCCTGAGAAATTTACAGGCTAATCAATAACTGATGAACAACATTCATTACCAGCCAAAAAACAGACTCCTCCTTGCAAGGCCAGGAGATAGTCTAAGGCCATCCCATTTTGAAATGGGACTTGTCTGAGCTCACTTAATTCTTGAGATATATCTTTGGTGATGTATGTACTCTCATTCATAAATTTCAGTAGAGTATCTGTAAGAGCTAGTAGGTCATGATGATTTGCTCCTGCTCCATACACTGGGAAGATACCTCTTAGGACTGCCTCTCCCATACCCCGTTTGTTCCGGAGGTGTCCTGGTAATTCAGACAGTATTCTGACTCCAGGTACAATTAAGCCTGGATAACATAACCCAGAGGCCCCATTGGGGAGATAGGAGTAAGCTTTGTGACCACATATCCAAAACACTTCTGTGAGGTCAGGATCCCATCTTTGAGCAAACAAATTCATCCTTTGATTTCCTTTTATACTAGCATTGCATGTTTTGTTGTCTGGTTGTACCCAGGTTTCATTATGCAGGTGGCACCAACACTTATCTCGTGATCCACTCAACTGATTTCCAGTAGAGCTAGTGAGGATCCATTTACCTGTGCTACTATTGGTCATGTTGCATTCAAGCACGTTCAGGCAATGGCTTTCTCCTAGCTTTACTTTCTTTCCAGTTAGCTTTAGGCATACTGGGCTTTTGGTTTCTCCGCTCAGGGCGCTATATCAAGAAGTATTGCTTTATGGGGCCAATCAGGGCTTTTCCCTGTGGCCCTGCTGGCTGTATGCACAGTACCGCCCTTTACTCAGCTCTTTTTACTGCTGTTTTACACAGGCATCGGCCTCTCGCATTTGTGGGGAACGAGTCAATTGCAGCATTAAACAATAGCAGCCCTAGTACAAGAATTACTCTCAATTTCATGACAAGACTTTTGTCAATTTTAACTTAAGTCCTGATAAAGGGTCTTTCTCTGGCTCTCTCTTGTCGTGGTCAGGAGAGCTGGCAGTGCTCCCTCAAAGTCTGAAGTTGTCTTTTTTTGGTCTCCCCTTTTCGTGGTCAGGAGAAGTAACGCTGCTCCTTCAGTGTCCAAGGTTTTTGGCCTTGGGGTTATCTGGTGGTCTTTTCGCCACTCTGGAGTAATGTATCCAGGTATTCTTTTCTTTTACTCATATTGCAGTATGGGTGGTCAACAGAATGGTGAATGGTCCTCTCCACTGGAACTGTAAGGGCTCTTTCTTCTTTATCTACACCAAATCACCAGGCTGGAAGGAATGAGCTGGAACATCTAAAGGCAAAGCTTGAGAGTCAACAGCATGAACCCATAATTTTTTTAATCATGAGGGTCTCCTTCTTTGCTGTCTGGCAGCAAGGTGGCTGGATTTAAGGTTGCGCACCTTTCAGTTGTAATATGGGAGGCTGTTACTAGGGCGACCTCATACTTGGTGTATGTGGCGTTTGAAAAATGTTGTGTGCTTTTCTGAAGTAGCAATGCTACTATGGTGTGTGGTACTTTGCCTACAAGGGGGTGTCCTAAGACCATGTCTTGCACTTTTTCTATAATGAGGGCGGTGGCTGCCACTGCCTTCAGGCAGGATGCCATGCCTTGAGCTACAGGGTCTAATGGTCTCAAATAATAGCCTAAGGGTTGCATGGTGGGTCCAAGGGCTTGACACAGCACTCCTGAGGCAAACACTCTTTGCCACTCTTGCACATATAAGGAAAAGACTTTCTGATAATTAGCGATTCCCAGGCTGGGGTGGAGGCCAACAAGCTTTGTGCTTTTTGTCAGGCAGCCTCGTCTTCTCCAGTCCATTCAATGTACTTGGGTTTTTCCAACTCAGGGCTTGACAATTTCTCCATACCTGGGACTCCATGGTCTGCAAAACCCTAAGAGACCTAGAAGTCCACGCACAGATCACTTCTGCGGGTAGATAATGTAATTTGTGAGGTCCTCATCACTGCTTAAGGTGGATGTATGAGGAGCCAAAATTTGGGGTGTTACTGGTGGGGTGGTCTCCCAAACAAAAGTTCATAAGGGGATAGTCTCGTGGTTCTGCAAGCTGATACCCAAATACTATACAATGCCAGAGGCAGCTTGAGGCCACTTAAGGGATCTCTTTGCACAGCTCTGTTAATTTCTTTTTCAGGGTTGCATTCCTTCTTTCTACTTGCAAGGAGACATGCGAGTTTGTGGTGACAACAACAGGGGATTACACACGCACGCACACACACCAATCTCTCTTGTTAGCTAGAGACCAATCAAATTCTTCTTCTAGCGATACTTACTCAGAATCACTAACTTTTAATTTCCTATTGGCAGAATGCTTCTTATCCTGCTTATTCCTCTAGTTCACCTGCTCGGCGACTTCTCCAACCTTTTCTGAAGCATGTTTTGTTCAGTTTTTTTCTTTATTTCCCCCTTATTCTTAACTGTAAAAGAGATTTTCATAGAGTTCAAATTTTCCCAGGTGATCAGTCTGGAACCTTCTGGACTCAATATTAGGAATTTCAAAACAGGCTTCCAAGGAGGAGAAACTACATCAAAGTTCTACTCTTTTACAATGCAATGCAGGTAACGCAAGTATTCAATATTCTCAAATTCTTTCTTTCTCTGGGAGGAGAAATCTCCCTCTCACTGTCTCCCTATCCTTGCCTGCTTTGCAGATCAAGACTTTTCAAACTTCTCTTCTAATTTACACCTTCAACAGAGACACGTTGGATTATCCATTTAAGACTCAAACATAAAGCATCCAGCTGAAATTTCCTTACACTTCTATCTTAAGAGACGCATACATATATGTACAACTCAAGATTACTTATAATTCTGTCATTGCAACATCGCTTATTTCATCTATTTTCTCATATGTGCTGTTAATTCGAGTCTTTTCTAAACAATTAAGGTTAACAAACACCATTTCCTTTTCCTTTCTACCTTGTGGCAAACTGCTTCAGAATGTTCTCAAAACAAACACTTCTCCAAAAATTCTTTCTGTTTAGTCTCATAAATTTTCTGCCAATCTGCTTGTAGAGGAAACACCTCTTCCACTTTCTTATTTTCTCTGCTAATTTTTCTCTCATACGTTTGCATTCATTTTACAAAGATTTAATTTTTACTTCATTAATGCGCTTGAGGATGCTTTAAACCAATTAAAATGCATCCTACTGACTTGGCAGACATCTCTGCCTTACTTTGGTTAATTCCCATTTTAGCCATCCATGACTGGTCTACAGGGATCCCTTTTTCATAACCGACACACTTGGAACTGGAGGAACCTATGGTACCAAATTCCAGGAAGTACAAAAGGCTTCAAACAGTGCCTAGGACTTTTCAGAAAGGGTCAACTGACTGAGGTCTCTTTTATGGAAAACAGGGGAGGGATTCCCAGGGAGTCACAGAAGAACCAGGACAGGACAGAGGGGTCAAAGTCCCCCTGGAGTGGATCATCCTCAGTGAAAATCTCACTTCTGACACCATGAAAATGTTGTGGCTATCTTTCAAGCGTAAGATCAGGACACCCTCGGAGAGTTGAAACCTTTGTTCCAGAGAGAGCGTTCTCCTTATGGCCAAATAGGTGATTTTACAGGCCAGGTTTCAGTACAGAGAATGATCATTCTTTTCTGTGACAAACCAGAAATACCAGGTAGAGTTTTCCATATTTTGACCATTACGTCTAATGGACTTCCTTCAGGTATACTTTGACCAGAACATATGACTTAAATTCTTAATAGTATTTTTCAATAAGAACACTAAAAGTATTAAATACCCTTAGAATTATATCCATAACAATAACACTATATTACCAGAGTCATGCAAAACAGAGATGTATACCGAATAGGAAAACTCTTCTTTCAGACTAACCAGACCGGAGGAACCTTACCCTATTGACTGCGTCCTTATTGTCTCTCTGTCGCTCCCCCACGACTCAAAAGAATCCTAAAGGTGAACTCACCTAGTGCCGGCTGGGTTGTTTCGAACTTCAGGGGAACGCCGGAGATCCAAGCTGGAGCAGTCATATCTGGGTTGCCAGAAATTGTGGTTAGCACAGAAAGAGTCTGTTGTCCAGCTGAGAGTCAATGAAGAATGGACAAGTGGGTAAGGTTCAAGCTGACAGCGTTTATTGCAAGCAACAGGCTCTCACAGACAACGGCATGGAGCCCCGAACTCTGGATTATATACTTTTCAGCAAGCAGGTGGACATTTCCACTAGACCTCACCTTTGGGGGCTGTGGTTTCTTATCACGTACGCACTTTGCACTTCTGTTTGCTTAGCTGTTACAAAACAGGATACATCTGGTTTTAGCTAGCTGCGCGGGTTTGCAAGCATCTTCTAATAAATTTGTAGCGACCTTTGCAGGGACCTAGTGCTTATCCATGCAGGGGCCAGGTACTTTTCCAACAACTATTTTACTTTGCTTTGTTAAAAATTATGTAAGCTGATGTATGAGCAACATGTGGAGAGGCTGGATAGAAATCAAATAAGATCTGGGTCCTACTACTAAATCCCTGGTTTGGGATGTTGGGCACCTTAGTGCATTGAACTTGTTGCTGAAAGGTTCCCTTCAAGCCATGGCTGCTATGCATGGAGTTGTCCCAAGAATGGGTCCCTCTGTTTTGTGGCTTTATCTAGGGCACTTGCAGTGTCTATGGAATGGGGGGCTGGGCTGGGCTGGGCTGAATGAATGAATGAATGAATAGCTTGGATGCTGCCATTAAATGGTGATTTGGGGAAAGGTGTATCTGTGTACTTTCTAGTAGGAACTGCTGGAACTTAGACAAGGTATATCTAGCAAGCTTGAAACTAAACTAGAAGTTTGGACATGTCTAGTTCAAGGTATGATTTCAGTTCAAATGTGGGTAATTTATTCTGGACCTCTGATGCACAACTGTGAATATTTTCTGAATCTTGAATACAGCCAAAGAATAGGTCAGTGGAATCATATGGGCATGCCACCACTGATACGGATCCAAAAGGAACTGTTTTCTTTAATCCTAACCAAATTGTAATTATAATTCACTCCATTTTAATTTCCAATAATGTTTTTCTTGGTCACCATCTTAAATTCATTCTGAAGATGAAATCTTGGTAATATTGGCTTGGTAATATTGGAACATCCGTTGGAAAGCTTCTCCATTTCCTTAATGACTTTAACAATGCTGTTAATATTATTATTCCAAATGCCAGCAATGCTTTACAAATTAGAAAGATGACAGAAAATACCAGTGAATGTTCACTGGGCCAGATATACATTTGTATAAGAGAGCGTCAACCATGATGACTCCATTGGTAATTTTAAATTAAATTGGAATCTGGCAAAATATTTCATAAAATATTCCCTAAAGTCTAAATTGATGTATTGTTTGACAAATACTTGCAACTTTAAACCTTTAATGGATAAATGGTGTTAATAGGTATAATGCTTAAAATAGCGATTGTAGTATTAACTTACCTGATCTGTTTCAAATAATATTGATTATAGCGATGCACAAGCATCTGGCTGCGTGCCCTCAAAGAGGTTGAGCCTATGTGAGTGTTTGATCCAAATACTGCTGCCTCCCGATTCTCCTTACTCCGAGGGCAGAGTGACTAACCTACAGCAGCGGGAAGGCAGCAGAGGTGGTGGGCACTCCCTAGGCTCGGGTTTAGTGGACATTCCATAGGCTCTGTTTTTCCTGCTTGAGATGGGATTGGGTCTACGGGGAGGAGATGATATCAAGAACCAGAAATGGTACAGTCCAAGAAGAGTTGAATTGCACAGTTCTGCTGTTTAAGTAGCTCGATTTAGAGTGCATCTGATTGTCAGATGAACACATGGCATATAGTGTCACTTTCCCACTAGTAATTCTGGGACTAGTAGTCCTGATGCTGTGCTAGCCTCCCTAGCCTTCTCCTGCACTACCCACACCAACTCCAGCTCTGGGAAGTCACTGATTCTTGGGGGATGGGAGAAGGAGGAGGTTGCAGCAGATACGTCACCCTGCTACAAACTTTTGAACAAGGGCACTTGGGTTTGACAAGTGCTTTGGTTGAATGCTTGTGACACCCCTAATACTTTATGTACAACAAAGAGATAGTTAGGCCAGATCCACACCAAGCAGGATATAGCACCATGAAAGCCGTATGAAAGCGGTATATAAAAGGCAGAAGCCACACCAAGCAGGATATACTGGTATATGGTATTTAGTGTGGCTCTTGCCTTTTATATACCACTTTCATACCAATTTCATATCGCTATATCCTGCTTGGTGTAGATCTGGCCATAGAAGCATTTTACTTCCTGCACTTCCCAGAGGCTTCCCTCTTGCCTTCAAAGGCTGGTTTTTGTTTTTTTAAGGTACGTGGAAGGCCAAAGCCCTATTCAGGTGTGATGTCTGTCATGACATCACACCTGAATCTGGAGGATTCCTCTTCAGAGGATCCCTTGAAGTCCACCGAGCCAAATGTCGTAGAGGAGCTGCCTGTGTCGAGGGACCTTGAGGCAGATCTCTTCTAAAGTGATCAGACTTGGCCCCAACTTTTTCATGTGCTATTATTAGCCAGTCAAAGTGTTAGGTGGCAATGCACAAGGTTATCAGGAGGGAACAAACAAACCAATTTGCACTTTACTTCAGGTAAGTTTACAAGTTTATTTTTTTTCTGGAAACTGTCATGTAATAGTGTGTAATCTCCCAGGTTGCTTCTCATGGTTAGCTAATTGGCTAATCTTGTAAATAATCATATAACAACGCAGAGTAGCAGTTTGAAGTGGTGAACTGATAACCGTATTGTGAATATACTGAATATACTGTGAATATATTGTGAATATACTGAAACCAGTAGAGAGAGACATTAGCTTCTCTGGATGTTCTGTCTCTGACGTTTTGGTTGCTAATCTTAAAAATAAAACCATAACCAAAACCAAACCAAAGGACAGTTAGAAAGAGATACTGCCACGCCCAGCCAACTGAAGTTTAATTTGTATTTTAATAATAATAATAATAATAATTGAACCCCATTTCTCCACATTATTCAAAGCAGCTTATAGTAAAATTATTGCAGTTGCTTCTCTGCCCCCAATACTGATTTCTTGCCCACATCGTATCAGTAAATTAACAGTGTTCTGACAGCCCATCTATATATCTTTGTTCCCCACTCCCCATTGCTGTAGATCAGCCTTCCCCAATGTGGTGCCCTCCAGATGTTTTGGACTACAGCCATGCTGGCTGGGGGCTAATGGGAGTTGTGATCCAAAACATCTGGAGAGCACTAAGCTTAGGAAGGCTGCTCTAGATGAACACGTAGACAGATGACCCTAGCAGGAGCAGCATGGGTACTTTTCATTAAGTCAGAGAACTGACTTGTGATGTGGGCCTCAGATTGCATGTAACGACTGCCTTTGCTTTTCTGATTATTTAATCCAGATAGATGTATTTTGTGGACTGGAATGAAATCAATTTAGCACAATAAAAATGGCTCATTTTGCTTTATTGTGTCTTCCCTCTTGACAACTTTCTCTGTTAAATGGAAAATCCAATCCTGTGCTAGCTTGTTGTGCAGCCATGGTAAATGTTGCAGCTCCTTTGCGATTGAAGTGAATAGTCACACTGGATTTAGGTTGCCATACTCTTGTCAATCTGGTTCAATCACAGGCATCTCTAGGCAGGGCTAGGAAAGAATCCTGCCTGGGCCCCCAGAGTGCTGCTTCCATTCATAGTCAATAGTACTGGGCTAGATAGACCAAGGGTCTGACTCAGTACGTCTTACTATGTTCCTATGATTGAGTGTGGGTTATTATTGAACTGTGGATTGTTTGTTGAACTGTGGGTTAGCATGTTGTCTAAACCCAGGACATTTTCGCAGGGTGGCTTGTTAACCATGTAATGTGGCTTGTTAACCATCTTGTTCGAGAAAAATAAGCCACACTGCATGGTTAACAGGACACCCTGTGGAAAATGTAATGGGTTTGGACAGCATGCAAACCCATGGTTCAATGAACAACCCATAGTTTAAGAACAACCCACACTCAGTGTGGTGTGAACCCAGCCTATGTCTTTCTTTTTTTTCAGTGTGAGATCCAACATCTCATATTATATAGGCTTGTTCAGCTCTGAAATAGGTAGAGTCACATTGCTTACATCTAGGGATGTGTATCGTATCATTAAAATGTATGATAATGATACGATAAGGTCGTTATCGTGCATGTGTTTAACGATGATGATACGATAGAAAAACCTACGATAATAATTGGAGACGATAATCTTCGGGCAATTTTATCGTTTTATCGGACTGCCATATAAATATACCTATAACTACTGTATTTTAAAAGTTAGAGGCTTGAAACTTGGTCACAGTGCTTATGGGGTAGGCCTAAGTACGTGTATGAAATTTGAGATTGATCCCTCCAACCCTCGATTTTATATGATTTTTTAAAAGATTGTTTCCATTCTGACAGGTCTGAATGAACGCATGTGGCGAGCTGTCATTCTGATCTGTCAGAACTGAAATGATCTTTTAAAAATTCATATAAAATCGAGGGTTGGAGGGATTGACCTCCCCCAACCGCCCCATGCCAGAACATTGAAGTATAATACATCCCGACTTGCATTCTGAAGTGGGAGAGTCCCAGGAGGGCAGTACATTGATTCCAAATTCCATTAATATTACTGGGAATAGGACTTCAGCGTCACAATCCTATACGTATCTGCTCAGATTCAAGTCCCATTGAGTTCAATGGGGCTTTTTCCCAGTGGGTATTGGATTGCAGGCTAAAATATTTAACTTTGGCTGGATGATGCCCATTATTAGCATTAAAAGGCAATAAATAATGTCAGGTCACAAAACCTTAAAATAGGTCTATGTGCCATGCAAATAGGTCTATGTGCCATGCAAATTAGAGGTAAAAATAAAGCTGTAAATGAACCTGTTAGCATGTACCTATCACAAAGAAGCTTAATATTTGTGAGCAGCCTATTTCATCAAATTTGCCTCATGTTTCTCATTTTCTGTTTTATGCACTTCTAAACTACACATAAATAAAAAGGCGGCAAGCTTCCTCACTACTTTTAATATTTGGATTCATCAGCAGTGATAGATGCAATGAGTAAAGCCTCTTTAAGCTAAAAGGATAATAAATAGTTCACAATAAAACAGAAAAATAAAAAAGCCTTCTGGTATTCAAGCGTAGTGTGACAAGATATGGATAAGATCTCACGGCAATTAAAGACTACAGCTAAGTGCAAATATCAAGATAATTTAATAGGAAAATGATGTGCAGTGTAGTGGTTAGAGTGTTGGACTTGAACTTGGGTGGTCCAGGTTCAAGACCTCACTTGGCCATGAAGCTCACTGGGTGTTTTTGGGCCAGTGTCTCACACTCAGCCTAACCTGTCTCACGGGGTTGTTGTGAGGATTAAATGGAGGATCACATATGCCACCTTGGGCTCCTTGGAGAAAAGGTGGGATAGAAATGTTACAAATCGATGCAATGCAAATGGCCATTAAATTTCTTTTCTTTACTGATTAAGGGATTTGTCTATCTACATTGTAAAAACATGTAAAGAAACCATTTGTTATATCTTTTGCTATTATTATATTTTATGACAATCCTGATCGTTCTGATTTTTTTCCTTAATATTTTATCTGTGAATTTATTTTTTCTGTTATTCTAAATTGCAACCCATGAAAGAGCGGCTGTGTTATTTAATTAAAAATGTAACAAAAATGGCTAAAATAAAATATGGGTGGGTTTTGCAGTCTTAAGGCTGCTGTTAGTTCTTGAGCACTGAAGATGGCTTGATGGAAAAGAAAGTATTGTGACAACAATATGGATGGTTGGAAAAACATTAGGCTGACTCCTAACCCAAGTCCTGTTGATTTCAGTGGGTTTGCTTTAAGTGTGACTAACCCAAATCCAACTCATTAAAAATATAATGAGAAAGCATTGTGCGGGCTTTCTTCATAATAATAAGGGGTGTGTATTGAAAGGTAAAGCAGTGTGGGAATATAGATATTATGAAAATGCCTCATGTTCATTAATTCAAGTATGACGCAGAAGCAGATTTGTCAAAAGCACGACAGATTTAGGATCAGGTTTTGGAGTTTATTGAACCACAATATTCAATGTGATTGTTTTCAGAGTTTTGTGGCAATGGAGCAGGTGGATGGATTGGAGGCTGGGATGCTATGGAAACTTTATCTGAGAAAGAGAGAGCAGATAACCCAAAGGTTTTCTCCTTTGAGATATTAAAAAGGAGGATGTAAGAGAGGGAGGGAGAGAGAGAGAGAGAGCTTAATAATCTTATTTCCTTGAAACAATGGGCTCCATCACACCTACTTTTTCCTGGTTTGCCACCGTGATTTCTACCTCCATTTCACTAACGTTTCAAGCTAATAGTCCCTTTCACATGGGATTGTGGTATTGGCGAAATCTCCTTTCGCTTGTTTGCACTTCCCTTCTCCTTCCCCCTCCAGTTCATTGGTTGTGACATTGTGATTGATGTGTGAGCCTTCCCCTCTTCCTCTGGCTTTGTTGTCTAGCATTTTACTGATTTAATATTTCATCAGCTGGGTGTTGTTTCTGTGGGCAATGAGAGTGGTGTTGGAGCATCAAAAGTCCATTTAATTGACCAGCACAAGCCTGTTCATTGCACACAGCATGCTGGAGGAGGAGAACCGCCCTGCCCTCATCTTTCATCAGCAAGACCTCCCTTCAAAGCACATGCCCCCAACAAAGGACATAGTGCGAGGATGGCAATACACGGGGGTGGAAGAGCGCTTTAATCCCACATAGAGGAAATAAGCCAGACATTTCCTGCTCTAGGAAAACACGGAAAGGCAGGGGAAGAGGTGGGGTGACTGCAGGACAGGCACGATGGCATGTGAGTACCCCACTGCAAAACGGCAAACCAGGCATGGCGAGAGGGCAATAAAATGCTGGTGTGATGGAGCCCGATTTCCACCTCAAGAACAATTATTTCAACATCAATAGGCTGGCAAAGAACTAATCTTAGGTTAGTATGTTCTATTGCTGGTTGAAGTGGGTTAAGGTCAAAGAGATGGAGGATAAATAGGGAGGGTGTAGCACCCATCCTGTCTATTTTTTCCCTCTTCCATTCAATTACTATGTTATTGTTAAAGTAAATTGCCGTTGTGATTTTCCCTACCAGTGATGTCAAGGCGTTTCACCCTATGATCTAGTTAGCAGCTGCAAACAAGCGAGCAAGAAAGACAAAATGGGATAAAAAGAAAAGCCTTGGGAGCTTGTTATCATCTCAAATCACTGCATCTGAATCTGACAAATACTGTTATTTGCAAGAAAGATGGTGCTTTGAAAAGACAATGTGGTAATAAAAACCTTTCAGCAGAGCAAGTGCAGAGGGAAATCTAACATTAATCCCCTGCAAGAGGAAATGATCCTGAAGACAGGTGTGTCAGCTTGCAGACTTCTTGTTTTTACTCAGCGGCATGTTCTCTATGACATTTTGAAAGATTCAGTTCTTGGATTTCTCTCCCTCTGCCCCCTTTGCATTGGTCACGATAACATTGTTATGGCTTTGTTTTTGCATCCATTTAAAGCGAAATTAAATCTAATTGGGGATAGTGCTAATTTATTGTATGGAACTTGTTCAGATGTCGTTATACAGTTTAGTCATGAAGGGTACAAACCTATGCACATTTAGACAGAAACAAGTTCTACAACTCCCAGTATAATAGGTGGGGAACTTCACTATAGCTGGGCTCTTTTCTGGAGCCTACAAAAATCTGGATTTGGCCCTGGGCAGATAGCTCCTCAGTCTGCTCTGTTTTTTAATACAGCATGTGAAGAACGAAGCTGCAATCCTTCGGTTTGATGCGTTGTGATAGATTCAGGTACCTGATCAGTGCAGAGCTGAAAGTCAGAGAATGAAAATTAAAAATTGTAGGCAAGAGGGTGAGCATCACTGTATATAAGACAACCTGTGCAGAGAAGACATTTATCTGGAACATACAGGCTGCTCTTATTAAAAAAGAAGATGGGCATTGGCAATGTTCACCCCAATCTTCTGCATGCAGACTTCCTGATCAGTGGTGGGGAAGAAGCATAACATGATTTTCCTTTTTGTAAGTAACATTTGGACGCACCCTTTAGAAATGTGCATTTCAATGCGCACTCTTCCTGTTCGAGCAACAAAGGCTCGCATTCAGTAATGGGAACAAGGTGTAGAGAGCTTTGAGGTGAGACTCAGAGAACCTCAATGAATTGGAGTCTTTCTGATTCTCTCATTGCTATTTCCAGTCTGTGTCACTTCACAGACATTCATTCCTAAGGGTGCAACCCTATGCATGTTTAGACATTAAAAAGCCCCATAACTCCCAGAATGCCCTAGCCAGCATGACATGGTTGGCTGGGGAATGTTGGGACTTGTAGGGCTTTTTCTACATTAAACAACCCCCTGCATCCTTACTGGGCTTTCTTCTTGTCAAATCTTTCCAAGATTATGATAGGGACAATAGACGTGCCTCCCCCTTTCCAATCCTCCTCCTTTAAATTTTTTTAGTTTGGCTATTTCTGTTTTGGGGAAGTTCCATATGTTCAATTTATACAGCCATCCTATTTATTACTACATTTACTATGAGTTAAATCACGGCAGAAGAGAACTAAAAATGGTGGGAGAGGCACTGGTGGATGATGATGTCATGAAAAAGACCCACAAACTTCAGTGTGTAACCGCTACACTACATAAGTTCCATGTGAAGGAGCCTGTAGGACATTTTTCTATCTAAACATGCCTAAGATTGCACCCTAAATCTGTTCTCTCCTGTTCCTGCTTGTACCTGCAATTTTTAAAAATATCCCTGTGAAGATGCATATATAAATACATAGTTACAGTGTAAAGGGTGGTGCTTTGAAAGTTACCTTTTAAAAATGTTCCCTTTTTGTCAATAATAGAGTCTGCAAGCAGGTAGAAATCCTGGCTACTTTTGCAGAGACTGTGCAGTCATTCAGAATGTGCCTGCAAATACCCCTGGGACTGATGGGAGGCGATGGCATGCTGTACCCCTCAGGAATATTGTAGGGGAAGAAAAGATGGCTGCCCCTTCCCCTCCCCTCACACCCTATCCCAAGAAGGAATGGCATGGCACCATGCCCTGTTTCATTTTGAACATGTATGGAGTGGTTATGATGGCTGCTGTGCTTCTTAACCCAACCTTCCCCAACCTGGTGATCTCCAGATGTATTGAACTGCAACTCCAATAATCCCCAGCCATGCTGTCTGGGAATTATGGGAGTTGAAGTCCAGCATATCAGGGATTGTCAGTTTGGGGAAGTCTGTCCTTGCTGTTTGGAGTGGCATTACTTGCAAAAGTAGATGGGGGAAAGTTTTTAAAGAGAGCCCTCACACCACCTCGCAACTGTACGTTTTCAAAGAACTCCTGCCATGATTCAGAAGCATATGAAACCGGAAGGATAAATATGTTCCAATCTGCATATTAGTGCGGGAAGTACAGAACAGGTGAGTTCATATTGGAATACAAACTGATCCAATTGTTTGAGTATCTGTAGTCCTTATTCTTGTTTATTTTTTAAGTTTGGGCAAATTTTATTAAAGGCAATTATTATGTGATTGACTCCTCTCCTCAGAACACTCTTCTCGCTTTCCAGCTGATTGTAGCCAAGCTATCTGCAGTATTTAATGGAAAATAAAACTGAGTATAAAGTGACTGATGTTTGTGCAGGTAAGTGGGAGGGGTGTACCTCTGTTAGGGCAGCCTGGGGCCATTGAGAGAACTTCAAAGCAGCCTTCATTCAAAAGAAAGTCATGTTTGCAAGAAAAGGTTGTTATTCTCCTTTCCTGATTCTGATAGACATATCAAATGTTCTTTTGGAAAAATTTCCAATATGTAGTAGTCCCCCCCCCCCCCCCGGAAATAATTCAGGATCTTGATTTTTCAGGTTTTTCAGACTCTCTCTAGGAATGGTCAGATCAGTCTTGGGATAGTTTCCCCATGTTGAATTATAAACCATCAAATAGCAAAAGCTACTTTCCTTCTTTTGCGCATAGCCTGAGGACATTTGAAAAAATTGTTGACCTTCTGAATAATTCACCAGAGCTATGGTGAGCCAGAATAGAGGTGAAAAATTGCACATTTGACCTTTCAATCCAATGAAAAAGCAGTGGCAGGAGGTGAGCTAGGCAGGGAGGTATAGAGTCTTATCGTATCACAATTCTGCAAGACGGGCAAAAATAACCATTTTTAGAAATGTATTAAGGGAAGGAACATGACCTTGAGCTTAGCTATCACAGAGAATGTGCTAGGTGTCCCCCCCGCTTTCAACTCTGTTATATTTTTTCCATTTTCCCCTCCCTCCCCAAGCAACATTGGGTGCCTGAATGACACTATTTTCATATATTTTGTCTAGTAACAAAATACAGCAGTCTGAATTCTTTAACTTTAAAAATCTGGTTCCCTCCATCTTTACTGAATCCTCAGTACAGCTAATAACTGACAGTGAAAACAAAAAACACCAGTCTGATTACTTAACATCCCATCCAGAATATGTATTCTGGGTGTATATGTATACATCTAGAAATGTATTCTTTTTAAAACAAACATTCAGTGGTTGGATCTAGATCTCTGCTGGATCAGCTGCTCTGATGGAAGTGGCCTTCCATGCCCCCTGCCTCCCATGGCAGCCCCTCCAGCCCCCTGAAAATGCTACACAGAGAGTGAGGAGAATGGGATTATCTGTGGTGTGTGTGTGGGAAGTTCCCCCCACCCAAATCAGGCAGAAGGACCTTCTGCAAGTGGAACCTACATCCAATTCAAGATGTTCAAAACATTACCAGGTTCTGCTTCGGAGGCAACAAGTTGTAAGCAGATGGTTCTGTGGAATGTGCGGTACGAACATGGTTACAGTGGTCCAGCGACACATGTTCTCAGCAAACAGGTGAAAGAATTGCACTGATGAACTATTCTGGTGGGTGGAGGAACCAGGGGAAATTACATCCAATCCCCTGCTCCCACTGATCTTCAGAGCAATATGTATTCAGCCTAAGCTGCTGGATTGGGATAGGAACCAGTTTACAGCACCCATCTGGTTTCTCATCCAGCTTGAGAAATGTGGACGTTCGCTTCTGTGCATTGATGCTCCTTGACTTAATTGGAGTGATCATTTGCACTCAATAAATCAGACACTGAGGTCTCCTTATGTTACCATTTCACTCACCTCTGCCTGTATTTCCAGCTCATCACACTTACAGGGAAAACATACATGGTTTTAGGGCTGTGGAGGACAACCGGGGGAGGTTCTGGAGCCCCCCTGCAGGCCACAGTCTCTTAAAAATCAAGAGCACAACAGAATGATGAAAATGTCAAATTTAGCTTGAAAACAAGTGGGGGGCAGTGGGGACAGCTGCAGATTGCATGTTGCCTGCTCGTTTTAGAGGAAAAGAAAAGTGAAAAAAGTAAAAACAAGCTACAAGCAGGTTAGCATTTGAAGAAAATCTGTCTTTTCTATTTGGTTTTTCTTCAGTATAATAACCAGAAATGGATAATTTGACTTGGGAGTCCAAAAATGTATCTTGTCTGATTGTTTGTGGTGTAATTCTCTGAGATGGAGCAGGGAAAGGCAGGTCGATTAACATAACTATAACTGACAGTGCAATGCTGGGGGCAGGAGGCAAAAAAGTGTTTCAGAAATTGCTAGAATTGGAGGGTGGGGAGAGGATGTCACTGTTGTAATAGACAAAAATGTACGAAACATTCATATAGACACGCGAGCTTCTACTTCACGTGGTTTATGTTGAAATGTAAGAGGAATGCAAATGAAGATAAAAGTCACTAGTAAATACCCACAATACAAACAGGAAAGCAGTGGTTTAACTTATAGACCACGTGGTCATCCGTCTCTGCCTGTGTAATGCAGCCCATTACAATTGCTTAAGAGAAGCAGGAAGCAAAGCCCCAGTAAGACAACACGATTTCTCCTTAATCTAAAGAAGCCCAGCAGCTATTTACCATGATAGCTTCAGTTCAGCATATATGCCACTGAATAACAGGTGCCATTGAGTGGTGGTGGTGGGCACACTCAAGAGGAGCCTGAAAGCTTATAGGAGGCTTCTAGTCGGCCACCACCAGAAAATTGGATACTTAACTAGAAGGAAGTGTGGTCTGACCCAGCAGAGCTGTTTGTACATTCGTATGAGTTGTTGAATCAGGTACTTGATTATTATGTGACTGCTTCTTTATGCTCCAAAGGAAACATGGAGCCAAATTCTGTGCATATTTCTTTTGAAGTAAGCCCCACAAAGTTAAACTAAACTTGCTCCCAAACAAATGTGCCTGGGATTGCAGGCATAGAGTCCCATGTCTCGTGACGTTGTAGCCATTGCTACGGTCACTACTGTGAGCAAAGGTAGTTTCGAAGGGGACACACATGTACACGGGACATGCCGAATGCACGGAGCTTCAGCATGTCTCTTGCAACTAATTTTGTGCGCCGTTGACCCTCACACAAATGGCTCTACCTGCGATAATGTTGGTTTGCTCTCAGGGCTAGCAAAGGCTGCCTTGCCGGGGAAGGGTGGTAGAAACGAACTCTTTAGTCATGAGCAAATCCTTTGTCCGGTGCAATCCCAGGGACTTATGATAACGTGTGTTATGGAGCAGGGTTACTTTGCATTTTGAAATATTTAATTTTTCAAGCATAGGCAGCCTGCTATTGTTGCTACAATATTGTTTTTTGCCTGTCACGTTGTCATAATAATGATTAAAATGTCTGAATTAGCTGTATACTGCAAACTGTTCAGCCTCCACTTACTGGGGGTGGGGGGAAGTCCCATACCTCAAAACAGATTGGCTCTCTGTTATGTAGAGTACTCCCTGTTCTCTTTGCTACTTTGCATAGCAGAAAAACACTCATCAATCAATGCCAGATTTTCTTATTTATTTTCCTGTTTTACATGGACTTCATGGCGACTAACTAATTTTACTGTACACGTTTGTCACTGGGGGGGGGGAGAGGGCTTAAGAGGCAAAAGAACCAAATGAAACTAGATTTTGAACTCGATTCTATAACCTTTGCAAATTATAGTACCACGTATTACTAGTCCAGTCACAATCAAAACCGTCCGTGTGAGTGATTCTTAAAGTCTGGTGTACTGAAGATCACCGTTTCAGTTTTCTTGTTCTTTTTGAACTACCATGTTTTCTTACATTTAAAGTGACTTGGCTGTTTTAGAAGTTCCTTTTCAGACTTCCAAATGCTCCAGCACTCTGAACAGCTGTACAGATGAAGGAAGGTGTTGTTAGAGAAAAGAGTGGTTGAGGTGTTGCGAGGGTTGGCACATTTTCTTTGTCAATGAGATATTTGTTACTCAAGACACAGCTATTCAAGCTGAAAATAGCAGTATCTCAACTAATAAGAGCCTTGTGGTGTAGTGGTTACAGCAGGGGTGTTGAGCCTCTTTCAGCCCAAGGGACGAATGCAACTTTGGAGAAACTTTCAGGAGCTGCATTTCAGTGGTGGGTGTGGTGAAAGGCAATAAAATAAAATAAAATACTAATGATCCTTGCATGTTTTAGTGCAAAACTCTTACTGCTAGTAATTGAGCCTTAGTAGAGGCATCTCTGCCTTTTAGAATGGGGAAGAAACTGCACAGAAAGCTGGAAAACCACCAAATTGGCAGCCGGGGAAGGGATGGACCACGAGGAAGGGGCACAGCTATCTGGGGAAACCTGAGGCCTGGATTGGGACACCAGGTGATCCAGATTCAGTCCTGCGGCTATGGATTTTGGCTTCTCTGAGTTCGAGTATTGGCCTGGGATGGGGGAAACACAAAACATTCAAATCCCAATTTAGCCATGAAGCTTACTGAGTGACCTTGGGCCAGTCACTGACCTACCTCACAGAATTGTTCCGAGGATGGCAGAGTGGGGGAGGATGTATGCCCCTTGGGTTCTTCCCCATCTGGATTTGGTCCTGAAAGACCAAGGACAAGTGCGGGTATGGAGGGCAAGTCTTTTCGGCGCCAGGTCAAGACTTTCCTCTTCTCCCAGGCATTTAACAGCATATGAGGAGGGTTTTGTGTTGTTGTGTTGCTGTTGTTGTTGTTGATGTGCTTTGAGCATGTCTGTTATGGCATCAGCCTTAGCTTCCCATTTCCTGGCTTTTTGGAGCTTTAGCCAACATGAGATAGTCTTAACCTTGGTCTTTTAGACCAGCAGGTTTTTGATAACTGAATATAGAATATAAGGGATGGGTGGACAAACCTGTGCCCCTCTGGCCTCAGGTGCAGCTCCTGTCGCCTCCCGCCACCACTGCATTTGCTGTTGTGCCAGTGGCGGTAGCATCAAAGCAATTGGTGGTTTGAATTTCGGTGGTAAGCACAGTAGTGGCCGAAAAAAGCCAAATTTTGCTTTAAAGCCTTGCTTTAAGGCTACATTTGTGGCTTTTTAAGGTCATCATCATGGTTTGCCTTGTTTTGCTGCTGCTGCTGCTGCTGCTGCCAAAATTTCCTGATCCTCAGCAGCAGTGGTGCTACCCTCGGGGGGTTCTTGTGGGGTTAAAGTTGTTCCCCAGATCCCCCAGAGTTGTCCACCCTTCCTATGGAGCTTGCGTAAACTTAGCAAGGGAGTCATTGTTTCCCCACTAGCTGGTTGAGATTGTTGGAAGCAGGGGCATATCTGGGTCCAGTATGTATCTCTGTATTTTTAGGAGCAATAACAACGGCAGCAGCGGCAACATCAAAAGGTTTGTGGTAGCACTTGGACTATATCCTGTGTTTGTAGCCTAGGTTGGAGCCGTTGTTAGTTGGATCTCCATCACTCTCCCCACTCCACTATGTTTCCAAAATAAAGTACAGTGTCTAATTGTACATAATGTACATTTACTTTAACACTTTTGGGCGCTCGCGGTGTTTCAGCAACTCACATAAGTTTGGGCTAGATATTCCTACAGTGCTCCATATAGAGTATCTGTAGGGCCAACTGGGAATTTGATCAGTTAGAGCTTCATGGCCAGTTCAAATGTGAAGATTTTGGTCTGATAAACCATACGTAAAAATTCCTTTTTTCTGTCAGACGGTAATATCCTATGACGCCTGTGTGCTGACAGCACCCACATCTTGCACAATGGGACTTTTGTGGTTTGAAAAAATAAGCTGAAAACAACATTTCTGCTAGTTTCCAGAGTTATTTTTAAGAAGCACAGGACCCCTGTTGTGCAAGTGGATTCTGTGAGCGCCAAGGAAGCAGAGGAGGTGGAGGAGCATTGTTGGATACTGCCCCATTGAATACTACCCCTAGTTTCTAAGCATTGCATATCCTGGCTTGTAGGTTTGGGTGTTACAGGACCCAGTGGTTGAACACACCATGATATTTTCAGTAGAGACAGGCATGGAGGAAGGAAATGGAGGGGCAAGAAGTGAGCACACAGGTGTAAGGCTTATTCTTGGCCTGATAAACCCATGGTGATGATCAGACTGAGACAACTGCATCTAAACTGGGCCACTGTATTTCTCCTGTGTTTTCAGACATGCCTTTCCCTTCCCCTATCCATTATTGTGGTCACTTCAAAATAAATGTGTGAAGGCATGGGGCCATTCACATGAGCCCCCACGCCCACAATCCCAACGCAAGGAGCTTTGGATGGTAGGGGGCTTCTACATGCATTTACCGGAAAACTGAAAAACCTCTGCACGATTGGGAACCCTGAGAAGGACTACTGTGGACAAATGAATCTCACCTTTTCCATGTGGGGGTTCAGAGGAGGGCAACGAGGATGATCGGGGGTCTGGAAACAAAGCCCCATCAGGAGAGGCTGAAAGAACTGGGCATGTTTAGCCTGGGGAAGAGAAGACTGAGGGGAAACATGATAGCACTCTTCAAGTACTTGAAAGATTGTCACACAGAGGAGGGCCAGGATCTCTTCTTGGACATCCCAGGCTGCAGGACATGGAATAATGGGCTCAAGTTACAGGAAGCCAGATTCTAGCTGGCACATCAGGAAAAACTTTCTGACTGTCAGAGCATACGACAATGGAACCAATTACCTAGGGAGGTCGCAGGCTGTCCCACACTAGAGGCATTCAAGAGGCAGCTGGACAACCATCTGTCAGCTATGCTTTAAGATGGATTCCTGCATTGAGCAGGGGGTTGGACTCGATGGCCTTATCCAGTTTTAGTATTCTATGATTCTATGTAAAAGAGCCCTTACCCAGTCTTGCAACCTTCAACAGGCCCTAAGGGTAGAGAAGTTCACATAGGTGTAAAATATATTCAAAATAAAATACAGATTAGTATACAATACTAATCTGTAAAGTTTATGTGAGTTAACCATGTGTATGTGTGTGTTTGCCTACATTAGTCTGTCTGATTAAATAGCAGCATCGTTTTTTATTTTATTTTTTATTTTTATTTTTACTGTCTTTGACAGAAGTTAAAGTACCCTATTTCTTTTTAGTATTGGCTAGTGAATTTTATTACTGAAAATTAGCTACTAGCTCCATTATGATTCCTTTCCTCAATTGTTAGCATTCATTAGAAAGAGAAATTCTGTGATTTAGCTTGAGAGGAGGAGGAGGACAGCACTTTACAGTCCCCTTGGCAGGAGTGCCCAGTTAACGTAATGTAGATGGACAGACTAATTTTAGGGTGTAAGGAGTGGATGGCCAGCACACAAATGAGACTGGCAATTAGAAAGATGGCAGTGGAACATCTGGGAACCGCCATTGAAAAGTTAAGACTGTGTGCCATTATGGGAGTCTTTTTAAGGGACTTCCTTCTCTTTGGTGAATAGATGAAGGCGTTTGGGGCTTTTAATATCAGCATTTGGCATATTTATCACATACCGTTAAATTTAAAGCTTTGGGGTTGGATCCAGACTAATTTAGTCACACTTAGGCCAGTTCAAATCAATGTGAAAAATATGTTATCGATTTCAAAGGAAATGCAAATGTGACTAATTTACTTTGCGACCCTGTGCATGACTATCAGAAGTAAGCCTCATTGAGTTCAAAGGGACGTACTACCAGGATTGTGTGAGTGTAGGGTGAAATAAAGAGACGAGACAACATATTTGGATTTAAATATGGGCCACATTTATTAAGTCGGATCTGCATAAGGGAAAACCTAAGCGGGCATCTAAGTGATGGCTTCGTACTAAGACGTCCTAGGAAAGGGCAAGCCATTCTTGCCCCGTGGGGTGGCGCCTGCCATCGCGCCACTCCCGGGGCTTCCCTTTGGGTAGGGAGGCATTCCTGCGTCGCTACCCCCGTGCCACATGGCTCCGAGGATGTGAGTAAGGTTAGCCTCAGAGGTAAGCCTTAACCTTTCAGCTGTTGCCGCACGGCTCCCAGCCTTGGGCTTCAGGCTCTACCCCTCACCACAATGGTGCCTGGGAATGCTTACCAGCCTCCACCCACTCTAGATGCCCGCGCCTAACTGCCAATAATTGTGACCAATTGATCGAATCAACCTATTTACAAATGATCGAATTAACCTATTTACTTCACCCATCTTGTCTTACAGTATGGAGTAGGCGAAAAAACACACAAACAATTCAGATTGTGTGCAAAAAATTCCTACTCGGTTTCCAAAGGGACAACCAGCAAAGCCCATACTGCCAACAAGGGAGGGCGGGAGGGAGCAGCCGTTGAAAGAGGTGGAGGGAGGCCTGCAGCTTGCTTAAATAGCTGCAGCTCCCTCCATAGCGTGGCGCCATATGAAGCAGCCAATGGGCTGCCTCCATGCCTCGTCTCATTCCCCCACACCGCAATTGGCCCCCACCGCGCCCAGGCATGGCCGGGCGCGGATCTGAGGGCACAAGTGTGTATAGGATCATTAGCATCTGCATCCAGGCATTTTCTTTTAAAGGCAAACATTCATTGAATACTCAGTCACAAAGAACATTATTTTTATTCATTTATTTATTAAGCATTGTAGATACTGATGCCCTACTTTGCGTTCGGCTTGCCTGACTGTGGAAGTGCCATTGCAGGTGGTGGTGGGGTGGGGGGAGAGGAGATGCTCCTAAAGCCCCAGCATTGGTGGGGCTTTTTAGTGACACTGGCAAGAGGAGGAGCTTACGAGGCAATAGGAGCCTTTGAAGGCCCTCCTCCTGGTCTCTTTGAAGCATGGCTCCCAGCAGAGAGGCTCCCAGCAGAGTGATTCCTTTTTGCTCCTGCTGCTGGGAGGAACAGAGCACTGTCATGGGCGGTGGCAGCGGAGCAGCCAGAGGACTGTTCCTGTTGTGTCTGTATCCCCCTCAATGCCCCCCTCAATTTGGCGCCAATTGCTTGAGACATTCGGGTGTGCCTGGACACACCTGGCACACCCTTAGCGCATGCCTGTGTATAGGATTGCAGCTTTAGTATGGTTTCATGGCCTTTTTTAGGGTCATGTAAATGGGGAAGTCCAAGGGCCACAAAGAGGGAACTGCAATGCACCTTCCTTGTTATACAGGGACTACTTCTATTGTGGTTTTAAAAAGTGCAAAGACGCACATGGAACATCGACAGTGCATAGAATTCATGCACATGGGGTGGGACTAATTCGCTGTCATTATCTCGTCACGTCTTATCACATGCTGATCCATAGTTGAGAGCTGAGTTACATGATCAGCAGAAACATGTGATGAAGCTCTTGCTGGATTGTACCTCTTCAGAGTGCAGGTGGGCTGCCTACCTGCTTGCTAAGATCTTCATCAAGGGCGTTCTTGTGTGCCCCAACACCCATGAAACGATGCTTAGCAACAGGGACATGCCCATGCCCTGCACCTCCCAAGGAAGGACCATCTTCCCTTTTCTTTAATGACCTCCTGCTTTACTTCTTGTTTGAGTGACTTTTAGGATATGAATAGTTTTTAACCTCTTATCCTAGTCATGATTTCTGTTTTATGACCTACTGCACCGAAGTGTTTGTTGTTGGACTGGGATCTGTTTCAATGGGGTTTTGTCTATTTTAATTCTGCCTTTTTTTAGAAATGTTTGTAATTTTTGTTTTATCTGTTCTAACCTATTTATTTTAGCAGCCTCATCAAGGAAAGGTGGGTGTTTGATGAGTCAGTCAATAGGTTTGTGATTCTGGAGCTTGGTCATGAATATGTGTCATTTGAAAAGCATTCTCTATGAGGCGACATTTATTTTCACTCTAGCATTCCATCATTGCCAGGGTGACATAGATGTGGATATCTTCACAACAACCCTGTGAAGTAGGCTAAGGTGAAAGATAGCAACTTCCCCAAGGCTACCAGAGGATTTTATGACTGAATGGAAATTTGAACATAGGCCTTTCTCTTCCAGCTCCAACTGCACTACACAGGTTTTCAGTATGAAAACTTTGTTTGTGGACAAATATCTGCTATACCTGCTACACAGATGGACATCACTTGCATATATAGTGACTGAGTGGTGAACAGTTATATTTATAGCTTTCTGCACTGTTAAGGAAAAGTGGTATAGCAATTTAGAAAATAGGGGGAGTCATTCTATGCCCCCGAACAGTGTCAGGGGAGGCTTAGGATAGTTCAAGTTCTTGGCTCTGAGGTTGGAGGCAGGGCTCTGACCTCAGCAACAGGAAACCGCACCCCTGACCTCTGCCCCTTGTAGCCGGCATGGAGAGAACCAAGCCGGCTACCTCTCCATACTCGGAAAAGGGAGCACAGAGATGGGGGAAAGGGGGTGTGCTTGGGGGTGGGGAGGGGTGGAGACTGGGGCAGTTGTCTAGCAGAAATGCATAGTGGCTGGAGCATGGAGGCAAAGATTGTCTCCACTGTCTTCTGGCCCTGCATTAGATACTCGGTAGCCTCTGAGTTTGGAGGCTGCCAGTTATCCACATAGGATTGTGCCCTAAAAATATCCATGTGTGAACTCACTCTTGTTATGTGATTTTATATGATTAGTAGACCTGCTAATGGTTTGTTAAACTGAGCGTTTCCTTGTTTCAGGTTGCCTCTTCGATTTGTGGGTGTTCAGGAAATAATGTGCTCTAGCATTTTATTACCAGAAGTTCCCTGGTGTAGGATTACAGTTGGTATATTGATGCGCCGCAGTGAAGTAAGAGCAATGTCCTGAGGGCAAACGTTCTCCTTGCAATGGAGCTTGTCTACCTTTTCCTTCATACCATAGAATTTTAAACATGCCAAATAATAGTTCTCCATCCCCAGTGTTTTTAGAATTGTGATAGATAGCTACTGTGTTTTTAGTATATTCGTGGGAGAATGAGTCACATTTTTAGTCTCGTTAAATTGAGGCAAAAGAAAGTGAAAGTGTAATTTAACTTACAAATGGAAATAATGTTTTTGTATTGCTGGAGAATTATTATTATTATTATTATTATTAAAAGGAGTGGGCTAATATTGGGAAAGTTTTACCCACAAGAAAGTGATCATGAAGAGGCCTCTCTGTTTGGTACTGTTCTTGCACAAAGCCAGATTGAATTGGGGAACTTGCTTTTTCTATTTGTATAGAGCCTCAATAGTTGCGTTAAAACAGTTCCTTTCTCCACGGTCTTCTCTGGATGGTACTTTTTTTTGTCTCTGTGGTTTCCCCAGCCTCTTTCTTCTCTTCAATATTCAACACTCTCCCTCAGAATTAAATAAAATTATAATGTGTTCATCTCTTCGCACAATGCACATACAGCATATACAGTTCACACAACTCACATACAAATGTTGTGTATCCTAGATAAGATAGGTTTCTAATACATGTGTACAAATCAGGCATGAAGGCATGTAGACAGAAACATCAGATGATAGTAGCGTGAAAGGACAAAGAATGTAGAAAGGGGCTGCACCTTTGACTCTGCTCCTAAGCGCATGTGGCTCTTCCTGCCATCCATAGATTTGTATACACATCTGAGGCAGAGAGGCGTTCACCCCTAAAGCTTCCCTACACAAGGCTATCAATCCACAACATCTACTTTCAATTTTGTCACAGAATTGAGATGTGAGCACTACACAAAGAGCAATTCCTTTCCTGCCTTTCTGCTAGGTAACCTCTAGGTGGCCCTGTGGTATGACAAAAGAGCACAAATGCACAAGTGGAAAAAGCATTTTCTTCCACTTTCACAAATAATTCTGCATTTCCCCTGCTCTAAAAAAAAGACTGTTTAAAAACAAAAGAGAAACTGGGGATTCACAATGTCATCTAAAGAACCCATAAATAATCATGAGTAGGGAATGACGAGTGCACAATAAATGCCTCACGTAGAAATGCTTGTAGACCTTGATTCAATTAGACTTTCCCAAATCCTGGAACAATGTGCAATCAGGCTTCCAGGATCTGAAGAAACCTACATGAACGGAGATGTATGTGTGAAGGCTCTCCCTCCAACACAGACATCCATGTTAATAGGTCGGGGTGAGGTGGGTGGTAAGAGGACATGAGTCAACAGGTGCATTTTGAATGGGGCCACACATATTTGCAGGAATGTGCTTTATCCCACCATTAATCATTCTACAGAGAATTTTTGAATTGGATGGATATGAATGAAATCAGCACCTCTCTATTCTGCCAAGATTACATCACATGTGTGACTGTAGATGCCGCTTCTTAAATATTGTAAAAATAACCCAATACTGTTTTCTTACAGCACAACAGGAACTATTGAAAAGGAGTCCCAAATAAACGGACTTTCATCCATAGAGAGGCATTTGCAGTCCCAGATGAAATGAAGGTTAATTGTCATGCCAATAACAGTGCAAAAACCATTGTTCTGTGTGGCTTTTATAGGGTTGTGCACTTTAGCAGAAGAATGCAAAAGACCAGTTAAACAAAGAGGGTTACATACAAATGTTTTCTGGCATTGAATTTAAACTGGAAAGCGAAACCGAAGGGGTTGGCAGGGCATGGGGGAAAGTAAGCTCAGAATTGTCCAGATATTTTTTTTCTGACGGTAGCTTCAAAGAGAATATTTTTTGGATTGATACATTTCTAGGTGGAGAAGTGGTTCAGAGTTGACAGCTAGTAGTGGTGATTTCATGGCTGGGTAGGGGTACAGCGAGGATGGATAGTATAAAATATAACACTGAAATTCTACTTTTTAAATTGTTAAGCTTCTGCAAGTCTTAGATTTTCCCCTGAGCATGAGATACTTCCATCTTATTCATGAATGGGGCTGTTTTGGCTACAAAGCTGTCTGTTTTTTGTGTTAGAGACAAAGAACATTTTACCTGTAATCCATAGCATGCAACGACATCTGTTCTCCCCCCTCCCCGCCCTGCAAAGTAAGCATGGAACTTTCATATTTTGTCTTCTGCTGTGGTCCCAATCTGTATTGCTCCCCTCACACCCAGCCCCTGGAATTTGCATAGGGGAAAAACATTTGCTTTAATGGGAGCTATTTTCCCTATGCAAATTGTAGGTGTATGGCCCCTCCCCATCTGGATCATGAGCATAGTGGGGGCAAAGGGTTAACGCCATACCCATGGTAGGATCCTGTTCTGGATTGGGTCCCCTACTCTTGCTTTTGACTAAGACAAAAGAACAGATGTAGCTGCGTGCTATGTAATAAAAGTAACGTTTGACCCTTAGAAGGAGTGATGGTGAATAGCAATGTATAGACTTATTATCCATGAATTTGTCTAATCCTTTTATTAAGACATTGGAGCTAGTAGCCATCACCACTTCTGGCAGCAGTGAATTATGTGTTGTGTATGGAATTACTTTCTCTTGTATCTCCTGAACAAAGCTTCAGGAGCCAAATGTGGAGTTTTTCTAGACTACTCTTGTATTCTGTGGTCACCATTAGGGAAGTTTACTGATGCTTTAGACAAAGTCATTAAGTTCCAGTATTTCTTTTGTGCTTTTTGACCACTTTCCTGGGGTTTTGGGGGGTGGGGGAAAACAGCCATTTTTGGAATGGCAAATAAATGCACAACTCTCCATAGAGTAGTTGTGTTAATTCCACTTTGTTCCACTATACTAGAGTGCCACCTACAGGTTATGTAGCAGAAGATAGGGAAAGGAAAAACCCTGACTATTGAGAACCAATCTTAGCTCTGCAAAGAATCCGGAAACAAAGTAGTGGGTTAAAACGTCTAATCCAGAAAAGCTTGTAATGTGTTTTTTTATTTTCTAAAATCTGGAGCGAGGAAACCCAGGCCAAGCTCAGTCAAATGCTTTTAGAAGGATTCTACAAAACAGTGCAGCTGCTTTTAAGAGTGAGGTTGGATATTCGGTTCTTATTCAAGAATTTGTTTTTGAGAAGATGTAACTGTTTCATGAACTGAAGTAGGGATCTTTGAGTTGTGGAGGTGCCTTTTGCCTGCAATGTAGGGAGCCAATCCAACTATGGTCAAATTAAAGTTTAAGAGGAGGTTTTGAATGCAATTCTTGCTTCTACAGGTTGGGCCTTGCTGTAGCATGAGACTCAATAACTTGTACCACAGAGATTTGTTTACCCCGCCCCTTGTTTTGGTTCAGTGCTCAGACGATGTGAAGAAAGAGAAAAAAAACTCCAGAGCCATGGAAGGTTTACTCAAGAAAGACTGTGATTCATTTGTATGCTGACAGCGAGAAGCAAACCAGCAGGAAGCACAGGGAAAGTCTTGAGGGCTCCCCCAAGAGCAAACTAAATTGCAGCTTAATAATTTTCACTAGTATTCACAAAATATTCATTTAAATATGGTATTCCCTTACGGTGCTAAACTACACAGGGTCTATAGTGACATTACCAGATCCATCATTTTGGGGAAGTGTGAGAAAATGTAAAAAAAAAAGGCAATTGTTTGGGTATTGTAGGTTAAAATTGTTTAGAGCTTTATGGGTAAAAAAGAAGTCCTTGAACTGGACCTAGATATATGGTGACCATATGGAAAGGAGGACAAGGTTCCTGTATCTTTAACAGTTGTCTAGAAAAGGGAATTTCAGCAGGTGTCATTTGTATGCATGCAGCACCTGGTGAAATTCCTTCTTCATCACAACTGTTAAAGCTGCAGGAGCTCTGTCCTCCTTTCCATATGGTCACCTTAACTTTGGCAGGATATACACTACTGCTTTAAAGCAGTAGTGACAACTGTTAGGGTCCAGGACACACTCCATATACAGTTTTCAAACCGTTTTCAAAGTGTCATATCTTGCTTGGTGTAGATTTGGCCCTAGAAGGCTGCAGCCACCTGGCCTGGCATTTCTCTTCACACCACCGGCCCAAACATTTATTTTAAAAAATATTTCTTAACGGGAAGTTGGGATCAGTCATGGTGGGCCTCTGGAGCCTATCAGCCTGGGCCTTTGTTCCATTTTGCTGGATGCGGACATCAGCCCTGCCTGAGCTTCCACATATTGGATCACATTTCATAGGGTCTATGCATAAAACTTTGTTCTTTTAGTTAGTGTGGGTATAGGGAAGAGCTCTTGCTAAATTCTATAACATGGATCTTTCTCTTCCTTCCTTTTGCTCCAAGGAAATTGTTCTACTTCTAGGCTCTTGTTGTGCCTTTGGTGATCCAATCAAGCATTCTGGGAGAGGAAATTTTTCTCCCCTCCCTCTTCTTGGTGATGTTTCCCTTTCCTCATCCACTGCTAGATGACAAGCATGACCTAAAATTAAGTTTACGTAACTGCACAAACATTTTAAATATTTGTACAGATGGTGGAAACTGACATATAGAAAAATAATAATTCCTTCTAGATCAACAGTTCAATCTCTAAAAAATACTAAAAATGTTTTTTATGAAATGCTTAGGCTTGAATTATTATTATGGCAGATGTTTCCATGTATTTAAATCAAACTATTCCCTCAATAGGATGAAGTGATGACTAGTAATATACTTTTTAAAAGGGAGAACAGAATCCAGGAGGAAATAAAACAGGATGGGATTTAGGGTACAGCTGAGAAGGGGCTAAGCTTGCAACTGAGATACTAGCAGTAATACCCCCATGTCCATCCCTTTACTTGATCCTCTATGACTTCCATTCGATCCTATCGGGCA
Organism: Anniella stebbinsi; assembly: GCA_029215795.1. Lineage (NCBI taxonomy): Eukaryota > Metazoa > Chordata > Lepidosauria > Squamata > Anniellidae > Anniella > Anniella stebbinsi. The sequence continues at coordinate 158,962,263 of JARDYH010000002.1, read as the reverse complement.
AAGTAAAACATTGCAACCTGGGGGGGGGGGAATGTAAGAAGTAAACAATAAGTGAGCTACGTGTGGCAATTCTACAATAAATGCCTAATATGGAAGCCCCCACTACTGCAGTGGGGGCAAAACTTGCCCACCACCTCGATTCTGGGTGGTGTAGCCTCTGGAATCCCACAGGAGGGATAGGGTACAGAGGGCATGGAGGATGCACGCTGGTCCCCAAAAGGGGATTTGCATTATACTTGCAATTTGTTGCGGCTGGGTCCTCCCTCCACAAACACGCAACCCATCATAATGGCAGGTACTTTGATTGTATAATTTTAAAAAACGAAACAGCCCAATTGGGATGTCTGATTTTGTGAGTCATATATCAGCTTGGTAAGGAGCTTGGGTGGCCACTTATGAATCACCACAATGGAAAAGAGGAGGACAAAAGGGTGCACAGATTTACATACATGTTGCATATGCTAATTTATAATTATAGATGCAAATTTCAAAATCATTACTATAATTGGAATAGAAAATTCTCACCATAGTGTGGAAGACTGTGACCAGGTGACCTGTCTGCTGCCCAGGTGCCAATGATTAAAATGGACCTGCAGAGCACATCTTCAAATACGGAACTGTCCTCTGTATAGTAGGACACATGGCCACCCTCCAAGAAATATTTAGCAACCATTTATATTTAGGGCACAAGCCTATGCATATTTTTAGACAGAAAAAAGGCCTACAACTGCTAGCATGACCTATGCTGGCTGGGATATGCTGGAAGTTGTGGGCCTTTTTTCTTTCTAAATATGCATATGATTGCACCTTTAGTTATTTTTCTCTTTGTTTGTACAAAAGGCTACATAACCTAACAGAAGGTCATAATATTTTCAAACTTACCTGTGTGTAAGCACCATGGAGCACAGTGGAAGATGGGTAAAGCTTGTAAAAGATAGTTCTAAATCTTTTCTATTAGAGACATTTATAAAATACTTTAACTGGAAGATTTCATGATGCTAAGACTACTTTCCTATTCGTGTGAAAAAAATACACTGTTCATATATTTTTAGGTATACTCTTTATTATTATATAATTTATATTTTATGTCAAAATTTCATTTTATATCAAATATTTATTTTGTTTTTTATGCAGAACTTCTTAATGGCTTCTGAAATGTCACCCTGATACCCATTTTTTTTAAGCTAATAAAGCTATTTCCATCCTTTGTACAAGTGCATGGGTTTCTATCTAATAAATGGAACAGTGGCTCTATCCCTTTTGCTGAGATATCCAAAATGATGCAGATGGAAAAATGGCATATTTCAAATTAAGATGTCTTTTGAATCTATGGTTAGAAACCATTTTGTCAGATATTGTAGGGATTTCAAATATATCTCAGAGAATCCCAAACCCTTTCTCAGTCATTCTTGAGGAATGGAAAAGACTATTAAACCAGTTTAAATCTGTGGTGTAGATCTGGGGAATGCTGGAGGACCAGATTTGGTCCCGGGGGTTGAGTTTCTGCACTGCTGGTACAGTGTCTCTGTAGGTATTGCAGATCTTCTGCACTCTCTCTCTCTCTCTCTCTGTATGTACTTAATGTTTGTGCTCTCTAATGCTAGTGCCAATACCCAGCATCCTTGGTCAGAGGGGTGTTATATGCAAACATATAAACAGATAGCATACGGACTCAGATATCCATATCCAAACAATTTTAACAGTCAACAGTAAGAAAGCCCATGATCTGATTGAAAATCTTACCATATGCTGCTAAATGCCTGAGAGTAGAGAAAGATCTTAACCTGGTGCTGAAAAGATAACAATGTTGGCGCCAGGTGGGCCTCCCTGGGAGATTGTTCCATAATCAGAGGGCTGCCACAAAGAAGAAGGCCATCCCCATTGTTGCCACTGCCAAGCCTCCCTTGTGGTAGGCACTTAGAGGAGAGCCTTAGATGACGAGTGCAGTGTACAGGTAGGTTCAGGTCGGGAGAGGCGTATTGTGGTTCTGAGCCATGTAAGGCTTTAGTTTATAGATCAAAACCAGCACCTTGAATCAGGCTTGAAAACATACAGGTAGCCAGTGGAAGTGGGCCAGAATCAGTATTATATTTTTGGACCTTCTTTGTCCCTGTTCTCAATAAGGCTGCTGCAGTTTGTGGAAGTTGCAGCTTCTGAAACATCTTCAAAGGCAGCCCCACATAGAGTGCACTGCAGTAATCTAACTTAGAGGTTACCAGATCATAGAAACTGAAGCCAGGTTATCCCTCTCTAGATAGGGGCATATCTGGGCCACCGATCAAAATTGGGAGAAGTCACTCCATGCCACTGAAGCCACTTGATGGCTACAGGAGAACCCCCATGCTACTTGCCTGGTAGTATTGTGCTTTGACCATTGTCTATATCTTGTCGTAGCCCAATCCCATACAAGACTGAAACCTTTGTGCTTGATTATTTACCTGCTTACTTGCCTTGCCTATTGGATGTGTCACTGTATTTGCCTAGCATAGAGTCTTACCCAGCCAGTGCAGGACAGGCAAGCTGTATTTTTGTAAATATATGCATTAATTGCTTGGGGGAAGAGATGCTATGGGGAGCTGAAATGAGATAAGTATTTCAACAATGTAATACAACAATATGTCATATGTAGCATGTCTATTGTCCATTTTGGAGAGTAGGAGTGCATCCTTTTGGTCTAAATGCTGTGATTTTAGCTTCCTTCCATCTCTAGAAAGAAAGTGCTGTGGTGTGATTTGCATAGAATCTGAGTCTTTCCTGCTTTCAAAGGAAATTTGGAGGAACTTGGGGAAATGGTGGCAGAAGAACTTGATTTATGATTAGTCCTAAATTCTTTAAATGAAATCCCATAATTCTTTAGAGCCTGGACTAAATCCTTCCACTCATATGCAAGGGCAGCTCTTTTTCTACCCTGCAACATAACTAATTTCCCAGAGGTTCTCTGTGTTTTGTAATGATATAAGGGTAACAATATGATGGATTTCAATTAATTATGGTTATTCCGTTGATTGCACTTGTGTTCACGGTGGAAATGATGCACTGTTTTTCATGAATTTGGAGCTGCAACTAATGGAATATATGCTGCAGGTACAACCCTTTATGACTGAGGTTGATCTCCTTGAGCCCATCACACCATCATAGCCATTGCTCCATGACTCACACTGTCTACATAATGCATTCTGGTCATAATTTTGCCTTGTTTTGTCTTGCACAATAAAGCCCTAAATAATTTGTCATTACTTATCTTACAGTCAGTTCATTCATTATTGGACTAGTATAGTAGCTGCATTCCTGTAGCTCAATATTACTTCACTTTGATAACGTTTGGCTGGCTGGCTGACATAGGGCTACTAGCTCTGTGTCCATGCCAACATCACCCCACTCCCCTGCAATCTGACCCATAGTTACTGCCATGGGTAGTCCCATGCGACCCTAGCAATCCTTGCAAGAGAAAAAAAGGCAGAATATTTCAATACAATAAATAATATGTTTTCCAGCAACAATGTATTGTTCCCTGTTGTAACGCAAAGTGTTCTGGATTGGCTTGATCTTGAATGGGCAATGAAGGTCCATTAACTTCACAAAAGACCTGCTCTAAATGATTAGAAATGGTTTGTTGATATGGATCAAAAGCACTGTCTGGATTTTTGGACTCTCCTTGGGGTATGTGGGTCTGGGCGCCGAGCACCTGCACTTCAAAATTTACCACTACACCATTGTCATAATGTGCTGAAACTAGCAGAATGTTGTGGGAAAATCCATGACCGGCTAATAGGAAACAGTTACATTTAGTGAAATTTGTTAAGATACATTGTATATCTCAATTTTTTTAAAAAAGCATTTAAATCTCTTTCTCCCTTGTCACACTTTGCTCCCCTTTTCACCCACACAACAACTTTCCAATCTCTCCTTGATGTGTGACATTTTTTTTTTAGAGAATTGTTTCTTTTTCTACAGCAGAATCTTTTCTTTGAAATGTGTAGTGTGGAAGTGAATTCCTTTAGTGCCACATTTTCTACCTTGTGTTGACAATCCAATGTATGATGTCTGCTGTCAAAGATATCCAGCCTTTGGATTCACATATGGTGGTTTTCTGAGCACATCCTGAGAGATGACATTAGAATGGCCGCAGTTTCCCAGTAAGGTGCAATACCTGATTTATACTACTTATTTGTCAGACCCTTTTTTCTTGAGTATGCAAAATACCTGTGCACCTCGTCAAGAATGAAACTATCTATGGTTTTGTTGCACTCCCCTTTAAAATGCATGTTAAGTGGAAGTGTGAAACGAGTCTGATCTCTGCTTGTGCGTATTTTAAAATGAGAGGTGGTAAGGAAACAAATCCATGCACCTTTCGTACTTGAGGGGAATCTATACCCAAGTATAAAATGCCGAGTGAGAATTGCCTCTGGTCATAAGCAAACTGTCTTGATGGGCCCCTGAAATGTCTCTGGAAGAATAAGAATAACACTTTTACGAGTGGGGTGGACCCATATTAGTCTGCTGCTGCTGCTGCAAGAACAACAACACCCCACCCCACAATCTTGAGGCATCTTAAAGGCCACCATGTTTATGATGTCATAAGCTTTCGTGGACAAGCCCACTTCATCAGACTGATTGTAGTGTAATCCACAGCTATTGGTTATAATGTACACATGGATGCAGAGGAAAACAATGTAAACAGTTTTTAATAACAACAGTGCAGGTTTGGAGGCACTTTTGGTTTGTTACTACAATAGTCCTATGAAACATGACCTGCAGTTTTGATTAACCGCTAGCAAAATAGTGCCCCAGATGGCCATGGGGATCATCCAAGGCACACTTCCCCAACATGGTGCCTTCCAGATGTTTGCCCTCCATGATGGCTAGAAATAACGGGAGTTGCAGTCCAACATACCCGGAGGAGTGTAGCAGTTTGGGGAAGGCTGATCCAGTGAAGCCCTTCACTCTAAAGTAGAAACCCTGTCCCTGAATTATACCTGGCAGATACCCAACTACTGTTCTTTAGCAAATGCTTCCAGGGATGGAGATTTTGTGACTCTCTTGAGCAACTTTTCTGTTGGTCAACTGTTTGCATAGTCGCCCGTCTTGTTGATACTGTTTTGTCATGCATAATTCATTGGTAATTAGCCATAACTTTCATGGTTATTTGGTCATTAGTTTTTTTTAAAAAAAATCTCAACCAGTTTCACAGAGTGGCTTCTCTCCTGTGCGTCTCTTAGTTGTGAAGGCTGATTGCACTGAGACGGATGACTTTCTCAGAGATGCATTAGAGCCATTGCTTCACTTGGTTGCTCATTCCACTTTAATTTCCCCCTTTCGGATTACCTTCTCCCGTTTTGCTCCTATAGTTTTTTTTCTGTGCTTTTTGCCTCTGAAGAGAGAAAGAGAGGGAGACGTTGGCCAGGCTCATGCTGACAGACGACTTTTCCTCAGTTGTCGGTTTTCTTGCCTGTCAGCAAAGGGGCTGGTAAGTGGCAGAACACGAGAAGGGGAGGGCATTTGTGGGTGTGAGTAGCAAAAAGGGAGAGAGAGGGAGGGGGAAGGAGAGAGAGAGAGAGAGAGATTCAGCATTGGAAGGAACGAAGGTTGCCTTTCATAGCACAAGGCAAAGACGAAGAGTCCAGCAAACAGCAAGGCAGATAATTGAAAGCTGTGCATCTGCCGGTACTTCCAGGCCTCCCATTTAGATAGCTTAGTGCTCAGCAAGAGTGTTCTGCTCCACCCTCCCTGGCCCCTGAGAAAGAGCCTTCTGCTGGTATTACTGATTGTATCCTTGAATTAGTGTGTAAAACAAAAACCTGTGGTGGGATTCCATCTGGCTCTCAGCCTGTAATCCCTTCCATCTCTCTCTCTCCCTCTCTGAAGTCATATGCCATGCCAGCACCGCTACCTCCAGGGTGCACCTGGAGTTCTTGCCGGTTGCACACACGCCTTCTAATTAAAGTGTGAAACGAGGGGGGGGGGCGGCAGTGAGAAGCATTGAGAGTCAGGAAAAAAATGTTTGCTGCTTCTGGTCGGTGTTAAAATAAATAAAGAAATAGATTGGAGCGTGTGCATGTTTCGGGGGACGCATCCATTCTCTCTAAGCTTTAACCAAAGTGAAAACATAGAGCTATGGAGTCTCCAACAAAAGAAATTGAAGAATTTGAGAGCAACTCTTTGAAATACCTACAACCAGAACAAATAGAGAAAATATGGCTTCGTCTCAGAGGACTGTAAGTAATGCTTTATTTTTTATTATCATTATTATTATTTCCCTCCCTCTCTCCTCTAGCTTCTGTGGCATTGTTTTAGACTTCTGTTCTTTTTCATGCTCCTTTTTTTTTTACTACAGTCCAATGCCATCTGCACCTGCTTATTGTATATCCAATAACTTCCAGTCATTTAGAGGGGTAAAACAAAGCCAGAATGTTTCCCTGAAATTGCATGTTACAGTGAAGACATGTCATTTACAGCAGCACGATGTGATGATGTTTTAATAGGCAAGTGTAAATGAAAACCAGCCACACCTCTGTCAGTAAAACTAAGAAGTACACACAGTTACGAAGGCTTCCTTGTGCATCCCACCTTACCCCACCCAAAGGCTGCTTGAACAAATGCTGAGAAAGGCAGCATTGAAATTCACTTTTAATGGCAAGAAATTCAAGTTCAGGTTTATTAATGCTTAAGCCCATGATTCAGCTTGTGTTTCTTTATTTAGACTTGTGAAATGAGCATTGTTTGTCCCATGCTGAAGGTATGCCTAGCAGTGTGGGACAAAAGAAAGGTGAGATACCTGAGGAAAGGTGTCATTCTATAGTTTAGGAAGGTTTCATATGTTTATTCCCCCCGCCCCCATGACTGAATCTCTTGTTTTTCTCTGTGGTATGTGTGTGCGTGTCACAAGTAAATTATTATTAGAAGCATTAAATCTGTTTAATGGCACTACAGTACTTGCTTTATTCCATTTCCGATCAAGCCTCAAAAGAGTGTTAACATGTCAAGCTGCATATGTCCAGATGTTCGGAACAGAATGTTTTTTTCTCCATCTAAATGGAGCAGACTGTGATTTCACCAGGGAGATGCTTGGTGTGAGGAGAATACATAGCAAAAAGTATCTGACCCCTGCCCCTCTTTCTACTGAAGAGTCCAAACTTAAACTTGAAGCATTCTTTCAGCTTGTTGGTGTGTGTGTGTGTGTGTGTGTGTGTGTGTGTGTGTGTGTGTTTCTCTTAACCTGGTGATAGCACATTTTATAAGGAAAGTTGACTGCTATTTTGAAAGCGCTGTAATTGCTTAAGATCAGGAATGAATATGTATCAGAGGATTGGTTCCAGGAAGTCTGTTTTGTGAAGAAATGTAATCAAGCCCAATGACAGCTGTCTCATAGCGATTCCAGATAGAGCAGCTCTACGAAACAAAACCCCTTGATTTTTAAATCTCTCTGCTGGATATCATAAGCCCAACCTGTGATTGTCTAAAACATGCTGTGCAGGTTCAGAATATCCCTGAATGTCGGAAATGTGTCCCTGTTTTCTGTTTAGGCAATAATATCCTAATAATTCACAGCATATTATGGCTGTACAAACTTGGATCCAATTCTGCCTGGACTTAGAGAACAAAGCTAACTCAAAAGGTCCATGCTGTATTCAATACAGCATCATGTCACAGAGTGATGCAGCAGTTTGAACCCCCTTGGGGTGGGGGTGTCTCTGCAGTATGTCATCTCTAGTTCCCCCTCTGTGTCAGGATGCAAAACAAATGCAAAACAGAGTACCTCAAAAATGTTCCCCTTTACGCTTCATGATCTCTTTCTCTAAGAAATCAGGTGTTTGAAAGGCATTCCTTCGCCTTCTCTTTAAATAGTGTTGCTTTTTATTAGTCCTTTTGATGTCGACTTGGCACTTTGCAAACATAGTCTGCTTGCTGAGCTTTGGGCATTAGGTATTTCACAGCTGATCTCTCTATTTTCTTTGGGGGGGGGGGGTAGTTGGTCCCTCCAATGTACAAGCAAAAGTGCCCAATCATTTTTTAACAAATAGCCTAGACTTATATAAAAAGTTCTAGCTCAAAGGATCAAGAAGGATTTTCAAGAAAGGCACACAGTTTTATATAAATTAATTTAATATATCCGTCTGTTTGCAGGATGAGGATAATTTCATCAACATACCGTACATCTGCAGAGCAATTTCACAGGAATTGTGATGAGCTGCAAATGCCAAGAAAATTTCCTCTTCCATATAAGTCTTAATGGTACAGACGCCTGTAGCATATTTCATTGGCTTACACAATTAGACAACCAATAAGTATGCAGCAACCGTGGTAATGACCACTTGTTTCTTCTGTGAGCTAGTGAACAGAAGAGGTTGTGGATGCTATGGTAGGCTGACCCGATGAAAAGGAGGACAGGGCTCATGTAACTTCAGTTGTAGAGAAAAGGCAATTTCAGCCAGCATCATCTGTATGCAATTCGTACCTGGTGAAATTCCCTCTTCATTACAACAGTTAAAGCTGCAGGGGCCCTGCCCTCTTGTGTATCTGGTCACTCTAGTATAGTGCCTGCAACTTTAATTGTTGTGATGAAGAGAGGATTTCACCAGGTACTAATTGCATACAAATGACACTGGCTGAAATTCCCTTTTCTCTGCAACTGTTAAAGATACAGGAGCCCTGTCCTCCTTTTCATCGGGTCAGCCTATGCTATGGGGTTGATGTTCCCAGGATCACCCATGGCCAAAATAGGGACATATCTAGTAGAGGCCAGTGGTGATGTAAAAGGTTGGGTGGGAAAGGGGAAAGGATGAACAACGTCTTCCCTTTACTACACCGTTGACCATGAGCTATGGCAGTGACCAAGTTCTGCACTCTATATAGGATCAATGACTTCTTTTTATCAGGCAGTAACTACCTCAGTGTACACGTAATTTCTTAGTAAGCTAGAGAGTCCGTACAGATGATAACACTAACTAGGAATGAGCTTGCTCTTCTGTACCATCTTGCTAAGTTATAAAGAAGATTTTACACCACGTGCAAATGTGTGGTAGAACATGCAGTACAATTACCATCTGTATGAGCTCTTTGTATCATTCTGTACAGTGGTGAGGAGAATTTTACCACGCATCTGCCTTGATCAGAAATGTTGGGGAAGCAAGAGTGTGGTAAAAGTCTCTTCATTACTTGGCAGGATGATACAGACAAGCAGCTTACCAAGTAGTTGCAAGTACTCAGTGGCAAAGCATCACTTGTCAATGGTTGGACTGTAATCAGTGTCTGATCACAGAAATGAATGCCTTGAAGGAACCTCCGATGGTGCTCAGCCTAACTTCCCTAATGGAATGGGGATGAGAGTCTGTTCCCCAAGCCATCTACTGAACATTAGACAATTGTGTTCTGCTGTCAAACCTCTATTATTATTATTATTATTATTATTATTATTATTATTATTATTTTTTACACTTATATACCACCCCATAGCCGAAGCTCTCTGGGTGGTATATAAGCTCTATCACAGCTTTCCCCAACTTGGTGCCCTCCAGTCATTTTGGACCAATTCCCATTAGCCCCAACCAGCATGGCCAATGATAAGGAATGTTGGGCATTGTCGTCCAAGACATCAGGAACGCACCAGATTGGGGGAGGCAGCTCTCTCATTCATCATCAGTGTACCATATATTGAGATCAGGAAGCAAAAGCAGAACCAAGGCCAGAAGTACCTGAAGGACAATGAGCAAATTGAGCCAGGCATTATAATATACTTGCTCAATGAAGAACTCCTGCTTTTTCAAGTATTGAAATGTATAGATCCACCTTTCTATTAATTCCTGTTAATGCGTTGACCCCTGTGTGTGGCGCTGTGTGATGGAGTATACAGGACAGGCATAGGAAGACCGGGGAAGAAAATCAATTACGGAATTAGTGAGGAAGCTGCTTTGTGCTGAGTCAGACCATTGGTCCATCTAGCTCGGGATACACTGAGTGGCAATCCAGGGGTCCAGATAGGAGTTCTCCCAGCCCTACCTGGAATTGCAAGGGATTGAACCTGGGACCTTTTGCATGCAGAGAGCATGTACTCTACTGTCCTTCCCCTAAAGAGACAAAGCTCGCAGGACTTGAACCCACTGAGCCACAGCAGAAATCCTGTGAATTCTACCTGTGAAGGGGCAGCTGGCCAGGGCACTAATGGACCTTCTATGCAACAGGGTTGCTGTCCTCCCCTCCTAGTATCCAGACTATTGAAAGGGCCACTGTCACGGCAATTCTAAGGTTTTGTTCATATGCAGACTAATTTTTCCCTTAACGATAGAAAGCAAGATAAAGTAGATATGTAGTAACAGCTTCCTTTTTTCTTTTTCTTGTTTGCTCATCGGCATAATATTAACATGGTAACTAACTGTTCCTTCTTGAAAATTAACATAATGTTATGAAATTTCAGCGGTGTTGGAACAGAAGTGCCTTGTGAAATTTCTACAATCCGTCTTACGTTGCAAAGCATCCGTGCATCTCATAGATCTGTATAGGTGGTGATATATGAACATTTTGCCACTTCACTAAATGCATATTCATTGGATTGATTTCCACAACTTGGAACACTTCATGGCACATTGAGGCACAACTAAATGGCTTTTAAAAGCCTCCGGCTCCCTGATCCTAAACGCTTGCATCAGTGTATCTGCTTATAGTGCCGGAGTTACATCGTTGTTTAATATTATTTAAGTGGTTGGTTAGTTTTCCTTTAGTATTGAATGGCAGACCTCACTGGCAAGAAGAAATGACCAGTTCCTTAGCTGACAGGACAGATTTTTAACAGGTTTTAAACTGAAAATGCTCCTACTGTCCTTGTTTACTGTTATCCATCTCTTTTTAAAAAAATGCCTCTATTTTGCCTTTTTGGGTGTTGTTGGAGATGACTTTTAAATTGTATGTACTTGTTTGTTTGTTAATATGATTTCTATCCGGACTTTCCAAACATGACACCTAAGGCTGCTAATAACATTAATAACAATAACAAAATATACAAAGTACAAGTAAAACTAAAAGAGCAAAGATAAAGGAGTAGAAATAAAAACCAGCAGTCAGTGAGAAGCTAAACACAGACAACATAGACTAATCATATAAGAGGGCAGAAATCTAACAATTCAATCACCAGGAGGCATGGAGGGGAAAAAAAGTCTTGGCCTGGCAGTGAAAGGCCATCAGAGAAGGAGCTAGATAGGCCTCCTAGGAAAGGAATTCCAGACCCTGAGCGAAGCCATTGAGTTTCATGTTCTAAAAACGTTGTAACTATGCACGCATCTGAATGAGAGCTTTTCAAGTTTTAACTTTCTGCCCTGGATCTTAAGGTGTTAACTCTTGTGCAGATCTCACATTGCCTAGTGACCCTGTCAAGTGAGGATATCTGGCCTGCGTAATGCCCCTGGGCAGGTGGGCACTAGGTTTGGCGATTGCAGGACATTATAAATAATGTGATAATATTCCCCCACCCCAAGCAATATAAACAACTTCATAATGTTTCCACATCAGTTAAGGACACATGTGAAATAATTTTAAAGTAATGCAGTAAATACACATGTGGAACGACCCTCTAACTCTGTATTGTGTAAATTTTGGCTTCATGGAAGCTTCAGATTGACTGTCCTCAACATGATCTTCCCTCTTAATTGCTTACTTCTCTCTATTGGCTGGCTGAGCACCATTGGCAGCAGGAGGCAACAGGTAGAACTGTAGCTGCCGAATGAGTAACGGAGGTCTCATCACACACGCACACACACCAAATTTGCACATACATGATAGAAATCCCACCTCCCCCACAGAGCCAGCTGCTCGTTCCTTGGCCCCTGCCCGATTTTCCTCCCTTGTGCTTCCCTTGCTGTTCAGTTTTGTCATCTGCAAATGAGCCAGAGTCTGTATTCCTTAGCTACTGTAAGGCATTCCCCAGTGCTGTTTCACACATGCGAGTGCGCTCCTTAATTCAGGAGTGGTCAACCTCAGGCCTGGTGTTGGGGGGAGGGGAGGCAAATATGGCTCTCAGGCGTTCCCCAGGTGGGCCACATCCCCACCCCCTGGGCTCCTTTCCTTTCTCACAACCACAGTTTCTGTGCAGTTTTCCCAGCTTTTGTGCAGTTCCCTCCCATTCTGAAAGATTGGAATGCGCCTCCTGAGAGCTTCTCAGAAACTGAATCCGGTTCCCCACTCCGCCTTACTGTCTCATTTCTTGGTAACTTAGTGCTGGATTATCCATGGCGAAATGTGTAAACTGACTCCACGGACTGTTATGTTTGATGTGATTTGAACTGATATGAAAGTTTTCTGTCTCTGGTGTTTGGTCTCTAACGGCTCATTCTCACATGCCAGTCACAACTTGAAGTTGCAGTACGGATGAACGTTTCTCTCCGTGTCTCATTTTTTCATCATAAGGTTGGATCACTCAGTACTTTGAGAATTTCACATGAACATTTGTATGCATTTTTGTGTCCATTTCTCCTCATAAATGAATTTTTGTGTGCAATGTTGTCTAATATACACAATTTTGAGAATTTTATATGAAAATTTGTATGCATTTTGTGTACGTTTCTCCTAATAAGTGTAGTTTAATCCAATTTTTCTAATATATTTTTTTGCAAGCAGTTTTCCTTATACAATGCACTTTTAATGTTACTTTCACTGATATAAGTGTTTTGTGTGATATCCCCCAATCAATGCATTTTTGCAAGTATTTGTGAGATGGGGAATGCTATTACAATATTCAGTGAAGTGTGAATTTCAAAGGATAACTGACTTTTGATTCACATATTGGTTTGAAAGTATGAAATTAAGTAACTTTGCATTATAATGCAAACTGAATATTTTTTTCTCCCATCCCAGTGTTGCAGTCATTCAATCATTAGCATGCATGTGTGGACCAGGTCATTCATAATCAATCCTCATTTCTTAAGCATATATATATATATATATATATATGGGGGTGTTCTGCTCCTCCCTTGGTTGGAAACTGGATATAAAACTGTTCAGCTACTTCTTTGTGTGGGTCTGCTTTAAGCAAACTCAGAGCCTATCTACACTACTGCTTTAAAATGGTTTAAAACGGTTTATAACCGTTTTGAGAACTGTTGGGGCCCAGGACACACCCCAGGTACAGTTTTCAAAACGTTTTCAAAGTGCTTTATCCTGCGTGTGTAGATGGGTTCTCACTCTTTATTTCCAAAGAGAATTCTCTCATGAGGACAGACAAACATACAAGGCTGTAAAAGTGGTGGTTCTCGGACCATGCTGAGTGTATATTCAGAGTTCCTTAACTGCTGCGTATGACCAGTAAATGGCCTATTTTCCAAGCAGGAAGAGGCTCCTGGCTCACACCTTTCATATTTGGGATTCTCAAATCTTATTTTAGAAATACTCCTTGATAGATTTCCCAACACATAGCACAAAATATAGTCCAATGCGGCAATGCCCTTCTGCAGTAAACCATTTTGGATTGTTTGGGTTATCCTCTATGCTGAGTAAGTTATGGGGTAGGCCTGCAGTCAGACAGGGGCCTCTGCTGTAGTGTAATGATCTCATTCTGAAGAGCACCCCCAACTCCTGATATTTGCTCTGAGTTTCTTTTAAATGGCCTTCATGTCAGAACATGGTGGTTGTCTACATGTTTCTGGGAAGATAAGCAGTGTGCTGATAGACCAGACAGTATGAGAAGCTAAATGTAGAAAATCTTTGGGGCTGGATGTGAGTTACAGAGGCTGTGATGAAGATGAAAGGGATACCTGGGTTTTCTTGGGTCTGCCATTGCACATGGAAACTATCGCAGGAGCACAGCAGGAATTTTGAGATGAGGGACACCTCAGCATTCAAGGCCGGGCTCAGGTTTGTGAGGGCTTCTGTGCCAGAGGCCCTGGAGCTCACCAGTTGCTCTTTTCCAACTTCTTCCTGTGCCCTCAGAGGTATGTACCACAGAGGAAAGGAGAAAGTGGCATTTGATGTACAAAACTCTTCAGGGGTATTGCTACACTCCTCTGGCCTGCCACTCCGATCAGGCCTCCTGTTCCAGTAGACCCAGAGCCAAAGCCTGAGTGCCCTATCCTCTGGAGGTACCCATGACAACACCATTAAGCACTCTATCATTCTTCATCCTGTTAACTTCGGCAAGCTGCTGCCAACATGAACTTATTGCATCCTCACAACGTTTGTCCTTCAGGATATTTTTCTTTCTGTATTTCCCCAGCAGTTTCCATTTTGTAGTTACTCCCTACTTTGCTGCTTCCATCCCTTTAGCTGTGGGTGGTGAATGGCAAGTAAAAGAGGCAGGGGGTGGAAATCTCATGATAACAAAATAGGGCTAGGTGTGGGTTTTTATATCTTTTACACAAAATGGTGTCTGTTTCTGTGATTTTGAGGCCTTTGCTTTTTCTTGTGGGTTGTCAATGGGATATCACTTCTGGCAAGATACTAATGTAAACAGGAGGAGAGAAGAACAACAAAATGAGCCCATCCAAACCACCTCTCACCCTAACATAGCTTTGTCATATCTTTAATTAGCCAATCAATTAGGATTTGACCAAGGCCAATGTGTGGTAGAATGAGCAATAAAATGGTTTATCCGTGTGGCCTTAAGATAAGAAGTGATAACATATTGAGTAATAAAATATTACAATCATTTACGCCCCAATAAATATGCCACAATAAAAATGCAATGTAATAAACTCTCAGTATTTCATTGTTCCCCAAAACTGACCCTGTTGGTTATAACCACTGATGTGACGGTCTAATGCAGGACTGGTTTCAACATGTGGCATCTTCGGATAGCTTTCAAGTCCTTGGCAGCTTCCATTGCAGAAGCCTGTCCTGCCACTCCGCCCCTTTAACCTTTGTTTCCTGGCTTGGTGATGTGAGCAGTGGTGGGCGCCAGAGCCAAGACGCCATTTTAATTCCCCACAATGCCCCAGTGTGATGCTACATTGAGGGAGATTTAAAGAGTGGCCGGACCTAGCAGCCTGAATCACTGTTGCTGCCTGCTCCTGCCCCTCATCACCAGGTAAACCACCAGTGCCCACGGACAGAGGAGAAGCTACACTAGAGGGCATTTTGTCAAACCCCCCCCCCAAATGTGGAGTCAGCCCTGATTTAATGACTGGACTGTAGCCTTGAATCTGGATACTGGGGGTCCAAGTACAATTGCGTACATATGATTGTAAAAATTGGACCTGTTCTAATACCTCTGAAATGTTCCATCCAGTTTTCAAAGGTGTTTATAACACAAGACGTTATGATCCTTGCTTGCTGGATTTCATTTGAACTGGGTCCACAATCTAAGATACTTGGAGGTGGGGAGGATCTTTCTCATCGTCAGGGTTTAGGAAGAAAAACTGAGCTAAAGTTTTTTCTTCCTTTCTGAAGATTTTGTGGTAATTGTTTTCCTACTTCCATATAATAACACTTTTCTGCTACTGTCCTCTCCATTCTTGATAATACAGTATTTTACCAGCATTGCCAGGTGTGTTTCCCTCACCCTAAATATTGCAGAGGAGAAGGAAAGTAACATGCCTTAATCTTTCTGCCTGCCTGTGGGATTAGAATGCTAAATTGCTTGGTTTATAATGACACTTACTCTATTTCTAACCAATATAGCTGAAAAGGAAATTGCAAATGCATACTGACCACCGTTTTCCCTGTTCATTAATAATAATAGGAAATAGTACTAGTAAATAATTATAACAAAGCTCTTCCTCAGAGTTTTATATGGGCTTTTCCCACGAACATTAAAAAAACCCCTGAAGGTAAACTAGAGAAAGTGGTGGCTCCAGAAATATTGGCAGTGACAAGTTCAAGTGAAGTCTACGGTCTTTCCGAAGCCTTCCCTCAGTTTGCCTATACTTACTCAAGGAAGAGCCTTAAATTCTGCAGGCATTTATTTTGTCCACTGCAAAAGCTTATTTAGGACCTAACCAGGTTCCGTAGAAATAAGAGATTGAATCTTAATTGCTTTTTAGCAAAGACAAATCAAACCTTGTTGTTTAAGTTTACCACTGCAGTGTATGATATATACAAACATTTGTGAGGGCCACAATCTGCTTTCTTCCTTCAAAACAAGACATACTGCAAATATTAGTAGTCTTAGCCCTCTCTTTTTGGTTATCTCTTTTGACATGATGGGGCAGAGAACTCCCAGAAAGGTTGATTACACAGTGGGCCTTGTCCCCTAGGTTTTAACTGGCACCAGGGAGTGAAGCACTGCTTTGTTAGAAAATCTTTGAATTATTCAGTTTTCAGGTAAATAATAATAATAATAATTATTATTATTATTATTATTATTATATCCCACCTTTTTCCCAGGGCTGGGACTCAAAGCAGTTCACAAAGTTAAAACATGTACAAATAGAATTAAACCACTGTAAAATATTATTAATATGTTAGTTCTTTTCCAGAGGTGTGAGAGTCACTACCACTTTCTCTGTTGTCACTCATTGTCTTCCTAAATCTCCCTGGAGAGTTTAGCTATATAATAGGGTCCCTGCATGCATGCATAGTTCCAGTCCCAGTCATTTTAACAGCTCCTTAGGATTGTATCTATTGTGCAAAAAATATTCCGTTATAAAAACTGTTTGACTGCATTGGCCAATGTGAGTTGCACATTTCACTTTATCTCTGGGATATGCAAACGAATAAAGATCTTGGCATATAGCTAATTCATTTTAAGTTTGTTTAGCAAGCTGTTTGCTCAAGAAAAATTATGAGTCTGTTAACAACCAGCACACTGAATTATGTTTTTGGATCAAGTCTTCACATTTTATCCATACAAATAGTTTTGAAGCAACAGCTGTAATCATTCACAGCTTGATTCTATGCATATATAGTTGGAAATAGATCCTACTGAATTCAGTTGCATGTATTCACCAGTAAATGTGCAAAGGATTGTATCCGTTGCATATATGGAACATACATATATAGGGTAATAAATTCAACTAAGTCCAGTTGAACCTCCAAGGAAGAATTCATAGCATTTCAGCCCAATGATTGGAAGTAAGTCCCCTTGACATTAGTGTATATGTTTTTGGTTGGGGCATAAGTCAAATTGATTCAATAGTCCCATTTTTCAGGCTGCTGAGAAACAACCTGAGCATGCCCAGAATATAGACTTTAAAACTGAGATTGAGATGTTGCTGTGAGCCATCCATGCCAGTTGTACCTGCAGGTGCCTCTTCTTGCCAGAATATGTTTTGGGAAAGGAGAGGATACGAGGAAGGAATGTGGTACCACGAGTCAGCAGTTACGAACAAAATCCAACATTCTGAAAGGTGTGGACCTGGTTTGTAATGATCTTTAATAAAATGGAGAAGTACATTGCAAACCTTGCTTCTGAATTTCTCTCTCTCTCTCTCTCTCTCTCTCTCTCTCTCTCTCTCTCTGTGTGTGTGTGTGTGTGTTTGTATACACATAGATAATGGTGAAAAAATAAATAAGAGACTTCCCTCATGCTGACATTTCCCTGTAAACATTGATACCGATACCATAACCTCAATTGCCCTGAATGTAGTGGCCAGTGATTCAAACCATTGGTTGAAGAAGCAATGGAAAAAGTAGGAAGTTTTCTTTATGAATCAATCAAATGAACAATGTTTCAAGCATAGTTAATTAATAAGCACAAGATACTGGAAGGTGAAGCAGTGGTAAACGTCACCTCAGTTCATCATGCAGTTTATTATTCAATCATGCAATTGTAAGTAAGCTTAAATCAATGCTGTAAAAGCAAAAAGTCAAAGCAGAAAGGTCCCGCTTAACACTTCACTTTGGCTAGGAAATAATGGGCATTACAGTTGGAAAAACCATTCTTATAAAATTCATCTTATCCCTTTAATTTTTGGAAATAAATGACTCATATCCACAGTCAACCCAGCAGCTATTATGTATTTCCCAAGGTTAAGAGAAAACATGCTTCTTAAATAAACTTCTGTAAGTCATCCTGAAAATATTTATATTGAACGGTGGCTTTTGAATGCTTCATCCTCATCCTCAAGACTGGCCACAATCTAACTCAGCTTTTAGAGGCCTTAACAGCCCCTCACTTAACAGCACAATCCTATACATGTTTACTGTGACATAAATCCCATTGAGCTTAATGGGGCTCCTTTCAGGTAAGTAAGTATAGGCTTGCTTAACTCTGTGATGGATTGTGTCCATTATATAATCTTTCTAGAGTAGGGTGACCAGATAAAATCCAGGTCAGGGCTCATGTAACTTTAACAGTTGAAGAGAAAAGGGAATTTCAGCCAGAGTCATTTGTATGCAATTAGTTCCTGGTGAAATTCCCTCTTCATCACAACAGTTAAAGGTGCAGGCACTATACTAGAGTGACCATATACAAAAGAAGGCAGAGCTCCTGCAACTTTAACTGTTGTGATGAAGAGGGAATTTCACCAGGACCTAATTGCATACAAATGACACTGGCTGAAATTCCCTTTTCTCTACAACTGTTAAAGTTACATGAGCCCTGACCTGGATTTTATCTGGTCAGCCTATTCTAGAGCAGGTGTATAAACTCCAAATTCTACATAGAATGGTAGAGTAAACTTTCATGGTTATAAGAAGAACATATCTTTACGGACTCTTAACCCCCTAGCTTTTATTTATTGAGTTTTATTAAAGATACCTGTCAAAAAATCCAATTAATACATAAAAAATGTACCAAATAAACAATTGAACAAACAAACAACTAATAAAGCAACAACAACTTGGATAACATTGAGTACAGGAATGCAGCTGCAATAACATATAGATGTCACTGGAGAAGTTTCTCCAGTTAGTAAATGCAATGTGCAACAAAGCATTAATCTCTCTCAATCCACAGTGTTCCCCTCAGCCTCTTCCATTTATGAACCTAGTTACACAAATTTGACCTATCAGTGAAGACTCATGTATTCATATTGCCTTGGTGAATGACTTTTTCTTCAGGAGACTTCACGAGAGGAAAAAAAAGAAATCATGTACCACAAAAGGATTGTTGATACTTTAGATTCCTGGCCTCCTTAGCCTCACATGTACATTTATGACCCAATATTGTCTCCCTCCCTTCTGACTGGGAGGATATGGTAGCTTCCATGTATTCACCCAAGCTATTTTAGCCACCAGGAACAAGCAGAATACATCAGATGGTTGCTGTCCATACTGTGAAACAGCACATATTGGGGTCCTTATCAATTGGGCATTTCAAAACTTCCCCAAATGTTGCCAACACCAGATCCCAGAATTTCGGGGCATTTTCACCACACCTAGAAGAAAGGCCCTAACTGCCTATACTGCTTCCAATACTTTGAACTGCTTTGCGGATGTAGTCTGAATAGGCTGACAGGTGTTACATACCTTCTTTAAAAAGTCATTTCAGATTAGAGTCCTTTTCCCAAGAGAGGAGATGATAGAGGCCCCAGATCTTCTGCTTTTTCCAAAGCCCCTGAAGCCAGAAATTTGCTTAGTTTACCAGCCTTTGCTATATTAAGGATTGTATGAAGTTTGACAGTGGCATATTCAATTCCTATATTAAGACCAACATTTACCCACCTACAACAAAAGTGAAGCTGTTTTCTGTCCCATAGATTTCACTAGGAAACTTAAGCACATACTTTAATCTCTCCTATTGAAATCCACAGTATTTAAAAGTGCTGCACTTTGGCTAGATTGTGCAATAGAGTGAACACTTGGCTTTTCAGTCTCTTCTGGTCCTTACTAAAATGTTGTGTTCACCCTCATGTCATTAACAGTAGAATCAACTTCTTAATAAATCATGGCTGACCTAATAAAACACATGCAATTAAGATGGCGAGGAGGAGGTTTATGTAAACCAGCTTGAGTTCCTTGGAGGGGGAAAAAGCAGGATATAAATGTAATAATATTAATAATGATGATGATGAGTGAGAGATACAAGCTGGGAGGTGCATTTGAATGCTGGTTTCAAAGTGCATATCCCATTTAAAGCAATAGAAAATAACTTTTAAGAAAAACCTCGCTTTCTAAAATGGCTTGCATCTTTGCATGGTGTGTGTGTGTGTGTGTGTGTGTGTGTGTGTATGTATGTGTATGTGTGTTTAGGCTTGTCAAACAGTAATCTGAGTGTTTCAGCCTATATTCCAGAGTTAGAAGAGGGTCTGGCACAAACATGGGATTTAAAATTCTGCGTCACACCAGCTGTCTAGGAGCAGACAGGCCGGTGGTAGTGGGGAGGGTGTGTGTGTGTGTGAAACCATAACAGTCTGATTGTTTTGCTGGAGCTTAGAGCAAGATACAGATTTGCTTCTGTGGCCTGGCCTGATGCGACTTCGATCTTTCCTTCTTTTCTCAATATTTAATCCAAGTGGTGGCTGGTAACTTTCCCTCCTCCTTTGCTTCCTGCTGTTTTTGTAGCTAACCCCCCAAACAAATCAACACTGGGCAGCAGTCCATTGGGCTCCACAGGAGTTTCCATGTGTTAATTAATGCCACACAGAGGATCCGATTGAGCAACACCATCCACACCTTTTGATTCCTTTCAAGCGCATTTAAACACCCACAACACCCACACCCCATACCCCCCAATTCTTTCGAAGCTGGAACAGGGATGAAAGCAAAATATGCTTTCTTGGCTTCAAGCAAATAATGTGTGCTGTCACTATTTGTTCTACTAAAATTTCCTCTGTCCTTATTCCCAAATGAGATGTGATGCAATTTTGCCCTTCTCAGTGAGATGAGGTGTTTTTGTAGGGAGTTTCCCCAGGTAGACAGGATACAGCTAAACAATATAAAGGAAACATTTATATATGTCCAGCACTAAAAATGTTGTATTATCGAGCAATTTGCTTTGTATTAGTGGCAGATTTTCCATTTTACAATGAAAGGTACAGCACATTTGACAGGATTTGAGAAGGAGGAGGCCTGGGGAGAAGTCATTTTCACCTCTGTGTTCATTACGAATGACTCTTCACAGAAGTTGTAATTAGAGCCTGCGTGTGATTTGGGTACCCCACCCCCATTCTGTGCTTTGAGGATGGTACCAAATGTTCTATCACTGGAATCCAAGAGATAGCAACTTGGAAGGATTTGATCCAATTTTGATCAAAGTGTAAACAAATATCTTTTCAAACAGCAACGAATGATGTGGAATTGCAGGATGAGGTGAATTTTGTGTGTGTGGCATACAACATACTGAAGAACTATCTCAGGGTCCTCAGTTTTTTTTGTGATTGTATTTTTTAATTTATTGTTATGAAAAACAGAAGCAATTTGGTTAACCCTGTGTGTGTGTATCATGCACAGCTAGATATGCAGAAACACGAAAAAAGTATGTGTAAAACACTTTTTCTGCTTCCTTTCCATTCCTCTCTCATTTAATTCTTGTTTAGCACATCCCTTTAGAGGTACCTTTTACTTCTTAGACCTCATGATCTAAAAACATACTCACTTAGATGTGTGCTTGTCTGGATTCATTTCATTTTCATTTAGTATATTTATATACTCCTCAATAGCCAAAGCTCTCTGGGCGGTTTACAAAGATTAAAAACCTTAAAAATACAAAATTGTAATAATATAAAAACTGTTTACACACACACAGAGACAGCTAACACACTAACACACACACACACACACACACACACACACACTTAAATGATTTCAACATTCAATAATAAGCAATCCCAGGACCCGATTAAAATTTTATTATATGTTGCCAAATGCCTAGGAGTAGAGGAAGATCTTAACCTGCCCCCCAGAAGATAACAATGTTGGTGCCAGGTGGGCCTCACTGGGGAGATGATTTCAGAATGGAGGAGGACCACTGACAAGGCCCTTTTCCTTGTTGTCACCTTCTCGGCATCCCTTAGAGAAGACACCCAGATTAGGGCCTTAGATGATGAGCATAGTATATGGATAGGTCCTGTTTGGTGTGCCTCTCCCGGCACACCATATGAGATGGGAGAGGCGCACCATCATGTATTGTGGCCCCAAGCTGTGGAAGGCTTTATATGTCAAAATCAGCACCTTGAATCAGGCTCAAAAACGTAGAGGCAGCCAGTGACAGCAGGCCAGAATGGGTGTTATATGCTTGGACATTCTAGTCCCTGTTATCAGTCTGACTGCCACATTTTGCACAAGCTGCAGCTTCTGGACCATCTTCAAAGGCAGCACCAAAGAGAGTGAGTTGCAGTAATCTGACTTGTGAGATACCTTGTCTGGAAGCTACAAGCTCTTTTGGACACACTTTTGTGGAAAGCAGCATGCAAATAAAAAGATGATGATGATGATGATGATACTCATAAACCTCTGAACTCGGTCGCTTATGAGTATCCAAAGCAGAGCAGGAGGAATGCTGCATCTCTCATTCTGCAATTTACCTTAGCGGGTATTTTCACCCATCTACCTGTGGCATCAGGGAGGAGGAGGGACAGAGGCTGGGGAAGACTGGGGAGAGCTGGTAACCACGCTTCCACAGTCCCCTCCCTCCCCCCCCCCCCCGACTAGCACCCTTTTCCCATCTCTCTGGGCTTGCAGCCATTTGTGAGAGGGATGGGGAGGGAATCTCAGGCTCCTGGGTCTGAGGTTGGAGCCCTGACTCTGGCCTCGGATCCATGAATCCAAAATATCCTATGCCTCCCCCCCCTCCCCGGGACTCTGTTTAGGGGGCCATAGGATTGCTCTCTTAGATAATTGGATAGATCTAGGTTTGTGAGTGGTGAGAGGAAAATATTCCACAATGTGTAGGCTCCGGAACGCTCTTTCTCCCAGGCAGCTTGTACAGCACAGAGCACTTCTAGCCAAAATTGTTACAGTTCTGACACCAATATGTTTCTGTATGTAACAAACACCCGATAACTACAACTTCCTTATGGAAAAAAGCTGCTTTGGGACGAGAATTTGGAGTACAGAAATAGTGCATGGGGGAGGGGATGTTTAACCCTTTCCCTGCCCATGCCTCTCCACTCCAAATCATCCCCACCCCACTTTTCCCTGTCTTGGGGAAAGTAGCTTGCGGTGAGATCTACACTGCTGTTTTAAAGCGCTTTAAAGTGCTTTCTAACAGTAGTGACAACTGTTTTGGAGTGTGTTCTGGGCCCCCACAGTTGTCACTACTGTTATAAAGTGCTTTAAAGCACTTTAAAACAGCAGTGTAGCTCCTGCCCTAGAATGGAGGTGTGGTGGCTGCGGATAGTGTTAGGCACCTCTTCCCTCCAGGAGGGGGTTTTTCAACAGAGAAGCAGGAGCAGGGGGTGGGGGCATGGGGTACTTAACCCTCTCCCACAACATCCCCATTCCAAACCCTCTTCCTGCAATGGCTTTTTCTAGGGAAAAGCTTTCAGGCTTTTGATACACACATTTTTCATGCAATGTGTAATTAGGCCATTTGAATCTAAATATTGTAAATGTATCTTTGATATACCCCACAGGAGGATATAGTATTCCATATTTACTAGAAAAGAAGTACTAATGTCTCTGGAAAAGTATGAATTAGGGCAAAAAAAGTTTAATTTTTTTAAAAAAAAAAGCAGAGGTAGCATTTGCACTATTTTGGTTGAAAGATAATATATTAGATAAATAAATACATAAATAAATCAATCATCCTATGTATCCTATGTCTTATGCATTTTGGAGCTGAGCCATAGAACTGTCTCCAAATCAAAGCTGCACCCTTTTCAACACTGAGCTCTCCGCATGGTGTGGCACCAGGGGTATAATCAAAATATTGTCCCAACCCTGCTTTAGGGCAGGATCCCCTCAAGTGCTCATTGTCGTATGTGCTTCACAATTTTCTCCTAATGGGAACGGAGAGATTTTAAACCAGGCTCAGCGCAATTCCAGCTGCTGAGTTATTATGAAATACACACTGGGCATGTGGTATGTTCAGTGATAGAAGGAACATGGGAAGCTGACTTACGCCAGGTCAGATAATTATTTGTCCATCTCACCCAGTACTGACTGCGCTGGCTAGCAGCAGCTTCCCAGGGTCTCAGATGAAGGCCCTCTGGACAGTTACAATGTAACTGGAGAGGGCAGGAATTGCACCTGGGCTCTTCTGCATGTGCCGTAGGTGCGCAACCGCTGAGCTACGCTCCCTCCCCTAAATGAAATAAGGGTCAATTAAATTACAAGAGTAAAGTCCTTTGTATACTGAAAAATGCTATAGAAATGCAAAACTATAATTGTATTTTTTATTTTAAAGAAACCCTCTCTTTCTCAATCTCTCTATTAGACTCAGGCAGGTGGCAATCAGCTGAAAATCCCCCCAATTCAAATACCTATTACAATACCAGTAAAAGTACAAGTAACATGCCTCCATCTGCTTCTGTCTTACTGAAGCTGGAATGCCAGCAGTCACTTGCAACTTGATTTATACTGTTTATTAATAAAGGCAGAGATGGTGTTTAGTTTAGGCACCATTAATTCCACTGTAATGGCACTAACATTAGTAGAAAATGCATGGGGTATTGATTCCACATATTGAGCTGACTGGCAGAGAAGATTTCAATTTCTTTAAATGACCCCATTAGACTGCAGGGAATTAACTCTCAACATAGGTGGCAGTAAAATTTAGACTAGAAGTTGTTAATCCATGAAGTAAAATAACAACTGTACAGATATTACATTCCTGCTCTCTTCTCCTCTTGTCTTGGTTGTCTTAGGCCCAAATCCAGAGTTCTGTGTAATGCGCTTTCATGGGTACAGAGAGTCTCCTTTAAAGCAACCCTACCCCATGCTAACCTAGATAATTGATATAAATTTATATAAACAGACAAAGTTGCTTCTAAGTCAGAATAGGGAACTGTTGTTTCTAAGGCAAAAGCAAACAAACAAACAAACCACTTCTAAAACAGAATAGGAAACTGTTCAACACCACACCACCCATACAAAAACTTTAAAAAAATAATAATGTCTGGCTCATGCCTGCATAACTGCGTTCATAGGTGAGAAGGATCATGCACAATGTTAGGAAAATGTTGGCCTCGTTCTCACAAGCAATGGGTGAAGTGGCAAAGTTGTGTCTGGGCTGTTGTCATCTCTCTGCTAGTTTTCTATATGCAGATATATCATATGAATATATAATATTAATGCAGAAACATTCAGCCATGGAATTTTTCACCTGTAATCTGAAGTCTAAAACCTCACTGGCTGTTTGTGAGAACTGTGCCACTATGCTACAGCAAGATCAGAAAAGTAGATCTTTGGCAAGTCTTCAAGGTACAATGAGAGTCTAGTACAGCAACAGATATTGTTGAGCATCTTTAAATGGTAAATAATTAAATGTTAACAGATATTGTCCAATGCTAACTTATAAATCTCATAAAAAAAAAGAATTCACACATCCTAAAGAATTCATCCAATTTTAATTCTCTTCTTTTGTTGATCTTGTTTGATCTTTATATTTTCCCTGAGGATTAGCAATGCACAACAGATACAGGTAAAACAGGAGTGATGTGAAGGAACTACTTCATCTCATGTGCAACCAAGATGCATTTATTTAAGTTTGAAAGAGGCCACAACTCCAAAAGATTCAACCTTTGATATTAGCTACAACTGGATTCTAGAAGATTATATGTGTGTACAAGAGCCAAAACACACATCACCTTAAATACATATCTAGCAGCTATGTCCTTTTTCTTCTTTCCATTTTTACTCTAGATTGATTCCGGGGAGTGGGTGGGGGGATGATCCTGATTAGGACCCTAGGGTTGGAGGTAGGGAGGCTTTTAAGATCCCAGTAGGTGAGCCTGCATCTACTTTAGAATGAAAATGAGTTTGGGGGGGGGGGGGAGAGACATAACTACTAGATGTGGATTTAAAGTATTGTCTTGTTTAATCCTAAAACTCCAGTCGGTAGACTCATGACTCACCAAAACTTTTAAAACTGGTGATAAGTGTAGGGATTAACTTTCAACATGACAGGTTCAACATGGAGTTTGCTTAGTTGGAAAACAAAAAGTATTCTTACTTGCAAATTTGCTCAATTTACTTAAGTAACCGCAGATGCAATAAATAGAGAGATGTGCAGTGTCAATTACTGAAGAGTTAACTAGAGTTGAACTTAACTTAAAGCAATTCAGATTATTTTTAAAACCTGAGTAGGAGTGAAGAAGCAATTCGTTTGACTAAGATATGAAGTCATATGATAAAGTTGCATGGGGACTATTCTGTTGGGGAATCTACTTCCCCCGTTTCCCATCATTTTGAGTGGAGGAAAAAAATAGATGACTGTGTTTCCCCAAATCATTCCACTTCTGAGGGCCGGTTTGCATGGCTGGTTGAAGTGGTCGTCTGTATTCTCATCAATCTCATTCATGCCAGAGAGTTGCTTCATAGACTGGTAGTTGTGAATTTTTCTTGAAGACCCCAAAACTCTCTTGTAATTACAATCAGATGCTGGATATTGGCTACTTCCAGCCTGAGAACATTAATGCACCTTCCGCAAATTTCTATTTATTAATATAAAATATTTTATCCTACTCCTCAGACAAAGCAGTTTACATGCAATTACATGCAAGGCAGCCCCTGCCCGAAGGGTTCTCATCTAAAAAGACGCATCACACAGGGAAAAATGGATGGGGAGGGAAGACCAAAAAATGAAGTAGTCTTTCAGGAGGGCTGGTGGAATGGCTCTCTCTGGCTGTGTTCGGAAAATACTTCTGACAATGGAGGGTTGATGAGTCAACTTACAGTTGGGCTTTTTGGGGGTACTCCCCACACAGCATGTTCTCACGTCCCCGTGGAGCAGTTGACGCTCGCGTGGAGTGGATTCCTACTCAAACCGGCATTTGGCTGACAGACTGCCCTCCCCTCTCCCTGCCCTCTCTTCTCCCTCAGTCCTCCTGGTGGTATCCCAGCAGCCATAGAGAGTTGTGCCGGTTGCAGCAGAGCAGCTTGCTTGGTTTTGGCTGCTCTTGCCTGGGAACTCTGTAGCCAGGTGAAACAATCAACTCAGAGGATCGGAAACACCACTGGCTCAGTTGGGATGACACAAAACCACCGGTTGTGCGAGCTGTCAGCTCTGCAGCTAGTTGTATTTCTTCAGTTGTTTTTCTGCTGAAAACATCAACCGTGGGGTGGAAATTGCCTGACAGACAACACAGATAGCAATTGTTGACCACTCCACTGACAGTTGACTCCCCAAACCATCTGTGGTTTTTGTGTCGGCTGAATGTAGCCTCTCTCTCTCTGTACAGCCTGCTGCAATTGCTGGTGGTGGTAACAACTGAGGAAGGAGGAGCCTTCATTGAGGATGTCTTTCATCAGGGATGGTAGAATAGCCCTGCTTGAACCTTTCATCTTCCCCTCTACAGCCTGCTGGAATGGCTGCATTAATATTATCACAATGAAATGATCCCTCTTTCTCTTAACTTTCACATGCCACTTGACCCTGCTTATAGCAGGTTCTCACTGTTGGCAAGAAGGTTAATTCGAATGCCTGTGTATATTCCTATATTCCAAGAATCTTCATATTCCTTGTTTGAGCCCGTATGTAACAAAGTCTGGTACAAGATCCCAATGGCAGTCTGTTTCATACATCTCTAAAATAATCTGAAAGCACATAAATGAGGGTATGGTAAACAGCTGTTCTCAGTAGTTGATCCCTAGATTCCCTTATAGAACAGGTTTGTTTAAACTGGGCTCTGATCATCTTCCAACCCCAAGTCTGGTTGTTGTAAGCAGCCCCTTCTTGCCTACAGTTGTTCATAGTTACAGGATCAGAGCCAATATCTGTGAACAGAAGAAAAGCACAATCTGGGCAAGTCGTAGGGTGTCCAGATCGCCCGGGGTTTCCCGGTCCTAACTGGGAAACCTAGGCTGATCCGGGCCAACTGGGGGGTGGCGGGGGGAAACCGGGGTGGTGGTGGGGGTCACGCGGCGGTGGCAGCGAGCGTCGATGAGCGGCGGTAGACCCGGCGGCCGTGGCG
Organism: Anniella stebbinsi; assembly: GCA_029215795.1. Classification (NCBI taxonomy): domain Eukaryota; kingdom Metazoa; phylum Chordata; class Lepidosauria; order Squamata; family Anniellidae; genus Anniella; species Anniella stebbinsi. The sequence goes on along the minus strand of JARDYH010000002.1, from coordinate 158,934,391 downwards.
GCGGAGGAGCCCGGGAAGCGGCCGCCCCAGCAGGTAAGTGCCCCCCCTCGCGCCTCGCGCTCCTTACCTGCAGGGGCGTCCGCTTCCCTCCGTAGCACGAGGTGTGGCACTTACCTGCTGGGGTGGCCGCTTCCCGGGCTCCTCTGCCGCCACTGCCACCGGGTCTGCCGCCGCCGCCGGGTCCTCCACCACTGCCAGGTCCTTCGCCGCCGCTGCCGGGCTCGTGAGGCCAGAGGCTGCGCGGAAGAGACGGGAGAAGGCTGGATCCGGAAGTGATGTAATCGGCCCTCTCCCGCCTCTTCCACGCGTCCTCTGGCCTTACGAGCCCGGCAGCGGCGGCGAAGGACCTGGCGGTGGTGGAGGAAGACCCGGCGGCGGCGGGGGACCTGGGGGCGGCAGCTGACCCGGCGCGGGTGGCGGAGGAAGAGAACCCGGTAGGTCCAGGCTGGTGTTTTTTTGGGGGGGTGGCTTGGTGGGGGGGGGTTTGTTTTGGGTGGGGGGGTGGCAGGGGGGGACCGGGATTTTGGTTTCCAAAATCTGGTCACCCTAGGCAAGTGGCAATTAGGAGCCAAGATATCTGTTCTGGAATTAAGAGGTGAAGATGAGATCAAGGGTGAGCTTAGATCAATGACCACAGGACCCATTGAGAACATGGTCCGAGGCAAGATAAAGACCGCATCTGAAAAGTCAATCATTCTAGAGGCAGAATGGGAAAAACAAGGATGCTCTAGATAGTCTGGACCTGGTGCAGGAGAGTGAAATGTAGTGGGAATAAGACTATACACATTCTAGAAAGGAAAGAGAAATGTTGAAGGAGAAGGTAAGGCAACATGATAGCCTGGCCAGATCTCCACCAAGCAGGATATAACACACTGAAAGCGGTTCAAAAACGGTATATGGAATGTGTGATGGGCCCCAACAGTTGTCAATACCGTTATAAACCATTATAAAACAGTAGTGTAGATCCTGCCCCTGTCTCAGAAACCAGGGCAGAGGTTATAGATAATCCACCCTGGAGCTATTCTAGCAATATATATGTGTGTTTTCATAGCTAAATGAAATTTATTGTGTGCATACTATTTTACTATAATTTATTTAACCATTTAACCACTAGCTCATGGCAATTTTATTTGACCTCTTTCAACCAAATTTTAATCAAGACATGGTAAATGTTAGTGCTGAGATAAAAGCTCTCATCTGAGAATTTTCGCCTCAAATAGGAGAGGTGAGAGGACAAAAGGGAAACCCATGTGAATTTGTTTGCAGGGGTCAAAACACACAAGTATCACTGTAATATCAAGTGACAACTTGTATAAATGAAACAGCCATTGCAGATCAAACACCTCAGGTTTTTTTTAAATATATCATCTGGTATCACCTTAAATGTAATCCACATACTGGAATCAGTTGAAAGCATGAAACTGTCTTATCATGACAGACCATCCATCTATCTAGTACCCCAGTACTGCTTACTCTGACTGGCAGGGGTGCTTTTGGCTTTGGTCTTCCCCAGCCCAGGACTGGAGTTGCTGGGGATTGAATCTGAGAGGTTACACACTGAAAGCATACGCTCTACTACTAAGCAATGTTCCCTCCCTCTCCCAGTTCAGCTAAAGATTGTTGAGTTCAGGTGGATTTTAGACTGTTCTTCAGGACTTCTGCTTAGAGGTTGCTCCTGAAAACTTAAAACTGCCAAGGTGTTTTCTGTATAGCCATGATGATCAGCATCAACACACCTTTGCGATTCTTGCACTGGAAATAACAGACAATAGGCTGTACCAATGTTGGTCCTAGTTAGAACAGACCCATTGCAATGAATGGGAGTTCAGTTAGACTAACATTGGATAGAATCCCTTGGATACATCCCAAACATATATTAGCTAGAGATGGGAAGTCATTGTTACTGCACAACTGTGAGAACCCATAAGCGTCAGTTGCTCTTGTACCTATGTTCTTTTCAACTGTAACATGCAAATGGAAGGTTTATGAAACCAGGGATTGATTTATACTGCTTGTTTATGGTGACTGGTGTGGATATGCATGGTGGTGTGGAAATGGCATTGCTTTAAGTATATAACCCTTGTCCCCAGCCAGTTGCATGGAAATAATGGGGCTTGAAGGTCATTATGATTAGTTATACTTATTTATTTGTAACATTTACAAATATAATGGAATCTCTCAGTGGTTCACAACATTAAAAGACAGTATTAACACACAATATTAAAAGCTTTAGCTTTTAACAATTGCCCTGAACTGACTTTTCTCCAATTCAATATGGGGATGCTTGAATAATTTGATGTTTTCAAATTCCTATACAAAATGACCTGAGACAAAATGACCTGGAATATAGCTCTTAAACAGATTTTGCACTTCTCCAAATATGTGATGCAGTTTTCAGTAGTTTAAACAAATCGAAATGCACATGAAAATCTGTATTTTGAGAGAAAATGCACATCCAAATAATATTAAGGTATACATTTAAATAGTTGGAGATCCTCCTCCCCTCCAGCTGGAGCACAAAGAACCATGCTGGCTGGCCTCTGAAGTCAGAAAAATGACCTCGGAGAAGGGGGGGGGAGAGGTTTTTTTTTCCAGTGGGCAGGAAGGGGAGGAGACTGGAGAGGCCAGTAAATGAACTATCTTGAGCCTGTTCCAGCCTCCTCCCTTCCCCTCTGAAGCGTTATCACTAGATCACCTCCGCCGCTCCTCCTGCCCTTCACTTGATGATCAGAAACCCCATGTTCAGAGGCCTCCAGTAATCAAGGGTGCAATTGAGAGGATTGTGCTCTAACTGGTCTTCTGGGAGTATTCCTTTTGTTGTAATACCTCTAGTTGCCATATCAAGATAAACATTTTCTTTTTCCCCCTGGACATGCCAATTTGCTGAGCAGTGAAAGAAGCTATCAAACAGAGGATTTTTCCAGCATCCTCCACATGACAATGGTAACTCGGATGCTAATTCCTAAGGCCACTCCTTACATTTCTTGAGCTACCTCAGCCAAAAGAAGGCAAAAAGCTCCTACTTTTCTCATACACTACCACATACAATGAAACTTAGAGCTGTATTCAATATTAGTCTAATTTAAGTCCCATTCATTTCAGTGGGTCTACTCTAAGCAGGACTATCATTAGATGGAATCCCAACATAGAACATCAGTTTGTGATGTGGCTAATGGGCACTTTACCTCCATGAGGAACTGTTTGACCGCAAGAAGTTATCAGCTCTGATTTTTCTCATTAACCAGCTTATTGTCTCTTGGATCTGGTGCTAAAACATAATCTCTTCATATTATTTCATACTGATCCACTCCCTATCTCCTCCTGCATTCCACGTGCTTATTTATTTATGCTTATTATTTATTTTTATTTATGCTCTTTTCCTGCAGGAGAAAATATAAGAAAACATCACAGAGGTAAGATCACAGAAGAACGAGAAGGCATGGGGGGGGGGGGAGAAATCACATAAACATGGTTCTGAAATGATTTGTTGTTGCCTTAATATTGGTCTTGTTCATGCTGTGAACCTACTTCACCAGAAATAGGCATAGTATAAGATCCATGGAGAATATCCATTCCACCAAAGCTTTTCTTCTTGACCTGTGTGGCCTCTTATTGCAACTTGCCCATGGGTGGTTGTTAGAAAAGTATTGGGAAGTGTGGTGTGGTCCACACTCCATGTCCTGCCTACGTCTGCTCTACCCAGCTGACAATGCCATGTACTTCTTAAACAAATCTCTTACAGTGCAACCTTATTCATGTCTATTTGGGAGTAAGCCCCATGGAGTTCAATGGGGCGTACTCCCAAGTAAGTGTGTGTCCGATTGCACTTTTATTGATTCTGTGGGACCAGACAAAACTACATCAGCACCAATGTTTATGGCTCTTGACACGCCCTTGATAAAGAGACATAAGTTGGGAGATCCGGGTTCTAGTCCCCACTCAGCCATGGAGCTCACTGGGTGACTTTGGGCCAGTCACAGAGTCTCAGCCCAACCCACCTCACAGAGTTGTTATTGTGAGGATAAAATGGAGAGGAGGAGGACTATATATGCTGCCTTGGGTTCCTTAAGGTGGAAAAAGGCGGGATATAAATTTAATGATAAATAATAAATAAAATAATAATAATAATAATAATAATAATAATAATAATAATAAATAAATAAATTGGGAGCCACAAACATTGGTGCCACTGTCTTTTTTTTTTTGGTCTGGAATTAGGTTTTACAGCTATTGTTTAAAAATCCTTTTTGTCATTGTTGATTCATTGGGACCTCCGACTCAGAAAGTGTTAGAAGATTTGACCTTGATGTATGAATTTTAATAAACTCATTTCCACTTTCTTCTGAGAAACCTGCCTGTTTGATTTTTTTGTTTAAAAACTGCTCTATAATAGAAATCAACTGTGGCCTTGTACCCTTGCAAATGCCAGGTGACTCCGCTTTACATAGGAAAGACTTGAAATCTTGTCATGTTGTAAGGATAAGTGATGCGCAGCTCAGGCCCCCTCCACAAGGATGCGCTTTTGCGCCCGGTTCGGGGATTATGCGCATTATCGCGGAGGTGCATTTACTCCTAATCCCTCTGCACGGGAGGCGGCGAGAGGCGGCGAAGCGCATTAATTGATGTCCAAAAAGCGCTTTACATGTAGTTAATGTGCATAATTGCTTGTTCACACGGCGAAAATGCGCTTTAACGGCCGGAGCAAAATAAAAGTCGCTATTTAACGCGCATTCGATAATGCGCATAATCCGGGAGATAACGCGCCTCTGCGCCCGTTTTGCGCTCCGCTGGTGTGAAGGTAAAATTTATAATGAGCCTTCAAAGAGCATTAAAGCGCCCTTGTGGAGGTAGCCTCAGTCTGATGTAGTATTACTCAGAAGTTGTCCTATTTTCAATGGGGTTGTAAATGTGGATAGGATTGCAACTTTTGTTAGCCTGGGCACATTTCCTTGGGAATAAGCTCAATCGAACACAATGGAACTTAACTCTCAACAAAATACCTAGGACTGAGGCAACTGTTGGTTATCTTTCTGTATCTTTGCCATGGAAAAGAGCCCTGTTGGGAGGCCTGATTTATTCTGCACTTGATTTTGTTGTTTCTGAACCTTTCTGATGATGTTTACATTTATTTACTTTCATACGGTATGATTTTGAATTGGCACCCTATAACCTCTTTTTGCTTTCATTCAAAGTTTATGTGGTGTTGGGGGTGTACATCAAACCATATCATGTTTTACACAAGGTCCTTGCAATTTTCAAATGATTGCCTAATCTTTTTTAATGCCAGTTGAATGTTGGCCATGCTTATGACAACTTTTCCCACCAATGGAGATGTTATCTGAATCCTCTTGAAAGTATCAGAACATTTCTGAAAAGGGTTGTTGAGGACTCTCAGTCCTCAGCAGCTCCTCTGGGATCAAATGGTGTTCAGCACATGGTAGAGCTCAAGGCATAAAGGCACTATTGAATATGTTATTTTATGCGACTGGTATGTATTCTGATGAGTCCAATTTGCTGATTTGGGAATCTCTCTGCTGAACTGTGCATTTATTTCTTGCCGTGTTTGGGACGGTGAGATAGTCTGAGCCCTTCTTTTGGAAGAACTTCTTTATTTATTAATGGTATTCATTATAATTGGCCTTAAGATGCATTTTTCTCACCAATAGGATATTTTTATACATACTTATTTATTTGTTTATTTAAAATATTTCCAGGTTGCCTTTCAGGGTAGACGCCCCCCAAAAGTGGCTTATAACAATGAATTCCCATATAATAATAACTGATATAGTAATAATGCTGCAGAAGATCATAAAAACTACTAACATCAGCAATGAAACAGCTGACTGAGATAGTACTAAAACCTGTAACACAATTGCAGCTACAAAACAGAACAGTCCAGTAAAACATAACCAGGGGAAGGCCAGAGTAAACAAGTATAAGTTCAGGGCCTTCCTAAATGCCCACAATGACAGGACCTGATGGACCCTTGATGGCAAGACATTCCAGAGGTGTGGTTGCACTGTGGTTAGATTGGCATAGTATCATTTAAATATACCTGCAGGTATATTTAAATACTTCTGTGTAATGGGCCTACCGAGTATTTACTATAAAACTTACTGTGTGCTTTAATTTAATGTGTCCTATGTACACCCTCAGAGCAAGCTTTCTCATGGCTTGAGGTGAGAGAGCACACATGCTGCTGTGTCGCAACTCCCTTCCCTTTAACGTGTCATGATCTCCCACCTTCTCCTGTTCAGGTGATCTTCTGGGATGACCCCTCCTGCCTGACTCTGAGGGAGAACCTCACCGGCTGCTGTCTTGCAGTGGGGGAATGGCTGGCTGGGCTCTCTCGAGCATCCACTGGAGGCAGCAGGGATGGGCCCACCTGGTGGGACAGGAGCTTCACCCTGCTTCATGGGGTGGGATGGCCCTAACTGTGTATCTTATTATGTACTTGTCCTACACCTTTAAGTCTTTTATTTATCCCTTCCATTCAATTTAGAACTATCCTTGATTTGGACTTTACAACTATCCTTGTTTTGGAAGGACAACAGGCACTGATTGCAGTAACCCACTATTAAGCAATACAATCTTTTTTCAAGAAAATGGTACAATGTCTTTTTCTAGCTTAGACTTTTAAGGTGATTGGTAAACACTTGGCCAGATGAAAGGGAAGAAGTAACAAATGACCCAGTTTTGTATTCTTCAGGGCCATTCTGTTCTCCAACACAAGGTTGACTCCCTCACAGATTGTCAGGGCCTGTAATAAAGCTGATGCCATCTTGCATAAAACGCTCACAGTTTTAGAGACCTGGATTTAGGCGGCATATTTTGGGTATTAAATACAAAACACAAAGAAGGATGAAACATTAAAGTGCAGGGGCGGGGAATGTCTTTCACCCTGAGGGCCAAATTCAATTTTGGAGAAGCTCTCAGTGGCCTAAAGGAAATGGGGGTGGCAAAAATATTAGCATATTGGAACTTAAAGCTCTCACTGCCAGTAATGTATCCTTAGGAGCAGCTTCTCGACATTTTAGAATAGGAAAGAAGTGCACAAAAGCTGGGAACCACTAAATGATTGTTAGTTGGGGGAAAGGTAGTGGGGCCGTGCAGGGCCATCTTGGCAACACTGGAGGGCTGGATTTGGCCATGGGCCTGAGGTTCCCCACCCCTGTTTAAGTGTGAAGCACTTGATAACCTTTATGTGGGTGTATGGGGGGGAGAGATTGTTTTTGTTATGAGTGAAACTGTGGACAAACTTTCTATACATCTTAATTAAGATTTGGTTTAGCTGCCTGGGGCCAAACATATTTACACTGGAGCTGGGTTCGTCTTTCCACAAACTGGTAGTTGAACCTCGCCATTAGGCCTCTGTAATTGAAGAAGGTTGGTGTAGTTGACCCATGAGGTCCTTTTCTGTTCTTATGCTATTAGCACTTCATGTGCTCCTACTGTGTTGACTTAATGTTTTTGAAAACTACTAAGATTTTCATCATAAACATGGGCATTTCACAGCTTTCTAAGCAAAACCCAATTTCATTAGTCTCAAGTTTGGAAGGGCACTTGATCAGCAAGATGTAAGGGCAAGTAATTATTGCAATGCCAAGGAACACAGGGTGTTTTAATCAGGATTGCTCGTTTTTCACATCCAGGTAGCCTTGGGTAAGAGAAGGCAGGTAGCTATTTTGGTAATTAGTACTTTAAGGTTTATTTTATAGAGTAGGATGATCACTGGAGGAAGGGAGAAAAATTATCTAGAACTGTCTCATGTCAAGCTGTTTGGCATTCTGTTTCTTTAATGGGGAATCTGAACATTTAGGGGAAAGGCTCATTCCACAGAGTGCTCTTCTTAAATTAAATCAAGTACCTCACCTTGTGAAAAAGTGGCTTAATGACACTGTGATGACTGAACAAAAATTGACGCTGATTACGAGCACCAAGTACCTGGTTTTACTACCATTTGCATCCACACTCTGGCCGTGATGAATTGACTCCAGAGCATAAACTTACATAAGGCCTGGACATTACTTAGTACTCAGAACTTCTTGCAAAACAAGAGATGCTTTTATTTATTTTTATTTTTTTATGAACTTTTGAACAATGCAAAACAGCAACAACAAATTGTAACTATATAAATTTGAATATATCAATTTCAATATGTGCATTTGAAGTGTGTGTGTGTGTATACACACACACAACTTTCTAAGAATTATAGATAAACTTCATCAAAAGGAGATCAAATATCCAAATAAGTATCCATTCGCAGGTGGTGTCTATACATCACCTGCTCAAATGTTGAAAGCATTATAAGGTCTTCAGTCCTTTGCATTATAGGAAGTGTGTGTATCCTTCCAATGTTGCAATATCTTGACAGTCTTTTAACTGTCAAGACGGTGCAGAGAATCCTTTTGTGCTGACCATGCATTAACTTCCAGGAAGTGGGTAAATAATTTAAGAAGACATGAGTAGGAATATAGGTACCATCCATCAAACTCGAAACCACGCCCCTTTTTCAAAAGTGACAGGTGAAGACCAGAAGTCCCTCCCTAGCCAGAAGTCCCGTTGTGGTTGTCCTGCCCCGGAAAGAGAGGTCACCTGACGGGGGTCATGGGAGTCCCCTGTACAGCAGTAAATATTAAAGAGTGTTCCAATACAAAGTTTATCTGTATAATAACCTACTCTCAAACAGAGGCAACTATTGGGCATTATAAAAAACATATGGTTAAAAGAAGCATTAGCTGTGTTATGCCTCCAGCAATTAGCCAACTAAGAGAAACCCTTATTAAAGAGACTTTGTATCCAATAGATATGAAACAACAGGTTTTGTTGAATAAGGTGTAAGTTGAGATTCATGGATGCTTCAGATACCACTAAAGCAGTGACCCAAAGATTAGGCAAAATTGGATAATCCCGTTTCCTATTCCATTCCTGCTTAAGACTCTAGATATCATAATGATTCACCAGTAATCAGTATGTATAGACGTGGTTCGTGTGTTGATATAACTGATAGGCCTCAATTAGAGCTTCCAATAGCAAAGCAGAGTCTGAAGCACGGCCAAACCTAGATTCTAACAAATGTTGCAATTCCAAGTATTGCCATTCAGCCATAGCAGGGAAATAGTATTTGACCCACAAAGTCAAAAATGACAAAAACTCATCATCGGTACCCACTACTGATCAAGGTAAAAAGCCCTGCCCTTCTGACCAGATACAAAAGAGGGCAGGGCTCCTGCAGCTTTAACTGTTGTGATGAAGAGGGATTTTTACCGGGTTCTTCATATATACGAATGACACCTGCTGAAATTCCCTTTTCTATGCAACTGTTAAAGATACAGGAGCCCTGTCCTCCTTTTCATATGGTCACCCTAACTTTACGCAAAATATCTGTTAAGGAATAAAAGAGGGAATAGTTGTGTAATGCCTTTTAATTGGCAGTTCTTGGAGCCATCCTTCTGGAAGCACACTTTTGCATAAGTCTTTCATCAGTGCATGGCAGCTTACAAAGGATATATCAAATATACAATAACGTCTAAAACTTATATAAGTTATTAATTAAAAAGCAAATGCTATCAAACAAATTACCCATCAGTTAATATAGCAGCAAATGTTAAAAGCCAAAGCAGGATTGCTCTACTGTTCAGATGCTTCTTTGAACAGGAAGACTTTGCATCTCTATTGGAAGTAAGGAAGCACATTGCCCTCCCTTTGCTGGCAGCTTATCCCACAATATTGGGCTGTGACTGAGAAATAGGGCTGTGCACAGATCCGGATCCAGATCCTGAATCCAGAGCAGATCGGGCTGATCTGGACCTCCCGGTTCCAATTCCGAACAGGGTCGGGGGAGGTCCAGATCATTCTGGACTGGATGGGGCCCATTCCAAATCGATTCGGATCAATCTGGAGATCAGGGCCCAGGGACCTGGAAGGCCAGCGGTGGGTCCATTGGACTCACCGCCCTCTCCCATTCACCCACCGCGGTCTGTGCTGTCTTCTGCCGCTGTCCTCTGCTGTCCACTGTACTGAGAAGTAGGCTTCGCGGCCTTGCTTCCCAGTAGAGCAAAGGCCTGCTGGCGCGCCGACACTCTACTGGGAAACAAGGCTGCGAAGCCTGCTTCTCAGTACAGCAGATGGCAGAGGACAGTGGCAGAAGGCAGCGAGGACAGCGGCGGGTGAGTGGGGAGTGGGGGGAGGGTGGTGAGGCCTTTTCCCCATAGACTTTCAAGTCTATGGGGAAAAGGAGGGTCTCCGGATCTCAATCCGGAGACCCAAATCTGGTTCCAGTTCCGGTTCCGAACTGGCATGGGGGAGGTCCAGAACAGGCCAGAGCGGATCGGCCCGATCTGGATGTCCTGGATCCGGATCCAGATCCGGTTTGGGGGGGCTGCACAGCCCTACTGAGAAGGCCCTGTTCCTTTTCTGCCTTTTCCCCAGCCATTTTGCATTTTTTTACAGAGCTGTTTCTAAGCAGAACTCCGAGGGGCTCCTAGAAGAAGAGGTTCTCTTGGAAATGTTAATTTAAAACTGTTCTTCCCTCTTCATGTTTTGGGGGTCACTGTGGGACTGAACCAGCAATAAAATAGGCTAGATTATTTTAATAGTCAAAGCTAAGCTGGACATTTAGCAGAACAGTAGGTCTCGGAACTGGGGTCTCTACTGAATATCTCAAAGGTAGCAGTCAGCATGATTTAGAGGAGTGAAGTGGCAGGTGGGGCAGGTTGTTTCAATTAAAACATCAAAACACTAAGTGTTAAAACATGAAAATAGCAGCAAACAAACAATGCAACAGAACATATTTGAAGAAAAAATAGCAACGGATTCAAAACCACCTCTTAAAATTATCTACTAAATGCCTTCCTAAAAAGGAAGGCTTTTACCAGATTCCAGAAGGTCATTTGTGAAGAAGTGAGGCTGGTTTCCCTTGGAAGAGAGTTCCAGAGGTTAGGCACAAGGCCAAAAAGGTCTTCTCCCTCATCGGCTCACACAGGTGTCATCTGTGTAGTGTAATGTCAGAAGAGTTAATTCAGGTGAGTGCACGCCACGCCTTCCCGTCCCTTCCAAGAGTAAGAATACGGCATGATTTTTCTATTTACAGAAGAGGAACTGCAATCATGGCAACAGCTCTAACTCTTCCAACTGCTAGGATCTGTTACACTGGATGTGTTCAGATGACACTTTAGACAATGGAAGGGTTAATAACACCCTCACTGTGTGCTATTTTGCGGGTGCTTGCCACACAACATGTTGCCCCTCCCCCCGTCGCCCGGCTGAAAGTCCCAGCATCCTTCTGGGCTGCTGCGCCTCCTCCCTCCCCCTCCCTCAGTCCTCCGGCCGTATTCCATCATGCACCACAAGTTCTGCCGGCTGTATAGGAGAGACCGGGGTTTCTTCTGCTGCTCCTGCTGGCGAACTCTATGACTGAGTGGAATAGTACATGGAGAGAGGGGGGTTCCAGATACACGACACTTTAAGCAACGGATTTCGGGATAAAAAACTGAGCAGCCCATTGTTTTTCTCTGTTGTTTAAGTGCCCAAAATAGCATACCGTCAGTTGTGTGTGCGTTGTGTGTTGCCTGCCACACGACACAATAAGCAACACAACTGACGGTTGCCTCTTCCCCCCTCCGTTGATTATCATGTTGTCCGAACTGAGCCACTGTTACCTTCTATGTTGTTGCTATTGGGAAAACTACTTTAGGTTGATTCAGATATTAATGGTGACACTGAAGTTCTGAATAATTAGCGACTGCAGAAGAAGCTGATTGCCAAAGCCACAGGATTCTCAGGAAGAGGTGCAGTGACAGTTGTCGTTGGTAGTTTGTGGAGAGAAAGAAAAGGTTTACAATCATATTGGATATGTCTTCGCATCCAGCATTTTGTCCCCTTTAAAAATAGTCTCAGTTTGTTCTTCCTTAACATCGGCTTAATTAGCTTTTTACACCTTATCTTTTGACCTTGCAGAATGATCTTAATGAAATTCTTTAAGCTCCTTCAAGTAATTACAATGCTGCTCAGATCAAATGAAGAAATTCTGTTTCCCACCCCAAATATTAATTAACCCAATCAGCAATGCATCTGCTATATTCATGGCATGTGAAACACCATAGCAGTTAGTGATCATTTGATTTGTATTAAGATGAAGTGGGAGACAAATGTTATAAAGAAATGAATGAATGAATGGATGAATGAATAGGAGGAAAACTATCAATTTTAATTTTCTTCTTCTTCTTCTTCTTCTTCTTCTTCTTCTTCTTCTTCTTCTTCTTCTTCTTCTTCTTCTGTATTCTTTGGGATTATGTCAGTTGCCCCATGTCAGTGTAAAAGACTAAACTCATAGGTCAAGCTGTAGTTTGAACACATGTGCACATGTGGTTCCAGGGTTAACAGATGTGTGTCATATTGTAAATGAAGTGTGGGTCAGAATTTCTCTGGCAGGCCTACCCAGTCGAATTTTACATCCTCCTATTATATGGACTATTGTTTCTTGAAATTGATGGCATTTCCTGCACTGTTATGTTTTATGATGTATTTTTGGTAGCTCTTGGTTGCTATAACTTGATCCTGTATAGCTATTAGGAATCCTTCTGTTTCTGGACATAGCTCACCCTTCCTGAGCCATTCGTACGATTGTCCTTTGTTTATTTGTGGGTTCTGTATTATGTTGTTGTGATTCCCATGGAGTCCTTTTTGTGTCCATTTTTCTTTTTTCTCTGCGAGTGTAAGTGGTTGTGTTTGATCTTCATTTTGTAGTGCTAGGTTGAGTGGGGTGTAGTTTTTAATCTGCTTTTATTATGGCTTTATGAATGGGGGTGTTTTTTTGGTGTGGAAGAATTCTCTGTGTGATTTTATCTGTTTAGCATGCATTCTGTTAATGTCCAGCAGGCCTCTTCCTCCTTCTTTCCTGCTGATTGTTATTCTTTCAATGCATGAGTTGGGATGGTGATGATGATTATTATTATTATATTATCATCATCATCTTCAGTGGGGGGGGGGGTGAATTGCCATCCTATTTATCATGTAATATACCCAGTTTCATATGGATCATATTTCCATATAAGAGCCTGATGAAAGATTTTGGTTATATTTCTATCACAATGGTCAGAGGCTGAAGTGTTATGCACAAAGTTAATTTGCAGGCTACAAACCAACACTACAATGAAAGCATCTACTTATCTCCTTTGGCCACGACAAACATTTCAATTAAGGGGAAAGCGGCTTTTTCCTCTGCTTCAGCAAAGATAACAAGAGACTAACAAGTACATTTTGGTATAAGCTGATGTAGGCAGATGCCTCTGATGAGGTAGATTCATTTCCAAGAAGGTGCCGTAAGAGTATTTGAGCCTATCTACACTACTGCTTTAAAACGGTTTATAACAGTTTTAAACCGGTTAATTAACCGGCTTAAACTGTTATAAACCATTTTAAAGCGGTAGTGTAGATAGGCCCTCTGTTATTTCAGTTCACTTTATCTGGAGGACTGGGGCTGTAAACTAGTTTCATTCCACTGATGCCAATGAGGCAATGCGGCTTATATCTTTGGGATGGTGGGGCCCTGTGGCTGCCAGGAATTGAAACTGTTGCCTCATGCATGCACTGTATGTGAAAAAAGGGAGCAACATGTTGAGAAACCCGAGTGCAAAGCCAGGTTGAGTGTCTTTGACTAGTCGTGGGGTTCATTGAATCCTGGCAATTGCATTTGAAAGTACTTTCTTTCATATAAACCCTACTCTGTGCTCAGATCATCTGCAGATCATCTGGGTGCCTTTATTTCCTAAGGTTAGTCCTATAATTGCAGGAATTGAGCATCAGGCTCAATTCCCGATTTCCTCAGTTGGGACATCTGCTTTATGGAATTCACTCTTCAAGGAGGTTGTCAAGACTGCACTTGGTTTCCTTTTAAGGATTACAAAGATGTCCCTCTTTTGAAAGGCCTTTGAGGCAGAGGACTAATGTGATTGATGTTATTTGGTACTGAGGGACATAAGCAAGTTGCCATCCGTACGTTGATGACACACAACTCAATTTCTCATTTTCATGTGAGGCTGGGGGTGTGCTAGATCAGTACCTGGCTGCAACAATAGACTGGATGAGGAATAGTAAACTGAAGTTCAATCCAGACAAGACAGAGATGCTGTTAGTGTGGGTGGTTCTTCTGAGCGGATGGAAGGTTTTCATTTGTTTGGGATAGGATTGCACTCCCCCTGAAGGGGCAGGTTCATAGCTTGGGGGTTCTCCTGAAGTCATCATTGTCACTTGAGGCCCAGTGGCTTCAGGCAGCTTATACCAATTTTGGGATAAACTGGCTTCAGTGGCGTATGCCCTGGCAACCTTCAGATTAGATTAGTACAGTATGATCTTAATTGGACTGAAGCTGCAGCTTGTGCAAAATGCAACTTCAGGGATAGCAGGGGCCAGATAGTTTGAGCATAAAACACTAATTCTGCCCCAGTTTCACTGGGTGCTGGTATGTTTCTGAGCCCAATTCAGGGTGCCCTTACACTACAACCAACATCTGAGACCATCTTCTGAGTGCCTCCTTTGAGGGACAGGGCCTTCTCAATGGTAGCCTATCCCCCCCCCCCCCCCCCCAGTGATTATGGAATGTTCTCTCCAGTGAGATTTGCCTGGTGCCAAAATTGCCATCTCTTCAGCACCAGGTTGACTTTACTCCCAGGCATTTGATGGCACAGGATGATGCTCTGTTTCATTTTTTTTTTATCAGATCCTGGTCATTTATTGTTAATTGTTTTTAATTTGTTTCAAACTGCTTCAAAATCTTTGCATGTTAAAGGTTTTATATTATGTTGTGAATCACCCAGAGACCTTGGGGTGGAATAGAAATGTAATAAATGAATGAAATTAATGAATATATTTCTGCTGCTGTGGTAGTATTATATACAGTGCTTTACATTGTTTGACTTTTTAAATAAATGTTTTATATCATGGGTGGGGAATGTTTTTCATCGCAAGGGCAGCATTGGCTCTGGGCAAGCATGTTGGGGGCCACATGTCAGCAGTGGTCGGGGCCACCCCTCAAAGTGGACAGGGACATCCCACTGCTGGTATGCAGCCCCAATGTGATTGCCCAGATCCCCCCTCTCTCTCACCCACCCACCCATCCACCCACCCACTTGTATACCCTCTGGACCTATCTACACCAAGCAGGATAAAACACTCTGAAAACGTTTTGAAAACTGTCTATGGAGCTCTGTGTCCTGGGCCCCAACAGTTGCCACTACTGTTATCAACCGTTTTAAGCCGTTTTAAAGCAGTAGTGTAGATGGGCTCACTTACTCAAAAAGACAGTCACCCCCTCCTCTCCCATTCTCTCATGCTCACACATCGCCCCTGTCCCACTGCAATCAGGCTTTTAAAAAGTCTCCATTGTTGGTAATGGAAGCTCTTTTAAAGCCTAAATACAGTTTGGGAGGGATGATTGGTAGTGGTGGTACAGGTCTGGGGATGGGAAGTGTTAAGCCCCTCTCCCCCATTTTATCTTCACAACAACAACCCTGTGAAGTAGGTTGGGCTGAGAGTCTGTGACTGGCCCGAAGGCACCCAGTGAGCTTCCATGACTAGGTCTCCCGACTCCCAGTCCAACACTTTAGCCAATACGCCACACTGGTTCTAAAATGGAAACTATAGAAGAGGAGTCCATACTTGCTATGCCATCAATCTGGGATATGTCAATTTGAACAAATATTGCAGTAAATGTGAATAATTATATTGTTTGAAGATGCCCCGACAATTTCAATAGGTATGCTGTTGCTCTAGAAATAACCTAGCTGATTGTTTAAAAATTGTTTTTAGATACAGTATATGTTGTCCGTGTGTTTGCTGTTTCTATGTATTTACTTTTTTTTGTACTTTGTATAATATATTTTAATGGTTTTTAATTTTAATTTTTGTGAACCACCCAGAGAGCTTTGTCTATGGAGTGGTATAGAAATATAATAAAGGAATGGAAAAATGAACCTTTCTTTTAGAAAAATGTTAAATTTGAAAGAACCTCACATGCAAAGCACAAAGCTTTTGGGAGCTCTTCCCCCATAGATTTGTTTTCATAGATAGCTGTAAAGAATCTTTACCCCTAGATTCATGTTAGCTAACACGAATATAGCTACAATCTGGGATACTTTTAAAGCCGTCTGCTGTTCATCAGTGATATATTTAAATAGCAGTTCAGGGAGCCAGGGAGTTCTAAAATGAAGCCAAGATTTAATGTATTTGCAGAGTGTAAATATACTCAGCGAATGTTAGTTGTAATATAAATTGGTTAAGAGCCTGAAAACATATGTAAAAATGGTTCGGGTTTTTTAAAATTTAAAAATAGCTTTTGCTCAAGATCCTTTTTCTACAATAATTCTTAATATGACATTACTATTTTAAAGGCCACAAATAGATGTCTGAGTTTTTAACAACAACAGCAAAACAACAACAACAACCAAACTCATTAATATAGTATGTCTTCCTGTATTCGAAGAAACAAATAGATACTAGATTCAGGGTCCATTCTCCTAGGGCACATTCCTATGCATGTTTTACAACTTCCAGGATTCCCCAGCCAGCATAGAATTGCTCCCCTAAACATCTGAATGAAAGCACTGTGTTCATATTCATTATACATAGGAACATACTTAGGAAGCTCCCTTAGACCAATTCAGATGATTTATCCATTTAGCCAAGTATTGTGATTTAGCAGCAGCTCTCTGAGTTTTCATGGGGAGGTCTTCCATTTCAACTGCTTCCTGATGCATGTCATGCATCCAAGCTGGATTTTCTGCATTCCCAATGGCCTTTGATTACCTAGTCACATGACAGGGGGTGACGCACATTCATGACCCGTTTCTGAAGTTAGCCAAGGTGTCTGGCTGGATCCTGTTGAAGACAGATTAGACAGAACTAGGGACGGGTGAATCCATCAGTTTCAGTTTCTCCCACGTTTTAAGTTTTTCAAAATCTCAATTTCTTTTTGTCCTAAATATGGGAAATTTTGCGAATTTTGGTAAATTCGTATCAAAACTGAACGGAAAGGAAATTCCCACCCATCCCTAATGAATCTGTGATTTGTATGTCCTTAAGGGAGCAATCCTATATCCCTTAGATACCATCTGGGAGAACATAGGGTTGTTTGGTTTCCTGGTTCCGAGCTCATAGACAGGGTGCTCCACGCCCCTCCTTTCCCCCCTCATAATAGGAGTGGAGAGAAGTGCCACATACCACTTTGCACAGAGATGGAGAAAAGCAGGCATTTCCAGGGGTACGAAGGGGAGGAATCTGGAAATGTGGGGCTGCAAGGTATCGCCAGCTGTCACCGGCCTCCTTCCCTCGCCCTCCCTGAAGCCTCCGCTAGATGGGCGAAATTGCCCATCTAGCTAAAATGCAAAGGGTTGGATACTTGTAAGCCTCCAAGTCCTCTATGATTGTGGATTATTATAACAGTGCTAAAATTCTTGATATTTATTTTGTATTAATTTTATTTGGTTCACTTATTTATACAGCACCATCAAGGTGCATAGTACTTTACAGAATATGTGATGGCAGGTCCCTTGCCCTAAGGGGTTTACAATTTACAATCTTTACAATCTAAAATTCAACAGAGAAGAAGCAACAGAGATAGGAAAATGGAGGTGGAAGTAAAAAGGGGAAGAATGTGCAATTATTCCAGTTATCCAAAGTTAGGCTTAGTTACTTGAAAACTAGAGGATTTCATGCTACATAAGTTTTCACATACATACAGGCACACACACATTGTTTTAGGGTGTCCTTGGGTTGGAAAGCAGCCTACACATTTACATATGGATAGATATCCTCTTCTTCCTTACTCCATTGCCTTCTTTCTGTCTTTTTGTAGATCATAAACTCCTGGGGGCAGGGACCTCTCTCTTTTCTAAAGCACCACACTGACCGCACTTTAATAATAATAATAATAATAATAATAATGGAAATTTATTTTTTTAAACCAGAAGCTTTTGCATACTTATAATTAACACCTTCCCAAGGGCTATCCCTCATCTCCTTTAAGAACTTCACAGTTATAATAACTAAAAGAAGGGTTTTCCGCACCAAGATCATTTACATAAAGGTGATAGTGATCTTGTAAAATCCATCCTGAACTGGGTGGTGAATCTTGGATGGGTAGAGTTGAGTCTGGAAGGTGGAGTTTGGGGAATTACCACTTTTGGGGCACTGATTTGTTTTTTGAATGAGAAAATTTTCTATTCTAAAAGTAAGCTCTTATACTCCAGATAGAAACTGTAGTGTCACTTTTTCTTTAAAGCTTTTTATTTTGAAAAAATATATTGTGCAAACTTAAGCTTGGTTGCTCAAAGGTAAATCCTGTTAATGGAGCTTACTTCCTTGTAAATGTGCTTAGTTGTGGTGAAGCAGTGGTATGGTCAGGGTAGTGGTCAGGGTAGTGAAGGATTGGCCTCACTCTGGCTTCAGGTCTATGATGACCAGTATTAAAAAAAAATATGTGTTATTCCTTATTGCATATGTGGCTCTTTGCATAGTACCGGGGGATGGGGGGGGGCACCACAGTGTGGCGAAAAAAGCTAAAAAAATCACGTGAAGCCACCACCGAGCTTGTAAATACACGGAACAACAACTACTACTACTACTAGTAGTAGTAAATCCTTGTTGTTATTTATATACCAATTTTCTGAGCAAAAAGCCCCCTCAAAGCAGGCTACAAAATTCTAAACAAAAACAATTATAAAGATTGTATTTTGTACAATAAGAAATAGGGCATTGAAACAGTCACTTAACAGGAGGAGTCTGGTTGGGGTAGATGCTGGTTAATCGCAATATCTAGTATTACCAACGTCCCAAATGTCACCCCTCATTCATTTCACCCACTTGAGTCTGTCATGTCATTTTGTGAACAGGATTCTTAGAACACATTTTAATGTGCTATATATGGTAACAGATGGGTATCCAAGGAACTGTCTATTATAACCCAGTTCTTGAGCTTTTCAGGGGCAGGGGATTGTTCAACCCTTGCCTTGGTTCTGTGTGGATTGCCTTGACTTTATTCTAAGTAAGATGCCTTGTGTTAAAACAAGCTGGGAAAAGCCTCTGGGGTTTTAGAGGAAAGAGCTACAATCAGCTTCTATTCATCTTTCACAATGCATTCCTCCTTTGGAAGTGCCAACAAAGCCCACGCTGTCACATCACCTGTCAACTTGCCAAAGTGATAATGGGCAAAAGAAAGAAGGCCTGCGCGGCACTACTTTTCCCGACGATAGCAGTGCTGGGCAGAGGCACAGGCTATTCGAAACACAGAATGCCTTCCCGAATGAGGATCTCATTCACCTCAAGTATTGCTTGCAATGCTTGTCTGACTTCATTACCTGACATCTTTACCCTCCAACGCATGGCAGATAAAACGAGGTGTTCCTGTTTTATATTACCCAGCAGAGTTCGTCCCTGTAGGGACTGTAGAGATCAAGGCATTGGAAGAGAAAACCTGCTTGCGTGTCCATTTGGGGGTCACTGAACAATTGGAGGCACCTTGGCTTCAAAAGAAACATGCCCCTTTTGCCTATATTCTAACTCTGATTCAGGTCTCTGACTGCCGTTGCTTCTGGAGCTAAAACAACAACATAAGAGGAAAATATCAGTTCTTGTCCTGAACGGCATTCCAAGAATTGAGATCACGATTGTTATTAGTCATGAATCTATTGAACTGAACCTCTATGTTCATAAGCAGTGTATACCACTGGCTATCACTATTCAGGAACAACAGTGGGGGAAGTCTATTGCCTTCATCCCCTGCTGGTGGGCTTCTTGGAAGGGCCCATTTACCCACTGTAGGAAGCTGGAGTAGGGATAGCCACTTGTGAATCATCAAAAAAGAGGACATGCATCACTCAAACAGAGAACAAAAGAAGGCACCAAGTTACATAACATCCCCCTATGGTAATTTATATGTGCAGGAGCAAATGCCGTACATTTCATCATCATATAAAAGACTGTGACCAGGCGACCTGTGTGCCTTACTAAGCCTGCTGCCTGGGTGCTAACTCTTGAGAGGCAGTTCCAAGGCCCAGCCTTTCTTTGCGATGGATCTGTGGACAGTATCCAACAGTGTCATTCCATTCGTGCAAATGATGCTGCACGGGCGGAAACGAGGTCCTGAACTAGAGAGACAATCCAAGTTATGTTTGGTTGTGCATTCTGCAAGTGCATTCCACTTGTGCGACAGGTTGCACAACTGCTTTGCTCCTGTTGTGCAACTGCTTGCACAATGGTTGTGTAATGGAAAGATTCAGCGGAGCTCCCCTCGTGCTCTTTGAGTTTGAGTTTGCCCTTTATCTTTAAACCGGACTTGGACTGGACAGCTCTTTAAATAGGACTGGACGCCTTCCGACCAGAGGACAGTCCTCTGGCAGCTCTCAAATACAGGAGAGCTGCCAGAGCTGCCTGTAAAAGAGGGCACATGCCCTGCCCCTAAACTGGAGTTTGGACTGTGGCAAACTTGGGGTTAAAACCAAAGTTAAACCTTCCTAGAGCTGGCCCATTGAAACGAATGGGACTAATGGTGTCTGCTCCCAGGCTCTGAAACTCTCTGCCAAGGGAGGCAAGGTTGGCTCCGGCTCAGGTGTTCTTTCACCAACAGGCAAATGCATGTTTATTCAGGCAGGCCTTTGGCATGGAAGCTGTTCTGCGGCACAAGAGGGATTTATTTGGTTGGTTGGGCGCCATGTGTTTGTTTTATTATTGCGTTTTTTAATTGTGCTTTTGATTTATTTGATTTTCTGATTGTTTTACTGAGTTTATTATCTACCTTAAGTGCCACTTTTTGGTGGGATATAACTCAAATAAATAAATAAATAAAAATAAACAGTGATGGTGTCAATCGCATGTCTATATCCTAGGAACCAAGCTACTGAGTTTCTTTTAGGTACAGAGGGTTTATTTCGGGGGCAGCGCTTAAAGATTTTATAGCTGAGGGAGTATCCCTTGATGGTGAGGTCTGTTTGGAATTTTTATTAAAAGCTGTGGCAGTGAGTCCCATAGTCCCAAGCCTCAATTAAAAAAATAAAAAAATAAACCAGAAGCTCATTCAGTTATTCAGTTCCCAAGGGCAAGGGGCAAGCAGGAATATGTGGGACTAGCTCTGCCCGCCTTAGTGATGGGGCACATGTGGGCCATACCCCTAGCTGATGAAGCCCTACAAATGCATTCAGTGCCCACGCTCACTGAGAACATATAGATCTAGCCAGTTGAACCAATCTGAAATCGGTCACTTCTACACACATAGGTTTCCTCCAGGAACTCTGGCTAATCAGGGTTCTCAGAGCCATGTTAGAAACCCAAGTGCGTAGAAATGTCCCCCATCAGATAGGCACCATTCATGTGTCAGCTGGTGGCACTGGTCAGCATCAAGGGGGCAGGTGAAGGAGCGTTCAGAGGCCTCATTAACCATAGAGTAGGGTGACCAGATAAAATCCAGGTCAGGGCTCATATAACTTTAACAGTTGTAAAGAAAAGGGAATTTCAGCCAGTGTCATTTGTATGCAATTAGTCCCTGGTGAAATCCCCTCTTCATCACAACAGTTAAAGTTGCAGGGGCCCTGCCTTCTTTTGTATATAGTCACTCTAGTATAGTGCCTGCACCTTTAACTGTTGTGATGAAGAGGGAATTTCACCAGGAACTAATTGCATACAAATGACACCGGCTGAAATTCCCTTTTCTTTACAACTGTCAAAGTTATATGAGCCCTGACCTGGATTTTATCTGGTCAGCCTATATAACACTTTGAAAGCATCTTGAAAATAGGCACAGTCCACACCCCTCAAGCAGACCCTTACTCAAATTGGAGCTCACACTTCAACGTTGACACTATCTGCCTTCTCTGCCAGTCCCCAAGGAAAAGGGGCTGGCAAAAATGGGAAGGGGGCATCAGGCAGTGGAGAGTTCCCATTAACAAAGGAGAGGCTCCAGTCCCAACTTATTTTCAAGGTGATGAGGGGGAAAGAAAAATATCTACTTTAAAATGCACGTATGGTTTTGGCCTTAAGCCAGGGGCAGGCAACCTACAGTTCTAGGGCCACATTACTGCCTTTGGCCTAACTTTAAGCATCCCTTTCGGACTAATTTCAAAAGCGCCTCTGAATGCGATCAGTTCAGACCTTTGGCAAGAGTGATCTGTTACTTCCCCTGACAGCCTGCTGAGCAGGAAGGGAAAGGGAGAGACAGAAAATTGTGCCGTAGTTTACGAAAAGTAGCAGCAAGTCCCATGTTAACTGGCATGGTTAACGAGCAGGGTCATGGAAGGTATTAGAGAAAAGTGGGCTTCCTTCAGAAAATGGAAACCTTGCCCAAATGAGGAAAATAAAAGGGAGCATAAGCTTGCACAAAGGAGATGCAAGCAGACAATAAGAGATGCAGAAAAGCATTTTGAGGCACATATCACTAACAACATCAAGCCCAACAATAAATAATTCTTTAAATATACCAGAAGCCGGAAACTAGCTAGGGAGGCAGTTGGACTGTTGGATAACAATGGAGTCAAAGGAGTACTGAAGGAGGATAAGGAGATTGTGGAGAACAGGATGTATTCTTCTCATCTGTCTTCAGTGCAGAAGACATCGGACATATATGTGTGCATGAACCAATGTTTTCGGGAATGGAGTCTGAGGAACTGAGGCAAATCTTGGTAACAACAGATGAAGTTCTCGACCTTATTGACAAATTGAAAGCGAATAAAACACCAGGTCCAGATGGTATCCATCCTAGAGTTCTGAAAAAAGTCAAATATTAAATTGCTGATCTTCTAACAAAAATATGCAACATGTCCCTAAGATCAGCTTCTGTAGCAGAAGACTGGAAAATGGCCAATGTAATGCCAATTTTTTAAAAAGGATCCAGGAGGGATTTGGCAAATTACAGGCCAGTTAGCTTAACATCTGTTCTGGGTAAATTGGTTGAAATCATTCTTAAAGATAAAATTAGTAAGCACATAGAAGGGCAAGCCTTGCTGAAAAAGAATCAACATGGCTTCTGCAAAGCTAAGACTTGTCTCACTAAGCTTTTAGAGTTCTTTTAGAGTTCTTTCAATAAACATGTGAAAAGGGGTGATCTGGTAGACATTGTTTAATTGGACTTCCAAGTAACATAGTCCCTCCCCCAAAACTCCTGAACAAACGATTTAGCAGTCTTGGAAAAAGAGGAGAGGTCCTCATATGGATCAGTAACTGGCTGAAGAACAGAGAGTAGGAAGAAATGGTAAATTCTCCCAATGGAGGGATGTTAATAGTGGGGTCCCACATGGATCTGTGTTGTGACCAGTGCTTCTCAACTTGTTCATAAATGATCTGGAATTAGGAGTGAGCAGTGAAGTGGCCAAGTTTGCTGATGACACCAAATTATTTAGGGTTGTTAAAGCAAAAAGGGATTGGGAGGAGTTCTAAATGGAACTCTCTAAACTGGGAGAATGGGCATCCAAATGGCAAATGTGGTTCAATGTGAGCAAATGTAAAGTGATGCACAGTGGGGCAAAAAAGAAATTGCCAATATCATACAGACCTTATACAAAACTATGTTGTGACCACACCACACTTAAAAAAAACTATTGTAGAGCTTGAGAAAGTGCAGAAAAGGGCAACTAAAATGATCAAGGGGCTGGAGCAACTCCCCTATGAGAGAAGGTTACAACGACTGGGATCGTTTAACTTGTAGAAAAGACGAATAAGGGGAGACATGATAGAGGTGTGCAAATTATGCATGGTATTGAGAATGTGGACAGGGAGACATTCCCCAGGTGGCTTCTAGGAGGAGGGCCTTCTCTGCTGTGGCACCCCAGCTGTGGAATGAGCTCCCTAGAGAGGTTTGCCTGGAACCTACATTACACTCTTTTCAATGCCAGGTGAAGACTCCTTTTTATTTTCTCAGTATTTTAACATTTTACCATCTTAGTCTTTTAACTTTGCTGTTTTAAAACTGTATTTAAAGCTGTATTTTAAATCTCTGTATTGCTGCTTGGTTATTCTGGTTGTGCTTTTATTATATTGTATTTTTTTTAATTATGTTTTTATACTGTCGTTGTTTTATATTTTGAATGGTTTTTATGGGTTTAATTTTTGTAAATTGCCCAGAGAGCTTTGGCTATTGGGCGGTATAGAAATGCAATTAATTAATTAATTAATTAAACTGGAAATTGGGGTCATCCCATGAAACCGATTGTGGGGGATTCAGGTCAGATAAAAGGAAGTACTATGGAATTTGTTACCACAAGTGATGGCCACCACCTGCTGGGGAACATGGGCAGGGGGGTGCTGTTGCACTCATATCCTGCTTGGGGGTTTCGCATGGGTAGCTGGTTGGCCATTGTATGAAGAAAATTCTGGACTGGATGGTCCCTTGGTCTGTTCCAGCATCAGGGCTCTTCTAATGTTCTTAAAATGGGTGGCCCACTCTCTTTTGGCTCTGACCTTGCCGGCTGCTGGCTTTGGCTCCATCTGTATCAGTAGGCAGAACTAAGGAGACGGGCAGGGAGTCAGATGGAAGAGGCAGTCAGTGACACCTGATTGAAGGAATACTCACCCAATCAGGAAGTGACACAGCAGTCAGTGACTCAGCACTCTAGGGAGTCAGTCAGGGCTAAAGAGAAGCTAGGTAGGAGAGTATGGCTGAATTTGGACGACATATTAGGCAATGGAAGGGTAAATAGCGTACTGACCGTGCGTTACACAGGCGGTGCTCCCCAAATGACATGCTGCAGCCACTGCTGCTCGGCACTGGCAAACGCTCCGGTTGCTAATAACGGATGGTGGCCATTTTGGTTGCGGCGTCTGCTCCCTCCCCCTCCCTCAGTCCTCCAGCTGTATCCCAGCATGCACCGTGAGTTTTGCTGGCTGTATAGAGCAGCTGGGGGGTTTCGGCTTCTCTGGCCGGCAGAACTCTATTCCCAAACAGAATAGTCCACTGAGAGGGGGGGGGGACCAATTCTGATGACAAGTTAAACAACGGGGCTTCGGGCTAAACAACGTGCAAGCCCGTTGTTTCCCTCCGTTGTTTAAATTGCCCGATTAGTGTACTCTCAGTTGTGGGTACGTTGTGTGTTACTCCCCATACGACACAATAAGCAACAAACTGACGATTGTTCCCCCCTCCTCCGTTGCCTAATATGTCATCCGAATTCAGCCTATATGTTTGTTTGAGGCAATAAATGTTTTAGTTGTTATACAGCACTGCATTCCTCATTTTCTACAAACACATCTTTGAAACACCATCCACCACGAACGTGCCACCCTTGATGGATTACCTGTGAGGAAATGCAGCCTTTGCCCGAAAAAAGAGGTTTGCTCACCAAGGCTTAGGCAAAGGAATCATTATTACAAAGGGATTCCTGTATAGAAATTGTACACAATTTGAAGCAGCCCTATGGTCCTGGGTAAATCTTCCAGCAACCCCCAGAAGTGGGTATTTGTGTGCATGTATAGCTAGCTTCTGGAGCCTTTCTCTAACCAGCTCTATCATCTCATATTCAGCTGTGAGTTGATTCATGTTTAGTTTCATACTGGATTTTGTATTTTTTCTATTCATTCCTTTTCATGTTATTGCTGCTATTGATGTATGGAAGAAAACCAGGTGTGATAAATAAACTGCCTGGCAGTAATGAAGATATCAGCACCGTAAATTCGCCACTTTATCAAAAGACCAATTGTTTAATGTCCGTGACCGAGGCTAGCTTCAGGCAGGGAAGGAAAGCATCTAGTGCCGTGACAAATGATACTTATATTTAAAGTAAAATAGTACTTCTGTAATGTGCATTGAAACTTGCTCTTGGCTTTAACTACAGAATTGCTTCAGGACAGGGGGGGGGGAGAAAGAAAATTGAAAAGCTGATGTCTACACTCACGCTTTGCATAATAATCTCACCTTTTAGATATAAATCTCTGTCAAGGCCAAATGCCAGGACACTATGCTTGTTACAGTGTCTTTGTAAAAAATGCCATGGTTTAAGAAAATGGAATAAAATTGCAGTTCCTAAATAGGCTATTTTATTTCAAACGCCGTCCTCACGTAAGTGTTGTGCAAAATCCATCCATGCTGGAGGTTGTTGTGAGATTCTGAAAATCCTGCTTATTCATTTTCTAGGAAATCCCCGGGATGACTCCACAGTGGTGCTAGGTCATTTATATGATGGAGCAGCCATTGCGGAGCCATCCCAGGTCTTTCCCCCAAAGATCCGAATTAAAAAAGTCGGGCTCTTCAAATGACACCGGCTCATCTGTGTCTGTCTCCTTGCTCCGGTGTTGCAACAGAGGCGTGGCTGGCCGATGAGGACCCATGATTGGTCACTGTTGAGCAGACAGGAAGGAGGAGGCGGACCAGCAAGCCGCTGGAATGCCTCCGCACTGGGGGAAATCAAGCTGCATGAGGTAAGGAGAAGGAGGGCTGCATGGAGAGCAATCGCTCTCCATGGAAAGCGATGAGTTTGGGGGGCGACCAGAGGAGCTAAGCCAGAGCTCCCCGCCAGCTTGAGAAGATGCAGCAGAGCGGCTCCTCTCCCCTCCCATAGATACAAATCCCGTGCTCGCTCCTTCGTGTGGGGACAACCCTGCAGGGCTCCTGGCTCCAATGCACTGTCATCAAGACAGCCCCTAGGTGTGCTTTTCTGTGAAAATAGATTTTCTGCAATAATTACCATATCTATTGTACTAGTTTATTATGTTGGTCTTCTATTAGTTAGCTAAATGTATTATGCATTGCTTTCTGCATTCTTGTTACATACCGAGTGATATGACAGAAGAGGCTATCCAGTGGTAGCTTCGGTGTTCCATTTGATATTAGGTGTTCTCCCGTCATCAAACCAAAAGGTATCTAGAAATGAAATAAAGAAAGAAGACAAAAGACATTGAGCCAATGTACAGGGAAGAGTTTGCCCTGTGTTTTCCCTAATAATAAAAAAAAACACCTTTCCCATGTAAAACACAATCTTTTCCATATACCTACATTTTTAATTGATGAAAAAATTGCAATGTTTTTCCACTGGGGTGAGGGAGAGAATAAAATCAGTAATTGCATTGTTAAACATGTGAGACTAGTTAGATAATAGCATCTTTTAATGGACGTACACAAAAGAGAAGGCCTTTTCTGCAGTGGCCCCACACCTCTGGAATAAGCTGTCATCAGGGGTCTGACAGGGCCCATCATTGCAGGCTTTTAAGGAGGCCCTGAAAATGTACTGCTTTATTCTAGCGTTCGCTGGATTCTGTTTTATCGGATTGGGTTGTGCCTGCAGTTGTTTTTTATAAGTTTTATTTTAAGATGGTGTTTGCTGTTTTTTAAGAATGTTTGCTGCTGTTGCTCTTGTTTTTATTGTTTTTAAGGTTTATATTGTGTTTTTATCGTTTCTAATACTGCCTTGCTTTTTATTATGTGTTTTATTGTTGTACACTGCCTTGGGAGGGCTCCTGCCTTGAAATGCGGCCAAGAAATACTTTAAATAAATATATCTATTAAAAAAAACCAATTTCTGTTCCCCTTTAAAAATCTGATCTGTCTCTTAGTGGAGCCTTTTTGTCTATCTCACTGGGTTGAATGGGGTCCTAAAACCATTTCA
Organism: Anniella stebbinsi; assembly: GCA_029215795.1. Lineage (NCBI taxonomy): Eukaryota > Metazoa > Chordata > Lepidosauria > Squamata > Anniellidae > Anniella > Anniella stebbinsi. The sequence continues at coordinate 158,906,816 of JARDYH010000002.1, read as the reverse complement.
TTATTGCACTTTCCCCCCTCTTAAATGAGAAAAGTGGCCATCTTAGGTTGAAATCTGTGCTTAACTGTAACAGAGAGAAATTGCAATTTATTTTGTAAACCTCATGGCTGCCTCTAGCAGATGGGCTGTTATAGTGAAGAATGTTGCGTCCCTTACAGAAATGAAGACTAATAAAGCTCTTTATTGGGGTTGGTGGAGATTCCTTTAATGGAATGATGTTCCTTAAAAGTGTGTGTGTGTGGGGGGGGAGTTGTTTACTTTTGCTTCTTTTGATCAAAAAAACAAAAACAAATCCAGGGGATGGACTGTTTGGTGGTAGAGTAGAAGGTCCCAGGTCCGGTCTTTGGCATCTTCAGTTAGAAGGGATCTTGTAGGAGGAAATGTGAAAGATCTCTTCCTTGAAACCCTGGAAAGTTGGTGCCTGTCAATACAGGCAGTACTGGGGTACATGATCAAATAGTCTGACCTGATGTAAGTTAGCTTCCTGTTTCTAAAAGTGTTAACATTTGTTTTTACTAAACACGTTGTGAACTGCTCAAGCCATGTTCTTGACTCCTTCTCTCTTGGGAAATGCTCTTCCTCGGTAATTATTTTTTCTTAAGTTGAGCAGCCAAGAATATTACTTCTTAAAAAGAGTGAAAAATTACGCTTATGGTTTATTTACAAGTCCTTTCTTGAAGAAATGGCACAGTAACCGTGACGGTGACCTTACTCCCCCCTCCCCCCCGTCGCCCAATGCTACTGGCAGTTACATAGTGTGCTTCTAAATTTAAACTGTTGCCCTCCGTCAGCGGTACAGAATTAGAAAATCTGCTTTCTACTGCAATACTATGCTTGTTTGCTCAAAAGAAAGTCCCATTGCATTCAATAGGGCTTACTCCCTAGTAAGTATGTTTAGGATTGCAATCTTAATCACCAAATGAAATATGCATTTGCTACTGGTTGCTTGTAGGTTTTTGACCTGAATTTTCTGATATTAGTTTCTGTTCAAATTCTCCATCTGCTCAGAGAAGAGCCAGAGTTTTATCTTGCCAGGAAAATTGAAGAATGACAATACTAAGCCCCATGTAACATGTTTATATGTGCACTTAAACCAGTCTATAATCCTTATTTTAAATTACAAGGATAAGAAATTACGTATTGATTCCTCGGGTGTGAATCAAATCTTGTATTGACTTAGAAGCCCATATAACATTTTTAAAAAATCTTGCAATTATACCTAGATTTTCACTGTTGTAATGTCTGCCTATAACTTTCAAAAAGAAAGAAAGAAAAACATTTCTTTTTTCTTTGCAAAATGGTATCGAGTAGCTGTCTTTTCCTGCAAAAGGGGGGTGGGGAACCTTTTTCTCGAATGGAGGACTGTATTCCCTTGGTGGTAATTGTTGGGGGTGAGTAGGTCTGAAGCCAAAGATGGATGGGTCACACAACTTTTCGGTCTCTTTCTGCCCTCCCTGCACCAACTCTTTTCCTCATTCCCTCTTCCTTCCCGGGCCGCAGCCTGGGAAGGGACAGATTGGACTTTCAGCTTCAGGTTGAGGCCTGCAGAATGCTGTGGATGCTTTAAATACTCCTGGGTGAAGCATACCTGGATAAAGAAGATGTAAAACTGAAACATCATTTAGCAATTTTACAACACAGATACCAGTTGATCTGAATGCAATAAATGCATCCATCCGCGTGTGAAATGAACAGAGATCTAGGTAAAACATCTATCCATATTGAGTATATTGGCGTCCTCTTCAGTCATTCGTGCACATTTGCAACCTGCTGCTCTTTTATAAAAGTGTTAATTAAAACCTGAAGGCAGATGGCAAATCTGAAATGGAACGCATTAGGGTAACCACAATACCTTGGTGCAATGTAAATTACTTAGTCAGGCCCAAATACTTGGCTAGCATGAATTCCTGTTATTGTTGCTGTACTAAGTGGAGGTACTGTAACTGATGGGGGAGGGATGAATCCATGGGGGCTGCCCCCCTCAGGGATATTCCAGACCCTTCCTGAATGTTCCGTTTTCATTAAAAAAGAAAAGGAAAGGGGGGAGTCTTCTTTTGTTCATGGCGATATAGGAGAAAGTGTGCAGGCCGTATCCTCTCCAATTGGCCAATAAGAAGTAATGTTGCTTCGTACTATGAATTTGTTTGGATCCATGAATACAAAGGCGCTAGGATAAATCACAAGATCAAGGCACTTATTTTTAATTATATGAAATTAAATTTTACTTTATTAATGGGAAGTTGCTTTATACTATGCAAGACCATTAGTCCATGTCGGTCAATATTTTTTAGACTGACTGATAGTGGCTCTCTAGGGTCTGGACAGGGGTCTTCCCTTGCCCTGTCTGGAGACACCAGGGATTGAACCTGGGACCTTCTGCATAACCCCCTGAGCTAAAACCCTTCCCCAATTAAGGGCACAATCCTATGCATTGTTTAGACAGAAAAAAAAATCTACAATACCCAACATTCCCCAGCCAGCATGGCATGGGTGGCTGGGGAATGTTTGGAGCTGTAGGACTTTTTTTCTGTCTAAGCCTGCATAGGATTGCACCTTATATTGCTTCAATCATATTAGGCTACCTGTATTTATGTTCTGCTGTTTTGCGGTGATTTCCCCCTCCCTTCTCCCCAACATGACTAGCTGTGAGCCAGCTTAGTGGAGTTCTGCTCGCTTTTGAGAGGTGAGAACCTGGTCCAAAGCATTCACTGTAAAGGGTCTACATTATAACATACTGCCATATCAAGTTCTTTTATAACGAGGATACTGTCTTGGAGTGTACACATAGATACTGTGTACACTCCAAGACTTGAGAAAAAAGCACATCTTCAGGCACCATGAACCAGTATGTTTTGTGTTTGCTATTGCTGTGAGTGGGGACCCAAGTCCACAATTTCCCTGATCGCCCCACGGCTGGCTCTACTGTTAGGCAGTGAGTCAGCCCCCTCAGAGTTGCAGCAAGGTATTGGAGCATAACACTGAAGGATGCATAACAATTTGCTCACAGGACAGAAGTGGGCAGCTCTAGGAGTAGAAAACAGTTCAGTATTCCTTTGAGAAGGGGCAGGACACACAACAGTCATCCAATGAATGCTATTCCAGTGATCTGAGGTTGTACTCTTAAGGGAAGATGGGCAGGTCACCATATGGGGCAAGATCCAATAGTGTCATTCCTCAAACTCAAATACTGCTAGCAGAGATCTGCAGAAACTTTCCATTGTGCAAGTGGCTGCCCATTACACTTGCACAACCAGTTGTGCAAGCAGTTGAGCAATGGGTTTCACAATGCACGTTGCACAAGAGTTATGTGCAGCGGGTTGCGCAACTGGTTTCAAAAACAATGCACAATTGCTTGTGCAAAGATAACTTTAGTTGGATTCTCGTGCATAGTTCAGAACCTAGTTTACAGTAGTGCAACATCATTTTCACTAATGGAATGACACAGTTGGATACTGCTACAGCATCCACAAAGTTAGGATAATAAAAATGTGAAAAGCTTGGAGGGGAGCAATCCTATGCCCCTTAGACAGCATCTGGGGGTACACTGGATTGGTCGGTTGTTGGGATCCGACTGCAGAACCAGGGCTCTGACTCTGGGCCCCAGAAACTGCTCCCCTCCCTTTCCCCCGAATAGCCACACAGTTCTCCTTGCGCCAGCTACGTTGCCATGCTCAGATATGGAGTGTGAAGACTTGGGGGCGGGGAAGGGAGAAGATGGGAGGAGCTACATTACGCAGCTTCCCATGCGTGGCCCAGCCTCTTTGCCTCCTGCTCGGAATTCCCACAGCTACACGGGCAAAACTGCCCATCTTACCAAAAATGCAGGGCAGCCAGACCATGGAAGTGAAAATTGTTTCCGTGCTTTGGCCACCCTGCATTGGATACTGACTGTCTCTTGATAGGATTGCACCCTAAGCCACTGATGTTGCATAACTATCTCTTTCCTGTTTTTGTATGTCATGTCAACAGTATGCCTGCTCAGCTGAGGTTGATCAAAATTGTAGTTCAACAATATCCGGAGGGCCAAATGTTCCCCATCTAAGTAAACTGAAGCCTTGGTCTTTGTCGGTAATGGCCAGTGGTTAATGGTCCTTGCCCGATGTCTCCGACTTTGTCCATACTAAACATTTATTAACAAAATGTGGTGCACTGAATTTATTTCCCTTTCCTTGTTTGACACCAAATTTGAGAATCAAAGACTTGCTATTTGCTGACAGTTGGGGCAGCAATTTTCTGGGTTTACTGATAATGAAACAGCACATTTTTACAAATTGAACAAACGTTATCTTGCTACTGATTTAAAGAACAATGAAAGATGAAACACCGTTTTTATTTTATGTTGCCTCATATTTATGGTGCTCTTGTACCATAAACATTTCTTTGCCAGGGTGGAAAAATCAGTTATTCTTTGAGAGTCAATTCGCTGCAGAAAAATATTGGATTGCCATAAAATCTCTATTTTAGCAGCTTAGTTCTAAATAGGAGAGAGTGTAACTAACATCCTAGTACTGTAGTAGAAAAGGGAAAAATACACCATGGCCACAGTGCAGTCTGATTTCAGCACTTTTAAGCCCTTAATATATTATTATTATTAAAGCATTTTAGCCTGCTTGTCAGCTGAAAAAGGCTTCCAGTACAGTATGCAAAGATTAATAATATAAGACAGCTCCTGGCCTCAGGTTTAGAGTACAATCGAAAGACATAACACAAAAAGAAAACAGATTGGGAGGGAGGAGAACAAAAACACACAGCAAATTCGGGTGTTTGCTCTTAATTGCGAAGGTTTTAGAAGTGTTCTTTCTGGCAGGGAGTGGTGGAGCGAGTTCCCTGCAGCCATTCCTTCTCTGGACGATGTATGAGCCAGCGTGGTGTAGTGGTTAGAGTGTTGGACTGGGAGTTGGGAGATGCAGGTTCGAGTCCCCACTCAGCCATGGAAGCCCACTGGGTGACTTTGGGCCAGTCACAGACTCTCAGCCCAACCTACCTCACAGGGTTGTTGTTGTATGCTGCCTAGAGTTCCTTAAGGAGGAAAAAAGATAGGGTATAAATATAATGTAATAAATAAATGAGGTCAGGTTGGTTTCCCCCTTGCTATTATGTTCTTTTTGGGATGCAAGGGGAGCAGCCTCCCAATGTCCCTTGGTCTCCTGGCTGATAGTAGAGTGCCATGGTGACTTTCAGTTCTGCTGTCCCAGGTCAACAGAGGAGTTGAACAATTGGGTTCCAATCCAGGGAAAGGTCATTGTGCCTAAGTCCCATTCAAGGATTTGAAGTGAGTGAATCAAGTTAGTGGTGATTGACTTAATCTCATTGTTTTCAGTTGGCCTTAGTTAAGACTAACGATTAGCATTACTGTTTCCAGTTGAAATCCATGGGTCTTAAACAAACTTAACTTTGCCTTGCTGGATCATGCCCATGTGTTTAAATTCCCAGGCCTCCACTTCCTGGGTGGAGGAACAGAAGGCATCTCAGGGCTATGATACTAGTCCATACCATGGAGGACCCCCTACCACTCCCAAGGTGAACCCAGCATGCAAATGGGCTGCCCAATGACTGAATTCTTGTCCTGTGCCACACCAAACTCTGTAAGCTGTGATCAATAACATTGTGGCCATTTATAAGTCATTCCTGGCTATGTGTGTTTATTACACCTCCCTTCCGCCTGCACCCTATTAGCACTGCGGAGCACAATAGGCTATTTTGGAGCACATAACTGGAGAAGTTCAGATAAAAACAGTTTGGAAACCAGACTGTGTATCAGGTTGACTACATCATACTTTTAATAAACCTCATTTGAATTTGGTAGTCTGATCTCAGGTGTATGTTTGAATACAGAACAAGAGAGACTATCGCTCAATCTTGATACCATGAATTTCTACTCTGGGATGCTTGTACTCTTCTTCCATTTCACCAGCTATGTTTTACACAAAAATGATGAATGCGTTTTTTGTTTTGTCTTCACCGATGGTGATAGGCTATCAGGAACTTGACTAGAACCACTGTTCCTCCTGACTGACTCGTTGCAGTTTTAAAAAACAGGTTTCTTTCAGCTGATAATCAACATAAATGGATTTGTCCAATGCTATCTACTTTTCCTTGTACTACACTGGATGCTTGAACTCAACTCCCCTACATCCAAGGGGAGTTGAGGACTGCTTTCTTATGAGTGCAGGTATCAAGCAAGCCAGCATAACCTGTGACCTGTCAAGTCAAATGCATACCATCATCATCCATGTACTGTGGCCTACTAAGAAGTTTATTGAGGCCCCTAGTAGCCACTGCACAAGTTTGGTAGTCTGTATTTGGCTCATTTTATTGTTACTATGTTTGCTAGTATGAATATCTGACTTTGCAAGGTGCTCCTGTAATGTTAATAGCAGCAAAGAGACATTTGGCCAATTAGTTGTTGCCTCTTCCATCATGAAGCACATAAGAAGAGCCTTCCTGGATCCGATGAAAGGCCTGCCTAGTCCAGCATTCTGTTTGCACAGTGGCCAACCAAATGCTTATGGGAAACCCACAAGCAGGACATGAATGCAACAGCTCCCTCCCGTTCCTCCTCCTGTTCCCCAGCAACTAGCTGAAGCCGCATCCTCTGGACTTCTCTCTGATCTTGATTCACAGTTAGGAATCAGCAACCTGCCTATTACTATATTGGCTTTCAATCAAGGTTCCATCCACCCTGTAAAATAGTACAATGCCCCTGATGTACTTCTGGTTGGAGGATACACAGGAAATGAATGAATGAATGAATGAGAGCAGGATTACTGGTCGGAAGTGGGAAAGCTTCTTTATTGTGAGCTTTGGCACCTATCATATAAGAGGATGGGGTTGTGCTAATCCCAGCTCTGAGCTGGATTAACTTTTTCAAAAGAAAAAAGAAAAATGCTGCGAGTATCACACAATGCAGCTTTCTGATGTAGTATCCTTACGGGGCACAACCTGCTTTTATTTTTTTAAACCCTTGCACATTAGTAATTACTGCCATCAGAAGAGAGCAGAAATATGTCACATTTGCTACGTCACATGTTTGCTTAACTGAGATCCTTGCAGATAAAATGGAATCTAAATAATTTTTTGTCTGAGAACTATTAGAGACCTTTTTCATAAGTCAATTCTACTTTCAAGAAATTGGGTGAACTGTTCTGTGTGATCATTACAAAGGTTCTGAAGCTCACATCAGAATCATCATGGTGGTAGCAAAATAGAATTTATCATTCACTATGACTATGAACCATATGCCATAAATTGCCATTCTTTATCAGACACGCTAAATTGATTGTCCAAGTTTAACAATTACTGTTTCCTCTTGAGTTCAGTCTTCAGAATATATTAGGATAAATAGACACTTTAAGGCAGCATCCATAATCTTTTTGGAAATTGTGTCTGGTCATCTATCAAGAGCATAATTTGACTGCCAGAAATGTCCTAGCTTGATTTGAACCTCCCCCCCCCCCCCCCGTTCTGCAAACTGCAAACTACATAGATTTTGAGATGAATCCTAAGGTAAAGAAACCGTGAAAAGTTCATGACAAGCTTCTGAGCTAGAGAATGTGACAATGAATTTGGAAGGAGATCTGCATTATAATACGGACCCCTTTTTCATTACCCATATATCTCACTTTTTTTGGTCTCCGGTGGTAGTTGAAAAATGTTCTTCCATTTCTTCCAGTTTGATTCTCACTTTTAATGGTTGTGTACTCAACAGGGATAGCAACAACCATGTTCTTTTGTTGTTCTAGTATTTTTTGTTGGGATTGCATTTTGACATCTAGGTGAAATTGAGTTGTCTGAATGGTTCAAATACCTTGTTGGCCTTGCAGTCATCCCAGCATCTTACTCCTTAGTCAGTGTACTTACCAAAAGAATACTGGCCATGGAACCTATTTTTCAGATTCCTTTCCTTCCATGGTGATCCCTCAACATAGATTAAAAACCCACTGGTTGTCTGAGTCTGGTGTTAATCTGGTAATAAGCAACATCTTTTTCGTCTTATCACCATGTTTGTCTTTCATCTGCATTTTTTGTCTTTTTTTCAATAGCAACCACATCTTCAAATATTTGAGGAATACTATTAAGTTTCACATTTTTAGAATGTGGTCACATGATGCCAATCTCTTGGGCAAAGGCCTTATGGTTGTAAGTCTAGGGATAACATGCACCACATTCTTGTTGCTTTCAGATCTTTCTAGCTTCACTGTAAGCCTTTCCACTGCAAAGGAACCTCTGCACATTTAACACAGGATCTGGAGAAGGTTCTCTGGAGGAGATGGTAGGACCCGCTCTAGAGCAAACACACAAACACACTGGCAAGGCTGACTGGATTTTGCCTGACTGGAATGGAGAACATGCTCAACATTCTCCTGAGATGTCCACACATTGAAGGGGAAAGTGAAGAATGAGAAAGGGAAGCTTGTCTGCCATTAGCAATCTTCTACATGAATAACTCCTGCTCAGATTCCAAGGAATCCGAGGGTTTCCCAAAAGTGGGTTGTGAACCACTGCTGTCCTGTTTACAGAGGCTTGGGCTTGGAGAGGATCTAGGGTAGTGATTAATGGCCCATAGTTGAAACCCACACTGTTCTCAGGCTCCAGTATAGGTAAGGAGCAAGCAGGTAGTGAGGTCAAAGCAGTCTAGGATCGATACCAGCACAGTTCCATGCAGACAAGGTTTCAACAAGAGACTCAGAGTCTAGCTACACCCGCAGGATAAAACACTTTGAAAACGTTTTGAAAACTATATATGGATTGTGTCCTGGGCCCTAACCATTTTAAACCGTTTTAAAGCAGTAGTGTAGATAGGCTGACAGTTTTAAGAACTGTTGGGGCCCAGGACACACTCCACATACAGTTTTCAAAACATTTTCAATGTGTTTTATCCTGCGTGTGTAGATAGGCTCATAGTCAATGTCAATTCAAGGCTCCTTACAGGAGTTCCATCAGAAGGAGTTCTAGGGGTGGCAGACAAGGATTCAGCAAGGGCAGTGTTCAAAGGCAGTCCAACATGATTTAGAAAACTCCTGTCAGAAAGAGATGTACAGAAAGAAAACATGTTTCAAGTTGCTGGAAAATATAACATTGTTTTCGATGAACAGAGACATTTCAGCAGCTCACCTAGCCTGGAACTGAGCCTTTTCAGCAAAAGCTTCCAGAACCCTATTCAAGGTTCAGCTGTAGCTCATCAGAAGCTTTTGGTTCCTCTCATAAGAAGAACCCTTACACATGAGGAGCCAATGACTCATGAACCGTGCACTTCTCCTCAGCGTAATTTCTCTGGCTGCCTCTTCAGGTGTTATTGCTCTCAGGGGTTCAATGGTCAGAGCTCTCCTCTTGGGAGTCTGTGTGGACCCTTGGCTGCCTTGCTCGAGGGGACAGCATCTTCTTGGAGTGTTGGCATGGGTGGTTCTTGAGTGTCATCAGTTATTTAGGGCTCTGGGTCCTTCTCAGAGGAGGAATCTAGCCTCCTTAAATGTATCAGGCCTTATCCTTCCTCATCACCATTTTTTAAAAGTTTTTGCCTAAAATTCCCACTGCATGAATTAAGTACAAGTGGCCCCAAAATTTGGCTCTTGGCTTGAGACACGGTTGAACCAAATCAGTCTATCCCTTTTAGGCTATTTTGTAGGACAAAGCATTTTCTTGTGGAGTAGGTTTCTTTCTGCATCCACTTAGCTTTTCCTCTGTAATTTACAAGGGAGCTTTACTACTACCTACATTCCCTGAGCCATCTATTTCTTCAGAAATTTCATAAACCTGTCTAACCATCATTATGGGGGCTTTTAGTAACAGTCGGCTATTGATTTGGCAGGCTCTTTCTGTCTTATTAACCAAGCTGTTAGCTACCTTCTGTCAGCTATCATGCCACTGATAAATCTTTTGCTTAGAAATGAATTGCAATGCTTCTGCTCCCGTTACTTTGATATGATAGTCTAGAAGTAGCTTCTGGCTATTTGTCAGTTACGTATTGATTTCCCTCCAACCTTAACTTCGTTATCTTTCCCCAACTCTTTTCTCCCATTGCAATGTATTTCCAATCTATTGACCAACATTACGAAAGAATATCTCATGAGAACTCTTCCTTATAAGTAGATAATGTTAAGTGAATTGACGAAAATGCCATTTCAGTTTTACCAAATAATATATTCATTGTTGAGACATATCGTCTTGTCAGTTAAGAGAAGAATGGGATAGCCAAATCTGCAAGATCAGTTTGGTGAAGTTTGATCTTTGGGCCCTTAGCAGATGAAACGGATATCACCAGAAGAAAGAAAACTGTAGGCAGTATCTGCCTTCACTGTTACTGATGATCCACGCACATGGCAACTTTAATTTCTGTATAAAGTGTTGGTTATTACCTTTAAAGCCCTACATGGTTTGGGTCTAGGTTACCTGCAGGATCGCCTTCCTCCGTACAATCCGCCCCACACGCTCAGGTCCTCTGGGAAGAATTTGCTTCAGTCAGCCAAAACTAGGCTGACAACCGTTACCCCGACAACCTTCTCTTCTGCCGCTCCCAGACTGTGGAACGGCCTGCTGGTAGAGATTCGTCAATTTAACAGTCTTTCTGACTTTAAGAAAGTCAGAAAGACTGATCTCTTCCAGCAGGCCTACCCAGCTGAATTTTAAGATGTTTCATTGTTATTTTAATAATGTATTAGTTTTATATGTTTTTAATAATTCATTAGTTTTGTACATTTTAATCAGTTTTATGTATTTCATGCTGTTTTGTATTTAATGTTGTTCCCTGCCTCGATCCACAGGGAGAGGTGTGTAAGAATTATTATTATTATTATTATTATTATTATTATTAGTCCCGTGTCCAAATAATCTCTGGCACAATGCAGTGAAGGCTAGTGGCCCTGATGTCAGTGGGGTGGTGAATCCAGTCCGGGTTTCAGTCAGAAGCAGTCAGAACTTTAAAGGAGCTATCCAAGGTGAACCACACCTTGGATAGCTCCTCTAGAGTCCTGATTAAAACCTGGAGCAGATTTACTGCCCCACTGCGATTGGAGCCACCAGCCTCCACAGGCACAACGGGAGAATTTAATATTCATTTGGGAAAGCAACTTCACCACATGGATGTTTATGTGTACTGCTTTCACCTTTTCATTCTGTAAAAGAAGCCACCAGGATCTTGATGCTAGGCTTTCAGATGTTCTGGATTTGTGATGCTTCCTCCAGCAGAGCCTTCCTTGCTAAGTTACTTTTTGTGTGTGTGGTTCGCGGGCCATCACATGGGGGGCTGTGTATGATAAAGGGCAAAGAAGACAGCATTTGCCTTCTTGTTCAGGAACTGACTGATATCACAAGTGTTTAAGATGACATTGGCTCAATTCGGACGACACGATAGTCAATGGTGGGGTAATAATCAACTTTACAGTTGTTCAACTAGGGGGTACTCCCCACACAACATGGTAATAAATAATCAATTGTGGTGTGGATTAGGATCAGCGCTGAGTTGACTATGGCAGCATTCGGATGACACGATAGTGAATACAATTGACAATTGTTTCCCCCACACCAGTTGTTTATTGTGTCGTCCGAATTGAGCCACTGTCTCTGTCATGGAAGTCTTAGATAGAGCAGGGACTTGGAAACTCCTTGGACTCCAAGCCCAGCACCTGGAGGAATCCCCACAGCAATTTCTGATCTGAGATTCCCCTGGTTGCTGCTCTCCCTCCCATTGGATGTGAGTGGTGGGGACTCACCAACTGCTCCAAGCCATGGACTCAGCTGACAGTGGGAGCTGCAACTGCTCTTCCCAGCGCCAGCTGAGTGGCTTTATGCACCACCTGTCATCTCCCCTCCATGCAGATGATGAGCACCGTGCAAAGCCAGGGACTCAGCCGGCTGCTCCTCCCAGTACCAGCCAAATCCCTTTCTCGATGCGGAGAGAGACCTGGAACGCCATGCCTCTCACAGCATGGAGAAAAGCAAAATGAATGAGGGCGGTGCAATCACAGCAGTGGGTGTGGCCATGTCCACTGACATAATCCAGCCCATAGAGGGCCTAGTGGGGTCAACGCAGCCTCCCATCACGTACCAGTTCTGCAACCCTGGCAAAGAGGGAGGGTAGCCAGATGCAAAAGAAGACAAGGCTCCTGTGCCTTTAACAGCTGTGTAGAAGATGGTATTTCATCTGCTGAAATCCCCTCTTTTACACAACTCTCCCTTTTTTGCATCGGGTCACATTACTTAGAGCAGGGATGGGCAGACTTTAGGCTTGTGAGAGCAAATTCATTTGTTTGTTTGTTTTACTAGAACACCAAGATCCACCACTGGAGCAAAAGACACACACTTAGAATGAAAGAATTCTGAGCCCAGGAATTAGTGTTGAGCTCCAGAAGGGACTGGAGCTTGGAGTCTTTCCACATAGAAAAATTCATGGCTTGTTATCCCAAAGGTTCTTCATTTCTGCCGTACAATTTAGGGCAGGGGTTTGGGGGAAGTTGCTTTTGTTGTTGCTTTTGTTAATCTATTGATAGTCAGAAACCCTTGTGGTTCTAGTGCAAATCAGCCAGAGGTGATCTACCTTCTGCCCGCACCTGACTTAGAGGACACAGTGGTCAGAAAGCTTGTAGCCTTTCTCCAACAAGAACAGAACAGAACCAGGAAATGCCTGACTCCACCCTGATACAACAAAGTCCGGTGCCACTGAGGGACTAAATTTCATAATGACACCATCCACAGTCTCTGAAGTCTGCCTGGCAACTCTGTCTCCTCTACTTATTATTTGCTGTACCACAATAATGAGCAACTGGCAGCTCAGGGGCTCAGTCCTGCCCACTTGGCTCCCTTGCATAACCTCCAATCCCAGGGACCCCCCCCCCTTGTTATGTGACAACAGCCCCTTTCTCCTACCCACTGTAATCAGAAATCAAGAGAGGCTCATTGGAATGTGTTCCTAATGCAACTCAGTACTCAGTACAATTTGCACAAGGGGAGGGCTCTGCCAAACGTGCTCTTCTCAATGAGAGAATGAGGGTGGGGGAGGAGAGCAGAGGATTTCAAAAAGCTCCGGGCTCTCTGCTGTAGTTTCAAAGAGGATGACAGGAAAGCAATGTGCTGCCAAAGCCCCAGTGGCTGCCTGCACCATGAAAGGGGCTGTGCTGTATTTCAGGGGCTGCAGGAGTGAGTCAGTGGGTGGAGCCAGAGGTATTGATCATGGAACCATTGCTCAATTCATGAGATGGCGCGTCTTCTTCTTTTTTTAAAAAAAAACCCCACTTACTGAGGAGGGTTGTAAGATCCTCCGTGGAGCTTTTAAACTTGGGATGAGATTACATTACAGAAACATTACAGGTCTCCTTGCCAGGGAGTTGAAGTACATATTAACTATATTGCTGGCGATCGCATTTCTCTGGAACATGGCTGTGTCCAAGCTTATGATGCTCAGTCACATTATGAACTGAATACCATCCCCTCTTCCCCCCCCCCCCAATTCATTGGTGCCATGAATGGAAGCAACCTGGGTGCCAGAGATGGGAAATGTAGCGTGGCACTATATGTCCCAAGGCTACTTGTATTTCTTCTGCTGCTGTAAGCAGCATCACTATTATAGAGGGGATAAGGAAATTGTTCAGTCTCAAAGGTCACTTTGGTAATACAGCATGAGTTCAGTAAAGTGGCTTATTTGCATCTCTGTCTAGATAATTAACAGAGGTTTGTTTAATGAGGAAGCCAAGAGGCCCATCAGTCCATGAGTAAAGAGGAAACAGAACTAGGCTGTGTCAAGTCCTAGTGCAGCTGGAAAGGACATTACAGTAAATTGCTGGAAGAAAAGCTTAAACACCATCCCCATTTCAACAGAAGAGAAATATTTAGAGACTATTAGATCCTGATGAGGTTAGAGCATAGGAAAACAACTGATAAATACTTGATTGCAGACAAATTATGCATGTGTTAGGGAACCATTGGATAATTTCCCCCTTTTGGCAGGAGGATTTTAACTACTGTAAAATGGTGTTTAATGTAAGATGTGAATTTTAATGAAATGAAATTTTCTTTTGGAATATTTCCAGCACTTGGGCACTTGATTTAGAACAAAAATGTTGCTTATTCAGGCTATTTTAATAGACAACAACAACACACTGAAAATCAGAAGTATTCTCAGAAGCACAAGATTGGATAATCGATTCACCTCTATTATCAGGTCAGGAAAAAACTAAATTTGTCTATCAACCGAAATTATTGCAGCTTGAAAAAATAGGATATTTTTTTTGGGGGGGGATTGTTTTTCCGTGTGTGGTGTTTACTCCTCCTTCACTTACTAGGTTTCCTCTAAAAATTCCATCTTGGTTCCACATTCCCCAATCTGGTGTCAGTGGAAGATATTTCTACTCATCTGGTGGTGGGGCAATTTCCTTTCTCTACTTACCTCCCCATCTATTGTCCTTTACATCTTCTGAAAAGCTGCTGTGCAGGGTCCCTCGGCTTATTTGAGAGTGAATGGAGGACTGCAGATAGAGGGATAGATTCAGGAGCTGCCTTCCCCAAGAGGAAGGGCTCTTCCATGAGAGGAAGGGCTCTGCTCATGGAAGGTCTTTCTGCCCAATTATGGGGCATCTTTCTTCCCTCCACACACCAGAGCTCACCCCATTCAGCAGGGTTTCCTGACTCTGTGTAGCATTTCCAGGGGGCTGGAGTGGCTGTTTGGGAAGGAGGGAGTGGGGACATCTACTTCTGCCAGTGCAACTGATCCAGTGCAAATCTGGATCCAATCTGGGAAGTATGGCAACTCCCCTGCATTAGCGGAAGTGCTGCTTTTGCAGGATCTGTGGATCCAAGCCTATATGGACCCAAGCCAGTACAGTGAGAACCAATGTGGTGTAGTGGCTAGAATGTTGCACTGGGATTTGGGAGATCCACGTTCTAGTTCCCACTTGGCCCAGGAAGCTCACTGGGTGACTTTGGGCTAGTCACAGACTCTCAGCCCAACCTACTCACAGGGTTGTTATTACTACTACTACTACTACTACTACTACTAATTTCATTTCCATACCACCCAAGAGACGAAGCTCTCTGAGCAGTTTATTCATAAGATAATATATTAAAAATTAAGATACAGCATAAAAATATAAATGTACAAAATTGAAAACAATTTAGGTAGCTTAAAACAATTTCAATAGAATACTAGACCTGTTGAGATGGCTAGCATAAATGCTCCATTATATGCCATAAAATGCCTGGGAGTAGTGGAGAGTTTTAACCTGGCATCAAGAAGATGACAGTTTTGGCCCCAGGTGGGTCTCAGTGGGGGGCATCACTGAAAAGGCCCTTTCCCTTGTCACCACCCTCTGAGCCTTCTTTGGAGGAGGCACTCGGGCTGAGGGGGAGGGAGATGTTTTTTGTAGTGTCCGGGTGGTTGTTGTGAGGATAAAACAGACAAGGAAGATCATGTACGCTGCCTTGGATTCCTTGGCAGAAAAAAAGCAGGATAGAAATGTAATAAAATAAATAAGGACTCTCTTGCTCCATGCAGTCCAGCTTCTCCATCTCCCTATCTGAAAGTCAGCATGTCCAAGATGAAACTACATATTTTTCCTCCCAAACATTCCTCTGCTTTATCCCTCTCCATATCCATTGAAGGCATCACCCTTCACCCAGTTGATCTGGTATGGAGCCTTGGCTTCATCTTGGATTCTTCTCTGTCCTTTGCTCCCCACATTGAATCAGTTGCCAAGTCAAGCCACTTCTCCTTGTACAACTTTGCAAAACATCCTCCCCGTTTCTCTGTCATCTCTGCCTTGACAATGGCCACTTTCTTCTCTCTGTCCTTCCTCTTTCATAGCTCTGCCCTCTCATCTCTTTGTTGCCAAGATTACTCACCTTTCCCATAGTTTTGGCCACTTGATGTCCCTCTTCTGATCCCTTCCTTGGCTTCCTCTTCCTTTCCATATCCAGCACAACCTCTTTGTCCTTACTTTCACCATGTCCCCTGGCCTTGTTTCTAATTATATCCCTGCCCATGATCACCACGCCTCCAACTCTACCACCTTCCGTTGACCAAAGATCTCCTGTTCCTTTCAGTGACTCTCCCTGTTCTCCCTTGCTGTCTCCTAAGCGTGGTGGAATCCCTTCTCTAGACATGTACATGGTAATGCCTCTCTCCCTTGCTTAAAATCCCTTGTCAAAAACCCACCTGTCCTGTGTCACCATGGGTTGGTCACTCAGGGTGCTTTGGGGGTGGGCGGGCCCGCCTCGCCTTGGCACTGAAGCTGAGGCATAATTCGCCCCCTGAAGCCAGTTGGCCTCGCTGGTTCCTGGGTGCCAGCCACATGGCCAGCATCCAGGAAAGCGGGGAGCAAGGCCAAACAGGAGTCCCTTGGACTCCTCACTCCCTGCTCCCCCTTGCCGCCCACATGCTCCCCCAATCCGCTGCTGGGACTTACCTGCAAACACGCCCTCCTCCTGAGAGCCAGGCGATGTTTTAAATTATTATCTAAAAGGGCCATTTTTCCTTTACGGCTGCTGTAGTTTGCAGACATAAATATTCTAAAAGTAAAGAGTCCCCGCGATAACATGAAATTATGGCCTGGCTCTCAGGAGGAGGATGCGTTTGCAAGTATGTCCGGGTGGCAGTGCCAGGAGGCTGGGAGATTGGGGAAGGTGGGGAGGGAGAGGGAAAGGAGCCAAAGAGTTCAGTGGACTCACCTGGACTCATAGCCGGCCTTGTGCCACCTTTCCCGGCGGGCGGGCAGGTACTATGGAGTATCTGCCCTGCACTGCCCCGAATTGGCCCAAAGTGCCCCGAGGCTTCCGTGCTGATCTGCTTTGGCCTCCAAATTTGGCTGAGGTGGACCAAATTGGCCTGCCTTGCCTTGGTTTCTGGGATTCAGCCTGAGGCAGTGCCCAGCCCTACATTGAAGTGCAGTTGCCTTTATTCTTCCTTCTGTTGTTGTTTTCTCTATTACCATTTTAGGTTGAAAGCTCCTTGAGACAGGGACCTGCCTAAGTTGCCTATATAACTCTGTAAAGTGCCATGTACATGGTGCTGCATAGGCAGCAACAGCAGCAACAGCAGCAGCAGTATATTACACTGAGGCCCAAATCTAAAGACAGTTCTTCATGCTAAAATTAATGGGATGCAGATTAGTCACACCTAATAGGATGTGTGAGCGTGACTACTAAAGTTCTCTGGATTTGGGCCATTGAAAAGTAGAGCCTATGATTGCATTTTTAAAAAATCTCCCAGAGTGCAATCCTATACTCACTTCCCAAGGAGTAAGTTCCATTACAATAAGTAGGGCTTAATTTCAAGTAGATGAGTATATGATTGCCCTGGAATTGTCTGTTTGCATTAATTCTATGATCCTATATGGTACTATTGGAAAACAATAACAACAACAATCACAACAAAACAGTAGCAAGAATGAAACATTAGCATACTGGAGTATATTAGATCAAGAAAAGATGTCTCCTCTCCTACTTGAAACAATTAAGTGACAAACAGCTTGTTTTCATGGCACTTTGCCACTTAGAAATACATTTATTAATGAGAGGTCACTTTTTTTTACTTCTCGTGTAAACTGTAAACTTCTAACTGAGCAGAATATACATTTTTTAAAGAAGGCTAATGTAATTATTAAGATGGCAATTTATGTTTAACAGTTTTTATTATTTACACAAGCAAATACTTAAAATTAAGCACATGCTTTGCAGAACGACCACAAGTTAAATCTTCTGCTGTTTTTCTAAGTTCTGCTGTTTTTCTAAGTTCTAGTTTAAATTGAAAGTAATTGAAAATGTGAGGGCCAAAACATGTATTTGTTTTTTCCTCACTGGGTCTGACAGGAGCTTTGAGGGTCGTGGTGGAAGAAGTTTCCCTCCAGAAAACAGGCCAATTGTTAAACACCCATCGCCCAGCAGAGTTGCCAAAGTCCAATTCCACATCCTAGAGTTGCTTTTAAGTTTTGTTGTTGTTGCTTTTAAATGTTGGGATATTCAGTCATGTCTCTTTCAGATCATGTCTCCTTGGTCCCAGATATATTTTAAATCTAGCTTCCTAAAGAACAAGTAGGATTTAATATAGTTGTTTTACTCTGTTAGAAAATTTGCTTCTGAGAAACCAAAACCTTGCTTAGTATTTTAAACTAGGTGAAATAGTTGGGTCACTGCCTTTGCATTGCTTGTAAAATGGCTTGCAGTGTTCTCCCTCACCCACCCCAAAATGTAGTTTGCTGTTATCAGAAGGAGACTTCGACAATGCTCAGCTATTCCCTTTGAAACTATGATTTATCACTTGAACTTATTGTGCTGTCAAGCAATATCCATTTGCTTTTGCAAAGGCGCCTGGGGCAAGTGTCTCAGAACATGTGGAGCAACTGCTTGGAGCCTTGTGCCTCTAACAGATGCATGGCAAACTGGAATTCAGCAGGTATAAAATCCTCTATCAGGGCATTTCCGTGTTGGGGAATGCTTGCACCTGTTGAATTTCTTCAGGACGTGACGCTGATAATGGCACAGGAAACCTGCCATAAAGAAGCTGGTCATGGTCTCTGTCATGATCTGTCTAAGCCAGGGTGCAGACCTTGCAGGGACATGTTTGGTCCTTCTTGGATCCCAGATGGTCACACACCCTTTCCCCAACCACAATAATCTGATAGTTTCCTGGCTTTTGTGCAATTATTCCCCCATTCTAAACGGTTGAAATGTCTCTTCTAAGTCTTAGCCACTGGTAGTAACAGCTTTAAGCTAAAGTATGCTGGTATTTTTGGCATCTGACCACTTTTGCCTTTGGCCCCACCCACCACTGGAATGTGGCCCCCAAGAGGCTGAAAGAGGTTCTGCAGCCTTGGTCAAAGTGGATATCCTGAAGCAAGGCAGCACCTTGGAAAGCTCCAAGTGAGCAAATTGCTTGGGCAATATCTGGGGGTGGACTGAGGGTTATGAGTCCAGTCTAGGGCTAGCTCCAGGTTTGAGAGCACCGTGGGCAAATTGTTCCTTGGTGCCCTCCCGCTCTATCAGTGGGCCTTAATAGGCTTACCTGCTGAAGATAACCCCACAGGGTGACCAAGCCAGTTTCCATTTCAAAACCAAATCTGGAGCCTGATTGAAATGGCTGCAGATGGCCAGTTTTATTCAAGAGTGTCTGGAGTTGAATGGCAGTCACTCGTTCAAACACCTTGTCCAGGATGGGGAGGTTGGCAACCGGCCTGTATTTGTTAACGTCATCAGGTTAGGCTTATTCAGGAGTTGCCTAATTATTGTTTCCTTTAAAGAGGCCCATACCAACGTGTCTCTTAGGGAGGAATTTAGAACTTCCTGGACTCAGCTGGACATCCCTTTCCTGCTTGATGTAATAAGCCATGAAGGGCAGCATCAAATACACAGGTGGTCAACTGGACATGGCCAATATGAAGATATTTAGTACAAATCTTGTCATTTTATGCAGGTAAAATACAATACAATC
Organism: Anniella stebbinsi; assembly: GCA_029215795.1. Classification (NCBI taxonomy): domain Eukaryota; kingdom Metazoa; phylum Chordata; class Lepidosauria; order Squamata; family Anniellidae; genus Anniella; species Anniella stebbinsi. The sequence continues at coordinate 158,887,405 of JARDYH010000002.1, read as the reverse complement.
AAGAGCATCCCCAACATCCCTCCCCCCCCAAAACAAGTCTCAAGAGCATGTGAAAAGTAAGCATTGGATGAAATCTTAGGTAACACTTGCTCGGAAGTAAGCCCAATTGAAATCAGTTGCTTTTAGTTCCGCTAAAGATGCCTAGAATTTGGCTGATAAGAAACCAAATGATTAGACTGGTAACATTTCGCTACAGGAAGATAGATCTTTCCTGGAAAGAAATGTCTTGATTTTGATCTTAGATCCAAAGAAGGCTAATTCTGCATGGCCAAGGTAGCTTTGCATTTAGATAGATACAAACCTTGTATCAAACTGAGGGGATTTTCACAAGTAATTTGTGATAGAAGATACAACTCTACCTGTTAGAGAGGAAAAAAATGGTGAAAAAATGGCACTAGACTTACTCTGCCCTGGGCAACTCTTAAAATAATGTCTTTCAATCCTGGCACTTTAGATCTTAGCCTCTTCTGACATGCTGGGAAAAATATTTCAAAACAACAAAATACAAATGTGTAAAGTTGATGGGACTCAGTTCTGCAAAACTTCCATTGACGTAAGTGACAATAATAACAGCCCTGTTTGAGCTCATCCTGAGCGTATAATGGCCGACATCTGCCTACAAATTGCCAAGACACTCACTGCAATGGCAGGATTACGTTTGAAAATGCACTCACTATTAATAATGCAGCATGAACATCAAAGCCTGTTTTTCTTAATTTATCGGTCCTTTCCCTAAATTAGAGCTCCTTTGGTGTTAACATGAGACAAATATGATTGTTGCCTGAAGAATGCATTATGTAGGTTTCTTATAGGCTGGGTTAAGATAAGGACAGTGCCCCAGGCATACATTCCGTTGCTTCATATTCCCTTCCCCCATTTTCTTGTACAGGTACCTGCTGCCCTAAAGTTAAGCTGAATTAACTTTGTAAAACATTTATACCCCATCTTTTTTCCTCTTGCAAAGAATCTAAAGTGGCTTACATGATCCTCCTCTTCTCCATCTTATCCTCACAACAACCCTGTGAGGTAGGTTAGCCTGAGAGTCAGAGACTGGCTCTAAGCCACCAGTAAGCTTCATGGCCAAGTAGAGACTAGAACCTGGATCTCCCGAATCCCAGTCCAACATTCTAACCACTATACCACACTGTTTAGTCTTCTTAACCTCTGTAGAAAGTTTCCTTTCCAATCAATGGTTTATTGATTGGCAGCTATTACATAATAGGAACTTTCAGTCCCAAGAGAACATGACACTATTATGGGAAATGCTTGGCTCACGTGAGGAAACATGCATAAAAAAGGATACTCCACCATGTTTAGCTGCTGATTATAAATATGAAAAGAATGTTATTTGGCTCTCTGGTTTGAGTTTCAGTTGAAGGACTCAAATCATTTTGTGACCATTTTTAGTATACTGGCCTTGAACCAGTGGGTTTTCAAAGAGCCAGTTGATCTCTGAAGGCATGGTGGTATGCTAGCAAAGGCCTTATTCAAGCCCAATGCACTAAAATGTTCATCAGATTGAGGTTGCTCTACACTTCTCCCTATTCTAACACAGCAAGCTAGTTATACACAGAGTCTTAGGAATAGGGAACTTTTCTCCATTTCATTGAAAAATCTTCAAAAATGCCACTCCAAGATTTGGTGGCATGGAGAAAATCTGATGCATGCAGTCACTGTGGAGGATATTCTTTTATATTTTGGCTGTTATGTGTCCACTGTACGTTTTGGTTGTGATCCTAAGCAGATGTATTTAGGAGTATGAATGTATTTGTATATTGTATTGTATATTCCCTGCAAATAATGCTGTCACTAGGGAACATTGAAACCCAGTTTCTCAAAATTAGAATCCTTCCATCCAGTAATCCCTGTGTAATCTGTCCAGATGTATGTGATGAGATTGCTGTTTGAAAAGAGGACTTCTTCTGCTTTACAAGATAAGACAAAAGACTGTCATTTCTAAACAAACAAACAAACCAAAAATCAAAACAAAATTGGCATTGCTGTAGGATCCAGAAATAATTTCAGTGGTCCCGGTATGTACATCACTTTCCCTATGGCACATGTTGTTTCTTAGCAGTTCCCCCCCCCCCCCCCTTTCCGGGGTTTGATCCCAACCAGTAGTAGGAGCAGGGCGTTCTTCAAAACATCAGACTTCTATGGAGCTGGTGTTCATTGAAGCTCTTCCCATTCTCTTAGGCACATCTTGTTGTGAGACATTAATTTCATTTTATCTGTACTGGGACCATAGTAAGAAGACATATTGAAGTTTTAGTTCATGGAACAGCAGCAACTTTATTGCAGCGCACACTTGCGGGGCCATAGAGCCCTGTCAATAGCAGCCCCAGCAGCATGGCCTGTTATTTAGTCAGAGATAAAAGGACAGGGAGTGATCTTGCAGCCCAGCTCAGGAACAATCTCCCCCCACCACTATTTTATTTTATTTTTTAGAAAGTTACATTCTAGCATTACAGCTGAGAGCCATTTCTCTTACAGATATTCTACTCCTGATTTTATTTTTACTGATTTTATTTTAAAATCTTACTAAGATCAGTAAAGTTCATGGGCAGTAGACCTAGAGCCTTCTCAGTGGTGGCTCCTATTCTGAGGAATTTCCTCTCAAAAGATATGACTGGCTTCATCTCTGTGACTGCTTTTAAGGGGGATTAGGTTGTATGATATGTGCTGCTGTTACATATTTGAAATTGTATTTTATTTGGCTGAAAACATTTGTGGGGCATTGGGAAATGAACAAAGTAATAGCAAGTGGGGTTGGGGTGAAGCTTCTGCATTCATAGCTGAAATGACTGGCCTAGTGATGAATAAAGACCATCTATATTCGGTTCATGCTTTTGGTATAGACCCACATGACTGGTGACCCTCCAAGGTGAATGCAGCCATATAGGGTAGCCCACCTGGGGTTCAATGAATATCCTGTGTTTGGTGCCTGCCCCAAAACGGGTTTGTCATGTCATGTCTGGTGGACTGGATTTGGATTCTTGGGAGCACAGAAGAACATCCAAGAACACCACTCTTTCTAGAAGGATCGCCTAGCTCAACTCCATGATCAGTAGTCAACTTTCATTATAGCGAAGCAGAACATCTGATGAAAATGAATTATTGTTGTAAGTGACCTACCTAACGTGAAGAAAATTATGTCTGGCAGTATCCAAAGATCTTCTCAAGGCCAGGATGTGTTCTGTACATACCCAAATATTTCAATCGTTCATGGTCCTCGTCTGCTGTGCTGTGCAGTTTTTTTCTAGATGGAGAGGCGGGTAAGAAATAAATCGTTATTATTATTATTATTATTATTAATGGATTATTAAATAGAAGACCAGATCCTGTACATCACATGTTCTGTCTCTATGGAGATTTCTTTTGAATGTCATTTGGAAAAAGGCATCAGCATGAAAATGTAATGAAAAAGAAGAAGCAAAAAAAAAAAGCCTCATTAGTTTGTTATACTTACACAATAACACAGATGTCTTCCCTGTCACATTTATTCCGTGTAATTACACTGAGTACTTGAGATCTGAAACTTCTGTTAGGATTTTTATTCATAATAACAACAAAACAAACTGAGGGTTTCTGCTCCAGGATTGTGCCCTGGAGAGTGACAACCCAGAAAATAAAAACAATGAACTTGAAGTTTTTCTCATTCCCATGCAGCAGGGCCAAAGGCTTCAGGACTGTGCACAGTTGCTCAAGCGTAAGTTCCATTGAACGCAGTGGGATCTATTTCTGAGCATGGCCGGGATCAAAGGTAGACTTGGTTGGGCACCTGCTAAGGTCCCACATCCCTGCAGGGGCCCACTGAAAAGAGCCGCCTGGCATTGGTCCTCCTCCTCTTCACCATTGCAACCTGCTTGTTCACCTGCCTCTCACTTTGGCCCAGGCCATGGTGGTGGTTGGAAGGTGGTAGCAATTATGAGAAAGAGGATGAGGAGCAATAGCATCTGGTGACAATGGTGGTGAGGAGGTAGGTAGACTTTCGGAAGAAGGGGTACCCATTGAGGGTATTGGGTCCAAGGGTCCTCAAAAACCTGGAGCTGGCACTGCTTCTGAGGAAGCATTCACAATCAGACCACAGCAGAACCAGAGGAAACTTCCAAGAACATAGCTTGGCCATTCATATACCCCCATCCCTCCATTTTAGAGTTTGTTTTTCAGGCAACTGACTGCTCCAACATTTCCTATGGATCCGTCATTTGACTGCTGATTATTTGACTATGGTGAAATATTGTCAAGTATTTCATGAAGTAAACAGGTTTAGCAGCACCATCCAAGAGCTGTGATGGCCTTGCATCAATGGTGTTGCATCCTGGCCCCCGTGTCCTCATTTCTGCTGTTCCTCACTACCCACATTGTCTCCCTTTCCTCCTTACTGTCTGCACTGTCTGCTTCCATTTCCTGCTCCATCCAGTCTGCCTCCTCGTTCTCATTGTCTTTCCTATTTGCATACTGGAACAACCCAGAAAGAGAACCCATGGTTTGTTGTTGGGTTGCAAACTCTGAGTTGTTCAACTGTGGGTGGTTGTTATGTGAGAACCATGGGTTGTTGCGCCAGACTACAGAGGTGGCAGACAAGAGTGGACAGAAACGTCTAGCCGCTCTACATGCTATTACTCTAGCACCACAGGGAAGGGGAAGCGGGCAAAAAAGGAGGGAAACAAACAACCCAGGGATTGAGAAAACATTTTGTTTGATTGTTTGACAGGCAGAGCATTGGCAGGGCAACAAACCCTTGGGTAAACCATGGGTTAAATAAACCATGGGTTAGTGTTATGTGGGAACTAGGTCATAGAGTTGCTCAAAGGTTTATTATGTTGCACCTTTAAATGCCAGGTTATGTGTGTGTGTGCATTTGGTGGGGGAGGAACTTAATGTGTTCCAAATAACTAAGGAGCCAAACACCTAGCCCCAAAAAGCTAGTTCAGAAATGATGGTCAGCTACAGCCTCAAAAACCTGAAAAAGGGACCTGATCAAAGAAAGACATCTCAATTTCTCTCAAACAGAAGACAGTCATGCAAACTATGGGCCCAAAGGATCTCAAAATAGCAAAAACCTGTTAGCAAAAACAAGAGTAAGGCAGAAAGTCCCTCTCCTAAGATGCAGCCTGCTTTTTGAACCATTGGCTCCCTTAAACATCCCTGCCTTCTAATTTACCTTTTCTTTCATTCCAGTTGCCAACTTAAAATTTGGTTCTGGACTTGTGAGCAACATGTTGTGTGGGCAGATACCTGAAAAAACAGATCTTTCCCACAATTCCAGGCAGCTGATGTTACCCTGGGCATTATCAAGGTTCATGGGAACAATTCTGTTTCTTAATGTAGAGATGCCTTCAGACTCCAAGCAGTAAAAAAAATCTGCCCTCCAGAAAATACAGGCCTGCTTGTGAACCAAAGTTTTGCTCTCGTTCCATTTCATTCCATTGCTCCATTGTGAAGTGTGTGTGTGTGTGTGTATTAAAATTTAATAAATTCATTCAGTAAAGGAAGAGGTAGAACCAACACCATGTTAAAAAATCGCTGGCATTTAGAGAGACAAACAAATAGCCACGTAATGACTCTGTACTAGTTCATGATTGCTATTCCTTGATTGATAGCTATAACTGGGAGAGGGAAAATTGGCCTATTAAATTGGCATCTGACAAATCATCTCTGTGTGTAATTGCTTGCGATTTGCAGAATGATCTGCTTTTGTAATACAAAGATTGATTTTCACACTTAAAAATGGACGATTTTCAGAAGAGCCTCTTGAAGAGGCATCTGATGTCCAACACCAGGTTATATTTTCTTGCAGCAAAGTGTGTCAAGCTAGAATTGGTATACGTTAGGGGAAAACCCCTTTCTTTTTGCAGATATTTATAGAAATATAACTGTACTCTGGTGACTTTTAGCTGACAACCCAACAATCTTTTTCATTGTGTGTGAGAGATCTTGTTGTTCCCTAGCTATTTAAAATGATAAACTTACCCTTTTATGCTGCTGGAAGTTAGCCTACAAAGATAGGTAGATAGATAGATAGATAGATAGATAGATAGATAGATAGATAGATAGATAGAGATTGTTAATGTTTCTGTTTAAGAGTGGACAACCTACATAAAAGTGAAAACTACATTTTAAGAACTTCTTAAACTGGGGTGCTGTTGCTAATTTTTATATTTCAACTATGAAATATTGTTTGTTTGTTTGTTTGTTTGAAGTGGGGGTTTTTTAATCCAGCACCTCACCTCAAAAGGCTTCTCAGCCAAAAATGAGCAGTTTACATATAGTCAGTAAAACAGGATGACCCCTGCCTGCAGGCTTACAATCTAAAAAGACATGGCACGCAAGGAAATAGGGCTGGGTAGGGAAGAGGAAAAAATGAAGTAGCCTTTCAGCCAGGTTGGTGGAATGTCACCTCTTCCTCTCTCCTCTGTACAGCCTGCTGGAATGGCTTCTGTTGGTGATAACTGAGGCAGGAGGAGCCATCATGGAGTGGAAATATGAAGTTGGCATGATGCAGTTACTAAGAATATGAGCTGTGAGCCAAGAAGTCCCTGATTCAACTTGTATCTCATCCTCACACTGACTAGGTAGCCTTAGTGTGATGATGGTGGTGTGCCTACATGATGATGTAGGTTCCTGGTCAACAGCTGGTTGGCCACTGTGTGAACAGAATAGACCCTTGGTCTGATCCAGCATGGCTCTTCTTGTGTTCTGTGTTGAATAGCAGTTAGAGGGGATATTCATCAGGTTCAAAGCAGAGGGGAATGCATTCAAAATAATATCCATGTATCATGTTCTCAATCATAAGTGCCCTCCTCCTTGGTCACTATTTTAAAAAATTGAACGTGACATGTTAATTGTAGCTTTCAAAATGAACGCCAGATCTCGTTTGGACTTTTGTCAGGGCCTCCCCCCTCTCTCTGTATGATATGTTGTTTCACTTTGCCTATTATCATATTATGCATATTACGTGAAATGGGATGTGTGGAAATGCACAGTGGGTCAGTGTCGCATCACTACCAAGTGAAATTAAAATTTCATTTCCATAGGATAGACTTCCCCCCAGAAATATTGAAAACATCGTCGTTTTAGGAGTTATATCGTTTTCTGGAGAATTTTATAGTTTTTGTTCCAATACACCAGACGTATTTGAGCAGTGGGGGAGGAATTAAACCTCTCTTAATATGATTTAAATGTTATATTATATGGAACTTTTTACTGGAATGCTCATAAGAATCTAAAGGCAATAGCAGGTACTTCCTTTACATTGTTTGCATTTAAAGGAAAGGAAAGAAAGAAAAGAAAAAAGTGTTGACATGTCAGCCTATGTACACACACGCAGGATAAAACACTTTGGAAACGTTTTGAAAACTGTCTATGGAGTTCTGTGTCCTGGGCCCCAACAGTTCTCAAAACTGTTATATACCATTTTAAACCCTTTTAAAGCAGTAGTGTAGATAGGCTGACAGGGTGTGTGTGTGTGTGTGTGGGGGGGGGGATAAGATACTTCAGATTCCTGGATCTGAGGTCGGTGACACCACTCTGACCTTGGAACCAAAAATCTAAGCTCCTCCCCCTCCCCTGCCAACTATAAATTTTCCCACCCCATATCACTGTTTTTCAGAAAGCTTTCCAGCTTGGTCCATTTTTGTCCCTTTCTCTTGCTTTCACGAAGGAGAGCATATGAAAGTGTGTCTTGTACATTTTGAATGTGTGGATTTTATTTATTTATTCATTCATAAATACTTACCTGCTCCTTCCCCACCTCCAGCTCATTTGTGGTGTTTAGAAATCAGCTTTTGAGCAAGGAATATATAAAAAGCTAATTTACAAAAAGCTGTTATGAGGAAAGATGGGAGGGGGAAATTACACAATTTTTCTTTATCAAAATGCTTTAATTTGCAGATTCCCTTTTAAGGCAACCATCAGTTATTGGCAGGGTAAATATGTAACTTAATCTACAGAGAAATTTGGTAAATGCAAAAGCTTAAAAGAATCTGCCTTTTTCTTTTCGTAAAAAGAACCTATAGCAACTTGCTCTTGGCAAAGAACCATTGGATAGATCAATATATACTCCTTGTTCTGAGCAGAATGTGTAAAGTCTAGCACCTTTGCTTCATGGATTTTCTCTGGGTGTTGTGCAGGTTGGGGGGAGGCTGAACATTGCCTGTCCAAAGCTGCTCTTTGCCTCAATTTAAAATTTTCACCAACCCTACCCACTCTTTGACAGAAGAAGTATTTATCCTGAGCTAAGCACTTTTTCCTCAAACAAGTTCTGGATGAACATCACGTTGCTTGAGTCAAAATCAGTTCAGTAATGGGAAATATTATATGATGATTTTTAATAAATAATAAATAAATAAACAAATCACACTTAATCCTTAGAGCCATTTAGCATCTGGAAAGCAAGTTGCTGAAAACATAAAGCACATCTAATCCCGTGAGCTGCTCAGAGGCTAAAAGAAAAGCTTTCCCCCTATAGCATGATTAAGACACATCTGGGGAAATGAACTTCTAGGTGGGTGCTCAGCTCCGGCAAGCTGGGCGTTTTATTCCAGCCCACTCACACCGATAGCTTGTATTGCAGTTCTTCATCGAAATGATTCTCTTACCCCTACAGAATAGCTCCAGGGATCTCAGTCATTTTGCAGTTTCCAAATAACTATGTAGTTTGGGATCTTGGAGTGATTTGGAACATTTCTCACTCTCAACGAAGTAAATTACTGGTGGAATCTAGACTGATTAACTTGCTTTTATTAAGATGATAACTGTGTTGTAATAAAATGTTCTCTTTCGAATATCACTGGCTAAATGTGAAGGGAGCTATTGTTAGTTTGCAGTAATTTTCTCCTTCACCTGCTTGCTAGCATGATATGTGACTGTGTGTAAGTCAGTTAGGTTCAACGTAGGAAGTTTGTGATAATATATTACTTATTCATATGATTCATGTTAAATAACTTGATGTAATGGGACATCTAGTTTGGCTCTTTGGGGTGAGATGAGCATAGATCCAGACATTCTACCGAAGCAGAAAAGAAGAAGCAGGAGTGACTTGCATTTCTGTATCTCATGGGAAGGCGAGTGTGTATCTTCCATGAAAAGATGTCCATTTTGCCATTGATGGGGCCTATACTCTGCTCCTTCACACCAGACTTAGGAGCAGCAGCAATCGCTCATGGTTTCTTCCCGTTTGATACAATGGCTCAATTCGGACCACACGATAGTCAATGGTGGGGTAATAATCAACTTTACAGTTGTTCAACTAGGGGGTACTCCCCACACAACATGGTACTAAGTAATCAACCGTGGTGTGGATGAGGATCAGTGCTGAGTTGACTATGGCAGCATTCTGATGACATGATAGTCAATACAACTGACGATTGTTTCCTCCACCCCAGTTGCTTATTGTGTTGTCTGAATTGAGCCAATGTCTCCAAGACTCCCTGAAGGTGGCAATTCATGCTGTGCTAGTTTAAATAGGATGGCTCATTTCTATAGGCTTGTGTTTTCATTTGAACAATTCCTACTATAATAGAAATATACATTTAAAAGGGTTGTTGCATTGCGTTGCGCATAACTTGCTCATAAATCAGGATTAATTTAACATATTCATGAACTCCTGGGCCATGCATCCTTGACATGCTATTCTGCTTGTTAGCAGCTACTTGAGGGATACTCAAGTACAGGCAAGTCTCTTGATGGAATGGGAGGGGGGCAAAACACATTACTTTAAATCAGTGTCTAACAACTACATCTTTTGTTCATTTTTACTCTAGGCTAGGTGCAGAGGTCCTCTTACTCCCCATCCCCACCCCCCATGCCTGAGTCCTGATCCAAATTTGGGGCCCTTCGTCTACTTTAGAATAAAAATGGGGAAAAAGACATAGCTACTTGACACAGATGTTATTCACACAGCCTCAACAAGCCAGAGTATGGATTGTTTTTGAATCATGGGTTGTTGTTGAATCTCAGTTGTTATGTTGTGTGAATGCAGCCATTCTAAAACCATGAAGCAAATCCATGATTTGCTGTTGGCTTGTGAACTCTGAGGTGGTTGTGGTTAACAAACCATGGTTTGTTAACATGGCTGGATGGATGCAACACAACAATCCATGATTCAACAACAACCTAAACTCTGAGTTGTCATGTTGTGTGAGTTAGGTTTTACAGTAATGACTGTTTTGGCACCCAGATAACACAAGAGAGTAGTCTGCTAAAAGTTGTTATTAGCAAAGGCTTGCTTCTGTTACTAATTCCTTCAACTCTGTTTATGTTCTCATTTGTCCAAGCAGTCATAGACAATCTGGTCAGAAAGTCAATTAGTGAGTATTCATTTCATTAGTAAAGCTGCTTTTTCAACCTTGCTTCATGAAAAATTAAGGTCAATTAGTTTCAAACCAGTTTCTGAAGTCTAGTGATACTATTTTTTAATTATTTTTTAGAATTTAAAGCATAAGCCTTCGAAAGCTCTGCCGGTTACTTGCTCTGTGAACTCAAGGAAGCAATTTCATTCCATAAGGAATCTATGGATTTTTGTTCCAAATAAATGAATAAAAAAAGGTGGTTAATAGCCTTACATTCCAAAAGTATTCTAACATTATAGCCTAACACATCTGGAGGGTGCCATCTTGGGGACTGCTGCTATAGTTCAAGAGTTTGGCAAAACAAACATAAATAAATGATGTCTTTACAATCCTCATAAAAGGGCCAAAAAAGTGGGATCTGGTGAATCATATTTGGGATGGAATTTGACAAACAGGGAGCTGTCACATCAGAATATGGGAGGCCATGTTACTTGGGCTGGCAATGTAATTACTTAGAATTCCAGTGCCATTGGCCTTACCACTGGAACAGTGTACGATTGAGATATGGGGGGGGGGGGGAACAGGTAAGCAAAGAGCAGCCTGAAATCGAAACCTGAATTACACTAAGGATTTATGTCATGAATTCAAGCATTGTTGTTTTCCTGCAGCGACTGCAGCTTTCTCATAATAGTTTTGTTTGAAATTTCTGTCAAGTGTCCTTCATGGTGATTCCCTCCCAGCCCCCATATATGCAAGAAGTGCTGCCTGACACTGGAGAGGGAAGCTAAGGGGATAGATATGTCTCCTACGATTTGAAAAGAGCGTTGCTGGGTTCACTGAATCATAGAGTTGGAGGGGTCTTATTGGAGGGGAGTTGGAGGGGGCCATGCTTACCTCTGGCTTTCCATAAATCATTAATCTCAGCATGACATGGTCATTTCCCCACAAAGGTCAATTTCTTTCATGTTATTAACCAACTCTTTCCTATCAGTTAATATTAAGTCAGGGTTAGCCAATTTCCTCATCCCTCCCTCCATCTTCTCAAAGACGAAGTTGTCAGCAAATAATATCAGGAATTTGTTGGCGATTCCATGCATGATGGAGTTTGTCTCACAGCTGGTATCAGGATAATTAAATTCTCCCATTATGGCTAATTCTTGCTTCCCTGAAACCTCTGTAATTTGTTTCAGGAAAGCATTATCCACATCTTCTTCATGGTTTGGTGGTCTGACCACACAATGTTTTTATTTTTCTCTATTTATTTTTACCCAGATGTTCTTTATCTTTGAACACTTCTGAACATGGCACATTGAATGCATGTGAACATCTGAAAGGAGTTGACAGTTCCTGATGATGATGCATAGTAGAACTAGATTAGACATTACTTTACCCAAGTTCCAGGCACTTCCGCGTGATGAATTTCCGTCTCTCCAGCATCATGTGGAAAGTTGCAAAGCCACATGATGCAGCACCGTTACACAGTGTATGGTCTGCTCCATATTCCACATCCATGATGACCTTAGCTGGGGGTAGGGAAACTTACTTGCATCATATTGTATTTGTTTTTTCTCATTATATCATAGAAGTGGAAAATCATCATGAGGAAATGGAGGTTGTGGATGTCTAGACTGCCTCATAATTACATGAAGAAGGAATCTCTCACAGCCCCTTCTACGAATTAATTTATTTCTGTTCCCAGGATTATTCGAGCAAAAAAACCCAACAAAATAAACATGTTATAAATTACGGAGGCTTGGAATTGGGTGGGCAATAAATCCATACAATTGATTCCATCCCTGCTCTGAAAAAGCAGGAAAGGACTTTTTTTGTTTTCCTCGGGCATATCCAGATACGGTATATGTCTCTATATGAAATATTGCTCTTAATTAACCAGAGCTAATGCAATTCGGTATTGCAATAGATAAGGTAAATGGAGAAATCCGCAGATGTAAAAATATTTGGCGAGTATTTGATATTCAGCCTCAGTGTTTGACATCTGAAGATCTTGCAATGACAATCAGCCTTGGACAATATCTGATTGACATGCAGCAGCAGTCAGTATCTGACACTACTATATGTCAAGTCGCAGTTATCCTTAGACAATGCATTCCAATAAAGGGGATTGGGTCCAGACTAAGTTAGATACACCGTTGCCCCGTTGGAATTAGCATGAACAGTTAGTCATACCTTAACTTAAATCCTATTGATTTCAGTGAGAACTAAGTTACTCTGGCTCCAACCCTGGGCAATTATTTAACTACTGCTGACGTTAGATATTATGGCGGCTTCATGTTAGATTTTCCTGTTTTGGATTTCTCCTCTGTTGTAATAAATGCTAGTAACAGTTTTTTTTTTTTTATTGTAAATTACTATGAATAATTCATTTGAGAAAGGTGGCTAAAATGTAAGGAGATTATAATAAAGGAATGCAGTAGATATCTGCAGTTGACAATATCAGGCATACCGCAATCAATATTTGATTATATCTGACATATACACACAGTACCACTCAGTATTTGACCGTATCTGGCAACTGATTTGCAACATTACAGTTTAATAGGTTTTACATGAGCGTCCTAATCTAATCCATTCAAACAATTGCATTTTGAAATCAAAATAGGTATTTTGAAGCTTCACAGTTTTGCAGCATTTCCTTTCAGCTCTAATATGTGTTTTAGGAGGAGGTTCAGGGGCAGAGCAATATGTCCTACTGCCTGAGGCAGGATGACATGTCTTCTGCTTCCTGTCCCCCTCCTCCCTCAACACTGGAGGCCGGGAGCTTCGATGTCAGTGAATCCGCTCTGAGTTTCAGTCAGAACCAGTCAGAACTCTGAAGGAGCTATTCAAGGTGCTTCATGCCTTGGACAGCTCTTTTAGAGTTCTGACAGGTTCTGACTGAAACCCAGAGCAGATTCACTGCCCCACTGACATCAAAGCCACCAGGCCCTCAATGCCTCACTTTAAGGGGTCCTTACAGAGTGAAGTGTCTACAGATATCTCTTGTGCTAATGCAGCACAGGTACTCTGCAGGGCTACAATGGCTTGCTCTGAAGAAGGACCGAGTGAGGCATTTGGGCCTTGTAGGCTCTCTGCACCAGCTCCTTTTCTCTGAGGAGTCCTCAAAGTGAGGCATCGGGCAGTTGCTCTAAAGAATTGCCCCTGCGACTCTCCTACGGCATGATCTGTCACAGCAGGAGAGTGGCCAGTGCAGTTGTCCAGAGTGCTAGCTGGGCCAGTGCCTTACTCTGAGGACCCCTCAGAGCAAGGCATTGGGCAGGTTGCTCCGGAGAGCCACTCCAACTGCTTTCCTGCAGTGACATTTGTGAGGCATTAGCCTGCATGGCGGCGACAGTGGGGTTGGGGGCTCACTTGGCAGTGTGGGGTGGGAGATCCACCATCCCTCCTGAAGTGTCGCCTGAGGTGGGGGGATTCACCCCACCTTGTGGGAGGGCTAGCCCTGAGCAGATTATAGCATCAAGTTGGGGAACTTTAAGTAAGTGCTTGTTGAGCTGTGTGAGCCCTTTGCCTTTTGTTCTGCAAAGATATCAATCACAGACAGTGTTAGATTATGGCCAGTACCTTTAAAGGAAATTGTAACTTGATTCCATTTATGTAAGGTAGGGGTTAAAGATAAGACGCCGAAGCATGAAAATATTGATTTTGATAATAGGTGTTTTATATATTTCAACATAATACAACATAAACATAAAACAACATAAAATACAATACATACCGCATACCCCCCGTGCTCCCCTCCCCCCAGGAGACCTTCGATTATACATTATTCTTCTTTCCAAAAGTGTAAAGACTCTTTTGAAGATATTTGCCCCTTCCCCGTTCTTAATACATATTCCAAAAATAGACTCCATATATCTCCAAAATCATCCTTACTGGACATTCCCCTCTTTATTTTCATTTTACACGTTAGCTTATCATTAAGTGCCATATCCCATATTTCTTTATACCATTCTTCTATAGAGTATATATCCCTTGCCCTTTCCAGTTTTTAGCAATCATTATTCTGACGGGAGCCAGGAGGTTGTTTATTAATTCTCTCTTATTTATATTCTCATTGCCTTTATCCCATATTGCTAGTAGAGCCAGCTTTGGGCTTAATTCCAATTTACTTCCAATTATTTCACTTATTTCTTTAAACACCCTTTCCCAAATTTTTTGTACATGTTTACAGCTCCACCACATATGGAAATAAGTTCCAACCTCCTGACATCCCCTCCAACAATTCTTGGACACTTTTTTATCTATCTGATGAAATCTTACCGGCGTTAAATACCATCTCCATACTATTTTATAATAATTCTCCTTAATTCTAATTGACAAAAGCTTTAACATTCTTGCATCCCATGTCCTCCCCCAGTCATGTTCATTAATTTGTTCCTTTAAATCATCTTCCCAAATCATTTTAAGCGAATCTCGATATTCAGCCTCCTCTGTCAGGATTTTATATATTTCGCTAGTCAGACCTTTTCTAGTTTTAATTACTTCCTTCTTTCCTCTTGATTCAATTAAATCTTCAAATCTTGTATTATTTCTACACTTCTTATTTATCTTTTTTCATTCCTGTGTCCATTTTTCCAATTGTAAGCATTTGACCCAAGCTATCTTTTGTCCTTTTACCAACTCTCTAATTTGCACCTTATCTGTCATTCTTTCCATCCAGTTCCTTAACTTAATAATTTCCTGACCCTTCAGACTTCCTTCCAACTCTACTTTTAAATTCCTTGGGAAATTTCCCACAACTACCACTGGGGCGAGTGGAGAGTCTCCTGGTATTAACTTTCCTTTAACTTTCTCCCAGTTCTCTAGAATGTTTTTCAGCAACAGGTTGTCCAGTCCCCTCAAATCTTTCTTTTGAATTTTATTATTAAAAAAAAAATTTTGCAATTTAAAATCTAGTTCCCCTGTTTGCGTTCCTAGCCATTCTAAGTCTTCCTCCCCTAATATACTATTTATAACATATCTTAACTGATTAGCAATATAATAATTCTTTATATTTGGAAGTCCCAAACCTCCTTTCTTTTGTATCTTATACCATAGCCCTTTATTAATCCTAGCTCTCTTATCTCCATTGCAATAAGCATTAATCATATTTTGCCAGCTCTTTAACTCTACATCCGATATTTTAATCGGTAGCATTCTAAACAAAAAATTAATCTTAGGTAATATCTTCATTTTTATAACCACTATTCTACCAAACCAAGAATGTTTTAATTTTCTATATACCTCTAACTTTTCCCCTACCTGTTTTTTCAAACTTGCAAAATTAATTTCCTCTAACCTATCTAAATCTTTTGCAATATTAACTCCTAAATAACGTACTACATTTTTAAGCCTAAGACCTAACTTTACCTTCCTCCATCTCCTCTTTACTATAATAAACCAGTAATCTCCCCAAATTCTCTTAAATGCTCTTTAATCAGCTCCCCAACCTTCAGGAGATCTTCTAATGTCAGTAATGTGTCATCCGCAAACATATTTATTTTAATCTTCTCCTTCCCT
Organism: Anniella stebbinsi; assembly: GCA_029215795.1. Lineage (NCBI taxonomy): Eukaryota > Metazoa > Chordata > Lepidosauria > Squamata > Anniellidae > Anniella > Anniella stebbinsi. Next base: position 158,871,593 of record JARDYH010000002.1, on the reverse strand, counting down.
CCTATTCCCTTCAATCTTGAATCCTCCCTTATAACATTTGCCAAAATTTCTATCACTATCGCAAATAAGATCGGTGAAAGTGGGCAACCTTGTCTTGTTCCTCGGGCTAGTATAATCTGTTGCGTTAACCCATCATTAACCATTATTTCTGCTTTATTATTTTTATACAGTTGATCCATCACTCCCATAAATTTAACTCCAAGCCCAAATGTTTTCAAAATTGTTTTAAGTGCTGGCCATTCCATGCAATCAAAGGCTTTGAATATATCCAATGCTAATAAACCTGCTTTTAAATTCCTTTTTTTAATAGTATTAATTATATTTAAAACTCTTCCAATTAAATTAGGCATTTGCCTTCCTGGGATAAATCCACATTGATCCTTTCTAATATACTTATGTATAAACGTACTCATCCTTTTTGCCATTATTGCTGTAAATATTTTTGAATCTTGATTTATTAAGGATATTGGTCTATAAGATGCTGGATCAGTCAGATCCTTTCCTGGTTTCGGGATTAATATGATCAAGGAATGATCCCACGATGGGGAGGTCTTTCCCCCTTCTATTATACTATTAAATAATTTTTTAAATTTTGGTATTAAAATTCCTCTAAAAACTTTATAATATTCCGGCCCCAAACCATCCAATCCCGGAGATTTCCCTCCTTTTAATTTAGCAATAATTCCTTCTATTTCTTTCTCAGTAACTAAGCCTTCCATATAATCCCTATTTTGCCCCTTTAATCTTATTTTCCAATTCCTCTCTACATATTCCAATACCTTACCCTGTGATCCCATATCTGATGTATATAATTTTCTATAAAACTCCTGAAATATATTTAATTTATCCTTCATTAAATTACAATTTTTCCCTGTCTTATCTCTAATTGTCCCCATCATGCTCTTAGCCTTTTTTGACTGAGTGGACCTAGCCAGCATCTTCGAGTTTTTATTACTATATTAAAAAAAAATCCCTCTTTAAATATAGCAAATCCCTCTGGACTCGTTCTAACTCTTCTCTCTCTAATTCTTTTTTCTTAGCTTGGATTTGGGCAAATAGGTGTTTATCTTTTGTCTCTCTTAGCTTCTCCTCTAAGTCCCTTACCTCCTTTTCAATCTTTTTATTTTGTGCTTCTTGTTGTTTTCTTAGGGTACACATTTCCCTGATACAAATCCCTGTTACTACAGCCTTCATAGTGTCCCATATTAAACCCTGCGAGTTTAAGTCCTTTTCGTTAATTTCCCATATTTCCTGCATTTCTTTTTTAATATTCTCCACTATATTTTTATTATTTAATAGCCTTGTATCAATTCTCCATCTCTTAACCTGTTTGTAATCCTTCTTCATTTTAATATCTAACATCATTAATGCATGGTCTGTGACTTTAATTACCCCTATAGCACAGTCTATAAGTTTAGACATCATATTCTTTGACACAAAAATATAATGAATCCTGGAATAACTCTTAAACCTTGGTGAGTAGAAAGTATTTTTCCTTTCTTCCCCTTTTAATACTCTCCAAACATCAATTAATTCTTTTCTCTCCATTAATTTGCTTAGTCCTGTCCTCCCACCACTCTTAAGATCTCTTAATATATTATCCCTGTCTTTACCTTTGTCTAATACCATATTAAAGTCACCTGCCATCACAATATTCTTTTTACCCACTTCACCCACTGCATTAAAAACTTCATCGAAAAATTCCATCTGTTTTCCATTTGGAGCATATACATTAATCAATACATATTCCTCCTCCCCTACCATGCAAGAAATTATCAGAAACCTTCCCGCTTCATCCTTCTTCACACTTTGTATAGTTATACCACATTTTTTTGAAATTATAATCGCTACACCTCTCGCTTTAGAAGTACCAAAAGACTTTTCATAAACGCCCACTTCCCTCATCTGAAGCTCATTTACACCCTCCTTTGTTTGATGAGTTTCCTGCAAAAAAATTACATCAGCTTTCTCTTTTTTTAATAACATTTCTATTCTCTTCCTTTTTATAACAGTTCCTAGCCCTTTAACATTTAGAGTTGCAACCCTTAATTTATTATCCATCTCTCTCTTTCACCCACATTTCTATATTGGTCTCCCTTTGTGATACACATACCCCCCTCCCTCACCCCCCCACATTTACCCCCCATCTTCACCCCCCTCCTCACCAGGCCTTCCTGGGCAATGGCCCCATTTATTCTTAGAACTCTTCAGGGGGGGGGGGAGAAGCAACCCAACATTCCCAGAGCAGAAGTGACCCTCCCCTCTCATATAATCTTTTCTTATCCCTTTTGCAATAATATTTCTTCCTTGACGGCTTCTACCCACGGCACCTTCCTCCTGTGGACAATCAGGACCGCCTTCCCCTCCAGCACCTTCATCCTGGTTTGTTTCTCCAGCAACCGTGGGATCCACTAAGCCCAGCTTTTCCAAAAGCTCCATCCCTTGCTCACACGATGTTATTCTATGTTGCTTCCCTTTCCACATAAATCTCAGAAAGACTGGGTATCCCCAACTATATGTTATCGATCTCTTCTGCAAAGCCACTGTACACAGTCTAACACTCTTCCGCCACTGCATCGTTTGAGGGCATAGATCTTGATAAACCTCAATTGATGTTGCTTGTAGCATCAGCTGGGCTTGACGTCTAATTGCTTAGAAATTTGGGAGATCCGCCATCTCCCAAATTTCTTGAGGTTCAATTTCCTTAATCCATGCCAAAATTATATCTCTTAGATCCTTAGGACTCTCTCCCTCTCTCTCTCCAAAAGATCTAATTCGAATGTTAACTCTCCTGTCCCGATCTTCCAAAGCAATTAAGCGCAAGTCCACCTCTTTCAAATGGTCCCCCTGTTTCTTGCTGTCTTCCTGCAGCTTCTTCGTATTCGTCTCCATTCTCTCCATATTATCCACCACAGTTTGGTCCACCATAAATTCCTGCTGTGAGTCCTTAATTCTTTGCATTAGTCTTTCCTCTTGCTTCAGTAAAGCAATCTCCATCACATTCTGAATTTTACTCATTAAATCATCTGAGGACTCTGCTTGACTCTTTTTGGCTGGTTTTGGTACTGCACCTGCAGCTTTAGGAGCTGTGCCATATTTAGTATTTCCGGAGTGGACAGGGAGTTTCCCTGTCTTGTCCGATTGCTGCTGCTTGTCCGACATATTGTCTGGCGTAGTTCCAGCAACCCTCACAAGACGCTGCCAGTTTCTATCGGAGGGGTGGTCCTTCGATCCTCTGTTCCAGGCAGGGGCACTGGATTTAAGACCTTTTTGCTTTCTTTTCATAAAGTTTAACACATAAATCCACCCCCCTCGTCTGGGCTCAAATCAACAATTGCGCTTCAGCTTCTAACTCCTTCAACCAGAGGTTAAAAGTAACTTTTCCCACATAAATCAGTTCCACCTCTCTCTCTAAAGTTATCTTAACCTTGCAGCTTCCAATTAAGTCCATTAATTACCTTCAGTTGGCACTCTGTCAAGCTCCTGTTCCCTCCTCCGAGATAGTTTCGTTTCCTCCTCTGCTGTTATAGCTGTAATCCAACTGCTTTTCACACCGCAGATGCAGTAAGGCTTCCGGACCCGAAATCAAGTCATTAATCAAAAATCCATCGCCTCCAAATTAGGGATTTTGTAAATATTTCATTGCTTCTTATGAGAGCAAGAAAGTTTCGATTCTACTCCATGTCCCGCTAGGCCACTCCCCCCATAATAGGTGTTTTCTAAAAAAACAAATTAGGAAGAGAAATGGCATACATATATGTATGTATGATGTATGTGCACATGGAAAGAGTAGGGCAGACGGGTGCAATTTTTCTTGTATGCAATTGTCCTTATGGGAACTCTGTGAAAAGCAGACAGAAGGTTTGTTTGTCCTAGTTTTTAATTTCATTCCATAGGGTCAATCCTAAAAGACCATAACAAACATGGGGGATTAGCAGAGGACTTCCCCTGGCACACAGTCTCATTAGATTATGCTCCAGCCACATAGGTATTTGTCCTATTGCTCTGCAAACATGTTTCACCCGTAAGACTTGAATATTGTACAATTTAAAGACTTGGTTCTTCACTCCTTTGTTAAAGAAACAAGCATGAATTCTACTAAATATACCATTCTAGGAACTTCACTTCTCACTATTTTTACTGATGTTAGAAACAACAAAGCAGTGTTTAGAAATGAAAGCCAGTATGGTGTAGGGGTGTATGAGAATTTAATTCCAGTTTGCAAAGCACTCAAAAATGCCCTGTTTGCAACCCCAAATGTGAACAAGAGTGCATTTTCTCTGAAAATGTTTGCAAATTCCCAAATTTGCATTCACATCCACAAAATGCATATCTTTCTCAAGATGTGCACAACTTTTAAATCATCTACACTTTTATCTATGGGGGAAATTTGAATAACTTTGGAAAAGTGTGCAAATTTTGAATTTATTTTGCGCAAGTTTCACATTTGGTTTCTGTTTTGTGCAGTTTTCCCACAAAATGAACCGTGATCACAAACGCAAGTGCAATTCGATGAGGGATGAGTCATGAGCTGATGCTCGGAGAATCTTGGCACGCTCGAACATCTCTTGTTCGCCATCCCTAGTGTGGTGTAATGGTTAGACTATTGGACTAAGACCTGGGAAACCAGGACTCTCTTTGCTCAGCCACATAGTTGCAAGGTCACCTGGGCCCAGTCACTGCCTCTCAACCTGACCTACTGCACATGGTTGTTGTGAAAATGAAAGGGGTTTGAACACTATACACTGAATTGAACACCTTGAAAGAAAGGTAGAATATAAATTTAATTGAAATAAATAAATGACACTGTGATGATTTGCATTCTTATAAATTTGTTAAATAGTATTCATTAATTTTAATAAATTAATATTATTAATTCTTTTAATGAGTAGGTTGTTTTCAACATCTAAGTCGTTCTTCTACCCCTTTGCCATTTTACAGATCAGAGTATGAGGCTAAGTTCATGACTTAGCAGGAATTTGAACCTCTATACTGTCCAACTTCAGGAGTTTATTCTTCACTGGAGTATACTGAGGGTCTCTACAAGTTCAGAAGGTTCTGTAAGTTATCAGTTTTGGCCGCTGCTGCTGGCACTGGCAGAGAGTTCCTTTTTAGCCATCTCTACTTCCAGAGGGGAAAAAAGCATTGTCAGGGGATGAGAGATTGAACTGTAGCACTGGAAATGTTGGAAGGGGACTCTCTGTGGATGCCAAAGGAGTGATGCCACACAAACTCATAATTAGTTGGTCCCTAGGACAACTAATTCCCATACGAGTGTTGACATTGGAATAATCCATAACCACATGTGAGGCACTCTTCTCTTGCCTCACGTACATTATGAGCCCACAGAGACAGTCAGTGTGGAATGACTGGAAAAAAAATAGTCTGGTGCTTCTACTTAGTTATGCGAAAGCACTGACCAAAAATATTGGCAATGGAGCTTTCCTTACTAAATTTTGGACCTCTTCAGACAACACGCTAATCCATGGTTAGGCTGCTAACCCTTTTGCTGCAAATGGTTAGTGAGCATGTTTCAAACGTGATTATGTAGCCACCATGGTTAGTAATGGTTCACATGACACACTAAGCCACAATGTTTCTCTCAAAATGCTTAACCCCAGTGGCTTAGTTTGTCATCTGAACAGAGTCATAAGCTAGTATTTTGAGAAGTATGGGTTTTCCATACTTTGAACTGCCGGCAGTTTCTAACAAGGGGAATGGGTTTGGGTGCTGCCTCTGTGTACCAGTCTAGTCTACATCAACTGAGAAAGCTTTTGCCAGGCATAGACGTTTTGAGGAACTATAGAGTGAGGCTTGCAACAAATGTCATGACAACGACATAGAAAACGATATGGAAAAAGCAGAAAAGGAGAAAGAAGAAAAGTACACCGTTGGGAGGGTTTCCAAAGTGAAAGCAGTCTTGTGGAGCAGAGTGAATCCTGTACACCTCTCACTTTGCTGTCAAAGGCTAGTCGAGAGGTGGCAGATGGTCATTCCCCAGACCGGGTTCATAGACAAACCATTCCAAAGAACCCGTAAGACACAGGTAGCGCAAAGGCATGAGGTGTGTGTGCATGAACTAGGCAGCCATCTGGGGCAGCGACTTGTGGGGGGGCCCCCTGAAAGTAGTAGTGCTCCAGCTCCTCCGCCTTGCTTCTCTGGGAAGCCCCACTCTCTGCCTCCCTTCTGCATCAAGTGCCACAGCAGAAAAGTGCCTGTCGCTGCTCTCCAGAGAGTTCACCCAGCCAAAATTTTTTGCTTTGAGAGGTCCTTCCTCCAAGTGAGTGAGGCATTGTGGCTGAGGTGGCCTTGAGCATTGCCTATGCTGACATGGCCAGTTCCTCCAGAATCAAGCAGAAGGACCCCTTGAAGAGAGGCACTGAGGGGAGAGGGGAAAGGGAAGGATTGCTGCGGATCTGGCTGGGGGTAGGTAAGAGAGCAGGAGGAGGGTGGCCGCCAGGGGGATGGAGAACTAGAAGGAGGGCAGCAGCAGCAGGTTGGGGGAAGTGAAGAGGAGGGCAGTGGCTTCTTCCTGGAGCACTGAAATACCTGCAACCACACCTCCCCAGGTATACCAACTCAAAAGCTGGAGACAGAGAGTGATGCTTTAATAGTGATTGGTGGAATGAGCATCCCGAATTGGAATATGAGTTTTCCAGCGAGGTTTTTCACTGTCTTCGTAGAATATATGCAAAAGAGGAAGAAAGGAAAGAACCATCTTTTTCTGTTGGTGGTTATAATAACTGAATGACTGCTCTAGAGAGCAAAAAGGGATTTCTAGGCACTGTGCAATTAGAGGGATTAATTGGGTGCTGTCTCTGAGTCCCAGTCTAGTCTACATTGACTGAAAAGGCTTTTTTTCAGGCTCTGTGTAACAGGGGAAATGCCTTGCTGGTTGTATGTTCTCTTTGGAAGGCCTGGGGGTGTCATCAGCATTGATCCCGTCACTTCACCCAAGGTTCCACCCACATTAGGTATCTAGGAATTCAGGTGTGCAGAAGCGCAGATTTTATCCAGAAACATCCTGCTCCACTTTAATTTCTTGGGCCCCCACAAGGTCAATTTTTCTGGATGCCTCCCTGCACAGAGGAGTTATGTTAAGGCCCTTTCACTGTGAGTGATTTGTCATGGGTATCAATTTATTTGTAGATATTTTAAGTTGGCAGATATATGAGGATATGCTTCTGGGAGTGGCTCTGTTGTAGCCTGGCCTAACTATTCCATTTATACACAATGCTCTACATGGAAGATTCACACCAGTTGTTGCGGAAACCAGGTCAGAAGGACATCGATAGCACCTTTGCTGTATTTTCTGTACTAGCATGTGCTGAAATGGAAACTATAAGTAACCTATATTGAACATTGCACTGTCCTTCGTGTAACCTGCTAAAAATAGGGGTGGGGTGGGGAAACCATACAGTACGAAATTTATTTGGTTAGTTTCTCCCTCCTCTGTAATTAGAGCAAAGTCCATGGATAATTAATTGCCATGTCAGATATGGCACCAGAGCAAATTTAATTCGCGCATCTCTTGATATGGCCTCCCCTTCCTTTGCAAATAGGCAAAGGCCATTTTATTTGAGAATAGCTGTTATTTATTAAGGCTCATTTGATCAGTCGGCCACTGATTCTAGCAACAACTTAGCTGAATGAATCTTTGGACCCTGAACAATCTTTCTGGTGTGCAGTCCATTAAACAGCCATTTTTTAAAAAAAATGTTTAGAGATGTGTTAATACAATATTGGGTTGCAAATCCAGAGGATTTTCTCATTAGATGGTGGGCTCCTCCTACCAGAAGACCTGGCCTAGTGCAGACAGGAGAACGGGAGGGGGGGTGTTCGCGCTTCCTCCCGCCTCCTTTCTCATCAGGTTGGTGTGCTGTTTTTCTTCCTTCCTCTCACCTCATCCCTTGCCCTTGAATTCCCTCCTCTCTTTCATTCTCATAACCCTGGTTAGCTCTAAGACAGCAGTTTGCAAACCCAATTCTAACCTTGCTTGCAAAGTGTGGCTTAGAGCTAATAATGGTGAGCTTTAATATTGGTGCAGTGGTTAGCGCTGGAAATGAAAAGGGCAGGGAGGGGTTGTGGCTCACTCCTCACCATTGAGCCAAATCTCATTTGGAAGAGGTGAGGGACTGATGGTTTCCTTAAGTGACAGCAAATATTTCAGCAACGTCCTTAGGCATTTTTTTTGCAATCAAATTGATGTGGTTACCCCTTGCAGTGGGGAGGAGGAAACAGGTGAGAAACATACATATTTATCCAAAATTACTAGTGGAAATGTTTTATTTAGCTGCCCACTTAGGATAATTAAGGGGAAAAAATAAATAAAGCAATACTCTGATGATTGCTCTCCTTCAATTTATTGAGGACTTTGAGAAATCATGCTAGTAATGTTAGCAGAACTAGTAAAAGCCTAATTCCTAATATAATTGCTAAATTTCTGTGGTGATTTCTTTCTTTTTTGAAAGGAGTTTAAAAGGAGTTTCTTGCATCAAACTCCTATTGATCTCATATCACACTTGTACTACGATTTTGGTCCTTAGTAATGCCCCGTTAAACTTGCATTTGGCTGACCGCTGTATTGAGCCTGCAAGCTTCTCCGTATTAAGATTTAAGCGAACAGATTACAACAGGCCTCAATGTACAGCTCACACTAATTGCAACATTCCAATAAATGAAGGAAAACCTTGAAGTAATATGGATTATATGTCATAGATGGGACACTTTCGCTGTTTGATGGTAGCCAAGCACAAAAAATTGGGGTAAGTTCATGTTTGCTTCTAGCTAGCTACTTGCTTACCTTTCCATAGTAAGCCAATTTCATATTACAAATATATCCCGGACAGTTCTTATCAACCCACTTAATAAAAGTCATTTACAGTGGCCAGATGCAAAAGAGAAGAGGCCTCTTGCACCTTTAAAAATTGTATAGAACAAAGGATTTCTGCCGATGTGGCTTGCATGACAATTTGGCCACCATTCATTCCATTCTATGGTATCAGGGCCTTTGTAGCAATAGTGCCAGATGTAAGGTAAGTTCTCACCACAATTGGGCCAATACTTTAGAAAATACATGGGCCACTAGCCAGAAACTGAGATTGGGGAATAACAAGAGGCAACTAACCTGACGGATGTTGAGTAATACAGAAGCACTATATTGGGGAGATGAAATAGTTAACAACATTGGTTCAAACAGAATGGTCAAGGTCAGGACGTTTGTTTGTAAATGAACGACAGGCAAGTAGATCTTCTCTCTCAGAGGTTTTATGTAGATATTAAAACGCATGGAGAATAATTTGAAATGCTATTTTTTTTAAAAAAAATAAAGCTTGAAAAACACACTATGAAATACTTCATAGAAGTAAAACAAACAAACATGATTATATGAACTCTCAGCTAATCTATCCTGCCTTTGCTACAACGGCTTTTATATCCTCACTTAGCTTCATGAAGGCAGGTGCCTATCAGTGGTCATTGCAGATTCCCTTGGGCATTCTTCAAATATTTGTGCTTCGTGGCATCTCACACCCCACCGATCTCTTTCCACCCTGTTGGTTCCCTTCTACAAGCGGAGGGTCCAGCCAATTCCGTTGTGCAAGTGGGAACCAGAGATTGCCCAGTGGAGATTTAGCACTTCCTAGGGGAAGTCCAAAAATGGGTGGAAACCCTCATCTCTTTTTATGTGAGTTCTGCCAACCTGCCTCCTTCCAGAAACAAATAATTCCAGTAGTTTCTGGTTGCCCCGGAAGCACTAAATTGCTGTTGTGCAAGCAGTAGAGGCCACTTGAGCAATGGAATTGGAGGGGTGGAAGAGAATGAGGGGGTGGTGGAAGTGCCCCATTGGATTCTGCCCTCCATCCAACAGAGGACCTTGTATTTGCTCAGGATGCTATGTAAAGCTAATTGGGCTGAGGTAATATTGTTTGAATACTGCAGAATGCACAACCTTTTTACCTGGTTTGATGTCAAACTAATGCAATGGAGCAATGGCAGCTCTTGGTTGGGCTGGTCTGACCCACAACGGCTAATTCCAAATTGGTGTCTTTATTTGTAAATATTTATTATTTATTATTATCACATTGATATCCCGCCTTTGTTTCTCTTGCAAGAAACCTAAGGCAGCTTACATAGTCCTCCTCCTCTCCATTTGATCCTCATAAAAACCCTGTGAGGTATGTTAAGCTGAGAATCAGTGATTGGCCCAAAGTCACTTAGAGAGTTTCATGGCTGAGTTGGGACTAGAACTCAGATCTCCCGACTCCCAGGGCTAATCTACACCTGCAGCCCTTTCACAATGGAAGAGGCATGCTCCCTTGTGGGGCACACGTGACTGATCCTTCCTGCAATTTCAGGAGTGCCATTGTGGGAGCATGTGTGCCCCGAGTGGCGGTATCAGTAGAAGTGGGTGGGGCTAGGCAGATGGTTACAGGACCCTCTGTTAGCAAAAGTGGCTTAATAGAGCAGACTGAATCCAAAGAGTGAAGGGCCTGACAAACGTACTGAGTAATAAATAGTCCCCAGTATAAGCAGCCAGAAGAATAAAGCAGCAGAGCAAATCAGGACAGGTTTCTAATGGAATGAAACCACCACCATCACAGAACATGCTGAACATGATCGCCTTTTCTATACACAAGAAACCCAAGCTAAAAGGAAACTTCTTTGGAAAGGGCAACTCCCTCCGCACCTTGTGACCCATTTTTTTCACGAAAGGCTCTCTGCTGCATCCAAAACTGTTCAGTAGCTCTGCGCCCTGAATGACCCTTTCTATTGCACCTTCTAACTGCTTCAAAACTCCAAGGACAAGTTCTTAGCATGCATCTTTTTGGGGCGTGATTCCTTATCATTACTATCCCAACACCCTGAAAGATTTAGGGGAACTGCAAGGGTTTTTAAATGCTAGTAAATCACTGTAGATTTCCAGAACGCCTGGTTAAGGAGCACAATTTTGGTATGAGCAGCAATCACGTTGCCTGCATTTCAGGCTGATTAGCTTTGAGGCATGTGTGTTATCAGGAGTAAACTCATGGCTCCATGCTACAGGCAGTCCTCTGATCTTGGGATCTGTGGGAGACCAGACATAGCTTGTGTGCTATCACCCAAGCGCTGGCAAAACGAGGGAACTACAGGACCTACAGAACAGTTTTTTGATGCTCTGCCAGCTAGGGTAGGTTATGGAATAAGATCTGTCCATCTACAACAGCTTCTGCATCACCCTTGATCATTGGTCTGTGCAGGATGCTTTGACCAGACATACCTAAATCAAGCAAGGAAAACAAAGGCAGTAATAAGCCATTAACTTTTCTATTTTTTTCTCTCCTGCCCAAAACAATAATTTATGGAGGTCTGAATGCCTGGCACATGAAATACTGAGTTTTGTTAGTTTTATGGGCAGTTAGTTTATGTTCTCTTTGCAAATGGAACTGTCCTAGCTGCTGATGAAGAAAAGACAAGAGAAAGAAAATATGGGAAATGGTTGATATGAGGAATTTTTTTTTTACTCCAAGGAAGCATTACATTAATCTTTTGCTTAATTAATACTGCCAACAGGCTTTCATTAAAGTTATTAAAATCTTGTGTACCCCAGGCAACATCTGAGAATCCTGAAGACCTAGATTAGATTTAGTCTTTTCTGCTTTTCTTTGACCCAAAAGTCATCACCACAATCCAAATTCCAAGTGAAAGAAATAGGTTAAGTACTTTAATAGGCATGATGGTTGATTATTGCCATTTTTTTAGAGAAAGCTAAAGCTATGATTTTGCTCTAATGGTAAAGTAATAGGCTGCTGACTGAGCTTGTCCAAAGTTTTCAGTTAGGACCAATCTTCTAGGAAGGTTAATTCAGTGCACCATCTTGGATTGTCCACAGCAAACTTAGTTCTTTAAAAAAAATCAGTAAAGAGTTTTGGGGCCAGGTATAGATGGATCTGTCAATTTTGGTTTCTTTCAGTTTCTCATTCTTCCAGTCTTAAATTCGGTTCATCATGAACTTTGAAGGGGGGGGGGGAATTAAGTACACATGAAAATATATATGCATTTTTGTGTACATTTCTCATAATGCATGCATTTTTGTATAACATTTCACACCTAACGTACACCTTTTTTGGGAGCATAATAAATTTTTAATGTTATTTTCACGAACATATGCATTTTGGTGAGCATTTTTCTCTAATATACCCATTTTGTATGCATTTTGATTGGAGAACTCCATGGCAAATTTCAGAGAAGTCATAGGATAAATGAGTCTTGGTTCAAATATTGGTTTGTTAATGTGAAATTAGGTAAGTTTGCATTAAAATGCAATCTGAACTAATTTCTCCCCTTTCCCTACTTTCAGCACCTTAATATGGCATACATTTTCATGGACTACAGTCCATTGCTTCAGATGCATCAATGAGAAGAGAGAGAGAGAGAGAGAGAGAGAGAGAGAGAGAGAAATTGTCATGAAATGGCAATGAAACACAAAAAGTACAATTTGAATTGGATTAAAAATGGCCACAGCTTTTTATTCATTACTACTCAGAGAGTTTGGCCTTCCATAGGGCAAGAAACCAATCATTGGGCAGCCCAACTATTGACTGATACCAACATCCTAACCCATCTGTTTGGATGTCAAGGGAAGTGATGGGAATCTTGGGCCTACTTCAGCACAAATAAATAATGTAAGTGCATCCTGTGGGTGGGAGTGTGGCTGCCATGCTAGCCCCCAAGATGAGTTGGGGCCTTGAAGAAACACCCTAAGATCCCAGTGGGGATCCCATCCCCCCTTATTCCAGCAGTGGATCCAGCCCAACTTCTCCAGTGCCTGCCACAAGACCTTTACTACAATTAAACAACAAAGTGAAAATATTGCTGCTAACCACAGAAAAAAGGTTTTTCCTCAGGTCCACTCCATGGCCTCATAAGCAGAAGCCTCCTGGCACAGCCCGTTGACTTCCAGGATGGGGCCTAAATTACAGCCCAGCCAGGTAGTGAACCAGATTAGTAAGCTGGAAGAGGATCTTGCTTCCTCCTAGGGTGACCATGTGGAAAGGAGGACAGGGCTCCTGTATCTTTAGCAGTTGCATAGAAAAGGGAATTTCAGCAGGTGTTCATTTCTATGCATGGAGCACCTGGTGAAGTTCTCTCTTCATCACAACAGTTAAAGCTGCAGGAACTTTGTCCTCTTTAGCAAGACTGACCAGATACAAAAGAGGGCAGGGCTCCTGCAGTCTTAACTGTTGTGATGAAGAGGGAGTTTCACCAGGTGCTGCATGCCTACAAATGAATACCTGCTGAAATTCCCTTTGCTATACAACTGTTAAAGATACAGGAGCCCTGTCCTCCTTTCCATATGGTCACCCTAGGAGGAAGCAAGATCCTCTACACCCTCCCTGCCCCCTTCTCACAACCTGCACAAAGCACCCACCCACCCCTGGGCAAATAGTGAAACAACTTCTTATTGTGACCAGCAGTGCCACCGAATTGTGTAATTTGTTGGCTCTTTGGTTGACACTTGTGCATTCGTAATGCTCACTTCTCTAGTGAGCCTGGATTGCCGTCTTACAAATTCATCATTAATTTTGGAACTGATTGTGAGCTTTGAAGCATGCGAAGGCTGCATCTAAACCATGCCATTTCCATGCATGCGCTGAGTTGATTGGTTTAACTCTTCTCTTTCTTAAGGAACTGGGATGATGTCACTTTAACCTTTTAGTGAAAGGACTTTTTGTCTTCTTTGGTAAGTAAAAGTGTACTTTAGTGGGTGCTGAAGGGTGGCACTGGAGACCATTTGTGAGAAAGGGAAAGGGAATCCAAGTAGGACAAACCTTTGCACACGCTGGCATACTCATCTATGGCTTTAAACATGTGGAGCTGGGGGTGGGGACATCTGCCGTGCCTCTACAAGAGCGATTTAAAGCTCTTTCAAGGCACATTAAAATTTGACCTCTACAAGAGCGGAGTGCAAATCGGGGGTCGAGGCGCTTTTTCTATGTGATTATGCGCATTATCGAATGCACATTAAATAGCGAGTTTTAATTTACCGCGGCCGTTAAAGCGCCTTATGACCATGTAAACAAGCGATTCTCCACATTAAACACCTCTAAAGCACGTTTCATACAACTGGTATGCGCTTAACTGTCTCCCGCGTATAGTGATTTGCCATAAAAGCGATTCCGAGAAGATGCGCATAATCGGACAACCAGGCGTCAAACCGAATTCTTGTAGAGGGGATTAAACACTTCTGAAGTTCTGGACAGGACTTATGAGTATCCCCTCAATTATTTAATTGGTGCTTTGTTTAAATTTATTTTGCCCGAGGTTTATGGAATAAGCCTTTGAATTTAATTTATTCCACTTGCATGAATAAACCATGGCATTATCAAGCACACTAATTCCTATCTCTAGTAGATGTGTTTTATCCAGCACTGTTGGCCTATAGATGGGACTTTGTTTGTGAGAACTGGATTTCCTGTGCTTGAAAAAAATATGACCACAAGCAGTCAATCTGCGACTTAATATTTGAAGGCATCATTTGAATACCTGCATTCAAATTAGTGATGCAATACAGTCCATTTTGAGTTTTAAAATAATTAATGGAGTGTTTTTGTCGCTTTTTGCTTTGGCAGACTTTATGCTGTTTTTTTTTAATTGCCTGTTGTTGTTATTGATCTCTGGAGCACATTCCATTACTAGTGCCCAGGTTGTGAGAAATTTCTGGCTCAGAAGCTTAAGCATCTAGTACCTACAGGTCCAACACGTCCATTTAAGGAAACAGATGGCGACTTGATTTACAACCCCACAGCAATTGACAATATAATGTTTACTGTTGACATTTAACAGGCACCCCCCAAAATACAGGTAATTGCATGTCTGAAGAGTGAGCTCGTTTGGAGAAATCACAAATAACTTACTTTTGGGAATATATTTTGCAAGGATGAAATCATGTTTATCTCAATTTTCTGTACAATTCAAAAGCATATGCTGGGAAAGTGCCATAGCCGATATGTGCATATCTTGGCTTTACAGAAAGTGTTGCTCTCTGGCAGCCAGGCAGATGGCAACTGGTCTTGGCAAGTCTGAACAGGTTGCTGTGCCAGGCTGTTATGTTGGAGGTGCTGTGTGAAGGGGACATCTTTAGAATTGATTAAAGAGGAGTAATTCAGATTTGTTTTCAGGAAAGTCATGGCCACAAGCCGAGTGAGCATATTCAAGGTGTTTTCCCCTCATCTTAGGGGGAATCTACACAGAGTGTTCTTGCGTTAAAAACCGGTCGGATAAGAGTTTTAAATATTGTCGTAGTAAAACGTCTTAGGCCACATTACTGAGTACTCACATTACAGGAGAAAACTTCTTCAGTCTTTAAAGCGGTATGTGCAGTCACCCACTCTTCTGCCCCATGTCTTTCTCTTGCGTTTTTACAATGAGTTTAGGGCAAAGCATTGTGGGCGTTGTAGTTCAGTCACCACTTCCTCCTTTGTTCCCCTGTCATACCCTAGCGAGTATAGGGCTAGGCATTGTGGGTGTTGTAGTTCAGTCACCCACTTCCTCTTTCTTCCCCACCAATCAACTGCTAAGCATTTGGGCGCTGGTCAACGAAGCACTGCCCCCACGAATCACAAACGGTAAGGAGGGACACATTATTTTACTTAAAACAATTTATTGAAAGTGAAACCATTGTATATAACTGAAGGGAGTTTTAAAAAACCTCAGATATACAACGTTATAGGGAGTGTGTCATGTGGCCCAAAGAGTTTTCATAACCCTTATAAAACGTTAAAAACCTAGCGTGTAGATTGCCCCACAATCTCTCCATGCATCTCTTGGATTAGTGAGGCAGAGCTTCAAGATAAGACAGTGTGCCTTTCAGATAGGATTGAGCCCCAGAACCTCTCTCTTTTTAGAGATTAGCCAATTGGCACATTATTTATTTCATATGTATCTATACCACCTTTCTGCCAAGTCATCTGAGGTGGTTTACAGTTTTGAATTACCGAAACAAACCATCAGCATATAGTACTCTCAAGTCAATTGAAGGTCTTCTCAAGAGGTAATATTGTGAGCACCCTGGCCTGGTCTTCTCTTCTGTCTTCCCTCAGGGTACACAGGTTTTAAGTAGCTCCAAGGAAGGTGGGCTACATACATAAATAAGCTGTGCAAACCTAAACATGTTTGCTTGAAAGGAAGCCCCTGTACGCTCAGTGGCATTGGCTTCTAATAGGCTCAGGGTTTCAGCCCAACAGAATTTAGCAGCTTGAAGAACTGAGGTCACATCCCATTATCTAGTCCCATCCTCTGCTCTCAGAAACGGCAACACATTTCTAAAACATCCCTGAACGATGCTTTTCTATTATTTTCGTTAACATCCATGTTGCAGTTAGGTCATTTTAGACTCCGGATTTAATGGTCTCACAGGGGTCCTTTCAGTTTCTTCCACATTTGCATTCTTTTAATCTCAAGTCATTTTTGTCCCCAATATGGAGAACTTTGCGAATTTTGAGAAATTCGCAATATGAAATTCTGACCTATTTCTACCCGGAAAACCTGCATAATGCCAACTGTCTTGCTTCTTCCAACTCCCTCCTAAGAATCTGCCTATTCTGTGAAGCCTTTGACACAAGGCCCAAGTTCACATGTCCCGCCGTAACGTAGAGCCTATCTGCACTACTGCTTTAAA
Organism: Anniella stebbinsi; assembly: GCA_029215795.1. NCBI lineage: Eukaryota > Metazoa > Chordata > Lepidosauria > Squamata > Anniellidae > Anniella > Anniella stebbinsi. The sequence continues at coordinate 158,854,936 of JARDYH010000002.1, read as the reverse complement.
ATGGTTTATAACAGTTTTGAGAACTGTTGGGGCCCAGGACACACTCCATACACAGTTTTCAAAACATTTTCAAAGTGTTTTATCCTGCTTGTGTAGATAGGCTCTTAGTCGCAGCACGTGTAACAGAAACAATCACATATTCTTTCCCAGTTAACCCTAGGCTGACCAGATAAAATCCAGGTCAGGGCTCATGTAACTTTAACAGTCGTAGAGACAAGGGAATTTCAGCCAATGTCATTTGTATGCAATTAGTTCCTGGTGAAATTCCCTCTTTATCACAACAGTTAAAGGTGCAGGCACTATACTAGAGTGACCATATACAAAAGAAGGCAGGGCCCCTGCAACTTTAACTGTTGTGATGAAGAGGGAATTTCGCCAGGAACTAATTGCATACAAATGACACTGGCTGAATTTCCCTTTTCTGTACAACTGTTAAAGTTACATGAGCCCTGACCTGGATTTTATCTGGTCAGCCTAGTTAACCCTTGATTCCTGTTCCCGAGTTGAATTTTAGGGTGGCTACTTACACATTGCTATCACTCCGCACTCTTAGAGTTCTGACTGGAACCCGAATAGATTCATTGCCTGACTGACATGGGACCCATCAGCCCCTACTGTTGCATCCTGTTTGATATCCCTACCAGAGCATAGTGGTCATTTAGCAGGGAAGACTTCAAATAGAAGACTGTCGTCTGTAGAGTAGAACCCACTGTCACTCTAAACTGCACATTGCTGTAAATGTAGCTAGCAGCGTTGTCTTTATTTGTTTTTATTTTTTAAGAGTTGGGGGTTGCTTTTTGCTGAGAACTCCCCCCCCCCCCGTCAGCTGCAGAAGCGGAGGTTTAATCCTTCCCTCCTTCCTTGCCCCTGGCTATCGGGCTTTGGGGGAAAAAGACCCTATTGGCACCCCTGGGAACTTTATCCCTAATTCCCCATAGCTGTGCAGGGGAGGAGTAATTATCTGTAAAATCATGGCTTGGGAGGGAAGAATGAAACCTCACTTCCATGTGAGGCTGTGAGGCTCTTAATAAAATCTGAAACACCCCACCAGCCACACACACATTTGGTTTAATTCTTAGATTGTAAGCTTCCTGGGGCAGTGACCTCTCCCTATGTACTAGGAAAAGAGACAATGGCAAGATCTACGCTACTGCCTTATAACAGTATTGACAACGGTTGGGGTCCAGGACACAGAGCTCCATAGACCGTTCTCAAACCATGTCAAAGTGTTACACCCTGCTTGGTGTAGATCTGGCCAGTGCTCTCTTCTGTGTGGGATCACTGCTACTAGGGAGCATACTAGGAAATATGGAAGAGCTTAGCTTGTCAAGTGCATCAGCAATGGGAATTAGTGCTGTTCCCTGTTTGGTTGTGTGACTGTAAACTTCAGTCCAAAGCAGCCCAATGCAGTCCTTTGGGTCCTCCTGAGCCCAAATACTGCAAGGTGCATAAATGTCTTACACTTCCATCTCCGTTTCACAGTGACATAGGGAGAATGCAGAATATCCCTGGTGAGGGAAGCATACCAGTCCCCGAATGTGAAAGCTGGCCCAGCTTTTGAATGACCCGATTCACTAGGGAAGTAGTTTCTTATCACTGTGATGCAAGAAGCTTTGCCTGCAAAATGCAGGCGTCGTGGGCTATGCTGAACTTGGCAATTCCACCTAGGCCAGATCTACACCAAGCAAGATATAGCGGTATGAAAGTGGTATGTAAGCAGTATATAAATTGCAGGAGCCACACCAAGCAGGATACAGCGATATATGGTTTGTGTCAATGGGCCCCCACAGTTGTCAGTACACTTCAGTACTGCTATAAAGCAGCGGTGTGGCTCCTCCTGCCTTTTAGATGCCACTTTCATACTGCTATATGAGATCCTGCTTTGTGTAGATCTGGCCCAAGTCTGTCCCGATGAGCCTGGTTCCCTGTAGTCTTTGCCCATTGATCTCTCACATCTGCTCAAAGGGAGAAGAAGGGAGAAGAAAAGGGTTTTGTACAGAATCCAGCTGGACTGCAGGAATCCATGAGAGGGCTGCCAAGTGCCTGAGTCTTACTGTTAGCAGACAAGCTTGGTATTTGGCAACCCAAGGAGCAGACTGCAGCAAAGTGGTTCCAGTAAAAAAAGAAAAGAAGGAAAGCTCAGTCCATGCTGCCCCTGTTCAGGATAATATCTAAATCCAGTCTACATATCCTCCTGAGTTAACATATGTTCTTATTCACACTAATGAGCTCCAAAGCCCATTCATCACTTGGATCTGCAAGCATAACATGTAAGGAAGTCACATTAATTAAAAATAAGTGGACTTAGTTGGCTCTTGAATTCGGCTCTGCTTTCACTCAGAGGAGTTGGGCTCATTTGGAAAAGGCTGGTGGAGGTACATGCTAAATTCTTGCTGCCTTCAAGGGCAGGTGCACGCGATGGCAGGGACCCATTACAGGGCCCCGGGAAAGCTGGTTCATGAGCCACGCAAGAGGCTCACGCAGCTGTCCGACACCACCCTGGAAGTGCTTGTTGGCTCGCAAGTGGTTTGCCTGGCAGAAGCTGCCCTGGAATGGGGTCCCTGCGTTGGCTGAGCAAGCACAGTTGTTTAGGAGCGCTACAGGAGTAGCGACCAGCCTCCCTCATGTGAGGAAGGAGGGCCAAGTGTGGCAAGCATTGGGCCTAAGTTAGCGCTGGAGCCCTTGCAAGAGCCGGGCAGGGCGGGAGGGAGGTTTTTACAGGCTCTCCATCCTTCACTTAATGTTAATTTTGTAAAGCTAGATGGTAATCTCAGCTAATCTAATTTGCTTAGCAGGGAGTGGGTGGGAATGGCAACAGAGAAGCCCTCGGATTGAACGGATCCCGGCCTCTCCCACTCCCTCCCTTCCCCACCTCCTGTCTCTTTCTCTCCTTCTTGGATGTCTCTTCAGAACAGAATCTGCCTCCGAGCTTTCTGTGGTGATGAGATTCATGTTTGGTTCTCCTCCTTCATTGCCGTAGCTCTGTTACAGCAGCAGAGGAGGAAATCTACCATCCAATGGCTCCCAGATACCATCTGGGAGCCATAGGATTGCTTTGTAGACAAATTGCTTACCACAGTCTATTATGCACATCCCCCACTAGACAGTGTCTGGGGAACCACAGGATTATTTGGTTTACTGGCTTCGAGGTTGGAGACATGGCTCTGACCACAGAGCCTGTCAACTGCACTCCCTTCTCCCTCTCCCTTGTAGATGCTGTGGAGAAAACCACGCTGGCTCCCTCTCCATGCTTGGAGACAGGGAAAAGGATGCAGTCCCAGGGGTGGGGAAGGAAAGAGACCAGCAAAGCTGACTTACGCAGCTTCCGATGCTTGTCTCCTGCCCTCCTGCTCCGAAGAGCCATGGCTAGGTGGGTGAAATCGCCTGTCTAGCAAAAATGCAGGGGGGGGCAGAGCATGGAGGCAAGGATCACCTCTATGTTCCGGCCTCCTTGCATTAGGATACTTGGCAGCCTCCGACTTCAGAGGCTGCCGACTAGCAACAGAGGATAGCGACCAAAGGCAGCCTTTCCCAACCTAGTACCCTCCAGATACCTAAGACTGCAACTCCCAACATTCCCAGCCATGGGCTTGCCCCCAAATGTAGCCAAAATGCAGTAGAGACATGGGCTGAATTCGGATGACACAATAAGCAACGGGGGGGGGGGACACTCATCAGTTGTATTGACTATTGTGTCGTCCGAATGCTGCCATAGTCAATTCAGCACTGATCCTAATCCGCACCACAGTTCATTATTTATTACCATGTTGTGTGGGGAGTGCCCCCTAGATGAACAACTGTAAAGTTGATTATTACCCCACCATTGACTATCGTGTTGTCCAAATTCAGCCATAGAGTAACTTGAGAGATCTGCTGCCATGAACCATCTATGATTTATTCCAAACAGCTTCACTTATGATTTAAAAGCATTTGGCCCTTTCCACACCAGGCAGTTTGCCTGGGATGGACCTCGGCTGCTCCCTTTGCTCCGTTGGTGTGTATTAGGTACTTCTGGGATCACCCTCCCTGCCTCCCTCCCTCCCTCTACACCCAAGGGCTATCCCAGGCAAAACGCCTGGTGCGGAAAGGGCCTTTATCACATGAAAAGAGAAGTTGGTGACGGACTCCCTTTCACAGAAGGGATGCGGCTGCTGCCAGTGCCTCTGTTAGATCAATCATAGAGGCGTTTATAGAGAACAAAGGGTGAGAAACGGCAACATCATTTTTCTGCATGTGAAACACACTGTTCTGTTTCAAAGCCCCTTTTCCTTTTTGCCCAGGGATTGATGCGCTGTGAGCCGTGTCTCATCTTGTATGATGGATGCTGCTGCCACAATGTTAAAGCTGTTCATTCTGTCTGTCTTGGGTGTGAATGCTGAACACTCTGCAGAACAAAGCTGCAGGGTGATGTTTAGCCAATGGCGTAAAAGGCATTGAAATACAAACGTGAGCTTCTCTACTTTGGCTTCAGTTCTCCCATGCTATTTGTAATATTGATTCCATTCAGTATTTTCCTTATTAAGCAAAAGAGATACCCTGAGCTACCTGGGGAGATTTCACATACACAGTCAGGGCTGTCTCAATGTGTAGGGGTGGGGAGAGTGACTTAGGCAGCTGCCTGGGGCAGCAGCATATGGGGGCACCAAACAGCCCCTGTAAGATGATGGCAGTCTGGATCCTTCTCCTTACCTCCGGAAGCCCTTCTGACGGCTTCCCTGCTGCAGCAATTGCCACAGAAGAGAAGTGACTGGCACAGCTCTCCAGATTGCTCGTCTGGCCCAAATACTTCTCTTTAATAGTCCTCCCTCAAAGTGAGCAAGGAATTCTGGGTGAGGTATCCTTTATGATTGGCTGAGCCATGGCAGCACAGGTGGTCTTAAAGGTTACCTCATCCAGAATTGAGAGGAAGGACTACTCGAAGCAAGTCATTGAGCAGGAGGTAGGGTAAAGAGAAGGGGGGCGGTTGCAGTCAGGGGGGAGGGAAGAGGAGAGGGGGAGGAGGAGAGTGGCGGCATTGTGGAGCAAAAGGAAAGGAGAATGGCTGCCGGGGTAGGTGGAGGAGGTTGAGGGTAGGGGCTGTTGCTACTGAGGCACTTGCAAGATTTAATGTTCTGCCAACAGTATTACTTCAGGACAGATTTCTGAAAATTCTGTTCCAAAGTGGAGTCCATCCATGTAGGCCGGGAAACCCTGAAACTCAGACGCATCTCCTTTTATATTGTAATTTCTATACTGATTTGGGAAGTCATATAATTTACCCTCTTCCAACTAGTTTATCAGGGCGCCCAGATGGACGATTGGCAATGCATTGTCTATCAGATAAGGTCCCACCTATTACTGAACATTCCCTCCCATCGCCATGTGTATAAGAGTTCAACTGATTGACTGTATTAGCTGCATGGGAGAAACTGTATTTCTCATGTTCTGTTATATGTGTTCTGTATTGTTACTTTGATGGGTCTTCTGACCGTAATAAAGATATGATGATAACCAATTTGTTAATAAACCTCTTTGCACCTCTTGGCCCCAGTTATTTTGGAAGCCACCTTGCACCTCTTTGGCTTTTGATACTGGAAATAACATGACTCAGAGTAGGGAATAGAAAGCAGAGTTGATAAAGTTATTCGATTCCATTTCTCTGAAATGGAAGAGAGAATGAATGGAGCAAGTTCTCCGCTGGCAGCCACATCGTCTCACCTAGTTGTGTTTGCTAAGATATGTTGCAGGAGTAGCATATGGAGAAGGTGCAACTGCTTTTTCCCTGGAGACATTCACTAAGCAAAGATGGTGACTCACTGTATTTCTGTCCCGTACTCAAGCTTGATGGTAATCTCAAAGATACTAAATGGACACTTTAATATTGTATTGGTACTACTGGCTGTTAGTCTCAGATTGCTCATCTGATATTGTCTTTTTCATCCTTCTGATATTTTAACACTTGTGGTAAAAGGAATGGGGCCCTCCAGATGTTCTTGGGCTACAGTGCCCATCATTCCTGACCATTGGCCATGCTGGCTGGGGCTGATGGGATTTGGGAGTCCAACAGCATCTGGAGAGCCACAGGATACAAAAGGCTCTTGACGCCTGCACCTTTTAGATGGCCCTATGAAAAAGAAAGCCATCTTGAAAGAATGGAAATGCTTTTTTACAAGGTAGCAGGCTATGTAAAGTTGTAGATGAATCCAGCTTTCTCAACATCTGTGTGCGTGCTGTGGTTGTGTAGATAACTTACTTTCTGGATTGTTATCACTGGTATATATCATATCCTAGCTTCCATATGATGTGAATATGACTGTTCATCACGAGGAAATTAAAGATTTTGTGGGACACATTCGTTTGGACTCATTTGACAGATTTTTGTGAATAAAATTCTCGTTTTCTTCTCCTAGGTTACGATCTTTGGTGAAGCAGCTAGAGAGAGGAGAAGCTTCTGTGGTTGACTTAAAAAAGAACTTGGAATATGCAGCTACTGTGCTTGAATCTGTGTACATTGATGAAACCAGGTGAGACAACTTTTTCCTGCTTCTTGGATTCATGCTGTAGTATCCAATGGTGCTGCTGTGCTCTCACTGATTCTGTTGCACAAGCAGTACCCACCTCTTGTGCGACGGTGATTTAATACTTCATACATCAAGCCCTGAGATGAGTGGAAACACTGATTTCTGGATCCAGACAGGTTGGCAGAGGTCTGTTATGCGAGCTCTGTTGACTTGCCCTATTCTGGAAATGTGTGTTTCCGCTTGTTTCCAATTCCTTGCAAACTGCCCTTGGTGTGTCACACAAGTATTTTCAATATTACTTTTAATTAGGGATGTGCATGTCCGAAGATATCGTATTTTATCGTTATCGTAATTTCGGCCCCCAAAAATTATTGTCTCTGATAATATCGTAGGTGAACTGTATCGTCTTCACGATAATTATCAGAAATACGATATTTAATTTGCAGCCCCATTGTGCCCTATAGAGCTGAATATTTTAGAAAAAAATGCCTATCGCTTCTGTATTTTCAAAGTTACAGGCTTGAAACTTGGTCACAATGCTTATGGGGTATGCCTATGTAGGTGTATGAAATTTGAGATCGATCCCTCCAACCCTCGATTTTATATGAATTTATTAAGGATCATTTAAGTTCTGACAGGTTCAAAGTTGCATGATCTTTCAAAACTTTATATAACATACAGGGGTGGAGGGGTTGATCTGAAATTTGGCACATATGTGTAACAATATGTGCTAGACATGTGTATGGATTTTGAGATCGATCCTTCCAACCCTTGATTTTATATGATTTTTTTTAAAGATCCTGCAACTTTTTGACAGGTCTGAATGAACGCACATGGCGAGCTGTCATTCTGACCTGTCAGAACTTAAACAATCTTTAATAAATTCATATAAAATTGAGGGTTGGAGGGATCGATCTCAAATTTCATACACATACGTCGGCATACCCCATAAGCCCTGTGACCAAGTTTCAAGCCTCTAACTTTGAAAATACAGAAGTTATAAGTTTATTTATATGGTAGTCCGATAATCCGATATAATCGGGCTGAAAATTATCGTCTCCGATGATTATCATAGGAAGTTGTATCATATCATTATTGTTAATCGTATGCATGATAAAGAGCATATCGTATCGTTATCGGACATTTTAACAATACGATACACATCCCTACTTTTAATAAGAAAGAGAGAGAGAGAGATTCATGTTTTAAAAAATATTATGAACTTAATAAGTCCAAATGATAAACAATGAACACTTGAAACATTATTTCCATGACATTATGCCAAGATCCCCAGACACTTTCTCCCACCTAAGGATATTACAGCCATCCCAACTTCCCTGCAGTTCACACATTTCTTTTATGAGATGGAAATCTTCTATCCCCCAAATGATACAATATTGTAAGTTGGGGTGGGCAGAAGTTGATTGGAATTGACTGGCAGATTTCTGGGTGAACTGCAGTAGATCAGTAAGGGGTTTAACAGTAACAACAGCAAAATGATTAAATGATTTAACAATAGCAATAGGAAAAAAAATCAAGAACATGTGGAGAAAGAATTACGCATATTTTTGTGTGAAAGGATTTGTGTGCATGCTCCAATTGTGGATGGAGCATGTGCTCAGATACACTTTGTTCTGCAATTCAGTGTCTGCCTTTCTGAGCCACTATTTTGCACCCGGCTCTGGTTGGTGGACCTCAGGTTTGTAGAGAAAAGTAAAAGCCTAAATTCTGCCCACCCCTATTGTAAGTATTCCCCTGAAGGCTTATCTGCCTACCCTCATCCACGTTGAAACATGGCTAGGTAAATGGAATTTCTTCCATGGTTTTCTTTAGCAGAGAGGTGGCATTTATTCCAGAGTTACTGGAAAGGTCTACACAGTTCTTGCTTATTTAAACCACTTCTAACATAAATTGTAAACTTCTGCTTCCTGTAAAAAAACTTGGGAAAACTTGAGGATGGAAATGTGTTTTTTTTTAAGGGGGATATTAGGGACTAGTGAGTAGTGCAAGGATGAATTTGATGCAACTATTTTTTAATATCTCTTTATTAACACTGTTGGACAGGCTCCTTCCTTCCTTCCTTCCTTCCTTCCTTCCTTCCTTCCTTCCTTCCTTCCCCTCCCAATTTGTGGAAATGTTTCAACTTGTAATTGCTCATCCTGAGCCTTTGAGATAAGCACAACAATGGGACGGGCTCCGGTCACCCACTTCTACTGCCTGCCGATTTACTTTGAGGGGGGGAAATAGTGCTTAGGAAATTACCACTTAAAAAATCTTGTAATTATCGGATTGTGTTTTGAAAACATGTCAACAACTTATGCAAAATTGAGTCCTTGGAACATTTCAAACTTAAACATGAATAATCCCGGAAAGATAAAGTAGTGATCTTTAATTGTTCTGATCCTCTAGAGATGAGCTACTTTGCAATCTGAGGGTATTGCTGTTGTCCATAAAAATAACTGAATGTCAAAAGTGTGTTTCATTAAATTTACAAAACAACAACAACAACAACAACAACAACAACACACATACATACACACACACACACACACACCAATCTACAGATTTTAGGGGCTTTTCATGTGTGACAATTGTAAACAACGTTGCAGGAGAAATGCCGTCTCTTAGGAAACCTTTATTTACCATTTCTCCCCCTATACTCCCACAGGCGTCTTTTGGATACAGAAGATGAGCTCAGTGATATCCAGTCAGATTCTGTGCCCTCGGAAGTACGGGATTGGCTGGCGTCCACCTTCACACGGCAGATGGGGATGATGCTTAGAAGGACTGAGGAAAAGCCACGGTTCAGAAGCATTGTCCATGCAGTTCAAGCTGGGATATTTGTGGAGAGGTAATGGAGGATGTCATTGTTTTTCATCCTAGAGCGATCAGACATTTCAGATTCTATCTTTAACATCAAATGAAAAGTATTGAACTAGGGTGTTGTTGTTTTTTGAGTAAAAAAGGAGAAGAAGGGAAACCAGGAATGGAAGCCTGAAAACAAATAAGTTATTATGCTCCATAGAAATCAAAGCAAATAAGTGAGCTATTAACAAAATAGTTCTGGCTGCAAAGAGGAGGGAGCTCAGACTCCTGGGTCCAAGGTTGGAGCATTGACTCCACCCTCAGATCCAGGAATCTGAATTTATCCTATGCTCTCCACCCCCAGATGCTGTTTAGGGGCCATAGTATTGGTCTCCGTGTGAACTAACCAAGGCATGTAAGGAAGAGGCTCATATTCCCCACATGTCTTGCTTGCAAGGAAATCTGCTGGGATCTTTTTTTTTTGCTGCTGCTGCTGCTGCTGCTGCTGCTGCTGCTGCTGCTGCTGCAAGCAGCGACAAACACAGGAACAAAAACTGCTTCTATTAGCCGTAGAATATTAGTATCTTCTTGGTACCAAGTGAGAGAGTCTGGCCATTCTTGGTGCCCACATCACAGTTCTTGAACTCTCTTCCTCTGAAACGCTAGAGTTCAGTGTTGACTGTGGTTGGCCCATCGGGAAATAAAAATTATTTTTTTGTGAACTGCCCAGAGAGCTTTGACTATTGGGCAGTATAGAAATGCAATAAATAAATAAATAAATAAATTTTAAATTCAAGCTGGGATGTGCACTATCAAAAACAAACAAACAAACAAATAAATTCAAACTTTACAAATTTGTATAACAAATTTTATAGCCTCAAAAATTAAAAGCCTTGTTACTTGGGTCTCCAACATGGTGCTCGTGGTCATGTTTTGGCACTCACCAAGCACCCCGCCTCTTCTGATTTTAATTTTATTCTTTAAGATATATATATATATATATATATATATATATGGACATTGCCATACTACAAAGCAAAGGTTTTTTTTAATTTGGGTTCAAAATAGTGCCTTTGTGTTTTAGAGTTTAGATCCCACCTCTGCTTTATACTTAGATTCTTGGGCAAGTTACTTTTCTTTTAGTCTCTCCACTTTGCCTTCTGGAAAATACGTGTTTTGTAACTGGCGATGTCCTCCATCACAGCCATTTTGTGAGAGTGCACGTGGCACTGTCTCAGAATTCTAAATGTGGCCACAGACCCAAAAAGGTTGGGGATCTCTGATGCATCTCGAGAATAAATAAATATGAAATCTCTCATATATGACAAACACCAAACATGTTTTGACCATGAATTTGTAGTCTTCAGTGGTCTAGTAATGTCACAACAACCACAATTTCTCATATAAACACATGGAAAATAGCATCCTGCCTCTCGACTCAATCTACGAAATAAAGTGAAACAACAATAGTGTAATAGTGGTATCTCATTGCTGTCTGGGGCCAGATCTACACCAAGCAGAACATAAAACTTTGAAAACTGTTTATGGAGTGCATCCTGGGCCCCAACAGTTGTCAGTACCGTTATAAATCTGTGGATATGCAAAGGTCTGTGGATACGTGAAGGTTTCAGTTGTTTGTTACTTTTTGCCTTTGATATGGGTATATAGCGTTTTTTAAGAGAGCAATCCTATGGCCCCTAAATAGTATCTGAAGGGCCGTAGGATACAATGGATATCCCCCTTCAAGGCTGGAGACAGAGGTCCAACCTTGGAGAAGAAGATCTGATTGTGGATCTCCGCTCCAAGCCCCTTTCAGCTGGTGCACAAAGAGTCACAACTTTGGGAAAGGAAGAAATGGCTATGTTGGAAGTGGGCCAATGGGGCATGGAAGGGTGAAGCTGTGAATCTAGCCTTTAGGATTGCTCCTCAAGTGGTGACACCAAGTTTTACACTATTTTTGTTTCACTCAACGACTAAAGAAGACCAGTTTATGGTTGATACATGTTTGATGTTTGTCATATGTGTGGGTCTTCACATATATCTAGGCTGTTTGCTTTTAATTTTTGTGATCCAGTGTTGTTAGGTTTGAGTTCTTTCCCCTGTGGAATTTACAACGAAATGGCTTAATGCCATCCACCAGCATAAAAGAGTTCAGGAAACACAAATACATGGAAGAAGAGAAAATTATCTAGACCTCTTAAGTTGGTTAGGGCTATATTTAGAGTATCTCTAAATATTTACAGGCTTAAAAGGAATTTCACACCTACATTTTTTTAAAAAGCATTTGGACGTGGCTATTACTGGAGGTAGAATATTACATTTGTTGCATCATTGTTTTGATTTATTATTATTATGGTGTCAGGGTGAATTACATAAAAGTGAACCTTTCTACCTCTGTGGTGCCCTTTGTAATAAAATGTGTTATGTAGCGTTTGCTACATAACAATTTTACCAACTCTATGGCATTGCTTGGGATCAGTGATAATTTAACTTCATAAAGCTCTGCATTCACATGAACAACACTGCATCCAGAAATCATATGCCTCATAAATTGTGAATGGCAGCATGAGTGCCCTTTCAGGAAGCCAATGCATGTATCATATTAATACCTGTGTAGATAACATAATACCCAGAGGGGGCCTTTGGTTTGGTCCTAAAATGAATTGCATACAAACCAAAACTTTACTGTGCAAAACAACAACAAAAACTCCATTCAGATCAAAACAACTCTTTGTAACATTTAGTTTAGTATTCTAGACAGATAAATAAATAAAATAAATATATGATAACCTTAAATAAATAAATAATATTAATACTCAAAGGACTCTAGTTGTCCTGTCACACCTGGGCATTCATAATTATGTCTAAATGCTGAGGACAGGTTTTTTTTCTAAAGAAGGTATGGCTAAACTCTTGATAAGATACAGTAGTTGTTGGTTTTTTTCATTGTTGGTTTTTTGTATTTATAATTCCACGTTTCCACCAAAAGTGGTGCTCAAGGAATAGGTGTTATTCAATAAGCCAACCCAGTGTACACCGGTCAGGGTCGTATCCAGTGTTGACATTGAAAATTCAATCTCCTCCATTTGGGGAGCCCCATGCCGACATGTTTTGGATCATGTTAAGTGAGGGATAAGGAGGCTGCTTTTTATGTTCTCGTTGACAAGCAAGGCTGCTATTTGGATTAGACAGAATGGTGCTTTTTGTAATTATGTTTTGTGAAAACAAGGTCTGTGGTAGTATTTTGCAGTAAAGTGTGAATTGCCGAGAGAACCTTTTAAACTAAGCCTACCAGTGCACATTCACTCGGAAATAAGTCAACCTGATGTCAACTCTTCCAAGGAAGTATAGCATCCTGATCCAATGATCCCCTTTCACATTGGGTTGGGATGCTTCACAGGTACAACAGCTGTGGGATCGTGTTCTATGTTGAGAACAAGGACAGATCTGGTGCACAGCTTTTGAAGCATGAATGCTTCATGGGATTCTTCTGTTCACCCAGAACAAAGGAATCCTGTGCAGGTTGACAGGATGGCCCTGCAGAGTCAAACCGACGCTTGCACAATGGTGACAGCCTTCTGTCCTCTGCTATTGGCTATATGCATCTTAAGCATCATATATCTGCATCAAAGCATAGCATGTGGCTGTAGTTATGCATTGTGCTATTTTGCACTTAGGTATCTCTGGGTTGAGCTCTAGGTCTGAATGGATCAATTAATAGGCTTGGATGATGAGTTTTTGCCATTTTCTGATTTACCTGCTACGGCTGAATGGCAATACATACAATTGCAACACTTGCTGAAATCTAGGTTTGGGCTGGCTGTTTTTATGGACCCAGAGCCTCCATTTCTGTTACAAACACTTATAGCAGCTGAGCAGACACATTGACCCACAACCTATATATATATATATATATATATATATATATTTAGTAGTAGTAAATAAATACAATACTCAAAGTTTAAGATAGGATTGGAATCGAGAATTGGAGTGTCCTATTTTGCCCAATCAATGGACCATATCCAAAGTTTCTATGGATCTTAGGCTACGTCTTAGTCAGCAAAAAATTCTGTTCCGGGTCTACTGGACCCCACAACGCCTTTTCAACAAGGGGCTATCTAACTTACATAATTGTTGGAGATGTAACACACCTAATGCTTCTTTAATTCATATGTTTTGGCAATGCTCAGTAGTCTCCTCCTTTTGGGAGGAGGTTAAAATAAGGATAAATCTTGTTCTGACTCAATCTTTAATAAGGAAGGACGTGCATGTCCTTCTAAACTATCTGCCGGTCTCTTGGAAACTAATACAGGGTCAGCCCTTATGACAACTAAATGACTTATACTATCATATTGGAAGGCTAAATGCTCACCTCCCATAATGCAATGGATTGAGGACTTAATAACCTTATCGACATTTGGTGATATACAGGCGCAACTTGCGGATGGATAAATATATGGCAATGTGGTCTAATTTAAAAAAATATATGCATAATTCTCCTTTTTAAAAAATCATTTGATGAAAAAATGATGTCATCGCTGTATATGTAATGTGTTTTTCCCTCTTTTTTCATGATTTGTTTTTTATTGCTCAGTTTTTTTGATATTCACAATAAAGGGAAAAGAAGAGGAAAATAATAATTTAAAAAAAGGTCTGAATGGAAGAGTTTGTTATAGAAATGAATGCAAGGGATATAATATATGAAGAAATGCCATTTGTTTTGCTTGGATAAATTATGTGTGCTTGAAAAAAATTCTGCCCTGTTTGAATTTTAATGTTAGTTTATATACTCATTAAATTACTTTATCTTGACAGAATGTACAGGCGAACATCCAATATGGTTGGACTTAGCTACCCACCGGCTGTAATTGGAGTGCTAAAGGTAATGCCAGTGAGCAGGTCTTGCATATGAAACAAACTTTGAAAGGATATTGCAGTCTTATGTTGGGGTCTGTATGCTGTACTTTTCATTTTTTCTGAAGTTTAATTTAACTCACATACGAATCACTAAATAGTTTGATGTGAGTGTCTATGTGTGTGTGAGGGGCATACACTACATATGAGAACAACAGTTCAGGAGCAGCCTGGAGATCTTTGGCACTTTTCTATGTTTAAAAACTACCAGGAGAGTAATATCTAATCTCTGTGGTAGGTAAACAGCAAATAAAGAACTGAAGATTGAGCAACTTCCAGAAGTTTAAAAAGAAAAAGAAACAAGAGTGCATTTAACAGTACCTTTGAGAATAGCGTTGCAACCTTAACATGCAATAATGCTGTTATGTTAATGGTTCAGTCCTATGTATACATACGTACTTGAGCGTATGCCCCGGTTCAGACATTTACCAGAGGTGACTGGTTTTATGTAGTGAAGGAGCGGTGCAGGTGTCCCTTCCACCCTTATCACGCACCATTTGAATAATTCCTCCCCCCGTGAAACAAGCAGGTAAGATTGCATACATGAGTATGTATGCAGACATTCGCTTACTTTGGGTGAGTGGTGGTTGAGGGGAGGAATGCCTGCTCCACTCCTCAGCACACAAAGTCTGTTGCTGCTGGTAAATGTGATCCAGGCCCGAGTCGTTCTGATTTCAATACATTCTTTGTGTCATTAGGGGACGGAGGGTTATAATACTCAGTTGCCAAGGCCATGTCGGCACCTTCCAGGACCCATCGCTGCTGCTGCCTGCTCTGCTGAGCCCTTTTCAGTGGGCAGTTACAGATGACAATTTTACAATTCCCACAATGCCCCAGAGCTCCTGATCTGTCATTCTAGGGGCATTCTGGGAACTATTAAAAAGCAGTTGCCTAATGCTGAACAGTAGAGTGTTGCTTCTGGTTAAACCTTCTGTGGGGAGTGGTGGGTGTAGAGGATTGGGTACAGGTGGAGGTCCATGAAGGGTCCCCTCAAGCCTGGAGCTGATCTTGACAATTGCAAAAAGCCCACTAAAAGTTGCAACTTGCTGTATGCTTCATACCGGCTGGTTATTAGATGGATGAATGAAGACCGTGGGCATTTCTTTCACCCTGGACCTGATTCCAGCATTGCTAGACTAGTGTGGTGACTGCTAAAAATTCATA
Source organism: Anniella stebbinsi (assembly GCA_029215795.1). Classification (NCBI taxonomy): domain Eukaryota; kingdom Metazoa; phylum Chordata; class Lepidosauria; order Squamata; family Anniellidae; genus Anniella; species Anniella stebbinsi. The sequence continues at coordinate 158,839,553 of JARDYH010000002.1, read as the reverse complement.
TGGGTGCAGTAACACCTGCAATTGGCATCCATTTGGATCACATTGCAAGTAACCATACCTACCAATGTGTATTAGTTTAATCATTATTGATATAATTATACATTATACTCATAGGGTTGGATCCAGAGGTTGTTGTCCTCCGACAGAAAGACCCCTTCCTTTTGGAGAAAGCCTCTTCTGTCAGGATGAGAACCTTTGGGTTCATCCCCATGTTTATTATTAACTGCCCCCTCCCCTTTCTGGCTTTGTTAGAACTGAACTCTTATATTCAGAAATATTACATTATCCATGCCTCCTAGCATTTCAGAATACCCATGGGGAAATTGCAATACTTACTAACCTTGAAGCTTCCTACTGGCCAATGCCAGCTCCAGGTTTTGCAGAGCCCCTGGGCAAGACGCCTTCAGTGGACCTCTCCCTCAGTGGGTCCCCTTGAACTGCCGTTGTTGCCAGCTGCTCTGGCTCCTCATCCTCTTTCTCATCATTGTTTACCACTTGATTGCTTCACTGCAAGAGAGCCAGTGAGCCAGTGGGCAGTGGCATTTGCTGCTCCTCCTTCTCACCACCACCATTGTCTGGGCCAGAGTGAGGGGCAGGAGACCACACAAGTTGCAGCGGTGAAGAGGAGGACCAAGTCCAGGGGGCTTTTCTCAAAAATCCATCTGGTCAGCAAAGATCTTCCCTTAAACATTTCACCACCTGCAACAGTACTTTCGTCATCTATGCCATCCAGTGGGCATGCCCAAAGATGTCTATAGGCAACACAATTAGACCTCTGGAAAAAAACGTATAGGAGAGAGCACCTCAGCAACTTCAACAACAACAGATCAGGCTCTCCTGTAGTAGATCACTTTTCAGCACAACATCATTCTTTTGCAGGCTTAAAGTTTTGGGCACTGGAGAAACTAAATACACACGACAACGGACTGTTATTAAGAAAGGGAATAGAACGGATCCGGAGGTTAAAAACTCTGAATCCCAGTGGCTTGAATTTAGATCTTGAATTTTTGCCACTCCTGTGACTCAGCAATGACCTGCAGTGTACCCTATTCTCTTCTGTGGCTGCCTCTACAAGAGGCATTTAAAGCTCTTTCAAGGTGCATTAAAAAATTTACCTCTACAAGAACGGAGCGCAAATCGGGCGTAGAGGCGCGTTTTCTCTCCAATTATGCGCATTATCAAATGCGCGTTAAATAGCGAGTTTTATTTTGCTCCGGCCGTTAAAGCGCATTTTGACTATGCGAACAAGCGATTCTCCGCATTAACTACTTGTAAAGCGCATTTGAAACAACCGGTAAGGTCACCTGTTGAGTGCTCAATTACCTCCTGCATACAAGGATTTATGATAAAGCGCTTCCGAGAAGATGTGCATAATCGGAGGAACAGGCGTCAAACGGAATCCATCTAGAGGGGGTCTGTGTCTGAAGTGGTGTTTGAGGAGACACATTCTTTGGCAGGTCACTAGGCTACATCTCAGCCTCAGACCCTGAGGTTCTTAGATGAAAACCCTGGAGTCCTTAACAGCTGGTGCTCACAAAGTGTGTGTGTGTGTTTTCAGCCTTTAGTTCTGGAGTTAAGTGCCTGTCAGATCAGTCTCATTAGATTTTAGCCTAAGTAGATTTTATTGTTTACAAATGGCCTGTGTAGAATTGCTTTTACTTTTCCTCTCGCAGCTGGGGCCAAATCAGCCGTGCGTGTGCACGTATGAAATTTGGTCATCTCGTTTTTCCAATTAGACTGCCGTGGGGAATTTGGAACTAATCTGCAACAGAGACTGAACGTGGCAGAAAACCTCCAATTTAAAGATTTAAAACTTCAAGGCATTATTAAGGAAATGTAGCCTCGCTGTGGATGAATAAAATATGCTTGTGCCAAGTAAATTGGCAAAGACCTAAATAGTTGCAGATCATTTCCAATGATATTCTCCTGACATGCCTCTCGACTGCTTACCTGTTTGGAGATGAAGGGAAACAATACTCCACGTTTCAAGATTTTTCTCTTACTCAATATAACTGAGGGAAAAGCCATTTATTAAATTTGTTCGGCCATAAAGCGGACGATTTTAAAAATAAAAAAGGAGCAGATGGGGATGGGACATTTCCTTGCTGCTTAACCTACATCACAGGGTAGTTGTGGGGATAAAGTGGAATGGGGGAGCGGGAGGGGGAAAGCCATATATATTGCCTGGCTCCTGGGAGGAAAAGCAAGATAAAAACGTAATAAATAAATATAAATACATATGCGCCCCCATATTCAAACATTTCCTTCCCATACACATTGGGGAAAGGACCCAAACCAGGGTTTCTGCCTGACAGGATCACTTTCTATCTAGGCTGACCATATGAAAAGGAGGACAGGGTTCATGTAACTTTAACAGTTGTAGAGAAAAGGGAATTTCAGCCAGGGTCATTTGTATGCAATTAGTTCCTGGTGATATTCCCTCTTCATCACAACTGTTAAAGTTGCAGGGGCCCTGCCTTCTTTTGTATATGGTCACTCTAGTATAGTGCCTGCACCTCCTTTTCATATGGTCAGCCTATTTCTATCTTTAGGGTTCTTTCCCCATGGATTCAAGTATTAATTTCCACATTTGCAGTTTGAAATGGTAGCAACAGTTTTACTCCATGATCTGCTATTTTTGTACAGCAACTCCTATGGGAGGGCTCATAGCTTAGTGGTAAAGTGTGTCCTTTACATGTATGAGGCCTAAGCATCAATCCTCAGCATCTCTGGATAAAGAAAAGGACTACTTCCCAGAAAGAACCCCAGTGAGCTGTTATTCCACTGATACAATTGTTGATATAATTCTTCTGAATTTATTTTGATCAGGCCAGTAAAACTCCAAACACAGGCATTTCTAGCAGCCAAACAAACAAAAGTAGGTCAAAGGGAAACATATACTGTTAACTAACAACCAAGACACCCGGCCCCAAATGGCCCCCATACTCTATATTCAAGTAAATGGTTGCACAATGCGATGGTGTTTCTGGAGTACGTGCATCAAGGACCACTTATTTTTAATCTATATACTGAGTTTCTGGTAACCAAATGAAATTAATGGACCTTGTGTACCAGCAGCACCAATAGATTATAGCCTTGTAAAAATGTAGTAGTTATTCTGGAGTAAGGGCATCAAGGACCATTCATTTTATTAACAGCCTTGGTCCCAGAACCCAGCACTCTTGGGCAGTTCTTGGGGCTACAGCAACCCAGTAGAACCCACTGACACCTGTCCTAGCCCCTTGGCAGCCATTTTAATTTCCTGCACTGCCCCCAGTGTAACAATGAAGTATCCCTCAGGTAGGGTGACAATATGGAAAGGAGGACAGGGCTCCTGTATCTTTAACAGTTGCATACAAAAGGGGATTTCAGGAGGTGTCATTTGTATGCATGTAGCACCTGGTGAAATTCTCTCTTCATCACAATTAAAGCTGCAGGAGCTATACTAGAGTGACTGGATACAAAAGAGGGCAGGGCTCCTGCAGCTTTAATTGTTGTAATGAAGAGGGAATTTCATCAGGTGCTGCATGCATACAAATGACACCTGCTGAAATTCCCTTTTCTATACAACTGTTAAAGATACAGGAGCCCTGTCCTCCTTTCCATAGGGTCACCCTACCCTTTGGGAATTATGGGAAGTTTAAATGGCTGCTCGCCACTACTCTCACCAGAAACCCACCAATGAAGGATGGTTTTCACCAGAGGGCATTTCACAAAGGCTCCCCTCAAAACTGGGGCTTCCCTATATATAAACATATAGCAAATTGCAGGCAAGTGTTGAAATGAATGGACAGCAACACTGCTTGGTGGATGCTGTTCAAGAGATCAGAGAGGAAGCCTGATTTGAACATGGTTTAGGAAGGTTCTAGCTCATTGTTTCATTTAGTGGGCCATTCCACTTCCCAATGTTCGCACCATAGAGGTTCAAAAGCTATAATCTCAAAACAATATGTATTTTTCCCACCTTTCTCCTCTTTTGTGACAGAATAACATTTATTTGCGAGTCTGTAGAAATGACACAGGGAAATTCCAGAGTACACTGAAGAAGTATGCTCCCGCTTTCAAAATATTATTTTCACTTCCAGCGATCAGTGCAACGTCAGTGTGTGTCCTTCCCACTGTATAGCTTTTCGAGTTGCTTGAGGGAGTTTCATTTAATCTGAAAACACATTGGGGAAAATTACAGCAATATTGCATTTAGGATATTCATTTTATAATCAAATGTATAATGCATGAGTGGTGTTAACTGAAATTGCCTTGTAAGTCTGATTTGCAGCATGGCTCTTTTTTTCCAGCCACCATTCATTACATTTGTACACTTGAATTTCCGTTGATTAAAAACTAAGACAAAACTTCTCATTAGGTAAACATGTAATAGTATACTGAATGGCCATGGAGTACCATTAACTACTGTCACAGAATCAACAATTTAACAGTGAAGGGATTTTGACTGAACTATTTGCAATTGTTCCATGTAGGCCTGGTGAATGGGCAATGTTCAAGCTAGCCAAAATTTTCCTAACATCCTTTTGCAGGATCCGTTTAAGGGCATAACAAGTTTGTTTCTGAGTTAGGCCGGGGTAAACTTCTGAAGCATCTTGATGCAAAGGCCTCATTAACAAGTCCATTGTCATGAGAAATGGTAAAGGAACCTTACAGGGGATTCCCTATATATAATAATAATAATAACAACAGCAGCAGCTTGTAAACTATGAACATGTGCTGTTCACCATATATTTTTTCCTGTTATTGAAGTAAGTACCAGGGCATGATTTTGAAGGCATGTGATATAGCAACCTTGCTGAAGCAAAGCAGATCTGGGGATCTGGATGGGAATTCTGGTTGTTACACGAGGGAAGAAAGGCAGGATAATAATATAATATAATATAATAATATAAATAATAAAGAGCAAAAATTTAAATGCAAATCTTTCCAAGTAACAACTCCTATAACCAAAACAGATGGCTGTTGTATGTTTTGAAACCAAAACCGAATTCTGCATTTCTTAAGACCATTGCTTGTACAATAAGGTTGTAATCCGTTATGCAGTTATCTGGGAGGAAGTCTCATTGAACTCAATAACATATATTTCTGAGTAGACATGCATAGAATTGCACTACAGCTGACAAAAAAAAGTGAAAAAAGAAGTAACTGTGTGTAACTTGTTACAAGCTCCAACACAAAATGCATTGGCTACTTTATATGAAAGTATTTAAAATTGAATGGTAAACAATATGCTTTGTATTTCATAAAGTGATACTTTTGGGGGGCAACGGATAAAGCAAATGCACACTGATGCTGTTGTTGTTTCCCTCACAGAATGTAGACAAGTGGTCCTTTGACGTATTTGCACTAAATGATGCTAGTGGGGACCATGCGCTGAAATTCATTTTCTACGAATTGCTCACACGCTATGATTTGATCAGCCGCTTCAAGGTCAGTAATTCTGCAGTATCCTTCCCTCTCTGCTCTCCTGTAGTTTACCGAAAAGAGAAATATCACTAACATTGTATTTCTGCTTTTATCCGTGCTATTGCATAATTGTATGTTGGGCAGCCTGATTGTAAGACCCTTACCAACTGATTTAATTAGAATGTTCTTGGAATGAGATGGGGGAGCATTTATTGATTTCACTGAAGGAAGGGCTTCCTACCACAAGAGCTCCAGATGTGATGGCCCATCCAAACTATCTTTCCTGGCCTTGTGGTTGGCCATATCTTGATGGGGCTCTCCTCACACCCATTCCTGCTCAACATGTAGCTGCAGCTTAGCCCTTCCCCTCCATGTCTCTGAGCTCTACCCCCTGGCACTGATGAGCTTTCATTTCGTTTACCTAGCATGGTTTTGGATACGATGATGATATTGGATGGGGTGAGTTGGAAGCACATGTCTTCTCCCAGCATGGAGAGGAAGAAGCTGTCTTCACCTCAGGAGATAGGACTTCTCATCTTCTATTCTTGACTGGGATGTATTGTCTGCTGTTTTGAATGCCTTGGCTCTCAGTCTTCCCCGCCCAACCTGGTGCCCTTCAGACTTTTTACAGTACAACTCCCACAGTTCCTGACCATTAGCCATGCTGGCTAGGGCTGGTGGGAGTTGAAAAACAAACAGCTAGTGATATCCTTAACCAAAAACAGTCCAATAGCAAACCAAGAAGTTAAGGGTATAAACTAGGGGTGTGCACGGACCCCCCGGATCGGATCGGGACCCGGATCGGGACCTCCAATTTTGTCCCGGACCGGTTCGGACAAAATCGGAGGCCCCCCGGACTGGATCGAGTCCGATCCCGACCCAAAAATCGTACATTTTTGGATCGGCCGCCATTTTTTTCCCCATAGACTTGCATTGCAATGCAAGTCTATGAGGAAAAAATGGCGGCGGGTGGGTAAGGGGGGGCCTAACTCCCTCCCCCCCCGGGGCCGTCCGCTGTGGACGGCCCCGGCAGGTAAGCCCCCTCCCCCGCGCTCCCTACCCCCCCTGGGGCCGCCCGCTTCCATCCGCTGGCGCCCGCGGGCGCCAGCGGATAGAAGCGGACGGCTCCGGGGGGGGGTAAGCCCCCTTCCCCGCCACTGCTTACCTTCTCGGCCCGTCCGCTCCCGGCCGGTGCCGGCGCCTACTACCAGCGGGCTCCGCGGCCTACTCTCGAGTAGCGCGCCGGGTGATGACATCACCCGGCGCGCCACCCTGGAGCAGGCCGCGGAGCCTGCTGGGAGTAGTAGGCGCCGCCGCCGGACGGGAGCCGCCGGGCCGGGCAGGTAAGGGCCCCCCTCCCCCCTCCCCCCTCCGCGCGCCCCCTCCTCCCCTCCACGCACCCCCTCCTTACCTTCCTTGCCTGGCGGCTCCCGGCCGGCGCCGGCACCGGCGCCTACTACTTCCAGCAGGCTCCGCGGCCTGCTCTAGAGTAGCGCGCCGGGTGATGACATCACCCGGCGCGCCACCCTAGAGCAGGCCGCAGAGCCTGCTGGGAGTAGTAGGCGCCGGCGCCGGACGGGAGCCGCCGGGCTGGGAAGGTAAGGGCCCCCCTCCCCCCTCCGCGCGCCCCCTCCTCCCCTCCACGCACCCCCTCCTTACCTTCCTGGCCCGGCGGCTCCCGGCCGGCGCCGGCGCCTACTACTACCAGCAGGCTCCGCGGCCTGCTCTAGAGTAGCGCGCCGGGTGATGACATCACCCGGCGCGCCACCCTAGAGCAGGCCGCGGAGCCTGCTGGTAGTAGTAGGCGCCGGCGCCGGACGGGAGCCACCGGGCCGAGAAGGTAAGCGCCCCCCTCCTCCCCCCCCCGCTGTCCACTTTCATCGGCGGGCGCCCGCTGGCGCCCGCCAATGGAAGCGGCGGTGGGCGCCAGTGGGCGCCCGCCGATCCGCCGATCCGCCGAACCGGTTCGGAGCTTTTTCGGACCGGTTCGGATTGGATCGGCCGATCCAGTTGCGGGATCGGAAATCGGATAATTTATCCGATTTCCCACTGGACCGGACTCGGATCGTGGATCGGGTCCGATCCAGTGCACATCCCTAGTATAAACAATAAAATTTAATACACACATAAAGAGCATATAACAGCTAGCACTTATAATACAAATTCAGTAAAAAAATAATACAGTAAAAAATGTGCTCGATGATCTGAAAAAACTGTGGCCAAACGCGTTTCGACACCCGGTCATCTTCTTCAGTGGCCGGTTAACTAGAAATATACATTAAAAAACAATTATAAGTGCCTCAGATAAAGATGTAGGAATTCTAGTTTTTGCTTTTAAGATAATATGAAAACATGAAAACAAATTGGCCTACCGAGGCTGATATGTACTCAAGAATTTCTTAAAAGTAGGGGCTGACTTAAAAGTTCCCGAAGATAGGGATATAAAAACGTCACTCCCGTCAATGGGACATAAAGTACATCCTGGAATGTATTGAAAAAATAAACCACTTTCAAATAGCTTATTATTTTAAACAAACCACAGGAATGCATTGGAGTATTAACCCAAATTTAGATAAAAGTACGTCGGGAGTACTTACAGTGTGCATTTGGCCACAGTATTTTCAGGTCATCGAGCACTTTTTTTACTGTATTATTTTTACTGAATTTGTATTATAAGTGCTAGCTGTTATGTGCTCTTTATGTATGTATTAAATTTTATTAATTGTTTATACCCTTAACTTCTTGGTTTGCTATTGAGAGTTGAAGCCTGAAGTGGACATAGACTGCTGCCTTTTCTTCAGCCTTTGCTGCACCTAAGGAATGAACATGGATGTGCTACCAAGACAATGACCTCTCTGAATCAGACAAATGTTGGACACAGATCACACATGTGGAGAGGGAAGGAAGGAGTTAAAAGAAAGTATCCCTTATTTCTTCAAGACTTAAAGATAGAGAAGGCGTTTTGTTTGGATTCAGAAAACAATAGGATGCATGAATGCACTCTAGAGAATGTGTTACGAAGCAAAGTTGTACACCAGTATGTAATGATGGGAACAAAGAGAATATTTTATGAGCTATTGTGGAACGTCACTCAAGTTTTCTTTTGTTTTTCATGAGGCATGGTGCCTTTGAAGTAGCACAAACCCGGGGGGGGGGGGGGTTCAAATTACTGGCCAAGTTTCAGAAATGGATCATCAGAGCCTTGTTGCATGCGCTGCCACACTGCCTGCATTGGGTCTCTATCGAGTCATATAATTAGATGATGGTAACAGGACAAAAGGCCATGAAGCCCAAAGCAGAGCACTGAGGGCCACAAGCAGAGGGCAGATGAATGAAGAAAAATACCTCTAGAGCAGGGGAGGGTAACGTCTGACTCACACACCTAATCCAGCCTGCAGGGTTTCCCTGCAGGCTGGATCCTGTGCACCCTTCCTCCAAACTCCATCTTCTGACTCGAGAAGATAGATGTGATCTCTGATTGGTGATAACAAGGGGATTCCCCTGCAAACGGTACACCCTCACAATGGGACGTGAATGGCGTGAATGGCAATCCACACTGCTCGTGAATTGCTGGAGGAAAGAGGGAAAAACTGTACCCCAAATTTAAAAACAAACATACCCTCACACAACCAAGAACCCCAAAGCCCAAGCAAGGCCCGCCACTACCCAATAAATAAATCTAGGGCTATTATATTCTGCTTATTTGTTTTCATATCCTGTCCCATAAAGGCAGGGTGGTTTTCGTATAACTAGATTTTATTTTAACATGTCAGCTATGGGAAGTAGGTTCAACTGAGAGAAAGAGTCAATTCAATTGTGGCTTTTATTTTTGTTTCTTATGTTTATTTTTTTATTAATATAGCACTATATTTGGGGTCCCATTGTACCAGTCTAAGAATGTTTGGATGGGGTTCTGGATCTGTCCGAAAGCACATCAGATTTTCCCAACAGCCTAGAAGACATAAAGTGTTGCTCAACATCTCAGTGGGGGCAACATCCAATACTGCTGCTGAGCTCCTACTAGATCAACAGCGTCACAGTGCAAGCGACATCCACAGTTTGTGCAACAGAAAGCTAGCGGTTAAAAAAGCCACTTGGGAAACAAGCGGAAATGCTCATTTTTGGATTGGAACAGGTTAGTGGAGCTTTCTTCTGCAAGTAATTCTGACTTGCCATGTTTGAGAAAGGAGTGTTTCCACTTGTTTCCTAAGGTTTTTATTTAACCGCTGGCACACGAGTACTCCCCATGGATATGCCCAATAAGGCTAAAACAATGTACTATTGTTTTCCCCCCCCCTATATTTCTTCTTCCTATGTTTATGTTTAGATTCCGATTTCTTCCCTTGTCTCCTTTGTGGAAGCCCTGGAAGTTGGCTACAGCAAGCATAAAAATCCATATCACAATCTAATGCATGCAGCAGATGTCACACAGACTGTTCATTACCTCCTTTTTAAGACGGGTGTAGCGGTAAGTAGATGAAGCACTTTTTAAAGAGAATAAACAACATTGTGCGTTATGGGTAGGCGCATGCTTCATGGTTTACGCCACTGCACCGTGCAATATAAGAGGCAGGATTTCAAAAGCTTTATAACAACCCCCAAGATTTAGGAGCGCTGAAATGGGTCTGGTTTAGGCTCTTTGGATTACTGTCTGTTCCTAATGCACCTTGTTTTGTTCTCTTAAATTCCGAAAACATGGTTGATCTCCAGGGTTTGGGATTATGATCAAGAGTTTCTAATTTCGTTAACAGAGAGAAGCAGGCTGTACCCATAGACCCTCCTGCCATAGTTGCTCATCCATGAAGTAAAGTTGGGATGGGCACCTGCTGGGGGTTCATGAGGCATTTTTGCCCCCTGGAACTCCTACCTGTGGGCCTCGCTTCACTGGGTGCTATACAGTCTACAGGATGCCTCCTACCCAAACCCATTGTTTTGACACTGAAATCTGGTGGCAAACTGCAAGCTAAACTTGACCATTTTAGTAATCTGTACTGACTAAAAGCACCAATTATTTGGTAAAAACAACAACATTTCCCCCCCTGCCAAATTCAGTGGGGCGATGGCCACATGCAGTCCATGGTGCATGTGTTGACCACCTCTGAACTAAAGTATGTAACAGCCCACAGTGAAAATTGCTTGAATTAACCCTGGCCTGCCAGTTCAAGCTGGCCCACCCATAAACTGGTGCTGGTATCATCCCCACGATTGTCTGCAGCAGTTTATGGGACGACTGGTTGGAACCGAAAGTTTTGTGTGAGAGCAAACATTGTTTTCAGTGTGAGATGCAACACTGCTTATTGGAATTCATAGGCAGATGCTGTGCTTCTGCTTCCCAAATAATAAGACCTCAGAGGTGATGACCTCATACAGTTAGGCAGCTGTTCTTATCAAGCTATAAGATGGTCTCTCCATGCTTAAGCTACTCTTCCAAACACACACACACACACATACACACACACTTCCAAATATACTCACTCACATGGTTTGAGCCACTTCAAATTTGAAAGAGCAGTAATGTTTTATGCATTATTTATTTAAAATATTTCTAGGCCTTCTTTCAAGGCAAGAGCCCTCCCGTGGCAGCTTACAACAATAAAACAGACCAATATGATTTCATAAAATCAACAATCTAAAAAACAAGAAAGCACAAATGCATAGTTAGGGGAAGGCAGGAGTTAAAGGAGTTAGTTTTCAGGACCTTCCTAAAAGCCTGCTATTATGGACTCTCAATGGCAGCCCATTTCAGATATGTGGGGCCACTGCAGAAAAGGCCCTCTCTCACAGACTTGCCCACCTAACTTCTCTCAAAGGTGGGCAGTGAGAAGGGCCCCTGTCGCGGTCCTTAAAATACAAGCAGGATGATATGAGTGGCTGATATTTTAATTCCTCAGCAACAACTTCAATTTCTAGATTAGGACCTATGTGCACATACCACTTTTTCTCTGGTTCTTTTTATTTTATGAACCATTCAATATATAGAACAATTTATCTAAGTCTCCTACTCTTTGTAGAGCCGATGACTTAAGAAACAATTAAATAAAAAGTGTGAAAATATTTAATTTTAATGTTTAGTTAATTAGAAGGGGTTGAAATAGTTTGCCATTGAGAGCCTAATTAGACTGTTTAACATAGAGCTGCCACCATTCTGTGGCATCATTTGAATGTAATGGTAAACAATGGTTTATGTGAACAATGCTTGGACTCATGTACTCCTCCCCAGGGATAAGGGAGAAATTCATTTTGTTTGCATTTTAACGCGAACAGACCTAATTCGCACTTCCCAAACCAATACGTAAACCAAACTGCAATTATCCTTCAGTATTAGCACTTCTCTAAATTTTGCAAAGCAATTCTCTGATCAAAAAATGGATACAATATTATGCAGATTAGGGAAACTTGTGCAGAATGTGTGTATATTAGTGAAAATAACATAAAGATATGCATTATATTAGTGGAAATTAGGGGTGTGCACGGACCCCCCGGATTGGATCAGGACCCGGACCGGGAAATCCAATTTTGTCCCGGATCAGATCACCTGGCGCACTACCTAGGGGCAGGCCGCGAAGCCTGCTCGCAGTAGCGGCCAGCGGCAGAGGGGAGCGGCCGTCCCCAGAAGGTAAGTGGCCGCCTCCCCCCTCCCTCTGCTTACCTGCCCCTGTTATCCGCTTCCATCGGCGGGCGCCCACTGGCGCCCACCGATGGAAGTGGACAGCCCCGCCAGGGAAGCCCCCCCCCCCCGCTGTCCGCTTCCATCGGCGGGCGCCCACCGATCCTCGGATCCATTCCGATCTGGATCGGGTCCTTTCTGGATCAGATCAGATTGGATTGGCCGATCCAGCGGGGTGATCAGAAATCGGATAATTGTATCCAATTTCCCCTGGATCGGATCCGGATCGTGGATTGGACCCAATCCAGTGCACACCCCTAGTGGAAATAGTTTGCAAAAATGCATATATTAAGAGAACTCATGAAAAAATGTGCAAATGTTTATGCAGTTTTTTAAAACAAACAAACAAACAAACACAGAACTGATGTGGAAACAGGACAAAACAAACTTAAGATTGGGAACTGAGAAATTGACAGATTCACCCATCCCTAACTGAAATGTAGTGTTATCTCTACATATAAGACCTACTCTGGCCCGCTTGCATTGGCTGCCTATACGTTTCCGAGCCCAATTCAAGGTGCTGGTTTTAACCTATAAAGCCTTACACGGCTTGGGACCACAATACCTGATGGAACGCCTCTCCCGACACGAACCTACCCGTACACTACAATCCACATCAAAGGTCCTCCTCCGGTTGCCTACTCCAAGGGAGGCACGGAGGGTGGCAACAAGGGAAAGGGCCTTTTCAGTGGTGGCCCCCCAATTGTGGAATGATCTCCCCGACGAGGCTCGCCTGGCGCCAACATTGTTATCTTTTTGGCGCCAGGTCAAGACTTTCCTCTTCTCCCAGGCATTTAACAGCATATGATGAGGTTTTTGTGTTTTTGTGTTGTTGTTGTGCTTTGACCCAGAAGGTATTGTAATTTTAACTTGTTTTTATGCTTTATGCTTTTAAATTTTGTATATTGGTGTTTTAATTGTTCAATGTTTTTAATTTTTGTAAACCGCCCAGAGAGCTTCGGCTATGGGGCGGTATATAAATGGAATTAAATAAATAAATAAATAAATAAACCTGGACAAACTGTGGCTAGTCTTAACTATGTTTTTTTGAAAGAAATCAACTTCAGGCTTCTTTCATAAAAGAAAGCTGGCTTGTTTCAATAAACGGTAGTTAAGATCAACCACAGTTTAGGGTTCAGACGTAATACTATATTGTGGTTCATTGAAAAGAGAAGTGAACAAGACCTGCATTTCTTTCTCTCTGATCCTAGTAGCAATGTCTAATTTTATGCAACATATGGTATGATATCATTGTACTATTTGGTTCCCTTCATGTGCTGCCCATAGCCAGTTATCTGAGGTGAAGCGTGAAAAACTGCCCAATGTGATGGCAAGATGTAACATATTGTGTAAAGCTCGACATTACTCAGAAGAGTAGGAAAGGACGCACAGAGTGTTGGTGGGTCAATGTCCTTTGGAAGGTCTGCTTACACTCATTCAGCATGATTTGATGTATATTTACTCAGACATAAGTTCCATAGATTTTCTCCCTAGTCAGTATGAATAGAATTGCAGCCTTAGTGTTGTTATGGAGAAACATAGTTTATAGAGTCTGTGGACATGCTTGGATAAAATTCAGAGTGATATTAGTTAATAAGAAAACCGAATTTAATTCATGTGCAAAACACAATGGGGCATAAAATCAATGAATCTTTCCCACCCTCCCTTTCCAATGCTGTTGTTGAAACATAAACTTTGTTAATTCAATAACTCTGAAGTGATGATTACACAGTCATGATTACACAGGCCTCAGCTTCAGAAAACGTAATGAAGGCTTGGTAGTTTCCTGAAAATAGTCCGGAAAAGACATTATGCGTGTCACATAGCGTTTGCTGCAAGATCTAATGTAGCACAGCAGAGAACCCTTGCTCCTTTAAAAGGGATTTTTTAGGAAGGGACAAGAGAGCTTTTGATTTCATTTTACTCGTACAACCCTTAACTAAACAGATCTATTTCATTTCAACAAGACTAGTAACCCAGTAACACTTGCCCCCAGGACATTTGTCTGTTACTACTGTAACTTCTCAGTAGCAATGTCAGTACATCATATTAACATTATCCATATCTTAGCCCTAATAGACAAGTAATACATTATAAACAACAATATTCAAGTAAAAACTTACAAGAATCATACATAAAATCATACAAAAAACAGCATAACACAATATAACTATAGCAACAAATGATTCCTTTGGAGCATATGAATGATTTGGCCAACAATTTTCTGGAAATAAGACTATACTATTTATATATTATTTACATTTATTTATTAAAAACAATTACTTATTTTTCCAGTTTTTGCTCAAGGTGACAGTAAAGATTAATAACACATAACAGTAAATCTAAAAATTCAATAGTTTGGATCTAGATGGCATTAGTTGCACTTAGTTTCTACTGATTTCAGTGGGATTTCATTCTGCAATCCTATACCTGAGAGTAAGTCCCCATTGAACTAAATGGGACTTACTTCTGTATAGGGTTGCACTGAAAGTGCCTCTGATTTAATCTGGGTTGAATCCAATAAAATTAGTACATCACACACACACACACACACACACAGAGGCCCTGTTCAGACAACATGGTGGTTAAGCATTTTGAGCTAAACATTATGGCTTAGCGTGTTATGTGAACCATAGCTTAGCATGTTGTGTGAACCGTTCCTAACCATGGTGGCTACATAACCACAGTTTAAATATTCTCACTCACCATTTGTTGCAAAGGGGTTAGTGGCCTAACCATGGCTTAGCATGTTGTCCGAACATGCAAATATGTGACAAAATATAGCAGCAGCAAGTGATCTCAGAATGGAGTGCAAAAATAATTAAAATTATGACTTTTAAAAAAGGAAAGGTTGTTCCTAGCTGATAGAGGGCATATACAGATGATGCAAGGCGAGGATTTCCAAAAGAGTGTTCCACAAAATGTGTACCACCCAAGAGCAGGACTTCTCCTATACATGAGGGCCTTTCTCCCTAAAAGCCTGCCCCCCAATCCAATAGCGCACACTGGTAGCCCTCTAAAACAAGCGGTGATTTAGCCACTTCAGGCACAACCCTATGCCTGTTCAGACAGAGAAAAGGCCTTCAACTCCTAGCATGCCCTAGCCAAGATCTTTTCTGTCTCAACGTGCATGGGTTTGCACCCTCGCTTGGGGAGAACAGAGGCTGCAAAATCTATCAGTTTCGGTGCCAGGCGAGCCTCCTTGGAACCACCTGCCTAAAAATAGCTGCATGTGTGGAGCAGGGGTTATTGGAGGTCCATGATTAGGGTGGTCAGGTGCAAAAAAGGACAGTACTGAAGATCACAACTATTAAAGGTGCAGGAGCTCTGTCTTCTTTTGCATCTGGCCATCCAATCAGTGATGCCAGGTGATGGGATGTTTAACCATTCTCCAATGCCATTTTCCCAATTGAAATGTTCTGCCTCTCCCACACCCACACCACCTGGTGTGGCTACTCATAGCATCAATGGGGCATTTTCAACTGGGAAAATTGTGTAACTGAAAAAGTTAACACACGTTGCTGCCCTGGGTCAAAGGTTATATCTGAGAATCTGTCCAACCGGGCCTGTGGTTGCTAACATGAGCTATGGATCAGATTAAAAGCCAACTCTACAACCTAACTGGTTTGCGTGCCATACTGATAGAAGGCACGTGACATTATCAAGGCTTAAAAGAATACTAATGCACTGTTGTTGTTTTTTCAGAGAAGCCCTGTAACTGCAGAAGCACTGAGATTCTCTGTGGGATTCTCTGTGGGATTTGCCTTTGTATTCAATTGAAAAACTTGCCTTGTTTTATGGTTAATAAGTAGATCGTCTTCATTATATGCAGTCAAAAATTGATACAATCGGAGGGAGAAATGGGAAATGGAATGATGATTGCTTCTTCTGTTCCTTGCTGCATTTCTCTTTGCTGTCTTGAAATAACATTAATTTAGTTTGCAGTGTAGAAATTTCTCTTAGTCATCCTGTTCTTTTCTGTACAATAGTGAATCCTTTGTTTCAACTCAAAATGCCTTGCTTCATAACTAAATCTCTGTGTACATAAAACGCTTGTTTCCTCCCCCTTTTTTTGCTTGAGAACAGAATTATCATAACTGTTCAGTAAAGCAGAGGTAATTCATATTTTCCTTGCTGTCCTCTAGGCCAGTGGCTTTCAAAATGTTTTACAGGGCCCCTAGAGTTATTGGAGTTTTTTTGAGGGTTCCTCCATGAGAAATTCATTAATGGTGAACAACCTCATAATTCCCATCATTCAGAGCCTTCCGCAATCTGATGTCCTCCCATTGGCTGGGTATGATGGAAATTGCAATCAAACACATCTGGAGAACACCAGGCTAGGAATAGCTGACTGAACCTGAAATACATTTTTTTAATTTCCATATTTATCTTTCCCTGGAATTTACAGCCATGAAGGTGTGTTTTCAGGGCCCAAGTGGGAGGGCAGCAGGAGTTCAGCAGTAGAGTATATGTTTTGAACTCCAAAGATCTCAGGTTCAGCCCATCCAGTATCTCCAAGCAAATGATGTCAAGTAGCTTGGCTAGCAAAGGCTTTCCCCTGAGGCCCTGTAGAGCGACTGCCAGTTAGAGCTGAGCGAAAATGCTTAATCAAATTCTCTATCATATCATTGGGAGCAGAATTCTCCAACAGTTGGAGAAAAAAAGATAGCTGCCTGGGGTCTTATGGGAGTTGTAGTCCAACACATCTAGAAGGTGCCATGTTGGTGAAGGCTGGAGTAAACAATACTAGGCTAGCTGGACTCATGGCTGTTTTAGTTCTGCATGTAGTGGCAGCCTACAGTGAAAAAGCATCAGTATAGTGTTCGTAACCATCATGTAAACTACCTTCCTTACAAAACAAAATGTTTTTAAAAATCTGACAAAGCAGCATGTTATCTGACTACTCTTAAATCTGTTTTTCAGCACTGGTTGACAGAGCTGGAAATCTTCGCTATGATCTTTGCAGCTGCCATCCATGACTACGAACACACTGGAACCACCAACAACTTTCATATTCAGACACGGTGAGGGAGAATCAGCTATGGAAGGAAGAACCATTAGAAACAGTAGCAGATGACAATAAAGCACACAGGAGACAAACCCATTTCACTTTTAGACAGAAAAAGTCCTACAACGCCCCGTAGTCCCCAGCCAGCATGTAGGACTTTTGTAGGACTCCCCCCCCCTGTCTAAACATGCCCAGGGTTGCACCCCACTAGATGTGTTCAGGTCAAGCACAACTGGAACAAAAATTGAACTGGGGGTTGCAAACTCACATCTCTTGAATTAATTATGACTTGCAAAATTCAGACCAGGTGTCAATAACTACTGTCATGAAATGATGAACCTCAATTTCACCAAAGAATACTCGAAGAAGGGTTGAACAAATAATATAAAAATATGAACATGCAATCATTCCCCCACAAAAAGAAAGAAGATTGCTAAACATATATATTGCCTTATAGTTACAGTAAATTAAATCCAGGTAAAGCTTATAATATCTATTTCCCATTATACTAAAAGTCCTTCTTTTTCAATATTCTGAGCCTCATTTTTTGGGTTCCAGTAATAGATTTTTGATGCAAAAACATAGGTACAATTATCAACTCTGTCCCCTCCCGCTGTGTTTCGTCAGTGGATACAAGGGCCCATCCACATCTACAAAACACCTGATGCCCTCCAGAAGGTTTGGACTTCTACTGTACAAAAAGAATCCTTATGCAGTCACATCAAAACTGTGTCTGTGCAATGTTTTTTCAATATAAATATGCACACTGGAGATGTAGAGGGGGGATTGGGTCACGAATGAAAGGAAAGGAAATCTGTGGCAAATTAACATGCACTGTGGTTTCTACAATATTCAGAATAAAAGTATATGTGGAATAATAGAGAAGTTTGAATTATCAACTCTAATTTGGAAACAAGACCAAGTAAGTCAGAACTCCAAAATCTGGAGCGGGGGGAATTGGATGAGAAGACTTTCAGAAACATCTCTAGGAGCATGGGCAAAGAAAAGCAGAACATTGTGCTGTCAGGACCCGAGCAATTTGCACTACCTGCTGTGAAGGGATATGAGGGAAATGATCTGGATCTTCTGGTTTTGCTGGCAGCTGCATGTACATATGAACTATAAGAGCAATTTGACAGTGCAACCAAATATCTAGGATTGGTGGGCTCTCCCTGGCTTAGTGGCCTCCAAGCAGAGATGCTCTAACTCTGGATTTCCTGCACTGAGCAAGGGAGTGGACTAGATGATCTACAAGACCCACTTTAATGCTATAATTCTATATCCTATTGCCTAATTCTGACTTTCTCTTAGATGTCAATAGCTGGAGGGGGGGAAATGCCCATGCGGCAGCCTTCCCCAACCTGGTGTCCTCCAGATGGTTTGGACGACAGTTCCCAGCATTCTTGACCATTGGCCATGTGGACTGGGACAGATGGAAGTTAAAGTCAAAACCATCTGGAGGGCACCAGGTTGAGAGAGGCTGCCCTAGGGGAAGATTTGAACGGTTGCTAGGATATTAAGATAATTGAATATTTGGATCATCCATAGCATTATTGTGGCATAATGTTGTGATTTAAAATTTGCAGTCCCATCAGAGTGTGGAAAGCTGAGTGTGCAATTGATTTGTTTTTAAAAAACAAGAAGGGTTTGGTATTCGACTCAGAAGGAATATACAGAAAGTCAATTTGATGGAACTCATAACCTTGGAGATAATAATAATGAAAGTCTATCTTCCATATTTTAGTGCAAGATTTTAAATGTTTCAGTAAGTAGAGTGAACTGATTAAGAGCTGAGTAACAGCTTCATGATCTCACCCTAATTAGTATTTGTAGAGCAGTTACTACCCTCATACCTTGCAACAGCTGTTTAAGTGGGGCTTGAACAATTGGGTATCTTTGGTGGAATACATTTGCTCTGAGGTGATTTTTTTATATCAATAATGAAAATATGACATGCTATTTAAAATTAATGGATTTATTAATATAATGAAAAGCAAAACAGATTATGTGTTTCATAAAAGTATGTAAACAAATTGCTTCCATTTATTAATTACTGGAATATTGTACTGTAAAGAAATAATTCAGGAACGACATAATATGTAGTTCTTTTTTAGTGGAAGACATTAACAACAATAACTAACTCTACAATCTCCAATGTGTAGTTCACGCTCCCCGAAAGGAAGTCTATCTTTCCAGTTATGCTATCCTGTTCTGTTTCACTGCTCTGTGTTTTGTTCTGCTGGTACTTCTCCTCTGTCACCTCAGTCTCTTGACAAGACCTATATGGTGCTAGTCCTCTCCAATCCTGCAACTAAGCAAGGCAAGACATACGGACATACACGGCAGAGTTGAGGTCTAGTACAACCCAAAATGAACCTGTGGAGCATAGAAGCAGCAGCCGTAGTATGACTTGCATCTATGATAGGAGGCAATAGCTAGGAAAAAGGGACACAAGAAGCAATAAATGAGAGTGTAGGGAGAGAAGAGGTGAAAGAGAACACCTCAGTGGGGTCTGGTGGCTCCGATGTCCATGGGGTGGTGAATCCACTCTGGGTTTCAGTCAGAACTCTAAAGGTTCTGCAAAGCATCTCGGATCGCTCCTTTAGAGTTCTGACCCGGAGTGGATTCACTACCCGAATGACATTGCAGCCACCAGCCACTGAAGAACTTCCAATCAAGTCAAGTTCTCTGAGTTCTAGACAGTATCAAAGGACAGAGTAGTTGGATATGTGTGTGTGTATCTGGGTCAGTTCAGACATCCTGCCCATGTAGAGGCCAAAACATGTTTTTGCCCCATATGACTGGAATGAATAACTGTTTGGAATAAGCACCAATGTATAATGATTTTTTTAGCTGCCTCCACTAGGGATGGGTGAGAAATTTGTTTAGTTCACATTTCAATACAAACTTCCTAAATTCGCACTTCCCAAACCTAAACACAAGCTGGAATGTAGTTTGCCACTGAAGTCATTTCTGAAGCTTTTGATGCAGTTTGGGGGAATATATATTGAAAGTTATTGAAAGCAGATATATGGTGTTAGATTCTTAGAACAGCATTAGTCTATTTTAGAACATGTTCTCTGTAAATCAGTAGGTGGTGGCAGCTGTTGTTTTGAGGAGTCCTGGGAAAAGTCTGGACTCAGTGACCTTGTGGGGTGAGGACCTTATAGGGGACCCCTAGTTATCTCGCAGTCTGGCTGGATGCCGTGAGTGGGTGTGGTGATGGTGGTTTTTTTATTATTGGATGTTGAAAATTGTACATTTCTGCTTTATATTGATCAGTTTGGGAATATGCATTGAAACCTTATCTAGGAAGAAAGATGGAGAGCAAGATTTTATTTACAGTTTTATTCTTGTGATTGGGAAAGTTAAGTTGAAAGCCCTTGCTGGCTTTGGGCAAGTAATTCTCTCACAGATTAACTACCATGCAATGTGCCATTGAGGTATGAAACGATGCAGTGAGATGTGCAAGTTTTTCCTTTTTTAATTTTATTTCGTTACTCCATTCATTTCTGTAATTAATTCCTGCTTTTGTTTTGTTAATGATTTGTTAAAATTGCATTTGTTTCATATGTCAGTTGTTGTATTCACATTCATTTTCCTGTTCGTTCTTACTGGGTTTTTTTCTACTTTATTTAGGCTGAAATCCTATATCCACTTACCTGGGAGTAAGTCCCTATTTAATTTAATGGGACTTACTTCAGAGTAGACATGTATGGAATGGCACTGTTACCCATTTTGTGTGTGTGCTGTCATTTGTGGTGGCAATAACAGCAGAAATCATTTCTCTGGCTGTTTCTGATAGGATCTATTTTATTTACCCAGAATGTCCCAGACACTGTGTCCTTCCATAGCATTCTGAGGGAAAATAGCAGGGCCACATTGGTAGCTATCATTTTTTTCCTGAAATGCTCTGGAACAACGTAAGTGAGGCATTCTGGGTAAAAAATAGTTGCCAACAGAAATAGTCAGTGAAATGAGGAAGCTCTTTCACTCCTTCCTGGCACTAATGGGCATGAATTGGTGACCCGTTTATATCTATGCTTTGTACATTCATTGTGGAACAAATGAAAATTGAACCAAATGGTTCCCATTCAGTTCAATCTTTCATTTGTTCTGAAACTAATACACACCTCTAACAGAAATGCAGGAAATGAATAGCAGTTGTTTTGTGTAAGGCAAGAATATTTGCTACTTGAGGGGAAAGAAACCCCAATCTATGTTTATAGAAACAACGTCTTTTGCTTTTTAGGTCCGATTCAGCCATTCTGTACAATGACCGGTCTGTGCTAGAAAACCATCACCTTAGTGCAGCATTTCGCCTTTTGCAAGATGATGAGGAGATGAACATTTTGTCCAACCTCTCCAAGGATGATTGGAGGTAAGAATGCCCACTGACCTTGATGGTTGTCAAAACAAGTGTGCGAAGTATACTCCCCAAATGTACTGAGTGGGAGTCTCGGTTCATGGATGATCAGCAGGGAATAGGGTTTGGGAGCAGATGTTGAGAGAAACAGCAGCACTCAATTTGTGTTGAAGCCTACCAGTTGGTACTTGAGTCATTTCAAAACAGGCCATAATAGTGAGCCGTCACATTTTTCTTTGCTGCTGTTGCTGCGTATACAGAGTGTTGGCTAGTGACCCTTTCCCCCCTAATGAATGGCAGAAAAACAAACAAGAGAATCTCTGATTCTGCCAGAAAATGTGCCAATGCCTGTTAAAATGCTGGATTCACATGAACAATATCTTGGTTCCCAAAGTTCACTTAAACATATTTAAACATATTTCATTCATGAATATGTAATGCATTTCGCGTGGTGTCTTCTTTAGTAGCCATTGTTACAAAGCAGAATCCAAAATTCAAAATTGTGTGACTCCTTAATATACTGTAGTGTAGAGCCAATCAGTTTAAAATTTTATGGATGCTGAAGAAGACATGAGTCGAATTGCATTTAGCCGTTTTATTTATGAATGCAGTTGAAAGTCCTGTTGGATGAACTGAGTTCATTGGAATTATTTATGAGAAAATTGTTAATAATAATAATAATAATAATAATAATATTTATTTGTAGCCCGCCTCTCCCTCCGGATCAAGGCGGGGAACAACAACAATATAAAATATAAAAATCACAACAGTTAAAAAAAAATTAAAAAACAAGAGAAAAATACAACATTAAAAACATCTTAAAATTCATCTGGATAGGCCTGTCGGAAGAGGACAGTCTTCATGACTCTCTTAAATTCATGAAGACTGTCAATTTGTCTAACCTCCTCTGACAGACCATTCCATAGTCTGGGAGCGATGGAAGAGAAGGTCTTCTGGGTAACACCCACCAGCCTAGTTCTGACTGGCTTGAGTAAGTTCTTCCCAGAGGACCTAAGTGTGCGGGGTGGATTGTACGAGAGAAGGCGATCCCGTAGGTACCCTGGACCCAAACCATGTAAATTGTAATAAATTGTTACTGTTGTTGGGTTCATCTGAAACTAACTTAGTTGAACATTAGTCATGACTTCACTTAAGTCACCTGGTTTTTAGTGGGAAAGGAGTTCAACTTACTCAATCTGGATCCAACCCATTGTTTGTGTGGATCAACATTTTTCTGACTAATGAATGGGTTAGTCTATCTAGACCAGGGGTGAGGATCCTCTGGACTGTGGAGTTTCCCCATCTGCTCTGTAGAGGAAGTGGGATTTAGCTACTGTTATCTCCACTGTTATTTACGACATGGGATTGGAGATAACAAAGCTGCACAGGGGAATCCTTGCAGATCAGAGACAACATTGGAGAATTCCCATGGGGGGCTGGGAAGGCCATGAACAGTAAAGTCAGTTTCTGCTGGATGCACCGGGAAGATCCTTTATCTACTGCACCTGCCAGGGACCAAATTGCATCCATGCCCCTTTGACATCATTTGGCATGCAGAGGGCTAGATGGGGGGGGGGGGTGTTGTCATCTGGCCCCCACCCAATTTTGGTTGCCCTCCTCTGATCTCGACTGCTCAAACATGGTTTTCTCGGCTGCTATGACATGTTTGCATGGGAGGACTGAGCAGCAAGAGAGGGGAATTTCCCATCATCCCCTCAGAATGTTTGCTCACCTTGCTGTCACAGCACGCAACCCCATTTCTGTGAGAGAGACAGATGGAACTGAAGGTCAGGTTTGCTAAGTACTTCAAAACCAGAATAATTCAGACATCATCTGACTTGGGTTGCCAGTTTTATTACAGAGTCAGGAGTTTGAGGCTGGGGATTTTGGTCTTGTCCCTTAATTTGGCCATTCCAGTCGATTAACCAATGCAAAGGTTGTGCCTAGAGATATATAGACAATAGGTTTTGAACTCAACTCATGCCCCTTCAGCCTGGTAAACGCTTGGTGGGTAAAGTTGAGTCCTTTGCAAGTTGTGGTTATAAATAGCTATATCAACGTCACCTTGCAGAAATGTTTTTATTTTCAAAGCACTCTAAATCAAATCTCCCAATACATTGCATTTCAAATGTTATTCTTCAACAGAAGGTGACTGATAAAATTCAGAGACTCACAGACATCACACAAAGATGGATGGCAGATTACATTCATTATATTGCTTCAAAATATAACCATAGTAATATTACTGTAACACATATAACTGTCAGCCTATCTACACTACTGCTTTACAATGGTTTAAAACGGTTTATAACAGTTTTGAGAACTGTTGGGGCCCAGAATACACTCCATATACAGTTTTCAAAACGTTTTCAAAGTGTTTTATCCTGCGTGTGTAGATAGGCTCACTAATAAAATAACCATACTAATATAATTGTAACACTGTTATAGATTTGACTGGTTTATTTAAATCCCATTGATTGAAGTTCAAGTCTAGAAGCTTTACTTTGAATTGAGACTCCAGTGAACACTGAACTTCTCATTAAGGGTTCAATAATATTTTAAATAGAAAGTTAAACTATAGATGGATGTAATATGGTTTTGGAGCTGTAATTTTGAAAGGGACTTTCAAGAATGAAGAAGTGAATTAAAATTGGAATCTCCCATTTGTCTCTCTTTTGCAAAGTTCATGAATATATAAAGGAGAATAGTTTCATCAGGGAAAGTATTCTGAATCCTAGAAAGAAAGAAACAATTGATGTTTTCCCCTTTCCTTTCAAGACATTTGCTTTTTTAGTTAACTCAAAAGTGCAGGCTTAGGATACATAGATCCCATTTGAACAAGTGCTAACAAAGATAATGACAAAGGACCAGACTGAAACCACAAAAGCCAATAAGAGGTGTCTGCCAAGATGTGTGGTTGTCTCCTCTGAAACCGCAGCAGCACAAACCATTCCCTGCAAATGTAAGCTTGATAGGGCGTCTAGGAAATGTTTGGTTCTTTAGCTTTTTTCTGATGGATCCATTCTGATTATGGTTTCATCAGAACTGCAGTCAGTGGAGCTGCTTGGTTGTAATTTCTCCTAGAGTAACACAACAATAAGATTTGTTTGTTTTTTAGGGTTCCCATCCAATCCAATCCACCCTTGTCCCACTCTGAGATCCTAAACAGTACACTTTGGTGTGATTTAAGCATGCCATTAGCAGGCTGAAATTGCTTCTCTGTACGTGGTATTCTACTCCGCTGGCTTCATGTTTGAACTGGGCTGTAGGGTGAGGGATGTGCAAACCAGCAAAATTTGAGCTGGCCAAAACTCTCTGAATTCCAACTCAAAGTGTATTCCAACTTGAGTCCGTATCAGATTGCATTGTTTTTCCTTTTCGCAGGAAATCCATAGTATTTTCATTTGTATTTTCCCAGCTGTAGGCATCAATTGTGTGCATCTTCTCCCATTGATTCAAGCGTATTTGTGAGCATTTTTCAGCAGGATACTTTTCTTTTTCATGTGCAAGTTTTCAGATGCGCATGCATGCCGTCAACCACATTTTTGGGGTCTGTGAATCACATTGCGAGGTTGGAAATGTTCAGGCTTGAACCACAGATTGTGTCTGACTATATGTTTGGTCCAGAAGATGTGAACTGGGTGAATCCTGATCAAAATGAAATGAAATGAATTTCTCATGCATCCCTAGTTAGTATGCCAATACACCATTTGCTGGGGAAATGGCCTATGCAGTACAGTGCCAAAGCATCAGCTGTCATCAGCTTGCAGCATGGGGCTAGGGAAGTTGAAGTGTCTGTTTGGGTCTCAAAGCTTGGTGATTTCTTGCCAGCTTGGCCCCCCAGACTGGAGTCTGCAGACCACCACACTAGCCCAACTCAGGCAAGCGTAGCGGGGCCCACTCCTGCTCTGAGCCGCAAAATGGCAGCTTGTTCTTTTTCGTAAAGGGCCCTTTTGCACAAATGGCAGCCATAGAGAAGTCCATCTGTGCAGAATTGCAGACGTTATGCCTGTAATTTTACATAAATGGCCCCTTTACAAAAAACACCAAACTACCATTTTTACACAAAATGGCAGCTCAGTGAGGGAGACGAGAATTTCATTTTCTTTAAAAAGGGATCTAAATAACACTCTCTAATGACAGTGCATAATTGACATTTGAGGATATAATGGGCCAACTCCTCCAAAACTGGTTTAGACATGGCCCTTTGTTATCTACGTAATATTAATTATACATGAGCTCTTTAGATGGTGTTCCCGTTCCATAGATCTCTTGTCAGTCCTTATATGCACATTACAGACACACATTCTGGGCCCTCGAAATCCCACTCTCTCTGGGATCTCAGGGCCAAAGTACATGTTACATGAAAGTGGGCATCTGGCCCTTTACCTTTCGGTTGCAAGGGGCCAATCTGGATTGGGATCACTATTTAAATCTACTCCCATCCACTCCCTAACCCTCAAATGGATGTTTAAAACACACCTGCACTGGCACCAATAGAGGATTTCTTTGTCTTTTTTAAACCCCCAAGTGTGGGTGGATATATTAGGAGGAAGTTGAAAGGGTGGACAGTTAACCCTTCCCTCTTCATGTATGGTGGTCCTGATCTGGATCAGTAACTAAAATGTAGAGGAACACCTACACACTATGTCTTCAATGTAATGTGTAGCTTAGCCCTCAGTTCCATTATTATTATTATTATTATTATTATTATTATTATTATTGTCCCTCCCTCCTCCTGCCAGACAGATGCTATACCCTCCTGACCATGCACAGGAAATCCTGGCAGGAACTAAGGAACCCTGGGACTTGTCGTTCTTGAGAGACAGAAGTGTGCCACTCCATGTGACATGCTCTCTCAAGAACTACAAGCAATGTGTCTCGGAAGGCTTGGAGGTTGCACCGGACAGAAAACTAGACAAGGACTTTTGTTTTCTCTCTCCGACAAGACCAGACCAGACAGGAAGCTCCTGACCAAACTGGTACAACCATCTAGTGGCTAAAGGATGTGGTGACCGTATCCACATCTAGTGTTTACTACAGGAGCGGCCACAAAGGTATTTCACTAGACAAAATGCACTGCACCTTACAGCTAGTGCTCAGGAGGGGAGGGGCCTTACCTTTTGTCATCAGAAAGTGATGGTGGGAACTGCTGCAGCCAGCACTAAGCAACTGCAAGACTGTGGGGTGGAAAGTTTCTCTGGCGTGGATGTAGGCTGCTGACATCATCAAGGGTGATCCTCCACTCAGTGACTGTGAACTTGCCCAGCACTCCCATCACCTTCTCCTGGTAATGAAAGGCAAGGATGGGGAGGCCTTTACCCCCACCATTGTTGGGCTATGGCCACCTAGCAACCAGCCACCACTGGTTTCCTGAATGTCTCTCTGTCTCTTAGAGAAGAGTCTGAACCAGCAACTCTTAATACTGCCTGTTTTTTTCTAAAATTGCTTCTGATTGACTCCTGCAGCTCTTACAATATCTAACTACTGCATATAGATACAGGGAAATGGGTCCACATAGATATCCTCAAGCATGATCTACCATTTAGTCTCAATGTTTTGTTCAGGTAATGGACTGAGCCTACCAGATAAAAGTGCCCTCCTTTCCCTGCCCATGCTTTCCCCCCATAAAAACAGAAGGAGAGCCATGCTAGATCAGACCAAGGGTCCATCTAGTCCAGCACTCTGTTCACACGGCAGCCAACCAGGGACCCAAAAGCAGGACACAGTGCAACAGCCATGTTCCCCAGCAACTGGTGCTTTCTGCCTCATGTAGGGTTCAGTAATTCAGGTTGTTCAACATCATCTCTATATTCAGCCTGATGATTCTGGAACTTTGCATTTCATAGACAAGAGAATGCCCCGACGTCAGTTTCTGAACAGCATTGTGTTATCGCTTCGCAAGCAAGGCTACATCATCTGACTAAATTGCTCACTCCAGGTCTGGTATTTTTAACAGATATTCCTCTTCACCCTTAAGCTGCAGGGAAAAAAGATAATGTGGAGTGTTCAGTGACGCACATGGGAGTGTAGAGTGAGAATGTCATAAACAATTTGTAGATAGAGAAATCAAAAAAAGTGTTTGTTACATGCGCTCTCTCCCTCCCTCCCTCCCTCCCCACTCCTACTTGACTGAATATCTACCCAAAAGGGAATTCAGGACTCTGGTGATTGAGATGGTGTTGGCTACAGATATGTCCTGTCACTTCCAGCAAATCAAAGCCATGAAGAACGCACTGCAGCAGCCAGAAGGGTGAGTCACCTCGTGGCACTGTGCGGAGGGAAGGGCTGTATTACAGCTGGTACTTCGCCACTTCATTAAACAGGCTTCAAAAACATCTCTTTGGGGGAACCCAGCATCCTTTGATGTCTGCACCTATTTCTTTTCACAGCAATTGAACACGTGCACACACACACACATTCCCAAAGAGTAAGGATTAAAGTCGATCTGGGATGAAAGAAATGCATGTCTTTGCTGTGTCCTTCCTATATCAAAGCCTGCTACTGATCAACTTGAGGGACAGCTGAGGCAGACAAAATATCCCTTCCACCATGTGATAACAAGTGGCTTTTGGTTCTTTTCCCATTGGAGAAGATGGTGGAGAGGAGGCACAAAAAGCTTCACATATGTTCCTTCCCAATGTTGAAATATTGCCTTCAGCTCTCGATTAGAACTAAGAGCTTCCGGAGAGAAGAGGAGGCTTTTGTGTTTCTTCCTTCCAGGAGTTCATTTGCTCCTTTCTTCCTCTTTTTTAGTGTTCTTGGGGAAATTGGTGGTGGTGTTGGCAGGTTTGTTTTTTTTTTAAATGAAGCCACAGTTGGAGCTCTGCTCTGCTGTGCTCTGCTGCCAAATAACAATCCTAGGCATATTTAGATGCAGTCTAGGCTTGTTAAAGAATGAGCTTAATGGCCATTAACCACACCTTCTTACAGAGACACAACATGATCTATGAACTAGATTTGATCTGCTGGGAGCATTATCTTTTTCATGTAGAATTTATATTCCTATAACCTTAGGGGAAAGCACTGGGGGGGTGTAATCTGTGGGTACCAGAGGCTTTAGCTCAGTGGTAATGCACATGGTTTGCATGCTGAAGGTCCCAGGTTCAATCCCCAACACCTCCAGGTCATGCTAGGAAAGAATCCTGTTTGGAACCCTGTAGAGCTGTTACCAGTCAATGTCGACAGTACTGGGCTAGATGGACCGATGGTCTGATCCAGTATAAGGCAGCTTCCTATGCTCCTATGACAGAAGACATAAAATTATTTTGAGAATGTCAAAGCATGTGATGACTAATGACAACAAAAGAAATACGACAGGAGCTGCTTGTAGCCAGCGAACTCCACTCTTTCCAGGTTGTGCCTATAGCTTCAGTGTTGTGAATAATAATAATAATAACCTTACAAGGAAAGGTGAGAGCAGTTGTTATCCTGGCTGGAACTTAGGGTTTCCTAATGCTCTAAATGTCTTGAGACCAGCCTTGTACCCCACCTCAGAGGACTGGATAGGCTAGGCTACAGATATTATGAGGATATCAAGCCTAGGATCTCAAGCCTTATCTGTGGGAACCAAGTATTGTTAAATATGGTAAAAAAAACAAGCAAACAAACCCCCTCAGTCTATAAGCTGAAGGTTAGAGCAGCCTTCTTTCCTTGCTTTACTGTCTCTTTCCTGTCTAATGATGCAGACAATTAAATTGTATCACTGGTTTGGTTTGCAGAATCGACAAACCAAAAGCCTTATCACTGATGTTGCATACAGCTGACATCAGCCATCCTGCCAAGGCATGGGACCTCCATCATCGCTGGACCATGTCATTGCTTGAGGAATTTTTCAGACAGGTAACTTGAAAACATAAACTTATTTTGGACTTCTAGTGACAGAATGATTAAAACTTTGGACAAATAAGTGAAGTGATTATAGGCTGCTTTTGAGTAGTCTTAAATGCTTCTTTGTAGAAACAAGAGAAACCTAAGGAAAAAAGTAAAAGTAGTTTGGGATTTATCTTTTTTGTCTGTGTGTGCTTTCCCTTTATTTGGACGATACCTCACTTCTATAGTTACATATAGCTTTCTCATTCAGGATTTAAGAGCCCATTCATCTAGATGAAAATATCCATTCAATTATGCAGATGCACATGGCAGTTAATTTGTATACATCCTGACTGATCATCAGCTGTCATGCATATATTATATATAATGGGCTTACCTTGGTTTAATGTCATTAAGTTGCTGGCATGACTCTCTTGCTTAATACTAGCAGGAGTACAGTAAGGCCCTGGGTCTATAGGGAGTGCCCGCAGTCTGAGCTGTAGCTCTTTAATTACAGATGTTCATGCATTAGATTAGTAGACAGATGATTTAAGCCATCTACTATATTTCATTTTAGACAATGGGGCTGGGGAAATAGAGCTTTGAGATGCTTAAGTTACATTACATCAGGAAATAATCCTATGAAAGTCTCACTCATAGAAGTGGGAAGTGCATGAGAATATGGCTTACGCCCTTTGCATTCTTGCTGTATTCTAACCTGCTTTTTGTCCTTTCTCTTGATTCCGCAGGGTGACAAAGAAGCAGAACTTGGGCTTCCTTTCTCCCCTTTGTGCGATCGTAAATCCACCATGGTTCCTCAGTCTCAAATAGGTAGGTACAGCCAGCCAGGCTCCATTTCTGAAGTGGGGGAGGGGAGTGTTTCTTGGCAGGAATACAATTGCCCAAGAGGTGTTATTTTATGTAACCTAAAAATAGAGGAATAATATCTCAATGATAGTTATTTCCCTCAAATGAATAAGGTTCTAAACCAAACCACTATTACATTTTTGTTCGTTTCAAAGAGCATTTCTAAAATGTAACTGAATTAATTCTACAGCACCAAGCAGAGTGCCTGCCATTTCGATAAGGTTTGTCCTTTATAGTCACTTTGAGTTAAAGATAACATGATGGAGTTCTGCGTATTCTATATAACACCCAGCCCAATCCTACACTGCAGCTAAAGCAGCATTTGATATGGCACACAAAGTTCTTCCCCAACTTATTTTCAAAGCACTTCAGGGCTCCTTGCTGCGCTATTCTCTTGGCACAGTGTTGCATTATTGTAATGGAGGCAGGGCCACCATGAAGGCCACATCTGATATTGCCACTTTCTGGTGCCATCCCCTCTCTGCCCAGAAAAGGCTTTGTGTGGCTTAGTGGGAGCCATGCAAGCATTTCAGAACACAGCTTGTGGCAGGGCCGGATCATAGCACCAGTTCTCATTGTACAGGTTAGCATAGGGTCAATCATAAGCCATCATCTATTTATTTTGTTCATCTAGGGCAGGGGTGGGCAACACGAGGCCCCGAGCCACCACATACAGTCCCCGGTGTAGCCCCAACCCCCCTGCGACTCCTGTTTTGTTTGTTTGTTTGTTTCCTTTTTTGAGAAAAGGGAGAAAAAGTCACGGTTTGCCACGAAAATGCAGCAGCAAACTGCTACAGAGGCTCAGAATGGACAAATCTAGCCTGTTTTCATGCAAGATTTGTACATTCTAAACCTCTGTAGCATCTACAGGGGCTTCGAATGGACACATTTAGCACGTTTTCATGCTGCAGCATGGAGCTATCCTTGGATGCTGCCTGAAGCACAATTTCAAGGTAAATCTGGGTGTTCCTGCTTGGGTGAAACGTCCAAGGGATTTCTGAGGGAATCCAGATCATATTTAGGATTAGGTCACAGGTCAGTGGCAGAGCCATCTTTGGCATGGGTAAGGTCCCAGTTCAGTCCATGACATCTGTAGTTAAATTAGGGGTGGGCAACCTCAGTGGGTCTGGAGGCCAATTCCCCCCTCCATACACTCAGTGTGGGCTGCATCCTCTACTGCTGCGGAAATTGCTACCATCGAGCCACTGATTTCCCTGCTGAATTGGGTGATGTGGCAACAACAAGCCACACTTTTCTTTAAAATTTGGCATGTGGACAGCACACAATTTTGTTTTTAAGCAAAATCGTGATCCTGGGAGGGTTACACCTTGTTTTTATACACAATTTTGTATGACAACAAGGTGCATGTTGCTGGCGGGTGTGTGTTTCGGTGGTGACGTTGGTCTGTGCCCTGGGCTAGCTTTCCCCATCCCGTGTGGTTGTGTGATGGTGGTTGCTGGTGGCCCGTTCTGCTTGCTGTAATTGTGCCCTGTGCGTAGGCGTCATTGTCGTTGCTGGCCAGGGCTGTATCTTGTCCTTGGGATTGTTGTGCATACCTCCGCCTGTGTTCCACAACATCCGCAGGTGGCTGGCTATCGCCCACGGGCACCCTTTGCCTTGGCGTTTTGTGCGTCTTGGGGATGTGCGTGGCTGTAGCTCGCTGTCCAGCCGTGTTGGGTGAATGAGGGGGGCCTCTCTAGTCGCCGCTTCCCCAGCCCTCATGCTTCTCGGTGAAGCGAGGGTGGAGGTGGTGGCGCAGTGGGGGTCTGCTTCGGGTGGGTTGCTGTTCTCCCTGTTGGTGGGGGGGACGGCCCTTGTTCCTGGGCGCCTGGGGTTGTTGCTTCTTCGGTTTCCCCCTCCCCCCTTTGCCGTGGTTCCCTTCTGGCGCGCTTCCCTTTCCGTTTGGGTGGCTGCCTGGGCATCCTACATGAGTGCTCGCAGGAGCTGACCCCTTGTTGTACTCCGTGCCGGCTGCCTGGTGGGGGAGGCGGGCATCCTTGGTTGCTATGGCGGCGATGCCGAGGATCTGTTGTGAGCGTGCCTGAGCGGCCGCCCCCGTTCTGCTGCTCTTGCCGCTCGTCTCTCTGATCTTCCGTGATAATGTACTCACCGCACTTGATTAACCCACGCACCCCTACAGACGACATTTTGGTCCATTGACTAATCCCTAAACAACACGCAACTCCGTTGTTTCTCTCCGTTGCTTATTTCTCCCGATTAGCGTACTGTGGGTTGTGTGTGCGTTGAGTGCCTCCCTCCAGATGACATGTTAATCAACTCAACTGACGGTTGTTTAATTAACCCACCGTTGCTTAACGTGTCATCCGAATTGAGCCAGTCAGTACTGGCGACTGTTTTATACAGTGCTGTTTACCATTTTATTTAATTATGCAGGTTTGCTGCATTTCACTGGTGTTAATAAAATTACATTCTCTCCGTAAATCTCATGCTCTTAACGTTCTTAAATGTTCACTTCTCAGCCTGCTGCTCAGTGGGCAATTGCTTAATGTTTTCAATCTGGTGATTCTGTGATTAAATCAAGACCTATCATGTATTTATTTTCATTTTCTAGGCACAGATGTAAGCCCCCCCTCAAAGATGGTTTCAAAAGACAATAGGAGAATATTCCATTATTGTTCTATGTTTGATAGAAATTTTCTAGTGAAGTGTAGTTGATTCATTTTCTTATAAGAACTACCATACAGTCATAAATCATGGGCTGAGGATGAACTATGGTGATTAAATAAGTATAAATGACAAGTAGAAGGAAGCTGTGTTTTGGATGTGAGTGGCATAATAATAATGCTGTTACCACCATTGACACTATTAGAGTGGCAATACGAAATGCCTCCTCTTACTTCACTTGCAATTCTCAGTCTTTTAGAGTTGTTCCAAATCACCTGTATTACACTTTTGTGTTTCTGGCTGAAAAGTATGTGGTTGTGGAGTAAACTAAGCAACTCCTTTCGGTAAAGGAAAGTCAGTCAACTGGGTGTGGTTGGCATGGCTGGTGCATTTCAAAAAGCAAAATATGAGGTGTAAAAGCCAGGGGAAAGGGTGCACAGATCGGGGGGGAGGTGGTGGTGGTGGTAAATGTTTGGAAATTAAGCCAAAATATAATCTCCTGGAACTCACAAAGATTCAATTTTCAACTTGGGAAGAGAAATTTTCATTTAAATTTTGCTTGGCTTGCTGGAGTGGTACATGTTCTTTCCCTTTAGCTCTCTTTAATGCTCCCCAAGCTATCCCCAAGCTATCTCTTGTGTCCTGACCCACAGGTGTGGGATTCAGGGATCTTCTATTGCACTTTAAACATACTGATAACGCTTTAAAAATCAACAACAACCGAAGACCTTGTTATTGGGATTGGGGTTTTTTTTAATGATGAAAAGTTTTCAGTGAAGAAGAGTAATGATTCCGTAGTGTGTTTACTCCAGGGGAAATTAATCAATTTAAATGCCTGGGCCTTTTTTAAAAAAAGGCCAGTCACTTTTCTAAGTCTTTTCCACGAGCCCTGTGCTGATATCTGAAAGCCAGTCGGCTTTCTCATAATTCAGGCCAAATTGCAATAGAATTCCAGGCCAAGAAATTTCTGTTTCCTCAACAGGAGGCTTAGAAGACATAAAAGCTTTTCTTTCTGCCTGAGGCTGTAGGAGGCTGGTTTGATTGGAGACTTTGCTCCTTGTTGTCATCAGAGCATCTTTCCGCTGAGTAGCGTAGTGACATTCTTTCATTTTTGCCCTTTGCCTGGCAAGGAGGAAACCCACAGTTTCATCACATACTGGGCAAACATTGACGATCAGATGGAGATGTTTGAACCTGCTGTGCATTCAATAACAGGCCTGCGGATTCCTTTTCAGTGTTGGACAGAAAGTTCTATCCTAGGTGCTCCCAAATCCTCGCCATTGGCCACCCACCATGTTTTATGGGCCATTATGTGCTCTCCACTCTCAGCTTTAAAACTTCTGGCTGCTGATGACAGCAATGGTCTTTCCCCTTGTTATTCATTCCTTTAAGTGCTTGTGTTTGCTCCTGCTCTGGATTGGAGGGATGTTGGCTTGCTGCTTCCATTTTGAGTCTCATCAACTGAGTCTTAGATGGGGAAAAGATTTCTGCATAGGAGCTCTTGCAGAGCAGCAGTGGGCAGAAAGTGGATCTCCAGATGTTTCAGACATTGACTCTCAGCATTCCTGACCAAATTTCTGCCCACCCCTGCCTGTTGTACAGTAATTAGGAAGGCAGTTTGTGGACCGCTTGTGGTTTTGCAGTTTGTTGCTGTTTGAGCCTGCATCCTTTTGACTTCAGTCACAAGTTGACTTGTCCCATAAAGCAAAAAAGATGGGATTTGCTGGTTCCTTTGGGACAGATAATCCACTTAGCTGAGTGAACCAGTGGAGAGGACAGGCATTACTCAACAGAAGACAGCCATGTAGACGGGTGCTTGCTGGTTAGCCCAAAATGATGAGTTTGGGAGAGGGAGTGAGGGGGGGGAGGACAAAGGGTGCAACTGAGTGCAACTGAGTCCTGCCCAGACCTCCATGCCCGTTGTCCTTTCACGGGAGTGTCCACCTGGACCCAGGGGCGTGTAGAGGGGGGGGCAGTGGGGCCAGTTGGCCCAGGGCCCATGATTTTGAGGGGGGCACTCCGAAGAGGAGGCCCCCCCAGCTTACGCTACTGCTTCCATAGCGTAAGCGGCCCATCGAGAAGCGAGGAGTCTGCCTTGCGGAAACAGCGCAGAAGCCGTCCGTCGTGAAATTCTGAATGGGAAGAAGTGATGTCTTACATCTTGAATACAAGTGCTTCACATTACCCTTTCTTAATAAATCGTTTTAGTTCATATAAGTATTTAGCACTGAATCAGTGCCACTGATTTAAAAAAATACTTAATGAGCAGTTTGAAATAGGGGGGCACACACTTCCCATCTGGCCTGGGCATATGACCAGCTCTGCACGGCCCTGCCTGGACTCATGAGGGCCGGATGCAGGGGTGTCCGCTGTCCCCGCGGGCCCAGAAGGATTTTCGCCCAAATGCTAGCTTCCGCTTCCTTTTTTGAGTCCCTGAGTGATAAGTAGTTCTATAATGCTATTACAGCTACCATGCAAGGATTTAAACTTCCCTTTGAACTGTGCACAGGAATCCTATTTAAAATATTTTACGTTACACATGCAGTCCTTGACATGTTTACATGGAAGTAAGTTGTATTGTGCTCAAGGGGGCTTAGGGTAGGATTCTTCATACTAGGTAGCAGCAAATCTGGGTTTGGCGTCAACGGACAGGTTACTACAGCCAGTCCTGGCTTTCTCATCATGAGTAGGGATACATGGAAATTTTGTTCTTGGTTGCAAATCATGTGAACGCATCCCATTTGCAACCCCGAGCACAATTATCGGGAAATTTCTTGAGCTTGCATTTGTGTTTGAAAATGCACACTTCCAAGTGTACACTTCCCAAAATGTGCAATCCCTTTCATGCTTTATCCTGGGGGGAGGGGGAGTGCACATTTGGGGTGCGTGCTTGGAAAAGTGTCAAAAATGCACATTTTCCCTGTTTTGAAAAAAAAAAGCGGTTTGCATTTGGGAGCAAAAACAAGGTGAGATAAGCGAAAATGAGGTGGACAACAGAGTTGAGCTTGAACATTGCCCTTTCTCCCATCCCTAATCATGAGTATGCTTGTATGTTACCCATATTTCCAAACATGTGATTATTTCATTCACAGCTTTAATTTTTTAGATGTAATAATAATAATAATAATAATAATAATAATAATAATAATATATTTATCTATTTATTACCCGCCTCTCCCAACGGATCGAGGCGGGGAACAGCACCAAACACAAAATACAAAACTGATTAAAAGCACATAAAACCATACATCATCAAAATACCAATAAAACACCAATAAAACACTTTAAAATTCATCTGGGTAGGCCTACCGGAAGAGATCAGTCTTTATAGATCTTTTAAATTTCTGAAGACTGGTGAGTTCGTGAATCTCTCCCGACAGGTCATTCCACAACCTGGGAGCGGCAGAAGAGAAGGTCCTCTGGGTAACAGATGTCAGTCTAGTTCTTGTTGACTGTAGTAAATTCTTCCCAGAGGACCTGAGCGTGCGAGGCGGATTGTATGGGAGAAGGCGATCCCGTAGGTAACCTGGACCCAAACCATGTAGGGCTTTAAAGGTAATAGCCAACACTTTGTACACTTTGTACTTCGCCCGGAAACTGATTGGCAGCCAGTGAAGAGATTTTAAAACTGGTGTAATATGGTCACCCCTAGATGTACCGGTGACCAACCTGGCTGCCATATTTTGAACTAGTTGAAGTTTCCGGACTAGGCACAGAGGTAGCCCTATGTACAGCGCATTGCAGAAGTCGAGCCTCGAAGTTACCAGCGCGTGCACTACTGATTTTAGGTCTTCCAACTCTAGGAAGGGGCGCAGCTGCCGTATCAGACGAAGCTGATAATAGGCACTCCTGGCAGTCGCATCTATCCAGGATCCAGGAGCACCCCCAAGCTGCGAACACAGCCTTTCAGGGGGAGTGTAACCCCATTCAGAACTTGACAGTAAGCACCTCCGTCTTGTCTGGATTCAGCTTCAGTTTGTTTTTCCTCATCCAGCCCATAACCGCCTCCAAGCATTCATTTAGAGGAGACACACTATTCTTAGCTGACGCTGTTGTCAAAGGCATAGAGAAATATATTTGGGTGTCATCAGCGTATTGATAGCACCTTGCCCCATGCCTCCGGATGATCTCTCCCAGCGGTTTCATGTAGATGTTAAACAGCATTGGGGATAGGATGGCACCTTGTGGTACACCACATAGCAGCTCCTTCTTTGAAGAGCAACTATCCCCAAGCATCACCATCTGGAACCTGCCCGAGAGGTAGGACCGGAACCACTGAAGCATAGTGCCCCCAAGTCCCAAGTCCCTCAGGCGTTCCAGAAGGATACCATGGTCGATGGTGTCAAAAGCCGCTGAGAGGTCCAGGAGTACCAACAGGGACACACTCCCCCTGTCAATACTTAAGCGTAGATCATCCACTAAGGCGACCATAGCAGTCTCAACTCCATATCCTGCTCTGAAGCCAGTTTGAAATGGGTCTAGAAAATCTGTATCATCCAAAACTGCTTGCAGTTGGAAGGCAACCGCCCTCTCGATCACCTTGCCCAAAAATGGAAGATTTGATACTGGCCTGTAGTTATCAAAGTCCAGGGGATCCAGGGAGGGCTTTTTTAGAAGCGGCCGTACTACCGCTTCTTTTAAACATGATGGAAAACTCCCCTCCCTGAGAGATGCATTAATAATATATTGTAATTGTGATCTAACTGCATCTCCTC
Organism: Anniella stebbinsi; assembly: GCA_029215795.1. Lineage (NCBI taxonomy): Eukaryota > Metazoa > Chordata > Lepidosauria > Squamata > Anniellidae > Anniella > Anniella stebbinsi. The sequence continues at coordinate 158,802,081 of JARDYH010000002.1, read as the reverse complement.
CCTGGGCGACCAGCCAAGAAGGACACGGATCAAGAGGGCAAGTTGTCCTCCTTACTTGTCCAAGCAGCTTGTCCATGTCCTCGGTACTCACCAACTGAAACTGATCCAGTGTAATCCTACTCGCGGAGTTGCTGGACACTCCATTGTCAGCCTCTGCTATAACAATGGCATCTAAGTCGGCTTTTATCCGAGAGATTTTATCTGTGAAATGATCGTTAAAGGCATCACAGCGAACTACTGAAGGCTCTAAAATCAGATTCAGGGGGGAGGGTGCCTGGGTTAGACCCCTCACCACCCTGAACAGTTCTGCTGGACGTGAATTCGCAGACGCAATGCATGCAGAGAAGAAAGCTTTCTTCGCTACACGTATTGCCACCCCATAGGAACGAAGATGTTCTCTATGTCATGTCTTATCGGATATAAGTCGAGTTTTCCGCCATCGGCGCTCCAGTCGTCGTCTTTTCTGCTTCAACTCCCTGAGATCTTCTGTATACCAGGGCGCCCGATTAGAAGCGGGTCAGAGAGGACGTTTGGGGGTGATCGTGTCGATAGCCCTAGTTAGGTCTTCATTCCATCTATTGACCAGGGCTTCTACAGGATCGTCAACGATACCAGCCATAGATCCCTCCAAGGCCTTCTGGAATCCAGAAGGATCAATCAGCCTTCGAGGGCGGACCATCTTAATAGGTCCGCCACCCCTGCAGGGGCGGGTGGTAGCCGTGATACTAACCCTGACTAGAAAGTGGTCTGTCCATGACAATGCAGAGGTATTTGTTACCTCCGCCCACAGATCTGTCTGTTCGGAGCTAAAGACAGCATTGAGGGTGTGACCTGCCAAATGTGTGGGTCCAGTGACCAATTGGGATAGGCCCATGGTTGTCATGGATGCCATGAACTCCCGAGCTGCACCTGAAATCGCCCAACACCAACTCCGAGACCAGTTCCGTGAGCTCGGCCAGGGAGTCTGATAGGCAGCGGGGTGGCCGGTACACTAACAGAATCCCTAGGCTATCCCTGGCCTTCAGACTCAGGTACACACACTCGATGTGATTCAATTGCCGGACAGGAAGTCTGGTCAGGTTAAGATTGTCCTTGTAGACCACAGCTACTCCACCCACCCACCCCGCCCACTTTCCCTCACCTGCTCACTAACACAGTATCCAGCTGGGAGAGCCTGGGCCCATGTCGGCCCACTATCATCTCCCAGCCAGGTTTCTGTGAAGCATGCCTGGTCGGCCTCCTCATCTATAAGGAGGTCATAGATGATATTTGTCTTATTTTTAACCGACCTGGCATTGCATAGGAGCAAGGAGAGGTTCTGTGGGTGGCCTGGTTCGTTCTCCAAGATCCCCGGGGTAGCAGAGCGACTGGAAGGTAAGATGGGTGTTAAATATCTATCTCTCCTTCCCCTATAATGGCACATCGCCCTTCTATCGCCATATCTCCCCTTGCCCTGCACAACAGAAATTGCCGCTCCCAGACACATTTCAGTTCAGCTGCACTCCCAGCCACCTCGAGCGTGTCAGAGGGGTGGACTGGGCCAGTGTTCTCCACCTCTCCGCAGGTGGGCCAGGGGCCGGGCCGGAGGAGACGCAGGGAGCCCCCACGCGCAGCTCCCTCTCCCTCTCTCCAGCCGGTGTTCTCCGCCTCTCAGCCTCTCCGCAGGTGGGCTGGGGCTGTGCTGGAGGAGACGCAGGGAGCCCCTATGCGCAGCTCTCTCTCCCTGTACACACTGTAAAAGGCATAGATGTATATCTAAAAATGTTATGTGTGAAATAGCTTGTGGTATCTGCTGGCCTGGGTTTGTACACCTTCCGATGTGTGACCACCTTTGAGATTCTTTGTGCAGTATAGGAAGGAACAGGGGGAATGGGGCCACCAATACAGGCTTCATTATACAGATGATCATCAATCCATGGAATGTGGCTTGGGAACCACCGCTGTTTCTAAACAGTTCTGTTTACTCCCATTTCCTGATATAAAAGCCAAGTTATAATGAATCCTAGGTGATCGGAAATGGGCTCCGCATCCCATGCAAACTAAATTAAATAAGTGGATTATGTGAAATCATAATTACATTTGACATTAGTGGTCATATTTTTAATGGTGGTGCTTCTCTAGACATTTCAGTAACATAGTACCCAATTTGTTTAATTTGCTCTACGAATGGTGAATAATGCAAGAAAATTGGTTTCCAACCTTCGTGCTTTGAAAAATGCACTGTATACTACAAGATACTTTTGATACTAAACATTTCTTAGTAGCTGCTTTTTTCTACTATATTGTTCATCCAAAACAACCCAATCACTGAACATCAAATTACATTTACAGAAAATACATGAAATTACTTCTAATAATTTCCCGGTAAATCAAATGCAAAGTTTAGAATGAGAAAGTTCAAGAGAATCTATGTGCTACTTCTCTCTGCACGTACATGACCAGGAAGTCTTATTATAGCGTTATTATTGTAGTGCTTCCATAGAATTCAACCTCCAAGTTGGGTCATAACCAGCTGCACTAAGAAATTGGCTCAGATTCCCACAAAACCCACACAAAACAAGATTAGTCCCACCTGCCTTATGTTGAGTTGCTTGCAACACTTTATTTTCACCATTTGAAGAATTACCGCACAATTAGATGGTACTGCCTGTTACCAGATGCACATCCTCTTTGACCTTCCTATATGTTTTTCTGCCAGAATTTGTCTATTTGTCCATCTCGATAAATATAGTGACGTCCGTATAACTGACCCTCCTGCATTTGGTTCTACTATGTGTCTTTTTCAGGTTTTATTGATTTCATTGTGGAGCCCACTTTCACTGTGCTGACTGACATGACAGAGAAGATTGTAACCCCTCTCATTGAAGAAGCCACCCACTCTGGCATGACAGGGTTCAGGCGTTCCAGGTCAGTATGTATGTTAATTTTACAATGGGAGTTTAGCTCCAAATTCAAACAGAATTCTCTGATTTGTTCTCAGTGGCTATAAATTGGAGCCCCATGTCCACAGGAAATGCTCTCCTGTGAGAAGGGCATGCAGAATGCAGAATTTTCATCGCAACGTTTTATCTGGCATGCATATTTCAGCAGCATGGTCATGATGACACGCATAGGGGAGGGGATCCGGAGGCAGAAAATTAACCCCTGGACCCACCAAAGTTACCCATCCCTGCCTCACACATATGAAGCTCCTCAGAACCTTTGCATTTATAGTTAACATGGTTAGCAATCTATGTCTAATTCTCTGTCTGGGCAGAGGGGGAACAATGTAGCAATGCTTGATATGCCATGACGTGTAGTTCATTATAATATGGTGGTGATATTCTAATCATATTTGGTGTAAATTCAGGAGATAAATTAAGATATGTTCATATAGCATATGGCCCAATATGTGTATAGATAACTTGGGGGTTGGATAAAATTAGAAAAATACATTAATATTTCAAGCATTCTCCAGCTGTTCTATACAATGGTCAATCCATATTTGATAGTGACTGAGACAAATTGAGAGGGATTGTATGATTCTTAAATGGCTACTGTTAGGTAGAAGAGCAATACCTTGGTCTGATTTTGATCAATTCTTCTGGGCAATTTTTCACACAACATACATATTATCCACTTCAGATATTGCAGAACCATTGCATACAATATGGCTGGACTTGAAAACAAGACATTACATTTAGAATAATGGCAGATTCGTGTGACCCTCCAGTGTGTCTAGAAGTGGTTGAAGGAATCCAGATTGCCATTGCTCATGGAGAAATGATTATCCGACTACCTTGTCACTACAAACACTAATTAATGACAAGTCCACATGCCATGTCTGGATGAAGCCGGTTCTTGCTTGGAAATTGCCCAGCAGTGGGAACAAACTCAGAACCTAGGTAGATGTGATGCTCCAAAGAGTTCATGTTTTTCATGATGAAGTGGGCATCTTCTCAGCCCAGAACAGGCAAGCTTAAATCAAACAAGGTTGGAATCCAGCCCAGAGTAAGAAGATGGATAGGAATGCTCAGAGGCCGAAAGACAAGAAAGGCCAAGCTGGAGAGGTGAAGAAAATAGCAGCTTCGTTCACATAATACCTTTAATAGCTACATTCTAACTCTAATTGTAATTTTTTAAAACTCCTTTTATGTTATGCAATCCTAGTTTGAATAGCATCAGCCCCTCAGAAGTTAAAAGATCCAGTGTCAAGAGCACTGGATCAGAAGGAAGTGCCTCACTCAACTGTTCCATACTCACTGTGGACTTCAAATGTTTTAAAACCACCTGGACGGATGTGGTGCAGCAGAATCGAGAGAAGTGGAAAGCACAAGCAACCAAAGGTAAGAACAAGCAAGTGTCATGGAATGTTGGGGAATAGCCAACGGTCAGGAATGCTAAAAGTTGTAGCCCAAAACCTCTGGAGGACATCAGGATGGTGATGGCTGATATAGACTGCAGGGAAAGGAGTAGATGTAAATAGTCCTTCACAAAGAAAACAGAACTCTTCTGTAGGAATATATGAGAAATTCATTTCAGTGTGTTTTGATCATTTGCACCTTCTAGACTTCATGGACTAGGGATGGATGAGACGATTCTGAACATAAGAAGAATCCAGCTGGATCAGAACAAGGGTCCAGCATCCAACAGTGTCCAGCCAGACTTTTGGGAAGCCCACAAGGAGGCCAGATGGCAATAGCCCTCCCTAGCATATTTCCCCAGCAACTGGCTTTCAGCCTCTGAATGTGGAGGTTCCATTTAGCCATCATGAGTCACTGCCATTCCTAGCCATCCTCTATGAATTGCCACATGTCCAACTCATCTATGAACGTTACACATTGTAAAAAAAGGTGAATGACACACATGATTCAGCGGTAGGAGCTAATTTAAAACTGCATGAGCCTCATGGAGCCTCTAATTGTAGGCAAGCAAGAGCTAGATTATAGTTCACTATGAGTGCCATTCGTTAACATTTTGTTTTGAAGGCCCAAGCTTGGGACCTACATCCTGAAACTCAAAATGAGATGAGAGATGTCTTTCTGGCAAACCCACTAATTGTTTTTTCTTTTTCTCTCCTGTTCATTTTGTCCTCACTCTTGCTGAGGGTGCAGAAGAAAAAGCGAAGAAAGAAGTAGAGGAGAATCCTCAACAGGGTACAGAGGACAACAAAGCAGATGAATGCGAAGGGAAAAAGCCCACTGAGGAAGTCACTGCCACCAAGTCAGAGAAGAGTAAAGAAGGGAATTCAGGAGAGAGTAAGAAGAGCACAGAAGCTAGTAAGAGCAATGTAAATGGGACTCGTCAGACTGGTGGTAGCAAACAAGAAGCTTCTCAAGGGAAAAACGTAACTCAGGTGGAAAAGGAGACAGAGTCCAAACCAACAGCAGGAGACCAGAAGCGGCATGTACAGAATGGTAAGTCTTTGTATGGGCTCATGAAGAGGTAAATTTACTGCCAAGAGCCTATATTTCTTGAATAGTTCTGGAACTGGTGGATGGTTCACAGATCAGGTGCATATAACTACCCCCAAATCTCTTTTGAAGCTTTCCAATATACACACAAATGATACTCTGGAAAGAATGGACACAGACTCACACACACAAACTCTAAGGCAGCTTCCCCAAACTTGGTGCCCTCCAGATGTTTTGGACTTCAGATCACATCAGCCCCTGCCAGCATGGCCAGTGGTCAGGAATGCTGGGAGTTGTAGATCAAAACACCTGGAGGGCACCAGGTTGGGGAAGGCTGCACTACAGTCAGAGTGGTTTTGTTCCATTTTGTTCCTATTGTAATTGCAAATGTTAATGACTCTCAGTGCAAATTAATGACCAGTAGACTGTAATGAGAAACCTTCTTCAGCTGGATATTTGTGTTAATTTAAAAATACTTTAAAAAATATTGGGATGAAGTGCACTTTGCTGCCAGTGCTTGCTCTCTTCTGCTTTCTCATTCACTGGGGCACCAATTTAGTGGCTCGCACAGTCTTAGAAGCAGGGAATTTTAACGTAGTGATACACAACATTAATCCCCTTGGATGTGTCACACTTCCCTTTGTTGAACTCCTACTATCTGGGGATAGCTTCATCATTTCTTTCCAGAGTTCATTATGTTCATCATTCCACCATGCAGCTAGTAAAAAGGAAGAACAGCTATTATAAGTCCCCAAAGCCACCCTATTCAATAAGAAATTCAATTCTGTGAAAGTTCATACAAGAATACCCTCTTTGCCTTAGTCTGAAGTCTGTTTTAGCAAAAGCTTTTGTGCCTTTTCAGAGGAGAGACAATATGAATGTATAATCCTTCATGATCCTTGACCTCTTGCAGTCTTTTGTCTTCTGGTGGTGAAGAAAATGATTAAATATCTCATTAATGTTGGTATTTCTAATTAACCAAAACCATTAAGGAAATGGTGGAGCTACAGTGGGCAAATTATCCGATTTGCAAGTTGTTCTTCGCTGAAGCTTTGGGTCTATTTGCTCTTCAGAGAATGGTACCGTACTCTCAGTATGGCCCTTTTCCCATCCAATGTCATTTCAAGACTGGAGCACAAATGGACGCAAGTTCAAGTCTTAAGCTCTAGTCTTTAAATGACATTAACTATGGAGGGTGTGGATTTGACACTTTCACACTACCAGACTCCAACTTTGTATACTAAGTTGTTTGCACACTACTGTTGCGGAAACTGTGCTGCTCATTTCCCCCATCCACTTTTCAGGGTGGAAAGTGTACTTTTGGAAAGCCCCCCCCCCAAAAAAAAATTCCCCTAGAAGGTCAGGGAAGGAAACATCCTACATGTTAACCTTGTTTGCTACATTTCCCCCCAGTGTGATGCTGCTTCGTCATCGATGTTTTAGGATTGTCTTCTTCTGGGCAATAATAACATGGAAATTACGAGACAACTGAATAGCATCCAAAATAGATCCAAAAAAGAGCAAGCTAGTCCCAAGATGCTGAAAAAATAAGACTTATTCTTTACAAAGCCCAATGTGTTTTGGCCCAGTGTATAGGGGAATTCTTTTTTTAAAAAAGAAAATAGATACCCAACTAAATTTAACCACATGACAGTGATATGCTACCAACTCAGAGTGAGGGCAACGACACCTGGATCAGCATTACTCTCACTCTGAATGGAAAAACACATGAACAAGAAAACCTTTTTGCCATGTTTCAGCAGTGCCCCAAAGATGGCTGCAAAGAATGCACTTTTTTGCCACTACGAAAGACGTAATTAAAAGCACTCATGCTTTCAGTTCAGCGCTGTTTTTATAGTGAATTATAGTTAATTTTATAGTGAAATATAGTGTATTTTATAGACATTAGAGAATTGGAACATTGGCTATTATATATATTGGGAAGGCTCCAGTTCATGAATGTGTTCTGAAGGTTCCCACGTGTATTCCCTAGAGAGGACGCCTTGTTATTACAGACACTTGTGATTAGCTTCACAAATGCACAAATTGCTTTTTAACCTGTACCTGAAAGAAAATTAAGAGCGTCATCACACCGGGTAAAATCACGTTTGCTTACCGTTGCTTCTCCGCCCGGGCGTTTCTCCCTCATGGCTTCCTCTTTTGAAAGAGGAAGTCAACAACTTGCATGTGGCCCATTCAGTGGGCTGTTTTGATTGCGCTGCTTTTCCTGCACACAGCAGGAGAGAGCGGCAACTTCCGTCTTTAAAAATAAGTCAGACTTACCGGGGTGCTTTTTTTGTTGTGCGAAGAAGGCTAGAAGGGCCGGGAGGCGCGTGGGAGGCAGACACCGTTGTGAGAAGGACCCTTGAAAATTCGTGAGTGCCCAGTAACAAGCGTGCAATAAAACCCTCATCTTATGGAGCAATTCGTTGAGCTTAATCACAGTACTAGCCATCCGCATTCATCCCGTCATACACCAAGAAAGGCTGCCAGCTCAGACTAGTACCCTTATCCAGCAAGCTTCCCTGAGTTTGTGCCCACATTTAGCTAGATCAAGAACCATGCAAACAAAGGATGCAGCCTATACCATTTCCTGGGGTTGGATCTTTGCATTTAGCACTTGGAGTTGCTAATGTATATCACATCAAAGGAAGGTTTGCCAGGTTTGCAGGTGCTGATTATCTTACTTAAGGAGGACAACTGAAAGAAGGCCCTGCTTCCCCTTTCCCTCAACAGGGACAGAGGGAAAGTTGGTCAGATCCAATTTTAGGCACATATAGCTGGGCTTGTGGACGTGGGCTTCCATGTCCCCTCCTCCCCATGGCAGCCCCTCCAGCTTCCTGAAAATGCTACACAGAGGGTTAGGACCCTGCTTGAAATGGGCAGGCTATGTTGTGTGGGGCTGAAGGGGAAGGGGTGTCCCAGAAAATTGGGCAGTGCAACTTTCCATGAATGGAGCTCTGTTCACGGAAGATACTGCCTCCTGATTTGGTGGGATCTCCCCTTCCTCAGCATCATAGACTACTCCTTTGAGCAGGGTTCCCTGACCCTCTGTGTAGCATTTTCCAGGCAGGGAAGTCTGCTTCCTTCAGTCCAATGACACACATGCATATTTGGATCCAAATCCATGAGTTGAAACGAATTTGGGTAAACTGTGGTTTGGTGTTGCATCTGAACGAGCAGTGGTTCAAGACGTCCTGCAGCACTGCTACTCCAATGCCACACTCTGAGAGGTCCTTCTTCAGAGCGAGCCATTCTGGGTGAGGTGACCATGGAAACTCCCTGTGCCACCTTGTCCACAAAGCTACACTCTGAGGAAGTACCTCTCAGATGAGGCATTTGGGCCTGCCAGATTCTCTGGAGAGACGTGCTGGCCACTTTTCTGCTGTGGTGCATGCTTAAATCCTCAGAGCGACCCCTCAGACCGAGGCATTAGGTGGGCAGCTGCTCCAGAAAGCTATGCAAGCTGGTCTCCTGCTGCAGCATTTGCCCAGTAGGAGAATGCCCACAAAATGTGGTGGCTCTTGGGGTAGGGTGACCAGATAAAATCCAGGTCAGGGCTCCTGTAACTTTAACAGTTGTAGAGAAAAGGGAATTTCAGCCAGGGTCATTTGGATGCAATTAATTCCTGGTGAAATTCCCTCTTCTTCACAATAGTTAAAGGTGCAGGGGCCATGCCCTCTTGTGTATCTGGTCACTCTAGTATAGTGCCTGCAACTTTAACTGTTGTGATGAAGAGGGAATTTCCCCAGGAACTAATTGCATACAAATGACACTGGCTGAAATTCCCTTTTCTCTACAACTGTTAAAGTTACAGGAGCCCTGACCTGGATTTTATCTGGTCAGCCTATCTTGGGGTGACAGAGGGGGACCCTTCTGGAGGTGGGTGGTCACAATATGCCACTCCTCATCTGCCACCTGAGGTGGGAGATTTACCCCACTTCATGGGAGGGTCACTCCTGATCATGGTCTGGGACATTACTGAATGCTTGGAGGCCCTTATTTGGGATAGAATCTGAGGGATCTCAGGGAACATAGGGGAAGAGGGAAATGGCACAAACCATGGTTGGCCTGTATGTCTGGTACACCAGACATGGTTTGAAATCTAAATTATATCTAACCCAAACTCTCATTTGACATAACATCTGAGCTTACTCTCTCTTTCTCTCTCTTTTGTGTAAATCTATCTACTATCTAGGTAGACAAATATAGATAAACTATAGAGAAATTCACTGAGAGCTCACTTTGTTCAAATGTCTGTAGACTCCAATATTGTTCCTATCAAGAAACTTTGCATCCATAAATGCTGTCCATATATATAGTCATATTCCTCCGGTGTAGATACGCTATGTCCCCAAAACTATCTTCCATTCACAGAGCTGGTTGTGTCAAGTTATGCACTCAATAGAGGTCTTCAGTATACTAATACTTACATTTACTTCATCCAGACATCATTAGTCTAATTGCTTTTAATTGTAGACTTACCCATATGTTTGGGATATGTGTGTGCTATTATTAAGGCCTGGCAGTATTATATAGTGTTAAATAGTGTTTGCTTTAGTCAGATCTACGCAACAAACTTATTTAAGTGTAAACCAGTTGAACTATCTATTGTCCCTCAGTCCTGGGAATCATAACGTATAACGAGTGCTAAGAGATCTGTGTGACAAATCCCTAGCCTTGATCACAGAATTACAATTCCTAGGGTTCTGTGGGGACAGAAATGTGCCATCTCTCCCCTATCCAGCATACTTATTCAGCCCCATTCACAGGCTGCAAAAGTGTGTGTGTGTGTGTGTGTGTGTGTGAGAGAGAGAGAGAGAGAGAGAGAGAGAGAGAGAGAGAGAATGAATGTAGCATTTTGGAAATTATTGTAGGAGTGAGGACATGATGCGGAATTTACTGATGCTGCCAGAAAGCACCAGTATGCTTTCTGGTAGCTGCCACCTGCTGTCATCTTTACTTCCCACTATAGTGTAGATGTGAGTTCTGAAACATCAGCCCAGACAACAAGACACCCCAAGAGGGCTTTTTGCACACCGGGCCTTTTGTGGGATAAAATTATATCAATTTTAAATTTGGGGAAATGCCAGGGTGTGGAAATCTACTCTGGGGAAAAACAGCGACCATAATAGGGGTGGTGGGTGGGATCTGCGTTCTTTCAAATAACTCAGAGGACACTAAAGGTGAGAGTCGTAACAGTTCCAATCTGTCTGCTGTATTAATTTACACAATAGGCTGCCCTCCACTGATCTACTAGTTGAGAGGTTTTGGTTTGTTCAGTTGAAGATATAATTGCCCTTCAATATGTTAAGAATAATTCAAAGTACAGCTCAGTTGCTGCAGTGTATGGAATGGCTAGCTAAGCATTGCACTATATCTTGGTGTTCATGGGTTCATGCGCATTTATAGGCCATGGGCATGAGAGTCAAGAAGCCCCTAACCCCACTCCAAGATTTAGCATCTAGAGACCCTACGGAGAAAGCTAAACTCTGAAGATATGACAACTTGGACATTTATTTATTCATTCCTTTCATTTTTATACCGCCCAATATCCAGAGCTCTCTGTGCAGTTCACAAAAATTAAAACTACAGAGTACATCTTGAAGTATAAAATAGGGAAACTTTAATCACAATAGAAAAGCACAATAGAAAAGTACAACCAGAATAAAACCAAGCAGCAATGCAGAGATTTTACAGATTTAAAATACAGATTTAAAACAGCAGAGTTAAAAGACAAGGATAATAAAATGCTAAAATGCTGGGAAAACAAAAAGGGTTTTCACTTGGCGCCAGAAAGAGAACAACATAGCTGCCAGGCGAACCTCTCTAGAGGCTCATTCCTCAGCTGGGGTGCCATAGCAAAAAAGGCCCTCCTCCTTGTAGCCACCTGCCTCATTTCCTTGGGGTTCACAGAGAAGGTGTTGCACTTGGACAAAAGTTTACCAAAGCATGCCCAAAAGGCAGAAGTAGTGAGAGAGATAGGGACAACTGTATAAAAGTCTCTAACTCTGGAGTCTCCAGCATGTGCCTGGAGGCAGTAATGTGCCTCTGGACACCTTTCTTGGTGCCAGCCCTCCCTTCCCCTCTTGAGTTTTGTTTTTAACATCTTTTCTAAATGAAATCAGTAAATAACTGGGAGGATGCAGAGTGAAGTGCTGTCCTCCAGCACCATCTTTATTTCCAGAAATGCCTCTGGGCCCCACTTGGGCCCCAGAGACGTTCTTAGAAAATAAGGATGTTGGTGGCTCCTGCCCAGCTGCCCAGACAAAATAAAAAAGTAAAGCTCCCACTGGAGGTGGTGGCAGAGAGTCTCCTGTTTCTCTGAGCATTACCAGTTTGCCTTCTGTACAATTGGACACATTATGCTTTGTGGGGCAAATATGTGATTTGGCATTTGGTGCTCAGAACCTGCCTCTGCCTTGTATTCAGTTTCTTGGTGAAGTTACTTGTCTCTGAGCCTCATCAGTTTGCCTTCTGTGACATGATTATTGGAGCAGAAAACTGGGTTCAAAACAGTGGCTTTGTGTTTTGGACCTCAGACACCATCTCTGCCTTTTACTTAAGTTCTTGCACAAGTTACTTTTCATTTAGTCTCACAACGTTACCTTCTGTGAAATGGGTATTTTGTTACCAGCCATACCCACCATGGTATAGCCATTTTGTGAATGGACAACCCTCCTTCTATGGCAGATGTTTTATTAGAGTGCCCATAACACTCTCTCAAAGTTTCAGATGTGCCCACTGCCCCCAAAATAGTCCAGTCTACACAATCTCAGCAAAAAACAACAACAGTATTTTCCTTATACTTTCTGGGTATTTCCCCATCAGTTGGGTTTGAATGCTTTAACTGGGTGAGAGACATTTTACAGCTATTCCACATATTGAAGACTGTTCTCCTTTATATAATTTCTGATTTCCAGGTGAATTAAAGGAGGATAATAAGAAGTCAGACAAGAAAGATCAGGGAAATGAGTTAAAGAAATCAGAGGGTAAGGAACCAAATTATTTTCTATCCTTTTTCTTCATCAATCTGCGTGGGCCCAAGCAGGCAATGTTATCTGCACAGCAGTTGTTCTGTATGAGCCAGCCAAGGTCAAGACGAAAATTTGTTAATCTCATCTACAGCAGAGCTGATTTTTTGTGAGTTTCAACTTTCATTGACTGACGAGACTTTTTCCGTTGAAGAGATATGCAGATCATGGTGAAAGTTGAAACAGTCTCTCTTATTTTTCATCTGACTTCTGGATACATATCAGTGCTTCAGGGAACTGTGCCAGAACCCCCCAAACTGTAAGCTCTCTGAAGCTCTAAAAAAAGTGGGGGTAACAATTTGTTGGCGCTTTTTGCCCAGTTTCCTGTGAGCAGTGCTTTGTGTCTAGGACTTGGATGGAAAACAGAATTGAATAAAGTCAATTTATGTCCATAGTAACCTTATGCTTTAAGGTGGATTTCTGCATTGAGCAGCGGGTTGGACTTGATGGCCACAGAGGCCCCTTCCAACTCTCTGATTCTATGATTCTATGAAAGCTAAAACAATATGGGCAGATTAAGTCAAGTCTTGAAATTTGTGTGAAAATGGAACTTTGGGTGTAACATATGGACACATTTTTGAGAAAAGCAGAGTAAAATCTGGACCTAATTCCATAGGTTTGCCTTTTATGCATTTGCTCTCAGAAAACAGAACACCCACTCTCCTGTCTATGCATAAATAAAGTAACATGTAAAGGGCCATGAGTTAAGTCTAATTATTTCATTTTCCAAATTATATCCACCAGGAGTTAATTAAGCTGTTTTTCATCATTTTAATTTTAAAATAGCTAGCTTCTTCTGTGCAGCATACCATTATAAATTACATTCTACACCAGTGATTTCAAATTCTATTCATTTGTCTAATATTACATGCCATTGACCACATTGACATCCTACAGTAAAATCCAATGTTGTAGGTATGAACTCTGAGGCTCAATATCCAGATAAACTCTCTAGTGTGGGAGTAGGAGACATATATGATCAAATACCACAAGATAATGGAATTGTGTGAATCATTTACGGATGAATAAGAATTTTGTTCCTGTTTGCAAATCATGTGCACATGTTCCATTCGCAATCCCAGATGCGAACACCAGCAGGAATGACATTCTCGGGAAATTTTTGCAATTTCCTGAAATTGCATTTGCATTCAAATACACACATGCACAATAAAAATGGCAAAATTTTCTGATTGGAAAAAAAAAGACACTCATGTTTGAGAATGCAAATTAGGTGAATCTAGCATCAAGGAATTATTTGGGAGACCTCACTGATCTCAAACATTATATGTTTGCCCTCTCCTATTTTTAAAGCTTAAATAACAGGAATGTATGTTGAGGGAGGGGGGGATGGATTTAACCCTTTGCCCGCACTGGATATAAATACACTCCATTGGATGTTCCAGTGGGCATAGTGTGGGTACTATTTCTGAGATATCTGCAGGATTTGAAAGCCTTTGGGCATGATGGGAGAAGGGATTGAAACCATGTCAGTTAAAGGGATTGATTTGGCACACCATCCCTGTCCAGTAATTGGTGCTGTTGCTGTAAGGCAGACTGTTGAGGCTACTCCAACTGACTAGCTGTAGCCTCAAAATTTGGGAAACCACAGAAATGGCTCTAAGAGGCCTTCTCTGCCTCTAAGCAAAACTGTGGCCTGTGTGATTCCATTAGTATGTTACTCACAGTATGACTGCACATACAAGAATGGTTAACTATTAAGTAATCCTTAGTTAGAAATATAAATGGACATTAGGCATTACTGATCCATATGGCTCAATGCACTAATTAAATGTGTTCTGTGTAGACATGGGGCAAATCCTATGTATATTTGGACAGAAAAAAGTCCTACAATTCCCAGCATTCTCCAGCCAGCATGGTTGGCTGAGGAATGTTGGGATTTGTAGGAGTTTTTCTCCGTCTAAACTTGCATAGGATTGCATCCTTAAGGTATTTTTACTGCTGCTGAATAAGTAGCCACATCACTGGAGATGGGGGTCCTTCGATAACTGGTTCATATTAATTAATTCCTCAGTTAACATGGTAGGCAGAAGTTGTGCTGTCACAGTGGGAGCTGTAAGCTGCCACCATTGTAGTTGCCCACAATGTCTAGATGCAGCATCACCCCAAGGCATTGTGGGCAATTTAAAATGGAATTTTCCCAGCTGTCCACTATTGTTGTTTTGTAAGCCTTTGTGTGATATCTCATTGTTTTAGAACCATAACTGAGACTTCTGACTGAACTATTCACTTTGGTCTCGATGCCAGTTCAGAGCTCACCCACTGTAGTCTTCGCTGTGTCACTCCAAATGTTAAATAATAAGTTTTGAGCTGAAAGCACCTCCAAATTGCTACTCACCACAGTGGGGGGGGGAGATATTTTCTCTCTCTGTCCTTCCCTTTTCTAGGTTATGATTCTTGGCCATACTAGTATGGCAGGCTGGAACATTTGAGCAGAATCTCTTGTCAGGTGAAGGCAGGGGTGGTAGAATTAAAATGATGAAGGCAGCAGCCATCGTCAAGTGATTAGCTAAGAGAAGAATTGGACTCAGATGTTGCTGTTACCACAAAGGACAGCATTGTATGATCAATACCTGTGGTTTATGAGTGTGTGTTGGGGCAGGGCAGAGTTAACTATAGTTTGTTCCCGAGTTAGACTCAAAGCAGTTTTCTGTTTTTATATTGGTGCAAAGAGAGCTTGTTGTGGACCCGAAAGCTAAATAGCTGGGCTTTAAGGGAAGCACTTGAAATCCCACAGTTTCAAAATTTACCTCATAGTGCTCTTTCCTAGAGTCCACTCCATTTCACAGATCCAGAAAGGGAGGCAGCAGCATGAAGAAGCAGACTTATTTTCTTTCCCCTTCTTACAGATGGGGCAGGGGGGAGCACAGTAAAAGCAGAGGAGTCATTAAACAGCCTCCCCTTTTCTCCCCTTCTTTCAGATGGGGATAGGGTAAGTGGTGGCTGTTGAGCATTCAGTTATGTCTGTCAGCGAAGAGGGAAGCCAGAGAGTGGGAAATTTAGCAACGCTGGCAACTAGGGATGTGTATCGTATCGTTAAAATGTACGATAACAATACAATAAGGTCGTTATCGTGCATGTGTTTCATGATGACGATGCGATAGAAAAACCTACGATAATCATTGGAGACGATAATTTTCGGGCGATTTTATCGTTTTATCGGACTGCCATATAACTATAACTATAACTTATGTATTTTAAAAGTTAGAGGCTTGAAACTTGGTCACAGTGCTTATGGGGTATGCCTAAGTATGTGTATGAAATATGAGATTGTTCCCTCCAACCCTTGATTTTATATGAATTTTTAAAAGATCGTTTCCGTTCTCACAGGTTTGAATGAATGCACGTGGTGAGCTGTCATTCTGATCTGTCAGAACTGAAACGATCTTTAATAAATTCATATAAAATCGAGAGTTGGAGGGATTTTAATAGAATAATTTTTATTTATTTCAACATAATAATAACCATAACAACATAAAATACATACATAATCCTCTACAATCCCCCCGTGCACCCCCACCCCATGAGACCTCCTCTTAATCATTCTTCATCTATCCAGAAATTTATCGACTCTTTTGAAGGTTTTTGTCCCTTCCCCGATCTTAATACATATTCCAAAAAGGGACTCCATATTTCTCCAAAATCATTCTTACTGGACATTCCCCTCTTTTTCTTCATTTTACAAGTCAACATATCATTCAAAGCCATATCCCATATTTCTTTATACCATTCTTCTATTGTATAGCTTCCTTGTCCTTTCCAATTTTTTGCAATCATTAATCTAACGGGTGTCAGGAGGTTGTTTATCAATTCTCTCTTAGTTTTATTCTCTTTCCCTCTATCCCATATTGCTAGTAGAGCAAGCTTTGGGTTTAACTCCACTTTACTTCCAATTATTTCACTTATTTCTTTAAACACCCTTTCCCAAAATTTTTGTACGTATTCACAGCTCCACCACATATGAAAATAGGTTCCAACCTCCTGGCAACCTCTCCAACAATTTTTAGACACTTTTTTTATCAATCTGGTGAAATCTAACAGGTGTTAGATACCATCTCCACAGTATTTTATAAAAATTCTCCTTAATTCTGATCGACAGCAGCTTTAACATTCTTACATTCCACAACCTCTCCCAATTATATTCATTGATTTCTCCCTTTACATCTTCTTCCCAAATCTTTTTTATAGCTTTAAGTGAATCTTGAAATTCCTCATCTATCAATATTTTATATATCTCACTAGTCAGTCCTTTCTTAGTTCTAATTTCTTCTTTCCTTCCTTTTGATTCAATTAAATCTTCAAATCTTGTATTATTTCTGCATTCTTTGTTTTTCAATTTCCATTCCTGAGTCCTTTTCCCAATTGTATACATTTAAACCATGCTATCTTTTGACCTATTAATATCTCTTTAATTTGATCATTATCCTTCATATTTTCCATCCACTTCCTTAACTTAATTATTTCCTGGTCTTTCAATCTCGCTTCTATCTCCACTTTTAATACCCTTGGGAAGTTCCCCACTATTACTACTGGGGCAAGTGGAGAATCTCCTGGTATCAACTTCCCCCTAAATTTCTCCCAGATCTCCACAATATTTTTCATCAAAGGGTTGTCCAGTCCCTTCAAATCTTTCTTTTGAATTTTTTAAAAATATATATTTTTCAATTTATAATCTATTTCCCCTGCTTGCGTTTCCAACCACTCAAGGTCTTCTTCCCCTAAAATACAGTTTATAACATATCTTAACTGATTAGCAACATAGTAATACTTAATATTTGGAAGTCCTAAACCTCCTTTCTTTTGAGCCTTATACCATAACCCTTTATTAATCCTAGCTCTCTTATCCCCATTACAATATGCATTAATCATAGTTTTCCAACTTTTCAACTCCATATCTGATATTTTAATTGGTAACATTCTAAACAAAAAATTAATCTTAGGTAAAATCTTCATTTTAATAATTGCTATTCTACCAAACCAAGAATATTTTAATTTCCTATATACTTCTAATTTCTCCGCTACTTGTTTTTTTAAAGCTACCAAATTAAGTTCCTCTAGCCTATCTAAATCTTTATCAATATTGACTCCTAAGTAACGTACTATATTTTTAAGTCTAAGACCTAACTTAACCTTACCTTCTTCCAGCTCATCCTTATTGTAATTAAATAACATCATTTCTGACTTCCCCCAATTTACTTTTAATCCCGTAATTTCTCCAAATTCTCTCAAATGCTTCTTAATCACCTCTCCGCTCTCCAGGGGATCTTCTACTGTCAGTAATGTGTCATCCGCAAACATATTCATTTTAATCTTCTCCTTTCTTCCTATCCCCTTCACTCTTTCATCTTCCCTTATAACATTTGCCAATATTTCTATTACTATTGCAAATAAGATCGGTGAAAGAGGACATCCTTGCCTAGTTCCTCGAGCTAGTGTAATCTGTTGCGTTAACCCATCATTAACCATTATTTCAGCTTTGTTGTTTTTATACAACTTATCCATCACTCCCATAAATTTATCTCCAAACCCAAATGTTTTTAATATTATTTTAAGTGCTGGCCATTCCACGCAATCAAAGGCTTTGAATATATCCAATGCTAATAAGCCTGCTTTTAAATTCCTTTTTTTAATAATATTAATTATGTTTAAAACTCTTCCAATTAAATTAGGCATTTGCCTACCCGGAATAAATCCACACTGATCTTTTTTAATATACTTAAAAATAAATGTACCCATTCTTTTTGCCATTACTGCTGTAAAAATTTTGGAATCTTGATTTGTTAAAAAAATTGGTCTATATGATGCAGGGTCTGTCAAATCCTTACCTGGTTTTGGAATTAATATAATCAGGGAGTGGTCCCATGATGGCGGGGTCTTCCCCCCTTCTATTATGTTATTAAATAATTTCTTCAATCTTGGTATTAATATTTCTTTAAAAAGCTTATAATATTCCGGCCCCAAACCATCCATCCCCGGAGATTTCCCTCCCTTTAGTTTATCGCTCTCTTTCACACAAATCTTTAAGTTGGTCTCCCTCTGTGTAACACTTACCCTCCCCACCCTAACCCTCCCCCCCACACTCACCCCTGTTTTCACCCCCCTCCTCACCAGCTTCCTGGGCATTGGTCCCAATTTATCTTAGAACTCTTGGGGGGGGGGAACTCGGCCCAACCATCCGGAATAAAGTCTACCCTCCCCTCCTTGCCTTTTCTTTCCCCTTATCCCTCTTACAATATGATTTCAGTTCTATTAGTTGCTCCCTCCTGCAGCACCTTCATCTTGCTTTGCTCCTCCATCCACTGTAGCATCCATTATGCCCAACTTCTCCAATAGCTCCATTCCTTGCTCACAGGATGTTATTCTTTGTTGTTTCCCTTTCCACATAAATCTCAGAAAGACTGGATATCCCCAGCTATAGGATATCGATCTCATCTTCAATGCCCCTGTACAAATTCTAACACTCTTCCTCCACTGCACAGTCTGAGGGCATAAATCCTGGAAAACCTCGATTGGTGTTGCTTGAAGCATTGGCTGACCTTGATGTCTAATTGCTTGCATTAACTTTACTTTTTTGTAGTAATTAGCAAATTTAACAATTATATCTCTTGGGAGTGTTTTTTTCTTTCTATACCCCACCCTATGGGCCCTCTCAATATCCGCAATTTCCCAATCTTCCTGTGGTTCCAGCTGTTTGACCCATGCCAAAATTAATTCTCTTAAACTATTAAGGGTCTCCCCTTCTTGCTCCCCAAAAGATGTTATTCGAATATTTGCCCTCCGGTCCCGATCTTCCATAGCTGTGAGACGTAAGTCCTGTTGCATCAGCTGCTCTTCTTGCTTCTTATATAGATCCTTTAGCTCTCCAGTTTCTTCCTGCAAAACTCCAACATCTTTCACCACCTGTTGAAGGCCTGCCATAAGCTCAGTTTGTGACTCTGTAATTCTTTTAGCTATTCTGTCCTCTTGCTTCGCTAATGCCTGCTCCATCTTTTCCTCCTGCTTTGTGATAGCAATTATCAGCATCTTTTGAATTTTCTGAGTCAGCTCCTCTGTTGGATCTGCCTGACTCCCTTTGGTAGTTTTAGGAACTGCACCTGGCATACTTCCAGCCTTATCGCTGGCATTTCCGGCATGACTGGGAGAGACCTTCTTTGTCTTTTCAGAGGCTTTGTCCGGCATGTTTCCGGTCCGAACCAGACTATAACTCCTATCAGACGGCCGATCTCTCGTAGGTCGACTCCAAGAAGGAATTTTCTTCCTACTAATAAAGTCACCCACTCAATTCTTAGCCGCCCTTTTTCCAAGCCTCTCCGGTAAGCACACAGCCACTTCTCGCCGGGGATCAAAAGTCTCTTTCTCATAAATCTTCAACTCAATCACTCCCTCTGGCACCTCCGTCTCCCAATCAGCCTTTATAGCAATTATAAATCCATTAATTATTCTCCTTAATTGTTTTCCAAAGCTGTCGGAGCTAAGTTTCGTTTCCTCTCACCGGGCAGACTTCACCCCGCCTCCCAGTTATGCAGCTAACAACTCTCTCACAAAAGCTCTAAAATCTCTTTTCCAAATATTAGCTGCTGCTCTCTCCTCACAGCGGTCTGTTCAATCAGCCAGCAGTCATAAATCCTTTATTTACCTTCGCCAGATGTATATCAACGCTGCCGATCCTGTCCTTCTCCCTCCTGTCGAGCCGGTTATAAAGCCATAAATCTCCTTCCAGCTGCAGTCTCAACAGCAGGCTTCCCTCTCACCATAGCAAGATTTTAGATAACAATCCATTCGCTTTAGGATAAGGAATTTATATCAAATCACTGCTTCTTTCGGAGAGCGAGTGAGTTGCGACTTCATTCCATACTTGCTAAGCCACGCCCCCAGTTGGAGGGATTGATCTCAAATTTCATACACATATTTAGGCATACCCTATAATCACTGTGACCAAATGTCAAGCCACTAACTTTTAAAATACAGAAGTTATAGGAATTTTTTTCTTTAAAAATAGGCCTGCAAAAAATATCATTTTTTCACAATAATTACCATGAAGACGATATGGTTCACCTACGATATGAATGAAGACAATAATTTTTTTTGGTTCAAAATGACGATAACGATAAACGACGATATTTTTTGGCGTGCACACCCCTGCTGGCAACCCACCACAGCCTCCAGGTCAAGTGCATCTGAATCTTCACCAGAGGGCAGAGCTTAGCAACTTTCTAACCCTCTTAAAAGATCATTGAGAGGAGCGGCTGAATTAACAGTGTGTGCAGAGATGGTACTTTTTAACAAAGAGGTTATAAAGGAAAGTGCAGCCACACTTGCCAAGCAATTGGTGAAATTTCCATAGATGCAAGAGAAAAAAGGGGGATGGTATCCCAATTCCTCCCCCTCCCCTTCTGATCCTCCTCACCTGAATATAACATATCCTTCTGGAAGAGAGAGAGAAGGGATAAAGCCCCAAATCAGCATAAACATTCTGGCCAGTGTGCTAAGAGACATCCCTGTGACAGAAAGGCACCTGCTGTTTCTATTGGCATTTCACTGGGGCACATTTTACCATGGGTTCCATGGGTTTTTTAAACTTTCCCATGAAAGTCAATGAGAAGCACAAAGCTTCTGTTTTCCAAATCTCAACTTGGGTTTAGTACCGAGTTGAAGAGAAGCGAATCCAAGTCAGTTCAAGGAAAATCCGATCATTTTCTGAAGCCTTGAATTAGGGTCCAAGTCAAAGAGGGGGTCATTGCTCCCTTTGCCTAGCTCTTTAAAGGAAGTCCAAGACACTCACCTGCTCTTCCCGCTTACAGTTTCTAGGTGTGGAAATTTCTGTTCCTGTAAACCCCAATCTAGTCCTTTGAAAATGTCCATGTGAGGAAAATACAGATCTATTCCAGAAAACCCCTTAGCTAATCAAATCAGTCATTTTTAAAAATATATTTATTAAGGTTAAATTTGATCCTTGGGTTCTTTCTGTAGAAAGGCAGGGTCTACATTAAAATAATAACATATATACATTTTATTGAAATTGACATTATTCAAGCTGAATTCTCTCCTGCTTATTACAGTGATATTGTTAATCACCTACATGAACCTAGAGTATAAATATGAAATTTACCCTGAATCACAAATGAAGCCCTCTTCCCCCATCCCCACTCCAATCTTTTATTTATTTATTTTTGGTTCTATAATTGGTCATCACTCAGTGCTGGTTGTTCTTGATTGTCTTGTGAAATATTTAGCCGTTGGTCAGGAAATAGGATCAGTAATAGAAGACCAGGCTCATGCTGTGGGCAGCCAGAATGAAAAGCTAAACAAATACCCATAGGGTGAATGTTACTCACTCAGTCTGTTCAGATCACATGAATGAATAACAGCCATATGTGCAGACATCATCAAGAAGTGAGCATATGAACTTGGCCTAGACATGTTGGACAATTTCATTTGGTTTTTATTTTGAAGTGAACCATCCAAATTCACACTTCCTGAGCACTTCTTCTGAATGTTGTGATGCACTTCTCAGCTTGAAAAATGCATACAAAAATGTCTATTTTAAGGGGAGATGCATTCACAAATGTGTATTTTAGTTGTATACATGTAAAATTTAAATGGAAATATTTGTTTGTTCCATTTATATCCCACCTTTTTCTCTAAGTAGCCTAAGGCAGTGTGTGTGATCCTCTGCCTCTCAATTTTATCCTCACCGCAAGCCTGTGAGGTAGATTAGGTTGGGAGTCAGTGCCTGGCCCAACGTCACCCAGTGAGCTTCATGGCCAAGTGGGGACTCGAACCAAGGTCTCCCCAGTCCTGTTTCAACACCCTAACCACTACATCACACTGGCTCTCAGTATCCATGTGTTCTTTAAAAAAAGAAAAATCAAAAGAAAATGGGCAGAACCTACTTATGGTTGAACCCATGAGAAACTGAGATGGATCAGAAACAGATTGATCCATCCATCTCTGCCACTTGCAGTTCACTCCTGTGCAGTTCAGCCTTACCTACATAGAGCTAAGACCCACTGCATTCTGTGGGGCTTCCTCCCACACTAATGCACTTAAAGTTTTGCAGATCAGGCAGTGTGTGAACAAGTGCTGGCAACTATAGAGAAGACAGAAGAGTACCTCTATGTCTTTGGGAAGAACTGCAGTAGATTTCGGTGGTACGTTTCTTGCCTCATTTTGACAGTGTAAGACCCTGATATGATTCTGGGAAATTTAATCACAGAGGAAAGGGAATGTGCCCATGCATGCAAAAGAAATTGACTGGGAGCATTAAGTAAGAAAAGCAAGGAGGGGAGGCAGAGGAAGAAAGATCCCATCAAAGGTTTCCAGTGTGTATGAGAACTGCCATTGTTAGTGTATCCATAACCATCATTCCAATACTGGTGCCACTAACATGGAAATGAAAGCACAGTTGTCCATCATAACAGAAGTCACCAGCATCTGGATTTGGTCGTTACCAAACTATGTCCTTCATATGAATCAATTCTATTAGCTAAGAAAATCTGGAAGCAACAAAACACACCAACAGGGACACGTATATGTCCTGAGCAAGACTCCCATCTAGCGGCCAAAATGTATGTTACATATTTGATTCTTCAGTGTAGAAGTCAAATCTGAACATTATGAGTTTCACTAGTCCCAATCTTTTTGTATTATTATTATTATTATTATTATTATTATTGATGATGGTTATAATATAATAATAATAATGCAGAACCCACAAATAAACAAAGAACAATCATACGAATGGCTCAGGAAGGGTGAGCAATTTTCAGAAACAGAAGGATTCCTAATAGCTATATAGGATCAAGTTATAGCAACCAAGAACTACCAAAAATACATCATAAAAGATAACCGCGTAACAACAGACCTATGCAGGAAATGCCATCAATTCCAAGAAACAATAGGCCATATGACAGGAGGATGTAAAATTCTGGCAGGAATGGACTATACAGACAGACACAATACAGCTGCAAAAATAATTCACCAACAACTGGCCATCAAATCAACCTTAACAAACAACCTACACCACAGTATACATACTCACCCGAAACAATCTTGGAAAATGCAGATCATAACATATACCGGGACAGAGCAATTCATACCAACAAGACAATACCTTGCAACCAACCAGCCATAGCGGTCATAGACAAAAAAGAAATACACACATACCTCATCAACATAGCAATACTGAATGACAAGAATGTTGTGGAAAAGGAAAAGAGAGACAAATATACACCACTGGCCATGAAAGGCAAAGAACTATTGCAACAGGAAAAGATCACAATCATTCCGTTAGTCACATCAGTCACCGGCATCACATCAAAAAACTATACAGAAAACCTTCAGAAACTGGGCCTACCAAAATACGTCCACACCAACTTCCAGAAAATAATCATAATTAAATCATGCTCAATTGTCAAGAAATTCCTGAATCTGTAAAAGACAGCATGACATGGCAATGCCTGTAATGTCCGTCTAGAAAAACTGAGAAAGAGATATAATGATAAGGAAGAAGAAGAAGAAGAAGAAGAAGAAGAAGAAGAAGAAGAAGAAGAAGAATTCAATTTATATCCTGCCTATGTACAGAATACCCTAGGCAACATCCAAAGATGAAACAATTTAAAAAGATAAAACCACATGGCATAAAAACAATACATAATGGTCAGCAATAAGATTCTAAGAAGGGAAGGCCTGACAGAATAAATCCCTTTATAAGTACAGCTAGTATCTGTAAAAGACTACACACTGCCTTTTGGTATCAAATGTCTCTGCCTACTTGCTTGTCATTGGCTGCCAATTATTTGGCTGCCAATTATTTGGCCCACCAAAAGTGGTGGGCCAAATAATTCATTTTTATTTGCCCAAATTATTTCTCAAGAGCACTTTTCAGGTATTCGCTGTTGCAACATAGTTAAGAGACTAACACAGCATTCTGCATTAATAGCAACCTATCCAGTTTGGGGCTGGTAGTTCTACACTTCAATAGGAGAACCCAGCACCCATGATAACAAAAGGTAGGGTTTTCTTTCCCTTTTAATAATAAAAAACCCAATCATTTCCATAAGCAGTGGAAGGACTTTTGCTGGAGCAAGCACTGACACACCTTTTTATAGTGCATTTAGCAATTTGGTGCACATTGTTTCAAAAGGAAACATTCACATTGAAATTGGATTGCTGCAAATCCTCCCTTGCTTTCTTCACTCTTTTACCCACATTACTATCAGCACAATTCTGTGCATGTTTACTCAGAAGTAAGTCCCACTGTATTTAATGGGACTTCATAAGTGCATTTGGGATTGCATTCTAAGCAAAGTAAGGCATGGCTCTGGCATCATGCAAATATGGCTGAGGATAATTGCAATTAATTAGCAAGTATTCCCTACCTTCATAGCAAAACCAAAACGCAGGAGCAATCCACTACCATTTTTGAAGCTGCAGACTCATGAAGCAGGCTTAGCACATCTTCACGCAGGAGTTTTTCATCAATAACCACATCCTGATAATTGCTAGCACACAAGCCATTTCAGGGCCTCTGTGATTTTAACACATGGTGGGGGCAAGGGTGTTTTTTCACATTACTATTTTATTATTTGAAAAATTATTTGAAAGCTGAGGGGCTTCCAACCCAGGGCCAGTCCTGCCATTAGGGAGACTGAGGCAGCTGCTTCATGAGACAGATTTTGAACACCATTGAAGGTAGCGAGTTCTAAATTATGTATATATTTCTGCTGTGGATTTTCTGCCTCAGACAACGAAATTTCTTCCATCTTAGAAATGGTTATGTTTATTAATCCTAACTCCTTTACAATTGTCTGGAGTATAATTTTATTTTTCTTTCATTATTTCAGTATTGGGCAGTGCCTCGGGATTCCCTCCACCCCCAGTTAAACTCCCAAAGATCTCTGTTTATTCC
This sequence comes from Anniella stebbinsi, assembly GCA_029215795.1. Lineage (NCBI taxonomy): Eukaryota > Metazoa > Chordata > Lepidosauria > Squamata > Anniellidae > Anniella > Anniella stebbinsi. The sequence goes on along the minus strand of JARDYH010000002.1, from coordinate 158,776,726 downwards.
AGAGATAGTGCATCCATTTAAATCCAAGCTGTTTGCTACAGCGATGGTGTGTAGATGATGAATCACTTTAAAAATGTCCCAGCTCTTAGGAAATTGGAGCAATAAACACTTCTTATGCTATAGTGCATGTCGGCACATAGACACATCTTATTTGGTGAAAGATCCCTGCTGAATGAAGAAAGACTGTAGTTATGAATATGCAAGAGAATTAGTGATGGACAAATTCCCTTCAGCTTGCTTTGGAATCAGCTTGGTAATTACTAGAAATGTTGCCAAAGTCACATTTCCAGGACAGGAAATACGAGTCTCAGGAGCTTGGAATCCTTGCCTCAAATATGAAGTAAGCCTTATGACCCATGAATTTTTCTCTGGTTCTCTATAGCTATTGGCTGTAAGAGCTGTAGCTTCAATTCATTGAAATGAGCACATTTCCAGCTACCAGATCTGTAATGTGGTGTTATGGAATATTAATGAACATTACTGCTGTTCAGAGGTTTAATAACTGTCAGCATAAAAGGCTCAGGGAGAGATGGGTGCCATTGGTGGGAAGGAGTTCAAGGCGGCGGGGGGGGGGGGGAGAAAGTGCTTCGGAAATACTGGCTAACTGTTAAATTGTGTTCGGAATGGTGTGTATTAGGTGAGATATATGAATGGTTAGTGTGATCGTATGAATATTGCCTCTCTCTGGATGTAAATGTGAGTGCTGGAAATTGATACAGCAAAACCCAAAATATGTGAATTTGAATAGAACTCTATTATGTTTACTAATTACTATAGCACGTTTAGCAGCTGTAAGATGCTTTAAGATCCTGTCCTCAACCAAAACTTGTTGACGTGTCCCTCATATCAGACGTATCATTGCTACCCCCATTTTGCAGATGTATTCATGAAGTTGAAAACTGGATGACTTGGTCAATGGCTTCTCAATTGTGTCTAGCTCGGTATTTGAATCCAGGTCTCCTGCCCAAGTTCAGCACTGTATTTGCTGGTTCACAGTGAAATGCTCTATTAGATTGATGTATTTTAAGGCCTCTTAAAATATGTAAAGAATTTGGGGCATAACACCATATGAAAGAAGGACAAGCTATTGCATTTCTTCCATATGTTACGCACCAAGGAGGTTTCTAACTAGGAGGAGTCATGTATCTCCAGGTCCAATCGTTAAGGAGCATTCTCAAAGTCTCTCTTTTTGTGTTTATTGTGACATTCACAGCAGATATTGTTAGCATTTTGGACCTTTTCTTACATGCCCATTTCTTCTTAATGCCCACCGTGATACTGAATGGAATAAATACCACCTGGGAATCTGCTTGCAGCAATGTGCATGATTAGGTGGACTGAACATGCGAATAAGTCTGTGTTCCTATGCACACTTTCCTGCAAATAAGTCCTATTGCACTCAGTGGGGACTTGTGTGTAGCATTGCAATGTAAATAAAAGGGATCTGAATCACCCAGTGCTTATAGATATCTATGTTGTTAATCTGGAATCTGGCTTGGGTCCTTTTGAGGGCTCACTAATTGGGGTAGAAGTTTAATGAATAAATGAATAAACTGTAAATTGTATGAGCGCTTCGGGTGGCACTTGGACAGTAGTTTTCGGCATAGCGCGTGGACAGTGTCCTTTTGTAAACCTTGGTTATATTGGTGGCCATTATATTGTAATATCCAGTTCTACAGTCTCTCTCTCTCTCTCTCTCTCTCTCTCTCTCTCTCTCTCTCTCTCTTTGTGTGTGTGTGTGTGTGTGTTTGCGTTTTTTCATCAGTGTTGAATGAAAATGTTTCCTCTCCCCAAAACCACCAGCATATTCACTGGCAACGAATTTGGTTGGACCATTGTGGTGATTGGGGGGGGGGGGCAAGTTCCCCCACCTCCAATTCAAACCAAAACCTGTTTGAGAATTTAGAAGATTCCTCTTTATTCATTTTGCAATGTGTTGCATCATTTGGTGCAGTTCATTGTAAAGATATTTCTAGAGAGCTGGCCACTAGACGTAAGTAGAAGTCAAGCATAGTTTTTCAACCAGGTAGGAACTGTTTAGGAAGATATTGTTTCCTAAATAACGAAGCTGGATGGAATCAAAACCGCCCTGTGCATGTGCCTAAAGCATTTGTGTGTAACTACTGGGTCTGTCTCCATTTTCTTATGCCCCTCACATTGTGCCAGATGTAACTTCTGAGGGCCCTTCCTTCTTTGGCAAAAGCAGGAGCTGCTTCCGTGTGAAGGAAGGGCATGAAAAGGCTCGTGTCGGATGTCCACAGGCGGTCCTTCGACTCATGTGCCAATTGTTCGGTGCCTGGGGGTAGGGTGGCCATGTGTCCTACTTTACAAAGGACAGCGCTCTGCTTGAAGGTCTGCCCAGTCCAAATCTGGTCTAAAGATAGAGAACCATAGGAAGGGAGAACAGAGGCCTTGAAGTTGCCCACCAATAGTGAGCACCTGGACAGCAGACACACACGTCACCTGGTTACAGTCTTCCCCAATACAATACTGTATCCTATTGAAATTATATTTATTATTTCTAAATTTGTTTCTATACCTGCCATTTTCTTTGGTTGTTGTTACAAATCAGTGTTGTCTTTCCTTTTTTTTTTTTTCCTGTTTTGGTGATGCATAAGTGGCCATTCTGCCTGAGGGCCTAAATAGCTACAGTGAGCTGTGATTACATCTCCCAGTGATTTAACTAGAACTTCAAAGCCATCAGTGGCAATAGGGGAGGAGGACTTGATCATCCTTTCTCCTTGATCTGTTTCCCTGATCCTTGAGCTGTAGCTCAGTGGCAGAGCACATGCTTTGCACACAAATAATCCCAGGTTCCGTCCCTAGCATCTCCAGGTAAGCATGGGGTAAACTCCTGTCTGAATCCCTGGAGAGCCACTGCCAGCCAATGTAGGCAATACTGAGCTTGGTGGACCAATCTTCTGAATCGATATAAGGCAACGCCCCGATCTAAACTCTTCTTCCCTCAAGCTGTTAGCCCCACATACAGGCCCCATGGCCTAAAATTAGCAGCAAAACATCCACTGAATTTAGACAGCATTGTTTTAGAATTGCCAGCAAAAGTGGCACAATACATGATAGATCTTGAAAACTAAGGAACCAGTGAGACCTTCAACAAAATGGGGTGCTGTAGTGCTCTTATTCAAAGTTCCATTCCATTCTGGCTCCCCCTGGTTTACTGTTCCTCCCTGTCCGCCCCCCCCACTGCTCCCCAACAGACAGTCAGCACTCTATGGTCAATGCTTGTCCTCATTTGGCTGTTTGGGGGGGGGGGTCTTTCCACCCCTTTGAGGTTCTTTTTGAAAGACATTTTTTGGTACTTCTGCAAACCATGGGGTTCCCCTGAGCCAGTTTATACTTTCCTCTTTGGCTACGTAAGGCACTCAGAGAATGAGTTTGCTTTTAGGATATTTGGCATGATATTTATAGAGAACTCCCCCACCCCTTCCATTTTCTCCTCCCCCCCCCCACTTCTTGGATAGCAGGGAGGAACATTGACAACTTTCTCTCTCTCTCTTTCTCTTTTTTTTCCAGATACAGAAGAGTAAATCAAATCACACACACATATGTAATCAAAAAGAGAACTTCAGATTTCTATCATCATTTAAACTGATCTTCATTCTTCTTCTCCTCCTTCCACAAAGACCTGTTTCTGGGGAGGGTATTACGCAGCTTCCAAGCCCCTGCTTCTTTTCCTCCTCTCACTGGCTACTTCACAGTTAATAACTCTAGGTGGCTTTTCACTTCTGGGTTTTTGAAAACATTTTTTTCCCCATGTAAATGAAGGGTTTTTTTTAAAAAAAAAATGAAAATTACCCCTTAGCGAAATTCTTCTTCTTTTGTGACTTACAGATAAAGCAAACGTGAGACTTTTGATGGTAACATGAGCCCCAGCTCGCAAAAAATATTCTGACATGGTGAAGCAGAGAACTGATTCATCCGTGGAAAGAGGCTTGAAAAACACTCTTGTTTCCATGAGTTATTTTAATGTACAAAAAAGAAAAGGGGAAAAAGAAAGAAAGAAAAGGAGAGAAGAAACATTGGATTGTCTGTCCATTTGAAGCCCTGATTTAGAGCATTGGTTTTTTTGTGTTTTACAAAAAGAAATCTGCCTATTTTACAGATAAGCATATTGCTGAATTCCTAGACAGCTTTATAGTATTTTTCACAAAAACAAAACAAAAAAACCCCAAAAAACAACCCAATGACAAACATTCTCAAGATTTCATTTGCTGGATATCTCCTTGATTTGTATTGTTGATTGTCGTTCATTTAATCCATCATCTTTTTGGTTTGATATTGTAGCAAGAATGTTGCTCAACCTCTGGGTGAATGTGCTAATAGTGTTGTCTTCTGTAACAAGCACATCTTTTTAAAGCTGCATTGACACGACATGATTATTTCTAGCCTTTCCAGCCAACCTTCAAAACACTGTGCGAAACAGATCCATTCCTCCTTTGAGATTTGTGAAAGACAATCTTCCATCACTGAAGGGCCTGAGTAAGAAACAGTTAGTTGGTAAATCCAGGCAAATGGAGTACAGTTCAAATTCACGCCGGTCACTCTTCTCACGTTTGGCTCATCTGCCCTGTCTGCATCCCAGTAAGGAATGAGGCAGAATTGGAAATTGCATCTCAGCAGTTGCTTGCAGGTGATACAGTCCAGTACTTCAAGCTTTCAGGACTGCCAGAGTAACGCACCCCAAAAACAGGAGAACAGCAATGTTTTACCACAAGGAATGTCAGAAGAACTCATTTGGGGTGGAGCTCGATGAACTTCCCTTCGTTCAGCCCCCCTGGATTTCAGTCCATTTCCGCAAACTGGCCCAACTCAATCTGTATTATGTTGGGCCAGTTCGCAGGTTTTCTGTATGGGTTTGTTGTTGTTGTTGTTGTTGTTAATTTGGGCAAATAGAGGCCTGCAAAACATTTGGCCACAATTTGCACAAATTATGCAAATGGAAGCTGCAATTATGCAAATAGCGGCTGTAATGGAAACATGGGGAAAGTTCTGGGATTCCAGGAAAACCCCACAGCTCCGTCTGCAACTGTGAGCTCCGTCAATCCAAAATTGAAATGGATTTCCTGGCATGGACATCCGTACCATTCCTATCCCAGAGACAGTTGCTCCTCCTATTTCTCACCCACCTACAGAGCATTGAAAATTCCAAGCCTGCCTGACCTAAATCTCCACTGCAAGCATGCATTGCTGCATACTAAGGGTGCAGAACCTCTTTCAGCCCGAGGGCCTGATTCCATTTCAGAAAATCTCTTGGGGGCCACCTTCCAGTGGTGGGTGGGTCCAAAGGAAAAAAGGGTGGAGCCAAAACACCAGCATATTTTAGCTTAAAGCTCTTCTTGCCATTAAGGAAGCCTTAGGAGAATCATTTCAACCTCTTAGAATGGGGGAGAAACTGCACAAAACCCAGGACACCACCAAACAATAGGTAGTTAGGGAAAAGGGGACAGAGCCAAGGTAGGGCCACCTGGGGAAACCATTGGGGTCAGGTTGGGACTCCAGGTGGGCTGGATTTGGTCCCTGGTCCTAAGGTTCTGCACCCCCTGCCGTACACTGCTATTAATTGTGATTGTGACTGGTGGCCTGCTACTATGCAAATTGACTCAGAAATTAATCCTGCTAAGTTCAATGGGGCATCTGAAATGTAGAGTACAAGAAAAGCACTTTACCCCAGCGTGAATTTATTTTCATGCAGCCTGCTTAGGATTGCATTTAGGTTGCATTCCAACACTTATTTATCTGGGAGCAAGTCCAATTGATCTCAGTGGGACTTACTTCGGAATATGCATGTACAGGACTACGGTGTTCATGACAGGAACAGCACATGGGTTAAGAACTCTTTAATTGAGATGCCGGGCTTCATGGAATTCTGCATGGGTTCGTGATTTCTACATGCCCCGCATCCTGTATAAAGCAGCCCTTGTTCAAAAATATGTGACTATAGGATTGCAAGCCTTTTTGACTTTCAAGCTGTCTGGTTTAACTATCGTGTCGTTCCCCTAAAGATTCCTGATAATTGTCATTTTACCATGAAGATAGGAACTGTTCTGGAAAAAGGGAAATTGATAATAAAAGACAGGCACTGAGTTAAGACCACTGTGTCCTCAACTCTGTAGAGCAATTTCCCCAAGCTAGTTCCCTCCAGATGTGTTGGCCTACAATTCCCATCCCATGGCAGGCTGGTGATGATGGGAATTGTAGTCCAACCCATCTGGAGGGCACCAGGTTGGGAAAGGCTGCTATAGGGATTCTAAAGCCAGATGTTTCAAAAGCTAGAAAGTTTTTATAAAGAAATAATTCTTAATACATGCCCTTAAGATCTTTACCAGAACAGGAATGGACTGATCACTGCAGCCAAATCCTTCGTATATTTACTCAGAAGTAAGTCTCATTGATTTTACAGTCCTTCATTTATTTATTTAATTTTATTTATTATTGCATTTATATCCCACCTTTTTTTCCTCCAAGGAACCCATTATTTTCCTCCTCTCCATTTTATCCTCATAACAACCCTGTGATGTAGGTTGGGCTGAGAGTCTGTGACTGACCCAAAGTCACCCAGTGGTTTTCCATGGCTGAGTGGGGACTAGAACCTGGATCTCCCAACTCCCAGTCCAACACTTTAGCCACTACATCACACTGGCTCTCCTCACCACACTGGCTTCCCAAATAAATGTGTACTCAGGATTGCAGTCTTAATTTTTCTTTCTAGAAATGGGTCTTAGAAAAGATTCATAATTCGTCTTCTAGGATGACAAGCCAAATATCTCTATTTAACCAAACCACCTCTCCCCACCCTGTGCTCAAAATGTAAGTGGAGAGGTCATGTGCTTTTGGGAAAGTTCTCTACAACACAAGCACAAGTAATCTGAAGGATGTATGAGAAATTCACCCCTATGTAGTTAGTTTGTGATCAGGTTTTACCCAGTTCATAATTTCCAGACTGAACGTGCACTCAAATGCAATCTGTGGTAGAAGTTTATATATTTCTGAGCTTGCAATGTGATTCACACCCTCAAGTGTACATTTGAAAAATACACAAGAAAAAAATGTGTACTTTTGAAAAACACAGGCAAACGCATTTGCAGTGGGAGAAGAATGCGTACAGTTTAAAGATGCACACAGTTGATGCGTACATTTCAACAAATATGCGTAGAAATATGCACAGATTTTCATGTGAAAAGAAAAACCAAAACAAAATTACAATCTGACATGGACAGAAGACAGAACGAGATCGAAAGTGGAATTTGGGGGACGTCAACGAACCCAAGTTTTGCTTGTATGCACATCTCCAGGGGGGAATCTACACAGAGTGTTGTTGCGTTAAAAACCGGTCAGATAAGAGTTTTAAATATTGTCGTAGTAAAATGTCTTAGGCCACATTACTGAGTACTCACGTTACAGGAGAAAACTTCTTCAGTCTTTAAAGCGGTGTGTGTGGTCACACACTCTTCTGTCCTGTCTCTCTTTCGTTTTTACAGTGAGTTTAGGGCAAGGCATTGTGGGCGTTGTAGTTCAGTCATCACTTCCTCCTTTGTTCCTCTATCATACCCTAGCGAATATAGGGCTAGGCATTGTGGGTGTTGTAGTTCACTCACCCACTTCCTCTTTCTTCCCCACCAATCAACTGCTAAGCATTTGGGCGCTGGTCAACGAAGCACTGCCCCCACGAATCACAAATGGTAAGGAAGGACACATTATTTTACTTAAAATGATTTATTAAAAGTGAAACTGTTGTATATAACTGAAGGGAGTTTTAAAAAACCTCAGATATACAACGTTATAGGGAGTGCGTCATGTGGCCCAAAGAGTTTTCATAACCCTTATAAAACGATAAAAACCTAGCGTGTAGATTGCCCCCAAGTTTGAACAATTATCTCCCTGCCTAGCTTACTTTCAGTATCACAGTCAGGCTGTGGAACAAATGGCTTAAAAGCAGGGGAGCACAGTGAAGTAAGGCAGGTTTTTTGGGGGGGGAAACATACACCTATGCTTTTAGTTTATCCATTCATACCTTCCTGCTATTCCAAATGACTGTTTACAAATGATTATGCTTCCTTGTCATTCTGAGTCATTCATTCATTTGAAAGCTTTTCTTGTTGGTGAAATTGTGTTGCCTGGAAGCAGGCATAAGGAAGCGGTGGCCTTTGTGTTCCCCATCCCTGTGTTGTCCATATTGTGTGTGGGGTGGGTGGGTGTTCCTATGTTTTGAAGAATTTCCTGCCACAGTCTCCTTATCTGGCCCTGTGCAAGTCATTTTCTCTTCTCCTCCATCCACTATCTGTGACTTGTAATAATACTGTGACCTGCATCTCAGGGAGGATGCGAGGACAAAAATGGTCCATGCTGGAGTGAGTAACATTTATTGGTGAAGGCATCATTGTTTTATTGTTTTTTTTTCTTTACTCCTTGGGCAGGGAAAACAGAGTTATGGGTAAAGTGTGTTAAGAGTTAACTCTCCCATTTTCTTGCCTCATTCCAAGCTTTCTGACTTTCCTCAACCCTCTGATTATTAGTTACCCTTCAACAATCTTTGAGGTGAACAATTAGGATGGTGAATGGGAGTATGTTTAAAGGATTTGCTGCCATGGGCTTATGGTTTGGCCTTGGGCAAGTTGCTTTGTCATCATCTCAGTTTCCTACGAGGAAAGATTGAAGGAATTGGGGATGTTTAGCCTTGAGAAGAGAAGACTGGGGAGGGATATACTAGCACTTTTCAAGTACCTAAAGGGTTGTCACACAACCTGTTCTCTATAATCCCAGACTGTAGGATGTGAAATAACCGGCTTAAATTACAGGAAGCCAAATTTTGGTTGAACATCAGGAAAAATGCCCGAATGGTCAGAGCAGTCAGACGATGCAACTGAATTCCTAGGGAGGTGGAGGACTCTCCATTGTTGGAGGTATTCAAGCAGGGACTGAACAGCTATTTGTCAAGAATACAGAGGGTTGGGCAGAGGGTTGAACTCAATGGCCTAAATGGCCCCTTCCAACTCTATGATTCTAGTCTATGAAGAGGGAGAGATTAGATCTATGATACTGAGGGGTTTTCCGCCAGAGGTTCGCAGTCTACTTTTGAGCCAGTTGCTTTTAATAATAATAATAATAATTATTATTATTATTATTATTATTTATAACCCGCCTCTCCCTACGGATCGAGGCGGGGAACACAATGCACATACAAGCATGACAAAGTTTAAAAATTAAAACAAGAGAAACACATCATTAAAACATTTAAAATTCATCCGGATAGGCCTGCCGGAAAAGAACAGTCTTCACGACTCTCTTGAATTCGTGAAGACTGTCAGTTTGTCTAACCTCCTCCGGCAGACCATTCCATAGTCTGGGAGCCATAGGCTTATTATCCCCTCTCTCTATGGAAATAATTGCCATATGGGTGTTTTGACGGCAAGCATGATACAAAATTGGAGGGAGCAATGTTGTCTTGTGAGCTCATCATTTAAATGTACTCTGTACTTCAAGTGGGGGAGAGACAAAAGCAGGGGTTGGAGATGAAATGGGAGAGAATATGGGATACAGCTAGATAGTTCATCCTTAAACATGGCAGCTGTGGCAATGTTTCTCCCTCTATGGAACCAATTTTTAACATTTTATTTTAAGGGAGATCCTTGATATGCTGGGAATGCTGTGAGACTCGAGTTCATTTTTCATATAGGATAGCCACTACCCTGTTGCTTCTATACTTGCATTTACAATGTTACAGAAATTTGCACAGAATCTGCTTAACAGCGCAACCATACACATATCTACTCAGAAGTTAGTCCTATGGAGTTCAATGGGACTTCCAGGTAAGTGGATATAGCATTGCTACTTCAGGGCACATTGACATATATACTGTGAGCAAGCTTTGTGCTCACACAGGTCACACTCCCATTGATTTTCATTCCCAACGCTGCTGTTACCACTTGACAATCACAATTCTGTAGAAAAGTACACTTCAAAAGTATGCAAGTTGACTAGGGGTGCCCATCTACTTTCTTTCCTTCCCCTCTCTCTGATGATTTGCAGTCTGGATATTAGCTCATGTAGCATATAGCAGTTCTTTTAATGGGGAAGAACTGACATCACACAATACAGGATGCCTGGCATTGGCTCCAATCCAGAGTGTTCCTTCTAAATTTTTAGGGTTTGAACCTCTTTCTGTGATATGTTGAAAGTAAGGCCCAACCAGACCAAATGTGTGGATTTATTTAAGTATCACTAGACATTCTCTTTTCCTGACATTTGCGAAAACAGTTCAATCCCTTCCCTGAAAAGTACAGTTTAAAACCATGCTTACTTCATTTTTTGTCTGCATTCATTTACAAAACAGAGTGGGCTTGCACAAGTTGGGAATGCCTTAGGAAAAACAGGAGATAGAGCTTTGGGTACCACCTTTCGGGGCTGCCAGCTACCCCTGTACATTTTTTTTTAAAAAAGGCCCAAATTGAAAGATGCTACAACCAGTTGTAGTAATAGACAGAAAACATGCCATGTGTACCTTGTAGCTCTCCACAGTATACCAAGCATAACATACTGCTTTATATACGTGAGAAATTTCAGTAAGTGTTCACAGTTTCTTATTATCGTATCCAGAAGTAGGATGAATTGCTTGGACTAGATTTCAATTTTCACCAGATATTGGGGCAAAATTAGGGTTAGGCATAAAATGTCTGTACATGTTTCTCCCTGAATCCATTAACATAGAATTTCCCATTTTTGAAATTTAAATCCCCCAAACAGCAAAGAGCAGAGAAGCCTGAATGACCTGCCTCCAGGCCTCTTACACGAATAATGTGTCTTTGCATAATACGGATCCAACCTTCGGCACTTCTTTCAAGCGCCAGCATTTGAGGCTGTTGGAATAACGGAATCTGAATTAGTTCATAATTTGTTTCTCTAGCAGCGCTATAATTTGGACAAAGAACAAAAATGGCTGCTTTATTTAACAAATAGAGGCATGAGACAGTCCCTAGCATTTAGAAGAGTCCCTGTGAAGAAAATAACAGCAGAACTCAATATTCTGTTTCCTTAGCACCAAGTTTTATAACTGTTCCTGCCTCAGTAGGAGAACGATCTGTGCTGTACCTACTGAATCTGTTTGTTTGGTCTTTATCATATTCCTTAAACTGGCATTTGCCAGAATTACACAGCATCATATCCTGCTGTGCTGATTCAGTGCTTACATAGAATAATAAAAATGATGATGATGATGATGATCATCATCATCATCATCATCATCATCAGTGGCTGTTTAATGTGTGTTAAATCCAAGTCAGCCCATCAGTAAGCAAAATAATTGTTTCTAACGTGTGAGAAACAACAAACACAATTCAGGCTGTCAAAAGATAAAGGACTTCTTTCCACCATCTATGATTAATCTTTTGCCCTTAACTTGTACAGAGAGAAATACAGGTGAGGTTGTAGTCAGTTTGTGGGATTTCCAGAGGTATCTAGCAACTCAGTCCATAACCACATTAAGGCTGCAATCCTATACCCAGTTACCTGAGATTAAGCTACATTGAATTCAATGGTGCTTCTTTCTGAGTAGACACATGTATGATTGCACTGTAAGCCAATGTGCACAGAGTTATGTTTGAGAGCTCAAGTTCTTTTGAGCCTGTGGTTTTTAGACATTCTAGTCCGTCTTTTCTCTGCCCTGCTATGGCCTGAACTGGTTGTGCAATAGAAATAACTGCTTATGGGTGCAGAATCAGCTCAGCCTGCATTGGATAGAAATCATTCTCAGATGTCTCATTGTGATTAACTGAATGTACCTGATCTGTTCTGAACTCATGGTACATTTGGCAGCATTGGCCAGGTTTTATACAATGAGGCTTTGGTAAGAGTTATGCATTCAATAACTGCATACTGAAATTTCTAATGCAACTTTTTCTGATCTCCTCTTGTACCTCTATTTTTCTGCTGAAACTGGACAGGCCCAACTTCACCACGCAACACTGTTGGACAAATGCCATGGACCATATTGCTGGTGATGCCTGAGGTGGAGGGAGGGAACCATTGCCTGTCTCCTCTGCTCTTGGACAACCATAGTTGCATCCACTATATTTTCTCAATCCAGTGCGCTGGAAGTTCCAGCTCCATCACATTGTGGCTCCCACCACAAACACATGGGGGCTGCCACTAGTGGCTGGCATTTTTATGTGTTGTGATGACCATTTTCAACCTTCAATGTGCTTCTGGCACTTTGCATTTTGGGAAAATGAAGATGGTGGCTAAAACAAAGGCCACGTAGGGAAGGATCTAGGACAGCACTCTGCCAAAGGACATGAAAACCCTAGATCTGGCTATGACACCCTATTTGAACTGTGTGTGTCTCAGGCATACACAAGCAACACAACATGATCAAAATGCCCTAAATTTCCTTGGGATGCACTTAATAAACTAACTCAATTTACTACCCATCTGTGGACCAAACTACTTTTATAGTGATTGTGTGTCAAGCTGTTTCTAGTACTGTACTGCTTTGGACTGTGGGTGCAGGAATCAGGAATCATGTGACTAAAAGATCCCCCTATAAAGAAAGCTTCCTTCAGATACAAAACCAGATGTCATGGAGCAGGATTATTCCTTAGACTATCCTCCTTCCCCAGAGGTTTTCTACGGGTAGGAACTTGTTTTCACGGGGGAACATTAAAATATACAGTTCCCCTCTGCAGTCTTAAGTAGTTCAGTCCAAGAACAGTTTTAACACATGATCTATGTGTGTAGGCTGGGTCTAAGTCCAAGCCAAAGGCATGCCATAGAAGGAATCAACAGTGTAATCACATTATCTTCACCAAGTAACTAGGACACAATGTGATGTAGTGGTTAGAATGTTGGACTGGGAGTTGGGAGATCAGGGTTCCAGTACCCACTCGGCCATGGAAGCTCACTGGGTGACTTTGGGCAGATCACAGACTCTCAGCTCAAATTCCTTCACAGGGTTGTTGTTGTGAGGATAAAATGGAGAGGAGGAGGATGTGTATGCCGTATTGGGTTCCTTGGAGGAAAAAAGATGGGATATAAATCTAATAAATAAATAGGTAGGAAAATCTGTTAGGGACATCGTATTCTCTAGTGACTGAATACTAGTGGTAGAATGAAGTAAGCATTTCCTTATGTTTTGCCTGGATGATATTTTTATAGTCCTTTATATACAGTTTTTAAAAGTCCTTTGCTATTTTTATTTGTAGTGTTCTGATTACAACTTTCTCAGACTATCGGGTCACTTGCCAAACCCAAATTCCCCCCATGCTCTCATTTCATTTAGCTTTGTACATCTCTCTCTTTGCTTCTGTCCTCCTCGTTTTGTTGTTGTTGAGGTTGAGAAAGGTCATTGCATTTGCCCTGTTAGAAATGGATAGACACTGAAGGCCTTCAAACCCCAAGGCTTTGCATTGAAACCAGCTGGCATGTAACCTTATGCCCTTTGAGTGCCACAAAGAATCCCAATTAGAGACATTGGGATGTTGTGCACCGCTTGTACAGCACTTGGCATCGGGTGACCGGCGGGGGTCTGGTGAATAGCACCCAGCATGGGCAGGAGTCAGTTCTCCCATCCCTATTTCCAGGCTGGGAATAGCTGGGAATTTTGTTTCAATTTGTTTTTTTAATAGGAATTTACCCATATTTGCAAATTTCTTCGTATTCAGGAGGGAAAGAAATGGAAATTTACAAAATTCAAATGAGAAAGAAAAACTGACAGATTCACCCATGACTAATGTCAGATGTAGACTGACCTTTGGTCTGATCCAGCAGGACTCTTCTTATGTTATGTTCCAATGCCAGAGTTGCTTTCTTCCATAATATTATAGAATGTAATGTCATCAAAAGATGGTGTGAGGTATACTTTATATAAGTTGAAATTAGGAACAAAGGAACAAAGATGCAAAATGTTGCTACTTATAAGAAGGACTAGCCATTATCTTTTTACCTGTATCATGTGATGATCTTGCCCTCATATTGTATTGCTAGCATTGAATCTCAATGGACTTAGTGAGCCTTTGACAAGGAGGGAGGGCAAAATGAATCTAATCTAAACACTCTGGATTTCTAGAATAACTTTTCTCTAAATTGGCATCATGCAGATATCTAAATGCATTGTTTAGGATTTTGTCATATTAGCCAGAATTTATGATGGAGATATCTCAACTGAAATTAACTAAGAGCCATTTCACAGCTTCCCACCAAGTGTACAATCATCAGGAAGTTCCATGTACCTGGATGATGTACATGTTTACAAATATGTGTTTATCACATTCACAATTAAGTGTGTGCATAATTCATCTTAAGTGTGCACCTAAAAATGAAACGTGGAGGCCTTAGGGAACTGTGTAAATTTGTCACCCACAGCCACATTCCTAAGGAAAGTAGTAGTAGTCCAGGTGTGGGGCTGGGGAATCAGGCATATGTAATTAAACCTCCCAGTTATGGAAACCCCCTTCTAATTCATTGGTCAAAGCAAGAAGGATACCGAGGAGCATCCTGAATAAAACATACTGGGTTTGTTCCAGTTTAGGACACAAAATACAAGTTGTTTGTGGGCACGCAATGCTGACTGCTCTTTCAATTGTTTTGAGAATTGTTTTAAAGAAAATATATTAATTGTGATTTTTTTATTGGGAAGAAGAGGCATGTCGTCTCTAAATGCACAAATCAATTTTTCACCTTTTCAGGTCCCCCCCCCTGTAAATGAATTTATGTATGTTCATCTTATTACCAAATAAAAGCAATGAGATCTCCACTTGGTATGAGTTCCAATTCTGTCCAAAGGTGGGTCTGCTCCACCCATCTAATGGAATAATGGGGTTCAGTGAGAGTGTTCATCACTGTGACTGCCTTGCAGGATCTTCTACTGACTCGGTGGCAAAGCACACATCTTCCGGTCCCTAGTACTGGAAAAGTTTGAAGGCCTCTGTCCACCATGACCTTTGGCACTGTGTCTCCATCCCACAGGATTTGGTAACATCTGAGGCTGCATGGAAAGAGTCCATGGCAGGGTCAACACTACTGCTTTATAATGGTTTATAACAGTATTGACAACTGTTCGGGCCCAGGACACTTTCCATAGACAGTTTTCAACCGTTTTCAAAGTGTTATATCTTGCTTGGTGTAGATCTGGCCCATGTTGCAGCTTCTTCCTAGGCTGCCACTGCCCTGCTCCCCCACTTTAAATTTAATTATTTATTAGTTTATTGGAATGTTAGCGGGCCTTTGCCATGCTGTAGCAAAAGGGTAGAAAGGGGTGTTCAGGGATTTTTCAAAAGCCAGGGAAAAAGATAGCTCTGTCCACTTGCCTTGCTTAAACTCTTGCAACAGAAACCTCTGTTTGCATCACATCACAGAGTACTGCACTCCAAGAACCACTGATTAAATAAAAAGCTGAAGGATATCCTCTGTTTGGATTCCTTTGGGTCTTTTTTTCTTTTTCTTTTTAAAAAAAACAAACTTGTTTTTGGAACCCACCAACCACACATGTGGCTGGAATCAGTTTGGTGGGAAATAGGTTATGCAGGCCTGGTAAAGGTCCATGTAACTACGACAAGGTGGAGCATGATTCCTATGGCAATACGATGTGTGCGCAACATTGGCACAACCTGCTTTGGTCTATGCCAGTCACTTTCTCATTGTGATATACTAGATGCACAAGGCTGCAATGTATCCATGGTGATAGCACAGCTGTCTGGTTTGACTCGCAGTAACAACACAACTACAGCACAGCCTTACACTGAGTCAGACATAGTCTGTACCACGGATGGGGAACGTGTGGCTTTCCTGATGTTGTTGGACCCATCATCCTTCACCATGAGCTATGCTGGTTAGGGTTGATGGGTGGGGCAGTCCAGCAACATTTGGAGGGCCACACATTCCCCATCCCTGGTCTACACTAACTGGGAGCAGCTCTCTGGGGTGTCAGACAGGGGTTTCCCTCAGCCCTACCTACAGAGAGGAGGGACCATTGAAGCTGGGACCATCTGGATCCACTGAGCTATAGCCCTTCTTCAAGGGTTGTGTGTTCCCTTCTCCCCTTCCCCTTTCCTCTGCAGCCAGCAAATTATGCACTGTGTAAACCATAATGTGCATGTAAATAAACCAACATTGAAAACTACGGTTTGACCCTGGTTTGGGATCCTGCTTTGCCACAAACCAGGATCAGCCACTGCTGATCTCCTCCAATTGTGCACAGTGGGAGCAGGGAACATGCAAGCCAATGGCTTATTCCCGCTCATTCTCGTAGCACCAAACTGAAGGAAAAGACTACTGGTGCAGAAACATATACTTGTATGCAACAGAAAACATTACTATAATTCACGTTTGTTTTATTTTTAAAGGTTCAAAGCAAGTTATGAAAGCCACACCAGTACCAGATTCCACAAATCGGCTTACTTTGCCAGGTTAGTGGGTCTACCGTGTTGGAAATATGCATTGAGATTCATTCAGATATAACCTCAAAAGTTGCTAATCAGTGTTGTTCTATTGTAAGAATTGACTCCTTCAACTCAAAATATATCTGTGTTCCTGCTCACCAATTGCCACAGTTAATGGTTACTAATGAAACTCTCTCTACATCTGCTGTGGATCAGTGGTCAAATGATTCATTTCATTCCATCAATCTGTACCCTAAACTGTTATAAAACAAACCCCTGTGATTAATTTTGAGTTCTAGTCAATGGTGTTTGGGAAAGGTGCCGGATCAAATGGCGCTGGAAAGAGGTAATCTCATCTACATTCTGGGTTTAGGAAACAGGAGTTACTATATCAGCTTTTCCTGCTTTTTAATTTTTGTTTTTGCTATGATGAACAAATGGAATCCTTTTTAACTTCTATATAATGAATAGGGTTGCCAGCTATTTTTACAGATTCATCTCCTGTGCCTTAAACATAGATTAAGTTACAAGAATTGGCAGTAGAAATACTTTGCAACATGAATTTTATATTATGAACTTGTATTATGAATTCTTTACTAGTTGATTTGTTTTCGTATGTCTGCCCTGCTTCCTTCCTGCTTTCTTTAAACATGGCGCACAAAACTGTACTCAGAGGGCACACGAATTCTCAGTATGGGTGCCTGAGGAATTCGAACTCTGCAAATTCCTACACAAAATGATCCAATCTGCATTCTTGAACTAATGTGTGGATTGGAATTTAGCTATCCACCAGATTTCTCACTTCTCCAAATGTAGTGATGCACTTTTTGACAGCTTAAATGTAACAAAAGATACATTTCAAGGCACACTCCTATGCATATTTAAACAGAAAAACATCCTACAACTCCCAGCATTCTGGGAGTTGCTGGGAGTTGCAGGATCTTCCCTTCTCTAAACGCGCATAGGATTGCATCCAAATGACATATTTAAGATAATATATGCTTTTAAATACATATGTTGAGAAAAAAACACAGATTTAAATATGTATGTAGATAGATACATTTTATTATGATGGCTATGTGCTACCTCCACGCTCAGAAGCAGTATGCCTGTGTACACCAGTTGCTGGGGAACATGGGTGGGAGGTGCTGCTGCACTCGGGTCCTGCTTGTAGGTTCCTGGTCAACAGCCGTTTGGCCACTTTGTGAACAGTAGGCTGGACTAGATGGACCCTGTGTCTGATCCAGCATTAGGGCTCTTCTTATGTTCTTATATATGTATTTATTTATTCATTAAATATTATTTATATATGCATTTATTATATAAATGCGATTCTACTTACCTGAGAGTAAGTTACATTGAACTCAATTGCACTTATTTCTGGATAAACATGAATGGTATTTCACCATATGACTGTGATCCTATGCATGCTTACTTGGTGGGATTTACTTTCAAGTAAACATGTATAGGATGTCTAATTGAAAGCAGTGGAACATGTTATTTACAGTGACCTTAATTCCCATTGCTTTAAATGGAACTTGCAGCACAGAGCAATCTGATGCCTGTTTTCTGAACTCCCACTTTGTCCACTATGGCTTACTCATAAATACATGTGCATAAAGGCGCAGCCTTAATCATGACTAACTTTAGCTGAATCAGTGCTAGAGAACTGAACGGGATTTGACATCAAGTGCTTCTGTACCTCTAATCCAATCAAAGTTCTCCTTCTAATATAGTGAAGCCAGTGACATCCCTGAGAACACAAATCTATGGGAGAAGTTGCGTATGAATTAAATGCCCAAGGTTCAAGCAAACTATGCATTTCTGTCCTTGCTGCTCTCTTCTGCTTTTAGTAGAATCAGGTGGAAATAAGCCAGCTTTACTAATAAGCACCGTTCTGCTCTACGTAGGCCTGCAAAAGTATTCTGATACTGTCATAACTTTGTCATAGCTGAGTTCTATATTATGGCCATGCGGCAGACAGTTAAGTTTGCTAAGGTAACACCAAGTTCCGCAGATGTTTCTTCCAGACAGTCCGGCAAACGAGCCATAATGATCCTTGGATATTTTTCCCTCTGACAATTCGAATCATCCCACACTATAATACCATCATCTGGACAGTGACTGAAAATAAAAACTCTGGCACCCATTCAAAGTGCCCTTTATGAAGATCTTGTTATGCTGTTTGCCAGAAGCCATTTTAAAACTAAGGTACCGTACAGCCAATAGTATCTAAGTATTCTACCCAAGTGCTTCCTTCCTCTAGCTGCACGGTATTATTAGAGGCAGTATTAGAAGTAGATACCTTCTGCTTTAGTTTGTCCACTATTACCATTTATTTTTTAAAAAAATCAATTTCCACTAGGGTTAACATTCTTTTGTGTATGGTCTTCTACCTTTCAGAAAACTAAGAGATTCTTCAGAAAAGAGCATTCCCATACCAGCGTGCCAGCCCAATTGCTTGGAGGCATTTTTGAGAAAAAGCATGTGCTTTCCCCCTCAAATGTGTTCAGGTTAGTATATGTTTAGCCATGATGATTCATTTACATAACATGTTGACATGCAAAGGTCTAAAGGAAAACCAGATCTGGGCTTAGAATTCTTCTAAACCCTTTGCTTGGTGGAATAGTTGTTTTAATAAGCAGTGGCCCCAATCCAGCTAAGGGCCATAGATACATAGAAGCATGTGGCAAGTTTCATGGGGAACTGTGTGAGCAGCCTGCTGCTTTTATGGACACGGACTGTGGGTGAGGGGTGAGTGGAGAAGGCTAGCTTATTGGTGACACTGATGGGGGTTGCTCTTCCCTCCCCCCCCCCAAATTATAGTAACTTTGCTCTCTCCCCTCAAGCCAAGAAGCTGGGAGAAGTGAGGCTGCATTAATGAAGGTTGAGACTGCATAGGAGACTGAAGGGAAGACAGGACTGGCCTAGGGTGCTTCATTGACCTGAATGAAGAAACATATTTTCTTCCTTCCTTCCTTCCTTCCTTCCTTCCTTGCTTGCTTGCTTTTTGGGGGAAGAAAATAAAATTGTAAAAGGCAAAGGGGCAAAATTTGAGGACCTTTAAGGGACAACTACATCTCCCATGGTCCCCCCCACACCCTGGTGTGCTGTTAGCCAGTGCATCTGGGCACTGGAGAAGAGGGAGGGAAGGGAAGAACCTCCCTCATATTTTCTTTCTACTTTTTCTGCTGCTGTTGATTACAGATAAGGAAAGGAACCAGGGGAGTGTTTGGCATATCAGGGCCAGACCAAGACATTTTTGCTGCATGAGGAGAAATACAAGATGATGCCCCCTCCCCCATTCCAGAAGCTGACCAGGCTGGCGGTTGAAGATTGCTTCGACTCTGGTGATGGCACATCCTCCTCCATCTCACCTGAGGGCAGCAGTCTAGCTTAGGGGGTGCAGGCCAGCCACGTGGAATACTCAGCTCTGTGCTCCAACAGAGGGGAACAGCCAGGGGACTATTCCCCCCACCACATCACCCCAAATCAGCTGATTGAGGTGACCACCTTGCTTTGCCTAATGATAGGGCTAGCCCTGTGGTGGAGATGCCTTTGGGAGATGGGGGAGATAAGCAAGTCCTGAGCCCTCAGATTTGCTTGGGGGGGAAATTAGGCGAGATCGTCCGATTTTCAATGTGTGGGAGATCACTGGAAATTTTCAAGTTAATTCAAGGTGAGCTTTGGAGAGCTTGCCCATCTCTATATTGGGAACTAATTTTTCATAGTTATATAAGTACTTAAGTTATTACTCTGCTTTGAGAAATTAAGATACTAGTACTTGTCCACTTCTGAATGCTTTGATCCAAACATAAAAAAATGACCCACTGAACAGACTTAGTAATAATGGAGTAGGTTGAGTTAAGTAGAAGTAGACTTCTTACTCTCCTGTATAGTAGTAGCAATTATTTTAAGTGTATTTACATTAACACGTACATTTCCCCCCTAGATTACCTGAATGCAAAAACCAGCAACAATGAACATCCACCTTAAGGAATCAGTGGCAACCATTTATGAAACAGACTTTTCTTTTTAAGATTTTTTTAAAAAAACACCCAAAACAAAACCCCTTTACCCTCTTTGTTTTTAACCTTGTGCTCTGAACAATGAAACCCTGGAATAACTCTCCTTCTGTTCACAATGCTACTTTGTTATATTCTCCTCAAGAATTCTATACAGAGCAAACTAAAATGGGATGTGTGCAGCCAGCTGTACTGTATTGCTTTCTTTAATAAAGTTACGCCGCACCAAAGTGCATTTTGACACTAACTGGTTTTCTCTCTGTGTTTGTGTGACTAGCAGTGCACCCCAATTCCACACATGTTTGCATAATACTTACATATATATATATATATATATATATTGAGGTCAGTATGTAACAAGGGTTGGCAGCATATTTCCATAGAGTTGAGCACTACAATCCAAGTAAGAGGCATCCTTGCAAATAAGCAGGCTCAAATGCCCATATCCCTAGCATGATGACGAATTCTTCCAGCAGCCCTGGGCACAAATCCAATAAAAGTGCCTTTCAGCTGTTCCAGAGTGGGAACTGGGGTGTGGGGTGGAGTTGGATTTACTCCCCTCTAGGAATGGACAGATCAGTAGATCCTGGTCTTGGTTATTTTTCAGTCAAGCTTATTTTGACCCATTTCCACACAAGCTTCCATTTTTTTTAAAAAAAAGAATCTGTATAGAAATTGGTAATTTTTGTGGACGCATTTCCCCAAATGTATGCATAAACGTATACAATTTTGGTGTGCAGTTTTAAACGAATGCATTTCCCCCCCCCCCCATCCCAATTACTTCATGCTTCTTCCCCACTGCCATTTGTAGCTGGAAGTAACAGCCATGATGACTGCAGCCTTGGAACAGCCGTCTTTCCCCTGCAGCCCAGCTCAGATGACTTTTCTGTTTATGGAATATCACAGCACGATAAAACGTAATTTTAGAACTACAGCATAAAATCAAAGTGAAAACCAGCAGCAGTTTAAAGATTTAAAAAATTAAATAACGCTACAAAACAATTAAAACTGAAGAACTAAACTGCAGCATAGGCACAAAGTGAGCCTCTCTGAGGAGGGCGCCCAGTGGACGGCTTCTGAAGGTGCTCTTAGGGTCCAGCAGGTATATATCTGGGGGAGATTATCTTTGGGGTAATCTGGCTGTAAACTCTTTAGTGTTTTCAAATTTAATAACAGCTCTTTGAATGGGGCCTGGAAACGCAATGGAAGAAGGAAGTGCAGATCACAAAGCACTGGCGTAATGTCATATTGACCAGTAAACCATCTCACTGTCCTATTTTGGAGAAGTTGACATTTCTGGACCATTTTCAGAGGCAGCCCCATGTATAATACATTGCAGTAATCCCGATAAGAGGTTACCAGAGCATGAGTAACTGTAGGTAGGCTATCTCTGCCTAGGTAAGAATATAGTTGGCATATCAGTTTAAGGTGATAAAAGGTGCTCTATGCCATCATGTCTGCCTGTGCTTCTAGTGACATGTTGGATCCAAGAGCATCCCCCAAACTACACACTGGATCCTTTAGGGGGAGTGTAATCCCTTCCAAAACAGGTTGCACATCACTTAGCTGCGCAGATGAAACACCCACTGACCGTACCTCCTGTTTGTATCCCATGCTACCTCCAAGACATACATGGAATTGTCCCATTTTACTCTCGTAACAATGATGGGAGTTAGGTAAAGGGACTTGCCTAACTGAACTTTATCGCTGAGCAGGAATTAAGACAGAGCTCAGATCCAAGTTTGACACTTGATTCACTGCACCATGTTGGATTTCTATTTGCTAGATGGTCCTAAACTGTTTCTCATAAGGACAGTTGTCTTCCACATGGTTAGGAGCAATGAGCTATGTCTCTGTTCACAGGCAATCAAGGTGACATGACAGTGACCATGACTTAAATAGCAAGGAAGGGCCAGATGTTAACAGCCATACCTGGCTCTGTTTCAGCAGTCCCAAACTCTGTTTTAAATCGGCTGAATAAATATCTGCAGTCTTGCTCAAATGTGGATGTTCATTGCTCTTGTAATGCTTGCATGAAGAAAGGCAGTCAAGAATATAACACTGTTTGACTGTAAAAGGTTAAGGCTGCAATCCCATACCACTTACCAGGGAGCAAGCCCCATTAATTTCAATGGGACTTACTGAAGAATAGACATGATGATGATCAACATAAATCACTTCTCATTTGGAAAAAAAACCCCGAATCAGATTACAAAGCAATAAAAGCAACCTAAGCAACACAAACAAACAAAAAGCCCCCCCCCCCACACACACACACGTATCATGAGGTCGGTACAAAGATAGCTCATGGTTGGGGGAAAGCCAAAACAAATAAATTTTCAGTAAATTCCTAAAACATACCGGCATTGGGGCTTGACATACTTCAGGGGGAGATCATTTCACAGGAGGGGTGCCACTGCAGAGAAGCCCTCATCTCTGTGTTGTTGCCAAATGGAGATCTGTAGGCTGCAGCACGGACAACAGGGCCTCCCTTGAAGTTGTAATAGTTTGGGAGGTTGGTACAGGGAAGCTGTAACATGAGATCTCCTGGGCCTGAGTTGTATCAGGCTTTGCATACCAACCTGTTAAACCTCGCTCAGTAGTAGACTGGTAGCCCAGACGTAATATGTGTGCACAAGGCACCCCAGACTGTAACCTATGCATTTTGAGCTTGCACTATAAATCTGTGCTCTCCTAGCAACCACCTGCATCTCCCTAGGGAGGTCAGTAGAAACCTTGAAAACAACTGGAATTAGGTAAATCGAATACTTAACGCTTTCATCTGATTGGGTTGAAACTGGGAATTCTTCCTGTTGTAAATCCCTTTTCATTTTTTTGGTGTGCATATTCATCTTGCCTTCCCTTTTACTTATATGGATTATTGTGTGTCTATGGAGGGAAAGAGTGGAAAGAGAAAATCTGTGGATTTCAGCATTAGATTCGTCTGCTATAATTTTGTTTTTATCTTCTTCTCCTCTAGCCATCAAACCTCCAATGCACCATTCCAAGAAACCCAATTTTGCCTCAACAAGTACCACCTTTCCACCCTTCAACAAGAAAGCGGAGGACTACTTGGTGAAATATAAACTGCTTGACCAGAGGGGCAGAATGAAGAAGATTCAGCACATTTCCCAGCACTGGAATAGGAAATAGAGCTGGTCCCGTTATTAATAGTGAACATTTTGGTACAAGAGCAAAAGACCATTTGGAAAATGACACAAATTACTGAGTAATCAAACAAGCACATAGGTAACGTAACAAATGCAATCAAAACATTCTCTAGACATATTCACCCTTGTTCACCAAAGATGTTCTGGCTACAGTAGCACCAAATCCCATGATCTGTCTGCATAAAATGTTGCACCGGATAAAACCTCTACATCTATATTCAGCGCTGTGTGTAGACAGAGTAGTCATTTCTAGACTGTGTCCACACATATATCCCACCATAGGTTATAGGTGTGGTGCGCTTTGACAGCCAGTAACCTGCTGGGGGAGAGTCTGGAACCAATTTCATTGAGAGTATTTTGGGATTTAAGTATCAAGCAACATGGCTTGCTGTCTTCAGTTGTACATACTTAGGAGGCACTAGAGGGGGGCAAGAGGGTATGTGCTCTCCAGACAAGTAGCTTGCCCACCCTTTCCTGGGTCTCATGGTTATCTCATGAAAGGCACTTTTCACATGCCCACCCCCACTGGAAATGTATAGAGAGAGAGAGCATAGAAGGCAACCTAGCCATAGAAAAAGCAAGCATCTTCTCTAGACCAATATCATTGGAGCATTACTCCACAGGACATGACGTTGCATGGGCTCACTCCATAGAATGGGGAAACAGTTCTCATCTGTAGCTGATTCCTACTTGAATTCAGTTGTCTTCCTTTCAAATGGTTCCCCACACCCCTCTGTTCCTGGTGTATGTTTCAATTTCGGAGGAGCAGTGAGACAACCAAGGCTTTCATTCCAGAATTAAACCTAGAAAGATGATAGTGTTGAAGCATCATTTCTCACTGTATGAGCTGGTACACCAAAGACATTTCTATATGCTGATATATATCATAGACCAGAGGTAGGGAACTCCAGACCCCGGGGCCAAATCTGGCCCTCTTGGAGTTCCAACTGAGCCCTCTGGGGGTTCACTCTGCTCCTTCTGGCTCCACCCCTTCTCCCATCCATCAATCATTTGATGATTTCCTGGCTTTTGTGCAGTTATTTTCCCATTCTGAAAGGTTGAGATACTTCCCCTAAGTCTTAGTTACCGTCAATAAGGCTTTTAAGCTACAATACGCTGGTATTTTGGGCCCACCCCTTTTGCCTTCAGTCCTGCCCTACCAAGAGCTTCTCCAAAATAGAATTTGGCTCTTGAAGTTGCCAAGACCTGTCCTAGACTCTTGGACCTAGCAATTCAGGGGTCATATGAGGATTACTGACTTCTTGTACTGATAAAGAATAGCCTGCAGTATGAGCGGCTTGTCAGACTTCAGGGAGGAAAGGAAGACAATTGTGACAGCTATGCCCCCAATGGAATTGTGGAATGGGAATCAGGCCCAGCCAGAGATGTTTTGCTGCCTGAGCCACAAGAGGGGCTGCTCTCTCCACTTCAAAGTCGTGATTCATAGTACCCAAGACTGAGCACTTTATGTTGGCGCCACTGGAGAATCCCCCAAGTACCTCTTGCCTATCTGGTCAATTAGTTGCTTTGCCTGTTTCACTATGGAGTCTTCCGAACACTCCTAGCAAAGGGATTTTAGTAACTGGAAAGACTGAAGACACGGACACCCAGTGGAGGCTGGTGGCTCCAATGTCAGTGGGGCAGGGAATTAGTCAGAAGCAGTCAGAGCTCTGAAGGAGCTATCCAAGGTTGAAGTGGATTCACCATATCACGGATATCAGAGCCACCAGCTTCCAGTGCTGACACCACACAAACTGGAACTGTCAAGGAAAACATCGTTGTATGGCCAGTAGAAGTTGTTACTCTAATGACTTCTGAAAATGTGTAACTGCCCAGTCTCAAACACCAGGCCACCAATTGGCACTATATTCTTTTCAGCAGATTAATTCCATGTGTTTAAATTACCTTTGTATCATCCTTTGTAGTGGATTGGAACTGTATTTTCTACTTATATCTAATTTTATAGTTTCCTGATCTCTCTCTTTACCATCACTGTTTCTTTAACTGGAGACATACCTACCCTATCACACAAAGGCTTGTAAGATTGGGGGGGGGAGTGATGTAGGTCTCAGAATTTATGACAAAAAGGAGAATATTTTTTGACAATACACTTCTTGTAAAGTGCCATTAGATTATCTGCATAAAAGCTTGCATAAAATGCAATTATTATATTCTTCCACATGAGCCTTGTGTAAGCGTGTGTTTGTGAAAGGCTTCCTTTGCTCTATGTGTATCCAGATGACATCACATTTTAATTGTATAACTCTTCTAAATGATGGTGTCTTGTATATTTAGGTTTTCATATTGGAATATGGAATAATCAGGTTTTCTTAGGCAGCCAAATAGTGTAGAGCTGTTCATCTTAGTGATACAACACTGCCATCTAGTGCTTATACAGGAATACACAAAATGCACAATTGTGCTTACTCAGGCTGAGATTAAATTTTATGCACCATAAGGGTTTATTTCACAACCCACACAGTGCTGAAATGATATACGCATTTAAAATGTTTTGAATTTCCCACAAACAACAAAAATCTCTGAATAATCTTCCTCATTCTGAATTTCTGGGAGAATTAGAAGAACTCCACATTTCTCTTAACAAAAACAATACAACCTATGCAGGAATACAGTTTTCCAAATTCATTGCTTGAGGTGTTAATGTTTTTAGCTTTCTAAACAAACGTAAATGGCTGCTCTTAAACCAAGGTTTACCTATGGTATTCTCCGGAAGCTCAAATCACGGTGTGGGATCTGGTTAGCGGAAACCATGGTTTGGTGTGATGTCTGAATGGAGCCTTGATCCTTGTAAAATAATGAGACCTCATACAATATGAGGAGAGGAGAGCAAAAGAGAGTTCAAGAATCTGGTTGGTTAGGTATACAGTGCCACTTAGGTATTCTGTTGAATAATATGCTTGATTTGCACATTTTAACCGGCATCCATGAAACAATGACCAACAAATTTACTAAATGCAAGACATTTATTATAATATAGCTCTTTAGGAACATCTCTAAATTAACACTAGAATTCCAGGCATAATACAATCATGGTCACTCCATAATGTCTTCACAGCTCTTTACCAGCGTTCCACAGAATTCTTGAATCAACGAGCTTGAACAACAGAAGCCCACTTAAGCACAAATAATTAGCCAACTCTTTGCTAAAATCCCATGGAAGAAAGAATCTACAGATTTACTTGCATGGAGAAGGAAAGCTGATAGACAGGAAATAGAAGCTCTTTAAACAAACACCACACTTTATTTACATAGAGCATTTATGGTGCAAAGACCATTCAATCTCACGAAAGGCTCTTCATAAACTGGAGTTGTAGAAATTTACATGGCTGAGAGATCATGTTTTATGTCATAAAAACACAGTGATGGCTTGATAAAACTATGAGAATCTTGCCTTTCATACAGTTTCAAAATCATGTTACCAGCCCTCATTGTGGCAAAAAATAAAAATAAAAATGAACACCCCCCCCCCCCGAAATGTGCAGACTATTTCTAGTATAGGCTCAAAACGCCCAGCAAGGTTTTGATGAGCTTTCCAGCACTTAGAGAAGCAGAGGATGTTTCACCACAGTCATCCCACCATGCATTCCAATAATATTTTGAAATCCAATCCTACTTATGTAACACCCTGTTGTCTTTTTAAATCAAATCTCCAAATTAAGAAACTGCATACAAATACCTCATCTTGATTTTTAAATCCAGTTGAAATTTTTATTTTAAAAAATATTGGTTTTGGGGAGTGGTGACATTTTACAGTGTGGAAGTCATGTCAATCACTTTTAATGATATTCCATCTCTATATTTTAAATTTAGTTGCTTCTCTCAATGGGGAGATTAGAACTAAAAAAAATCTAAACCATGTACATAGTGTGTGTGTGTGGGGGGGGGGGTGCTTCAGTCTCTGCCACATCCCCAGCCAAGGCCAGATCAGGCCATGAAAGTGGTATGAAAGCGGTATATGGTCTGTGTCTATGGGCCCCAACAGTTGTCAGTGCACTTCAATACCGCTATAAAGCAGTCGTGTGACTCCTGCCTTTGATATACCACTTTCGTAGTGCTATATTCTGCTTGGTGTAGATTGGGCCCAAGTTGGGCTGATTTGGAAAGATTCAGGAGATGTCTGAAGCTTCTGAATCAAATCCACACCTGAACCCTCCCAAAGCTGCAGAAGGGACCCTGCTTGGTGTAGATCTGGCCCCAAAGATCCAGGCCAGATCTACACCAAGCAGGATATGATACATTGAAAATGGTTTGAAAACTATATGGAGCTCTGTGTCCTGGGCCCCAACAGTTGTCAATACTATTATAAACTGTTTTAAAGCAGTAGTAGTGTAGACCCTGCCCCAGATGCTGTAGTCTGGATCCAGATGTAGGCATGTGCAACTGGGCTGGTGGAAGCAGGTATCCCTCCTCCCTCCTCCCCACAGCAAGCTCTCAACCCCCCTGGAAATGCTATGCAGAGGGTTGAGGGACCCTGCTGAATGGAAGAGCTGTGGGGCAGGGAGAGGGTGGGGGATCTCCCAAAATTAGGCTGAGGTAGTTCCTGTGAGTGCAGCCCTTCCATCAACAGAAGGCAGATTCCAGCTACAACCCTGTGTTTGCAAAAATGATACATCTCACCTTTTCCTATTTCGGTGACATTGGTGCCAATTGACTACAAAACAAGAAAAAGCCTTTAAACGTTTTTTTCATTCATCATAACTCCCTTCACCTGCCCTTCTGATATTTTACAGGTTCGTTTTGAAGAGACACCTCTGAGATGCATGCCATTTTCACACAAACTGCCAAACATACACACAGGGGAAGGGGGAGGTTGAAGGAAAAGAAATCACTTCCACTCTTCCACTCCACCCACACATTTGAAGAGTTCCCTTCCAATAAAACCACTGCACATATTCTTCAGGATGTTTTGCAGTTTTCTTAGCTAGGTTCCCCTCTATGCTGTATGCCATTTTCAGAACACAGAGGGGTAACTGCATCCTATTTTGGACCCCTTCCGCATCTGTAGTTCACACACACACACACACACACACACACACAAACCTTGCACCTATTCAGTTGAAACTGGCAGTGTTGATACCCTCAGAAGAGGCAACTATGCCTGGAAATTTCATTCCATTCTCTTAAGAATTGCATCCTCTCACATGAAGCTACTATACGTGCACATTTAATTACATTTTTCAAAGAGCAAAAAAAGTATAGCTGTTTGTTGATTTTCAGTGATAGTTAATCTTTGGATTTCCAAACTGAGATTTGGATTTGGCCCCCTGCATAACACTGGATGACCTCCAAATCAATTTGAGGCAAACTAGCCCAATTTTCCAAATCCAAACTGAATCTTGTGGTCAGTGTGCACCCCCTAGTACTCATCATCATCATCATCATCATCATCATCTTTATCATATTATTATGTATCTCTTTCTCGCTCGTGGCGGTTTTTCTAGACGGACATGATGGGCTGTGCCAAATCATGGTGTATTATTATTATTATTATTATTATTATTATTTAAAATAAAAAGAGGGAAAGGGTTGCACTGAAATTTATGCTACTCTATTTTATTTTTGCTTTTTTGAAAGGTTAAAATAATTTGGATGTGTTTTTTTCCTCCTATTTTTAAGACAGATACATTTCTAGCAAGGCGATCTGCATAGCCAATGGGGGGGAGGGAGGGAAGGAGAGAGAGAGAGAGAGAGAGAATGAGAGAGAGAGATGCTATTGCTGTCTGAACCATCAATGTGACTGCCCTTGCCACAGTGAACTTTGGTTAATGACGTTGGGTCCAGACAGCCAATCAGATAACACATAGCAAATTACATCATAACTAGCTGGTCACTGCTGGAAACAGGAAGTTGGACTTGATACACCTTTGCTCTAATGTAGTAAGGCTCTTCTTATGTTCTTTTGCATGTAATGAATAATTATTCATAATACCATGGCGTTATAGATCATTACTTGACACTTCAAGGAAGGACAATACATCACATGTGTAATAGCACTGAAAGATCACACAATTCAAGCTTGAGAAGGGTACAGAACATGAGCTGGAAAAGCTAACAAAACTGAAAGTGACGAAGAGTTTCTGCTTATCCAAAAATGTCAACGATTAAAAGAATGATCTACACACACAATTCATATTCTACTATCTCCTTATCAGATCACACTGTATAGAGTACTACACACACTACAGACGCGTCACTTCTAGACTGTTTCTTTACAGATGGCACTGCATTTTCTAATTTGAAAGTTGCAAAGATGGATTGTTCTCATCAAATTCTAATTCTGAGTGCTACATTAAATCCACATTTGATAATGACAAAAATGCAACCAAATCACTTGTACAAATGAAGATAATAAGCAAACATTATTCTATAACTGCTTGGATTAACATTAACAACTGTGGACTTGATTCACCAGTTGTTAACAGCGGGTTTTAAATGACCTAACCTCATTTTAAATAGATCATAGAAATTCCTTCCTCACTAGTTTAAATGATAGCATACATGATTACCAGCTACCAGTTTGTTTATCATTATTAGGTGACGCCAAATGATAAGAGCGATCTGTGACAGCTGACTCAGAATTGCATTTTCATACATTCATTGAAACTTAAGAGATACTCTGGCAATACTTGCAATTTGTGTAATTAACCTAGAATTAGTTCAGGGCAACCCAAGAATGCATGCTATATAGCTGTTTTCTATAAGCAACCCCAAGCATTGGCTGAAAGGAAAGCAATGGCTGCAACAGAATATTGGCAAACATTGTAGCCTCTGTGATTGAAGTGAAAGAGCAGCTTGGCTGGGATAAATCTCATACATGGCCTCAAGGTGGGAGGGCATGTGTGCTACTGGAAGAAAGGTGAGGAGAGACTGGTGTTGGGTGGTGAAGGAGAGCTGAGTAGGATGAGGGCTGGTGGGGAAGGTGTCTCATGGATGGGACAGAATAGGCAGAGGAGTGGGCATAGAGGCCATTTCGTATTTATCAACACATGTAAAGGATGTTTGGCCTCAGTTTTGTCTTAATTAGAGTCAGTGTCAGATTCCACTAACAAGAATGCAAGACTGTTGTGAAGATGTTATGCCTACAGTTATCCAATTTGCAGTTGGAGGCACTATCTCATATATGGCCTCCAGGTGGGAGGACATGCATGCTACTGGAAGAAAGGTGAGGCGAGGATAGCGTTGGGGGCGGTGAAGGAAAGCTGAGTGGGATGAGGGCTGGTGGGGAAGGTGTCTCATATGAATGTGTGTGTAAAGCACTGAGGGGGAAGTTGGATATGATACAAATATATTTCATGGGATGTTCTAGCCTTCTCCCAATAGAATAGTCATAAGAAGGATGACATTACTTGGCCAGTAGATTTTGCCTTTCCTTTGATTAATCGCAACAGCTACCTAAAACACTAAAGACACACTGTGATTTCTTTTTAGCATATGTTAATAGAGGGAGAACACGGTCCATATAACCCACATTTAATTGCACATGTCTCAGCATGAATATATGGTACGTACGAAGGCAGTACAGGCTATTTTTCTGATTTTGTTTTGTTTTTTAAAAAATGGACTTTAAAAAAGAATGCTACTGCTCAATCATTCAGAGTTATTTACAAAAACATGGCAAAATGACAGGAACCTAAAAAGGTGAAGTGTCTGCCTCCTTTTCTTCATCTTCAACAATCACGGTCTGCTTATCTTCTTTGAGTAGTTTAATACCTTCAACAAGGAAAAGGAGACAAATTAGATTAATAAGAACAAATAACCCTCTCTTTGCGCCATGAACTTTGCTTTTTTGGATTGTTCAGAACCTCCTTTTGCTCTGTGAAGAATCTGGGTATAAAATTAAATATTGTTTTCATGAAATGGATGTCCTTCAATATAAGGGATATCTGACGACCCATTTCAGCTGGATATTTTATGTTTTAAAACGGCTTATTAGCTTCCCTAACACCTTAGGAAGAGTTACAACTTTCAGCAGATTTGATTAAAACCATTAACTATGTGGCAAACAAAGCAAAGCAATGATCCTCAGCATTTTGCTAGGATGCCCAAAAATCATCTCATTTCTGTGTTTGTGAAATGTTGATAGCATTTATTACCTCCCCATATTTGTCAATTAAGGATTAAAGTTCTTTGACAGTGCGAGGGCATCTGGTTCTCATGTATGCAGTATTCAGCTGTAGACAGTTCTTCCTGCTTGTGGATTTCCTACCCAAAGGCTGGGGTTTTAACATAATTGGGTGGCAAAGTGTGCCAATTCTAAAGGTTGTCCCATTTTGGTCTGAGCCCTGGAAACCTCACTCAAAACATGTGGCTTGTTTTAGAAGTCTCTGTCTTCCCTGTGCCCTGGTTTAACCTCCTGCAACACAGGAGAAGTATGCAGATATTCTGGTAAATCTCTTCTGGTTCGTTACAGAGTCTGAAAATGGAATCGTTGCATTTACGGGCCAGTATTAAAAATTTCCATGATGTTTTTTGGGACCTTCCTTGTGATTGGTTGCACTCAACCAATTTTTTTAAGCACCACCATCAATAAAGGGTAACACACATAACAAGACTGAATTCGTGGAATCCTTGCCAATTATAAGGCAAGTGAAAATGTTGTTCTCTTCATGTGAGTTTCTTGGTATTATAAGTGATAATAAAATACATATCTTCAAATAGTGGCCTACCTTAAAAATGAAACTGTTCTATGCATTTTGGTTGTGAGTTTCTTTAGCTACCTTTGAAGACAGAAACTACTATCCAATACATAGTTAGCCAGCCTTAAACCCACTGACTTATGTTGCAATCTTACACACACTTTCCTGGGAGAAAGCCCCATTAAACACGTTCCTGAGTAAACAAGAATAGGATTGTACTGCATAACAGCCTTAAGTGCATTTGCTGGATTGGAGCCAGAGAGCTTGTCTCAATAGACTTTTATCTTGGTCTTGTAATTTTCTTTCTCAAGGTAAAACAATTGTTATCTACTCTGCTTTGTCAAGTACTGAAGAGAATGTATCTTCCATCTGTAAACTGGGAATAATTGGGGATTCCTTTATTTACTTAGACAGCAATCCTATCGCCCCTAGAAAGCATCTGAGGGGCCATAGAATATGATAGATCTCCTCCTCTTAAGCCAGAGACTGAGCTCCAACCTCAGAGCAGAAGATCTGACTGTGGATCTGCCCTATCCTAGTTCCTGAAGGAACACAATTGGTGTGTTGTGGATGGAATGGGACCATGGATCCACCAGATCCAAAGGTCTTTCAGCTCCCATCCTTGCTCTAGGGAGAGTTGGATGGGCTCAGAGACCCAAAAGCTCTTTTGGAGGCCAGAGAGGCCAGAATAACCACGGCCTGGGTGGGATCAGTATAGACCGAGGGCTGTTGTGAATAATGGCATGATCTAGTTGACAAAACATTTGACGTACCACAGCGCTGTAAAAAGAATAATTATTGCGGCTTCGCTAACTCCCCTTTAAAACAACAACATCAACAAATAATTTCCGAGTGAAAAAACGGCACAGTACATGTATTTTCCTCACATATAAAAAGCTGGTGCAGCTATTTATAAACTGGTTGAGGGACTTCGCAGTCTGAGGCCAAGCAAGACTCCTTAATAAATCAGCCTCTGACTGTTTCCTGTCAGTGGGCTTTTAGCCTGAGGGCTAGCTGTGTTGATTCAATGAGGCCTTTCCCTTGCTGTTTTCCTTCTTTCCTGCTATGAAAAGTTCTTCAAAGAATGAAAGGCTTCATGAAGTCTGGAGACGGAGGAAAGGAAACAGCGTCACACAGAATGGCTTTGTTGCCCTCTGCATACCAGTCAAAGGCAGAATGCATCAATGAGAGGCCCTTTAGAGGCATTGACTGAAATGGATCCATTGTGTCAGAGTTGAAACATGGAGGAAGGGATGTTTTTTTATGACCTATCAGTGGTTGACACGATATATGCTATGTGCTTGATTGATTCTTATACAGGTTATGATGCTACTATGTGGATGGGAAATAAATATAGCCTTTCATAGTAGAGCTAAATACACATGATTAAGGCTGCAGCCCTTTACCCACTTACTTGAGAGTAAGACCCACTGAACAAAGTGGGACTAGCTTCTGAGTAGGCATGTATAGGATTGCACTATAAAAATCATACACATAACAAAGTCCTAAAAAGCCAAAGCCACAACTTGCAGTGTGACACTCAGGCTTGTGTACACAAACAACCATCACACTACTATCATGTGAGGGCTCTTTCAGGTGCTGCAGGCCGGTACCTTGCAGAAATATGCGAAAACAAAGGTTCGGAGTGAGGCACAAAGAAAAGAGCCTGATTCACAAGGTGAGCTAGTAGAGTGATGGATTGGGAGTCTGGAGACACGGGTTCTAGTCCCCACTTTACCACAAAGTTCACTGGGTGCCTTCGGGGTAGTCACTGACTCTCAGCCTAACCTACCTCACAGGGTTGTTGTGAGGATAAAATGGAGAGGAAGACCATGTAAGCGGCCATGGGTTCCTTGCCGGGGGGGGGGGGGGGGGGAGGCGGGATGCAAAGGTAATAATAATTAAATTAATCAATTGCATCTAGGGGATCTATGATACATAAATTGGCCTTTGTTTTTGCAACTAACCTCCCCTGTTTTGAAATCACACTTTCTGGCAAAGTTCAGCCTAAAATGTGAAGGTGCTTAGCCTAATTCTCAGGCTCTCTAGGGGAAGGCATTACTTCTCAGAGGGAGAGGTCAGAAGGCCTAGTCTTAGGAACAACCCAATGCATGTTTAGACAGAAAAAGGCCCTGCAACTTCCCTCCCTCCCAGAAAGGGAATGCTGGGGGTTGTAGGGTTTTTCTATCTATAAATGCATGGGATTGTGTTCTTAATCAATATATACCACATTTTCCATGATACATTGTGCTCAAAGCAGTTCACAAAGAAAACACATAAAATAGCCATAATTATAATGCATTACAATATAATATTAACTCAATTACACTTCATTTAAAACATATCAAAATGTTAATAAGTGCAGGATGTACCAGTAGGTCCGTTAACAATATCCAGTACCAATAAAAAATGTATATACTTGCAATAACTAATTTGTTATACCAGCCTTCCCCAACTGGTGCCCCCCTGCCCCACACATCTGTTGTATGACAACTCCCAACATCCCCCAACAGTTGGTGGAGTGCAAGTTACCCACTCTTGACTCTGTTGATGGCAAGAATGTCACGGTCAGTCACACTATTGCTTTCAGTACATGCACCATTCCTTCTGCATCTCACATGAATAAAAGAGTGTGACCACACCAATGCTGAATTCATCCAAAATACTCGGGGGGGGGGACAGTATATGATTATTAACAATGCAATCCTACGCCTGCTTACTCAGACATAAGCTTCACAGTGTTTAATGGGGCTTTCTCCATAGTAACTATGCGTAAAATTGCACTGTTAAGTGTTTTGAAAAGAGAAAACACTATGTATGGTGTGTGTAGGCGTGTGTGTATTACTTCATGATATATTCCATGTTTCTACATATAACACCCAAAATGCCTAGCAACAATAATGATTAAAAAATATCATAAAACAGTCAAAACCTACATCAATTGTGTGGTGGGGGAAGAAGAGTAGATGAACCTATTAAGAATCAAAACAGTCAGTGATAAAATCCCAAACATTGGCCACATTCAAACCTGTTAAGACAAGCTGCAAATTAAAATACATAATAACAATAATAATAATAATAATAATAAGCTGAGTAGGTTAAAGGCTTTGTGGGAAAAAAAGACATCAGAGAGAGGACTAGGTAGGTGTCCAGAATCAAAGCCCTCACCTGTGTCCCTGCCAAATGTACCTCAGATATTGGGGGAGAATAAAAGATTAGATGACAAGGCTTGTACAAGAGAAGGTGATCCTTGAGGCTACCTGGCCCCAAGCTGTTCTAGACATTATAGGGCATCACCAGTAATTTTGTACAAAAACAAAATGGGAGCCGGTACCAGTGTTGGAACATGGGAATCACATGCTCCCTTGACTGGCCTCATGCCTAAATATATATTGGGTTGAATTCAGATGTAGTCATGACCTACTTGTCAGATTTGATTTCAATGGATCTACTCTAAGCATGATTGAATCTGGATCCAACGCATTGATTTAAATCATTTGCATCATTTAAATTTTTACATATAGTTTGAATTATTTCCTGAAGATACCTTCAAAAAGACAACACCAAAAAGGATCAGAGGATTTATTCTGCAAGGGAAGACATAAACATGGCATGCCGTTTTCAGCTCTTTATGAAGAAAACCATTTGGATAAACAGTTGTGTTCACAGAACTATTCATTAAGTCATATAACAACCAAAGTAACTAGTGGTAATTTGCACTCTGGGAGACTGCCTGCTTCCTAGGCCTTTGGCAGCTGCTTGAGAGCAAGAAAATAAGTAGCATATATTTGAGCGACAGAGAAAATAAGAAAATAGTCATTAAGGCTGCCCATTTGGTTAGCATTGCACTCAAGAGCCAAACTGAAAATAAATAATAGAAACAAGTGACTGAAAAGACACTTTGATTTTTATTTGCAGCAAATAACCACGTGGAGGCTACTCAGGTGGAGGTATGTAAAACTGAGTTTTTATTTGGACGAACTTTCTACAAGAGCTCATTTAGTCATTCTCTTCCTCAAGCTAACTCCTGCCCTGCATGGTGGTTAACCAATTATCAAAGGAGTATAAATACTGCTTTAGTGCCAAACCACACAAAGGGCCAATTGACACCATCATTTTGAGGTGGTCATGCAACTATGACCTCCCTGTTTTGGGATGCTAACTGATCTTGTAAACGCGTTGACTTGTGTTGTGATTGTGGCTCTGGTTCACCATGTTGGATTTGACTCACATTACAACATTCTTTTTAGGATGTGGTATTCAGCCTGAAGGCCATTGTTTTATTTCCCCACATTGGCCCTTTCTACACCATAGGGGTGTAGAGGGAGGAAGGGAGGGAGGGCGATCCCAGAAGTACCTAATAGACACCATCTGTGCTCAGGGATCAGCCTGGGGCCATCCCAGGCAAACAGCCTGGTGTGGAAGGGGCCATTGTTATCAAGGCATAAATGGCCAGATCTACACCAAGCAAGATAGAATTCTTTGAAAGTGGTTTGAAAGCAGTATACGGAATGTGTCCTGGGCCTCAACAGTTGTCAATAGAAAGCAGTCCTGTAGATCCTTCCAACGTCAACAGATTAGCTCCACCATTTCACCTATAACTCAAAGCAGTCATTTGACTCCTTAAATGGCTTTGTCATCAGACCCACCCAGCCCATCCTTGTTTTTATGTCAAAATAAAATCTAAACCAACAGTTGGCAACTTATTCACTAACAAAAGTCATACTGGACTGGCCCCATTGCTATCACCACTTTCTTACTTATCCCCAATGCTTCTGAGGTCTGCCCCCAACATACATGTGGGTGCATGGGAAGACACATTGGGAATAAGAAAGATGATGGTGGCGCCAACGGTAGATGCTTTATACCATGCTACTCTTTACAGCAGGGGTGAGTAACACACAGGCCGCAGGTGATCGCCTCTGACCATTTTTGTGCCTCCCCCATGCT
The DNA here is from genome assembly GCA_029215795.1 of Anniella stebbinsi. NCBI lineage: Eukaryota > Metazoa > Chordata > Lepidosauria > Squamata > Anniellidae > Anniella > Anniella stebbinsi. Next base: position 158,739,536 of record JARDYH010000002.1, on the reverse strand, counting down.
CCCACAACAAAAAAAGCAGTAATTTGGGAAGAAAACAAGCCACACGGGGAATAGGCACCTTGTTTGGAAGCAGAATTGCTCTCCAGGAGCATGATTCTGATTGTAAACAATGTGTGAGCTCCGCATGGGCCTTATTTCCTTCTAAAATCGCTGGGGAGCTTGCTGTTGCCACCATAGCATCAAATTCACCGGCGGTGGCAATTTTGGCAGCAGTGTGATCGAATGTGCCTCTCCAAACCCCTTGAAGTTGCTCACCTCTGCTTTACCATGGGCGCCTCTACAAGAGGCATTTAAACCTCTTTCAAGGCGATTAAAATTTTGACCTCTACAAGAGCGGAGCGCAAATCGGGGGTTGAGGCGCGTTTTCTCTCTGATTATGCGCATTATCGAATGCACGTTAAATAGCGAGTTTTAATTTACCGTGGCTGTTAAAGCGCCTTATAGCCATGTGAACAAGCGATTCTCCGCATTAAACACCTCTAAAGCATGTTTCGTACAGCCGGTAAGGTAACCAGTTATGCGCTTAACCACTTCCCGCGTACAGTGGTTTGCCGTAAAAGTGATTCTGAGAAGATGCGCATAATCGGACAACCAGGCGCCAAACCGAATCCTTCTAGGGGGGACCCATGATGGATTCAGGGAATACTAGACCACTCCTCTGCTGCCTGCAGCCACCCCCATCTATTCCTGGTAAGCTGGGGGTGGGCACCAGTGCTGTAGAGCATCTTGGCCAGGGCCCCGTCAAATCTGGTAGTAGCCCTGATATGGAAAATGTAGAACTACATTTGAAGGACAAGAAGTAAACCACGTGTTCTGTTTGTAGAAAATGGCAGTGATCTGGCAAAGCTTATGCATTATTATTTTTTTACCTTCCATACACAATAATGACAAAGCTCTGACTGTGCTTATGATATTTTTTCCTTGGACCATCGTCAATGAACACAATTTATTTTGACATTAATCATTTCTGACAGTCCATGTTTGCTGGATATATAACATGTTTCTGTGATTTCTGGATTTTCCAATGTAAAACTACAAAAGTCATATCTTAACAACAACATATAGAGACTTCCTGCTTCAGAATAAGTGAGCATTGATAAGTTTGAGAACTGATAGCTTGTTTGTTCAGATGTGTGACACCAGATGGTGCCTTTTAGCCAAGCACTTGAAAATTGGCTGATGAATTTGCCGCTCACGTGACATAAAAGCATAACAGATGTAGCGTCCCTTATAGTTGCCTTATAGTTTTGGAGCCTCTATGATCCATTTTAAAACTTTTCTCAGTAAGAGATAGCTTTGAAAAAGCTGATCAGTGAGTTAACTCTGCATGTGCTGGACAGCATTTGTAATGCTAGTAACACTGTGTGTGTTCCTGAGAAAAATACCCTTCTTTTAGATTGAAAGTCCATTAATAAATGACATCTTTATTTGCTATATAGAGGGATGGACATTCCAGGGGACATATAGATACAGAATAGTAAAGTGAGGGATTAAATAATTAGTGGACATACTCCTGGGGAGGGTGTTAGGGGCACTTGTGGGTTTGAAAAGAATGGAAAAGAGGAGGGAAATATAATGTTTGCGTTTTATCTAACACTTAGAGGGCTGTATATTTTGCTAGCCTATCAAATAAGCAATGCTACTGTGAATATGGACATATACTCCCAACATTAAAATAAAAACATAAATGCAAAGACTATCCATGAGACCCAGTCTATTCAAAACCTACACAAATGTCACTTTAAATGCCTTATACTATTCTCTTTCACAGCTCCCTTACCTGCAATTACAGGTGGTGTATTTATCGCAGGCGTATTTTTTCTTCTGGGTTTTTTCTGTTCCTGTTCTGTTTTTTGAAATGTTAGACCGGTGTTACTCTTTGGTGGTTTCTCAGAAAGGTCACACCTCCTAATTAAGTGGTCCGAAAGGATGCCTATAGAAATTCCATAGGAAATAGAAGACAGACTTTGTAAACCACCAGCATGAGGTAACGCAATGGCAGGCAAAAATCCTGCTCGGGAAATACACCCCACCCATGTCACCCCACATCGCCAGCCCAATGCAGCTTCTCTCTATTTTTTCAGTCATTTCATTTCATGGTTCAGCAAACCCCATGCCTTTTACCTCCCTCCACCCTTCTTCAGTTCCCTAACATAGCACAGGGCTCTCAGGCCAACATGCAGCAATACCAATCCTAGCAGGGGTGCAGAACCTCTTTCAGCCTGAGGGCTATTACATTTCAGAGACGTTCTTGGGGGTCACATTCCAGTGGTGAATGAGGCTTCAGGTAAAAGGGGCTGGGCAAACAACAATAACAACATACTACCAGCATGTTATAGCTTAAAGCTCTTACTGCCAGGAGCCAAGACTTAGGGAAGGCATTTCAACTTTTTAGAATGGAGGGAAACTGCACAGAAGACAGGGTGGTTTGGCGGAAGGGCATCCAGCCTTCTGGAGACCCCTGGAGGATTGCATGTGGACCTCAGGCCTGAGGTTTTGCACCCTTGACATACAGCATTAACACATGCCGATATGTACTCACATTAGGCAGGGCCTTAAAGGGTGTGGCATATATCAAGCTGTTCATCACACATCCAGGCCAGCTATAAAGCCTAATCAAAAAGGATGGCTGGATCAGACTTGAGGAGGCTCCAGCATCGGTACCTTCTTGTGAGCTCCTTCCTGGCTGGGCCCTAGCAGCCTTCTTGTGAGCTCCTGTCTTTGTGGGTTCTAGTAGCCTTCTTGTGAGCTCCTACCGTGGTGGGCCCTAGCAGGCTTGCCTGGCGCCGGTGGTGATGACAAGCAGCAACAGCACTCTGAATTGGTGTCAAGTGGCAGGGAAATGCCATTTCATTTAACCACAATGCCCTGAAGCATCAGGGCCACTGTGGGAAATTAAAATGGTGGCTTCCAGACCCAGCTGCTTATAAAAAGGAGGGCCCTGGGCATGTGTCAGTGGTGGGCCCGGTCCCTGAGAGTGGCATGTCTGGTCCTGCCAAACCCACAGGACCATGTCAGGTGTGAATCTGTTGGAAATTGTGGCCTGGAGGTAGAAGTCTTAACCTTCTGCACAGAGCAGCATAGTAGAATTGAATACGTATAAACGAGGTCTCTCTGGCTTGGGTGGGAATCTACAGACCTGAGCATAGGACCCAGTGTGGCAAGTGACCTAGCATTGTGTCTGTCATACAAAGCAACAGGCCTCCACAACGTGGGCAGGCAGTTTGAAGGTTCTGGATCGGATAGCCTGGATAGATAAATACTGGCAGCCTCTGCTATTATTACAATATGTAAGATGCAGCCTCTTTCGTCTGCACCTTAGATAATATACCACTATAAAAAGACTGTGGAATCAATAGCTGACAATTAGGGATGTGCATTGTATCGGATCCAATATCCAATTCTGATTAAAATCGGAGGATATTGGACATCCAATACCGATTCTGATTCAAAACTTAGTATATCCAATTTTTTCCAATTCGATATTTTTGTCTCCGATTTTTATCGGAAAAAAATCAGAATATCGGACACCATTTTAGGTGTTTTCCCCATAGGCTAGCATTGGGGGACAAATAAGCCTGTAATATTTTTATTTTAAAAGGGGTCAAAATGAAACTTGGGCACATGGGAGATGGAATGTTGGTTGTTATGTGTTCCAAATTTCAGAAAAATCCATCCAAGTGTGTATTTTCTATGAATTTTTGAAAGATCGTGATTGTGGCTTGGACAGCTGTCAAACTTACTGTGACAGCAGTCAAGCATGATAGTTCAAAAATTCATAGGAAATACACACTTGAATGGATTGTTCTGAAATTTGGGACACATAACAACCAATATTCCATCTCCCATGTGCCCAAGTTTCATTTTGATCCCTTTTAAAATAAAAAAAAAGTTACAGGCAATTCTTTCCCCCAGTGCTAGCCTATGGGGAAAACACCTAAAATGGTGTCCGATTCAAAAATCGGACGTCCGATTCAAAAATTGCACGTCCAATTTTTAATTGGACATTGGATCTGAACCAATGCAAGGGACCTTCAATTTTTTCTGAACCTGTTAATTACAAATTCAGAAGTTCCGATCTGATTTTTCCATCCATGCATATCCCTACTGACAATACACTATTATTCAATTCTAGATCCATACACATATCAGTGGTTCCATGTAGGGGTGTGCATCGGATCCGATCCGATCCACAAATCCGATCCGCCCCCAAATCAGAAGAATCCAATCCGATCTGACCAGCCCTCCGATCCGGATCGGGGGGGAAATCGGACGCCATTTTGAATGCTTTTCCCCATAGCCTAGTATTGTGTTACAAAAATGCCTATAACATTTTCATTTTTAAAGATAGAAGGATGAAACTTGGGCACTTTGTAGAAGGGTTAGGAGTAGTTATCTGTGAGAAATTTCAGAAAGATTGGTTTAGGCATTTTGTGGCAATTAATTTTTTAATAGAAAACCAGAAATGCCTATAACTTTTTCATTTTTAAAGTTCCACACATGAAACTTTGCCACATTGTAGGTGGTACATTGGCACCTAAGTGTGTGAAATTTCAGAAACATAGGTGCTTGCCTTGTGTGGCAATTAATTTTAGAAAAATGGGTAGTAGTGGGGTAAATACAGTTATGCCTCCAACTTTTTTATTTTTAAAGATACAAACAGGAAACTTGGGCACATTACAGGTAACACTTTGTTTGATATGTGTGTGAAATTTCAGAAAGCTAGGTCCAGGCATGTAGTGGCAAGGTATTTTTGAAACAATGAGGTAAGAAACACCTATAACTTTTTTATTTTAAAAGTTAGAAGTCTGAAAGTTGCTCACTTTGTAGATGGGTTAGGGGTAGTTGTCTGTCAGAAATTTCAGAAAGTTAGGTCCAGGCATTTGGTGGCTACGAATTTTTTAGATTAAAAGTTACAAAAGTTTTTCCACAGAGGCTTGGGCTGTCAAATTGCACCCTGCTCCCCTGCTTCCCCCTCCCTCTTTTATCTGACAAAACTCCATGTTGTTGTAACTTTTAATCTAAAAAAATCATAGCCACCAAATGCCTGGACCTATCTTCCTGAAATTTCTGACAGATAAGTACCCCTAACCCATCTACAAAGTGAGCAACTTTCAGACTTCTAACTTTTAAAATAAAGAAGTTATAGGCATTCCCTTTCTCATTTTTCAAAAATACCTTGCCACTACATGCTTGAAGCTATGCTTCTGAAATTTCTCCACATTAGACATACCACTTTGGTTCACATGTGTGATAAATTTCTATCTTTAAAAATGAAAAAGTTATAGGCGTTTTTGTAACACAATACTAGGCTATGGGAAAATGCATTCAAAATGGCGTCCGATCCGAAAATCGGACATCCGATTTTCGGATCGGAATCGGATCTGATCCGCCCAACCTCCGATCCGATCCGGTCCACCACGTCCGATTCCGATCCGCTATCCGATCCGATCCAATCCGGGGGGTCAGTGAACATCCCTAGTTCCATGTGCAGTAGCTAAAGTATCAATAGTGCTAACCTGCTATTGGCGGTGGGGTATGTATTGCTGGTGTATCTTTCCTCTTTGGTTTTTTTTGTTCCTGCTCAGTTTTCTGAAAGACTTGAAGAGTTTTCCCCTTTTTCGGTATCTTTTTGAGTTCACAGCTTTCAAGCAACTGCTCAGAAAGATCATCTACATTTTTAAAAAGAAGACAAAAATTATCAAAAATCATCACATAAAGTTTTACTTTGGGCAGCAACTTTCTCACAAAGTTTGTGGTTTCCTGAAAATTCAGCTTAAGAACAACCACAGTCAAGTGTTCATGTGAACACTGAAAAGGTTCAGGGTGTAAATCTGGAGGGGGTAATCTGGAGGGGGTGGATGTTAATTCAGTACACTAGCATATACATAGATGTGGTTACTTGGAAGCAACACTTCTTACTTCTGTGATTGGTGAAACTGTAACATATTCATTTCTGAGCCAAATTCAAATTCTTAGTGTTGACCTTTAAAGTCCTAAACACCCTGGGAGCAGAGTGTCTAATGGATCATCTCCTCCCATATGTCATCTTTGGAGATGCGCCTCTGGCTGCTTCTGCCAAAGGAAGCTAGACGGGTGGCTACAAGAGAGAAGACCTTCTCGGTTGTGGCACCCCACTTATGGAACTAACTCCCCAAAGAGGTTCACCTGCCTGGCACTGGCACTTACATGTTGTGTGTGTGTGTGTGTGTGTGTGTCTGTATGCCAGGCAAAGGCCCTTATTTTCTCCCAGGAATTTTAGAGATCTAGTTCTAGATTTTTATGGCTGTTTTATCAATTCCTGTGCTGTTGTTTTGTTTTGTATTGTATTGCATTGCATTGTATTTTAAATCTTTTTAATTTTTGTAGTTTCTTTTTTTACTGTTTCTATTGCATTTTAATCTTTCAACATTTGTAATCCACTCAGATAACACTGATTATTGGGTGGATTAGAAATATAATAAATAAATAAATAAATAAATAAAATGAATGGTGCATGCAACCTCAGCTTTCTTAGGAGAAAATTACACAGCTGCTTTTCATCTCACAAGCTGATTTTTATGCCATTCACTACACAGCGCAAAAGGACAAAAGCGGTGTGGAAAGAGCCCAACATGGATTTGAACGACAGGCAAAAATGAGTTTCGCAAATGTGGGTTTTGAGGATTGCTAAAATCATGTTGCTTCTCGCTGCCATGTTAGTCGTAAGAGCATTTTCCACAAACATTTGTGCCCAGTTGGGTGAAGTCGGAGCTCTTCATAACCCTGAGGTAAATTAAAGATTCTGAAATACATGCAAGTGTGAGGGATGAGAAGGGCACAGCAAGCCAGGTGTAAATGTCTCCTGGTGAAGCAGGAGTAAATTTGTCAAAAGATTTGCAGTCAAGTTTAAAATCCTCTACACAATATTGTTGTGTAAAAATTTGTCTGGAAGGCCTTGCGTATGGACATATTAAAGGAGAAAACATTTAAGCTTAGTGTTCTCCCCCCTCTCCCTTTCGCTTTCTTTTCTTTAATTTATTTATTGCTACGTCTTTTACTAATTTTTATATGCTGAGCCTAGAAGAAACAAGGCGGGAGAGAGAGAGTGAGAGAGAGAGAGAGAGAGAGAGAGAGAGAGAGAACACCACCACCACCCAGCCCCACCCCTTGCTTCTCCATCTGGCATCAGATGTGTCACCAGAAGGCCCAGTCTATCAGGTTTCATGAGGAGCAGTTGTTCTGCTGAGGGGTGTTTGGGGGATGGGATGACAACGGACAGCACTTAATGATTCAAAGAAGATCTTTTCTAGAGAACAGCAGGCGCTGACATCACCTCCATAAGACTGACCTAAATGGTTACAGTGAGGATCTTGCCCATCCAATCTGTCTTCTGAGCTATCATGTGATGGCTGCACATATTCAGTTGACATCACTGAAGACGGTGTTTTTTAGAAGCTATGAGAAACAAAATAACACAGGGTGTATAGACAGCTATGCTGTGCAGATCACGGGCTAACACGTTTCCCTGCTTCGATTTAGGAAGCATTTGTTTTCTCTCCCCCTGCCCCCAATTCTTAATTTTTGGGGTCCCCCCAGAACATTATTATTATTATTATTATTATAATTATAATATTTATTTGTAGCCCGCCTCTCCCTTCGGATCGAGGCGGGGAACAGCAACAATATAAAACATAAAAATCACAACAGTTAAAATTTTAAAAACAAGAGAAAAATACAACATTAAAAACATCTTAAAATTCATCTGGATATTAAGTTGACACAACCATCAAGGATCATTTTGTAGAAAAATTGTCTCTCTTCGTAAACAACAACAAAACAATTACAACGTAAGGGATGCTTCAGGAATTCATGGAACGCTTTGGCAATGTAAGGAAGTTTCAGGAACCACTGCCACTTTCTGGTATTTAAAGATATATCTAATTATGGGGTACTACATCTGGCCCCATAAACTAAGCACAACCAACTAGACATATTTTATGGGCTTGGCAACCCCACTGTTTGCAGGCCCAAGCAGGCCACAAAAACAAGAGGTTTATTCAGTCCTCAATGGGCTGCCATCCGTGGCTGGTGGACTGTGTTTGGCTTGGTGGGTCACAGGTCATGCGGTCCAGACCTACATATTCAATCTTATTTTGCCTTCCAGTCTCTTGCCTTGTCATAATGATCTAAACTTCAAACATGCTGTATTTAAATGGCTTGTTCATTCTAAGAAGAGGGGGAACACTTCTCAAGACCGCTGGGTGATCCCTTCACCCCCAAATATGGCTATGTAATTTGCCCATAATTTGACCTGGGGATGAGCAATATGGACATCTTTTTCTGGAAAGGCTCCTGTTTCTTAAGAGCTGGACAACAAGGGAGATTTAACAAATCGGTGTGATTTTGGTTCTCCCTACCTGGCCTTCAGTCTGCTCCCTTGGATGAATATGAGGAACATAGGATTCTGATCTTAGGTCAGGCTTGCAGTTATAGTTTGACATATACTATTTCATCGCCAACCCACAGTGTATAAAAATGGACGCGCACACCACCCCTGACCCTGTGAATGGTTAGACCCATGAACAACTCCAGAAGGCATGCAAACACTTCTGCAGGCAGCTTTTAGACATAACTAGTCTTCCCTCTGCCACAAAAGAGAAGTTTGAAAAAGATCTGCATGTGATTTTGTGGATTCTTAATGTCTGGTGTGGCCTAAGATTTGCTGCCAACCCTCTTTGTAAGCAAAGGACGGAATCTTTCTTACTGAGAGGTTTATCAATTGATATACTAAGGGTGCAATCCTGTGCATGTTTGGACAGAAAAAAAGTCCTTCAACTCCTAGCATTCCCCAGCCAGCATTGCTGGCTTTGCAAAGAATTAGAGAGTGGGACATTTTTCCCAGTCATAAAGCAAGGGCACCCTATTATCGCTGTGTTTTGAAGAGGGAAGGGATCCACAGCAGGGAGATCATAATTACGGGCAGCGCTGGCTGCAGGTTTTTGAGATCTCTTGGGCAAGACACCCTCAATTGGCCCCCTCCCTCACTGAGGCTATCTTTGCAGAGCATTGTCAAAAGCTGCTATTGCTCCTCATCCTCTAAGCATCTTCAGACAAGTCTTTTATCTTACGCTCGTTACTAGCCACTTACAGATGTTTGCGGGTCCCTTCGACACCGCTGTCCGCCTTACAATCCTCTCCTGCTGCTTCTGCTCTATTTTTCCATGACAAAATAAGACCCAGTAAATCCGATTTGTTTTCTGTAACGGAACTTGCCGCCACTTCCTGCTGTGTGCAGGAAAAGCCGCACGATCAAAACGCCCATGGAATGGGCCACGTGGTTGTGGTTTGCTTAGTCTTTCTTCCCCAAGGGAAGAAAGAGAAAGCTGTTGGTCCCTACTGTGGGAGATAAAAGTGACAGTAGGAAAACACGATTCCCCCCATCTGATGATGCTCTCTTTCTCCTCATTGCTACTACTTGCTTCCATGACAGTCAGAGAGCAAGTGGGCAGTGGCATCTCCTTCTCACCGCCACCATTGTCCAGGCCAGAGCGAGAGGCAGGTGAATAAGGAAGTTGCAGTGGTGAACAGGAGGAACAACTCCAGCAGACTCTTGACAGTGGGGCCCCTGAGGGGGTGTGGGCCCACAACAGGTGCCCGATCATCCCTCGCCTCCATGCTGGTCTTGAGGACAGGATATATGTGGATGAGAGAGCAAATTTCATTTTCTTCTCTAGGGCACTAGAGATTATGGTGGAACTGTGATATGTCTATAACAGTTGTCAGGCACGTAAAGGACAAAATAACCAGTGTTAACAGAAAGGCTCTGATGTCTCTCCTGAAACATGACTGTTATTCCAAGAATCACAGTTTGCCCATTGCTTTGCTCCATCGACACCCTGCTGCTGCGTCCCTTACCTCCCAAGGCTGTAGGCTTTCAAACCAGATGAAAGATTCTGCATATATATACCGCAGGCCGTGAACTCTATAAAATATGCATGGCTGCCACTTACGGAGGTATGGGGCATCAACAGCAGAGGGGTGTCCCCCGTGGTCCCGCACAAATCCACACATGCCTTGCAACCATTGCATTATTCATTTTTATAGCAGTCATTGAGGGCACAGGACTTTGTAAGCTTATTTTACAGGTGGAAAACAGGATGACAAGAATGCCTGCAGTCTGCTGCAGATGAATAGAGTTGACTCCCCACCCTCTGTCAATGGGGGTGCCCTCTTTTTAGCTACATTACTACGGATATCCGCCTGACCCTCAGCCCTGCGAGATGGTCAATAATATGAGATCAGAACCTTTGTTGGGAAGTCATTAAAGATGAAAGGAGGAGAAGATAAAATGTGAACTTACAGCAGGTTCTTCTGCTGTGGTGAGACCTCACAACAACCCTGTGGAATAGACTAGGCAGAGACGGGGTGACTGGTTGCCCCATGAGCTTCGTGGCTGAGTGGGGATTTGAACCTGGGTCTCCTCAGTCATAGTCTGGCACTCTAACCCAGCCTTCCCCCTATGTAATGCCCTCTAGATGTGTGGACTACAACTCCCATCATCCCTAGCCTCCATGGTAAGTGGAGGATGCTGTGCTGTGGGAGGCTGCTCTAATCACTCCACCCTGCTGGCTCTCACTTTTGTTAGAAAAAGAAGAAAAAATGTCTGACTTTTCTCTGAATTTGGTGTGCAAGTTGGGCCAACGATGCAGTGTTGAACCCTTTATAAGATGAGGAACGATTTACGTTGTTAGGTCCAGGACTCAATTAGCATTTAACACTATAACAGATGAAGGGGGAGAAGGGAGTATCTAAGGCCAGATAACCACAATTGACCTATTTTCAGGTACTGGTGCTACCCTGATAAAACACTTTCTCAACTTTCGCTTTGTGAGATGCCTCCTTCCTAGAAGATATGTGTGACAGAGTGACCATTCCTCAGGCTTCAGTCTTATGATCCTCCAGATCCTGGCTGGATCTACTTTGTGTTGTTTTTTTATTAGAACCCCACAACCCACCAACTGGAGCCTGGCACAAAAGACATACACTTAGCAAGAAAAAACGTTGAGCCCAGAAATTCATTTTGAGTACCAGAACTTAATGGAGCTCAGCCTCCCTCTGTACCCAAATCCATCCTTGGTTACACCCAAAATTCTTCTTTTCAGCAGTATAATTTAGGCTGGGTGGGCAATAATTTTGTTACTACTATAGTTAAACAATCAGAAATCTTTGCTGATAGACTTCGGATCGCCTGCCCACCCTTGCTCCAGAAGAAAAGTGGTTGAGTGGAGAAATGCAACCTCTTTTTTTATTAATTAAATTTATATTCTGCCTTTCCACCCAAAAAAGGCTAACAACAATAAAATAGAGATGAAAACTATAAATTAATAAATAAAATAACAGGAATGTGTTTGCTGCATGATAAATGATATAGGGGTTCCGTCAATATCCCATGTTCCTTATCCCTCCCATTCCATGGTTGAAATCCATATTGTCATGAAACCTTAGCATTACTATTGATATTATCACGGTTATTAATTGGATGATTAATTATTATTATCTGGATTATTAACACAGTAAATCCATATGGAGTATAATCCTATCCATGCCTTCTTAGAAGGAAGCTACAATGAGTCCAATGAGACTTCCTTCCAGATAATTGTGTATAAAATCACAACCTTAAGGCTCATGCAATGTACTTGCAAAGAAATACTGCCACACCTCCCACCTATTAGATTCAGAGGTTCCCACGGCATCTGGCCAATTGAAATTGGTGAGTTTCTGGTTCATGGGACCCAGCGCTCCTAAGCTAAATTTTGCACACGTCAGCAGTTATCCATGGAGTGAGCCAAAAGCTAGGCTATGCTTGGCATGCATAGACATCTGTGCAGCAACTGATATATGCCATGCAATTTGGATTTCTGGAAATGTAGCTTGTTCCTCTTCTTCCCCCCCCCCCTTTCTTTTTAAGTTTCTAGTCTTCATTATAAATCAAAAGCATACATGCACTATCTGCAAAAAGGCTTCTGTGTTGTGTAAGCACAACTTCTGGATACTGTAAGATGGTTACCTTGTCCCCCATTCAGAATTATTGTTACTATATTATTATTATTTCATTTTACACCACCCCATAGCTGTAGCGCTCGAGCCAGTTTACAACAACTCATAAAAATACAAAATACAACATAACAAAAATAATTTAAAATTTTAAACATCAAAAAATTAAAATAATGTAAACAGCTAATGCAATTTAAATAAACAATGTGAAAAGGAGGACAGGGCTCCTGTATCTTTAAAAGTTGCACAGAAAAGAGAATTTCAGCCGGTGTCATTTGTATGCATGCAGCACCTGGTGAAATTCCCTGTTCATCACAACAGTTAAAGCTGCAGGAGCCCTGCCTTCTTTTGTAGAGTGACCAGAGACAAAAGAAGGCAGGGCTCCTGCAGCTTTAACTGCAGTGATGAAGAGGGAATTTCACCAGGTGGTGCATGCATACAAATGACACCTGCTGAAATTCCCATTTCTATACAACTATTACAAATACAGGAGCCCTGTCCTCCTTTCCATATGGTCACCCTCATGTTAGCATGCTCCAGAACTCCTTGGAGCCGTGGTGCAAAGAATCTTATTGATGCTGCTGCTCAATCCTGTGCATGTTTAGAAAGAAAAATATCTTACCATTTCCAGCAGGCCCCAGCCATAGGATTGCATCCTAAGAGTTTTCTTTGCTACTCACTCACTACTCAGCAGGAATCACTGTTGTGTTAGTCAGTGATAACGCTTTGATTTCCTGTCCCTATGCCAGTAGTTTCCCCTGCTAGTGAAATACCTCAGGAGATAGAAACAGTGGCCATTTCTACACCGGCCTTTTTTCCAGGGGGTCGTTTGTGGGTGCGCCCTGTGCATCCAAATGACACACACTGTAGGCTGACCAGACCCCCCGGGGTTTCCCGGTCCTAAACGGGAAAAATGGGCCAAACCGGGCCGACCGGGCCCCAGGGGGCAACCTCCGGGAAACAGCTCATTCTCCTCCCGCAAGGAGGGGGGCGGTGCAGTGCGGCGTGGGGCGGGCAGCGGCGCGAGGCACTTACCTGCTGGGGCATCTGCTTCCCTCCGGTGCTCGGAATCTACTGAGAAACAGGCTTCGCGGCCTGTCCCTCAGTAGCGCGCCGGGTGATGATGTCATCACCTGGTGCGGTACTGAGAGACAGGCCAGGAAGCCTGTTTCTCAGTAGATTCCGAGCACCGGAGGGAAGCAGATGCCCCAGCAGGTAAGGAGCGCGGGGCGTGCGTGCGTGCGGGCAGCGCGGGGTGGGGTGGGGGCTGCGCGGGGGGGTTGTCTGCTTATTTGCGAGTGAGGATGGATCTAGATATGAGCATGGAGCAGCTCTGTGCCCGTCAGGGGAGGGTTGACAGCAATTTTGCCATCCCTGAGATGGCAGGGAGGGGATTTGGGGGTCAATTTCAGGGGGAAAGGTTTCTCCCCCTTCCTTTTTCGTTGGAGTGGGGCCTCGCTCTTGCGCGACCGGCCCCACTGCTGACAAAAAAGAATAATGGTGGCAGCAATATCCCTGCTTCCTCCCCGGATGTTGTGCATGCTAGAGGAGGCTCTTGCGTTCAGGATATTGCGACAGCCTCCCCCCTCCCCCCTGGAATGTCATGAGGTATAAAAAGGGCCAGTGTTGAAAAAGATGGGGAAAAGTGGGTGAGGCTCTAGAGAGGAGCTGGGCAACTTGTGGGCCTCCTGATGTTACATCTTCCATCAACCCTGGCCAGCTTAACCAATGGTGAGCGCTGATGGGGGTTGTAGGCCCAAACGTCTGGAAGGCCATAGATTGCCCACCCCCAATCTAGAGAGAAGGATTAGCGCCCTTCTAAATGGCATCATGCCAGAACAAACAGTTTCTAGCTTCTGGATGTTGCTATAGCTTTGTAACAAATCTGTCTCTCTTTGGGTGCCTCTACAAGAGAGGTTTAATGCGCTTTGAAGGTTCATTAAAAATTTTACCTCTACAAGAAGAGAGCGCAAATCAGGCGTAGAGGCGCGTTATCTCTCCGATAATGCGCATTTTCGAATGCGCGTTAAATCGCGAGTTTTATTTTGCTCCGGCCGTTAAAGCGCATTTTTCCCGTGTGAACAAGCGCTTATGCACATTAACTTCTTGTAAAGCGCTTTTTGGACATCTATTAATGCGTTTCGCCGCCTCTCGCCGCCTCCCGTGCAGAGGGATTAGGAGTAAATGCGCGTCTGCGATAATGCGCATAATCGCCAAACCGGGCGCAAAAGTGAATCCTTGTAGAGGGAGCCTTTGGTCATTCAGCTTTCACTAAAGACAGTGAACCCTGAAAGAATGTATCAAACAACAGGCTCCCATATGTTAGATCCTACCTCAAGATACAGAGGTACGCCCACTTCATCTTGTATATCACTGATAATTCTTCACAAAAACGATATGTGCCTGTGGTTTTATAAACTGGGGATTTTATGAACTAGAGATATCAGCCTAACTTGATCTCTTCTACCTCAAGCCAGATTGCAAGGCAGCCCATATTAGCAGATGAACTGAGATCTATATCCTGAAATGCTATTCCAGGACTTTTGCCCTAATGTTAAAGAAGGCTCTCCCTGAATTCAATGAAACTTTCTTCTTTCTAGTGCGTTTAAGGCTGGGATGTAATTTTTCTTTTAGACGTAAGCACACATAGAATTTTCCTGGAGATGAATGGTTAGCACATGGAAAGTACAAAAACATAGTACTAGTAATAGTACATTGTAATGGTTCATTCTCAAGGGGAAACATGAGGAGGAATTAAAGATTTGGTTTTAGCTATAACCTGATAGTATTGTGGAAACATTTCTAGGATAAAACTTAGAAGTTTAAAAACCAAGTAGGGCAGACATTCTTGAAGTGATTCAAAGAGCATCATCTTGGGGAAAAAACAATGAAAAGACCTTCTGCTATCCCTGTAGGGTTCAGTTTAGTCAGTGTAGAGCAAAAACATCTACCGGTTCACCTCTCCCGTCAAATTTCAAACAAAAGCTTTTATATTTGGAAATGGCTCTAAATGCTTTCCAGCACCTGGTTCTCAATCGAGTTAAATTGACATTCGTAGAGTTAAACTGATTGAGCCCCATGGATTTAAAACTCAAACAGCACCTCAGTGTTATGATGCATATTTGACTTGGCTATAATGATTTCATGGGAATTATTTAGGATTTCAGTGTAAATCTTCACCAGTCTGAATACTTAACTGGGCTGTGGATTACACCCTCTGACTTTTAGGTGCAAAAGTGCATTTAGTTATAAATAGATGCAGAGCGATTTAAACTAAAACACTTCAGTTTAAGCTGCTTTGCAATGCAGCACTAACAGCCTAATCCTAAATATGTTTACTATATGTGTCCTAAACAAGTTTCATTGAAACATGTAAGTTCAGTGGATTTCACTCCTAGGTAAGAGTGTCTGTGCTTGCCCCCTGCAATTCTGTGTACAATTAACTAGGAGTAAACCCCATTAAATTCAGTGGGACTTATTTCCAAGTAAATATGCATAGGAGCAGACTGGTGAGTATGCTTGGACTGGTGATTGAAAATGCTGTCCCTTTAAAGGATTGAGACTGGCTTGCATGTCAGTGTGTTCAGGACTGGATTGCACAGTCCAAAATCCAAATGCCCCATCACCATGGGAGTGTAGATCAAGCAGGGAACAACATCCAAATAAATTATATCTCCCCCCTCTCAATTCTCTCGGCTTTCAGTTCACAGTTTGCAACCCTTCTGTTCTCCTGCTTTAACTCGACCTGACAGAGGAGCTGATCTGTGACCTGTGGCCACTATCACAACACAGGCAGATATTTGTTTCCTTAGGAAGAAAAGGATATGCCCCCTCTGCCCCAGCAAAAGTACTGAAGAACTTACCCACCAGTGGAGCTGGGATAGGTGTGATATGGAGTCCGTGTTCACTGGAGCAGGAACGTTCTCCTCTGCTGGCACCGTAGGCTCCTGCACGCCTTATCTAGGGAGCAGCAGTAGCCGTTGCTATGACAATGCCGTCTTTCCCAAGTACCCCAGGAAGGGAGAGCAAAGTAACCTTTAGCCTGTGCACTAGCAGCTTTTGAAGATGGAGGACTTGCCACTTTTCAGATCCGTGTCATAAAGAGGAAGGGGAAATGTGCGAAACAAATGCTGAAGGGAAACAATGTGCTCCAAAGGATTCGCTCCTGGCACAGATGGTGGCTGAAACTGGCCAGTGATACGTCGGCGTGTGAGGAGAAAGGGGTAACGCACATGAGCAGAGCAGACACAAATCTAAACTTTCAGTGAATGAAACATCTCAAACTCAGTTGCCTGTCAGGACCAAATCCGTGTTTTCCTCCCAAAGGCTAATGAGCTAAATGGTTGCTGAGCAAACTAGAGAGTGAGGAGGCAAGGCAAGGAACTGGTTTGGACGCGACATATAAACATTCAGAGCAAGGCACGCCGTGTCTAGGAATGAGGTTTTGCTGACGACTGTGGTGCTTGTGTGTGTTTATGGATTGGTTTGTTACACAGACTTGGCACACTGGTGCCATTTAGGGACCCAGGCGGGGAGTCTTCAGTGGCTACTGTGTACATGCCAAGTATGACCAGAATTGGCTATTTTAGCCCAAAGCTTTGGATAGAGGTTTTGTTCGGAATGGGGAAAGACATACAAACAAACATGCCGGGTTTCTGGAAAGCAAGAGGAAACTTTCTGCCCAGTTGGCAGCATTATGAATTGGAGCCCTTTAACCATTCACATGAACGGGACCTTCACCGGGGCCATTTCCTTTCAAATACTGAGCAGCAGCAGAATTGCTGACAACTCATTGTTCCCATTTCTGTGCTCCTTCTATATGATGGCCACATGTGATCTCACAGAGCCGGGGCTTCTTCCATCTCAAAATAAAGGGAGGAGTCTACATGATGCAAACTTTATAGGGTTATCTAGAATTCACTGTCTGCTCTCCAGCAAGCCCATGAAAATGATTAGTTCCCTTTCACTTCTATATACTACATTACAATGGGTTGGATCCAGATTGAGGTGCTGCAACTCGGCTGGTGGAAGCAGACCTCCCTGCCTCTTTTTCTGCACAGCAGGCCTTTCAGCAGGACCCTGCAGAATGGGGTGAGCTGTGGTATGGGGAATAGAGGGGATCCCCCCAAAAAGGCAGGGGTACCTTCCACGAATGGAGCCTTTCTGTCAACAGAAGGTAGATCCTGGATCCAACCCTGAATGTATATAGTGAACTTGCATATCCAGACACCCAAATGTCCCAGTATATTTGATACTCTCCAAGACAAATGACAGGGTTAGCCATCTTGCAGCCTACGGGATAGTATTGGCTCACACCAAATTTTCCACCTCACTCCATTCCTTTCTTACATATCAGACATCTGGAGTAACTTTCCAATGGGAGGAAATTTCAATCAGGAAGCCAAACTGAAAGCAATGTGATAGTTGTGTGCAGCTACTTACAATTCCAAAGAGAGGCCATTGTGATGATCATGAAAGTGCTGATCCGCCACCCATTGGGAAATGCCATATCCAATTTGGTCCAGAAAAGTTTGTTTCCTGCCCCAAATAACTGATATTTGAGAATAACCTTTTCTTGGCCTAGTCCTGCTAGAGCCTGGCACAGAGCATCAAATGTAATTTATCGTATTTAGAGTGGACTCATTAAAATATATGACTAGCTTAAGCCCCATTGATTTCAATGGAATTACACTAACTATGACAACATCTGGATCCAGTCCAATGTTTTCAAAAATGTTAGACTAAAAAATAATAATAAATCATCTGTAGGGTGACCAGATAAAATCCAGGTCAGGACTCATGTAACTTTAACAGTTGTAGAGAAAAGGGAATTTCAGCCAGTGTCATTTGTATGCAATTAATTCCTGGTGAAATTCCCTCTTCATCACAACTGTTAAAGTTGCTGCCTTCTTTTGTATTTGGTCACTCTAGTATAGTGCCTGCAACTTTAACTGTGGTGATGAAGAGGGAATATCACCAGGAACTAATTCCATACAAATGACACTGGCTGAAATTCCCTTTTCTCTACAACTGTTGAAGTTACATGAGCCCTGACCTGGATTTTATCTGGTCAGCCTAATCATCTGACCTTTGCTTATTGGAACTGAGGGCTATACTAGACCTGAAACCATTCATACAACCAGCATCCATGCAATTAGCAACTGCATGGATGGTTAAAAAAATAAAAGAAAAAGCTGGCAAGCGCCCCTCCCCAATTTTGGAACCGGACCCTGTGGGGAAAGGATGGAGGGGCTTCAACCTGGTGGCCTCCGCTGTGGTCTCAACCTGGACTGCTGTTTACTTTACAAAACCATTCATGCCATTTCTGTTTGCATGCGTGACTTCACATCTAGATGGCTGTAGGCTAGTAAAAGGAAGTTAGCCCAACTGTTACATTTTGATTAGGTTTTCATCAAAGAGTTTATATTTTTGAACTATCTTCTCTGTATTCTCTCCCCCCTTCCCTTCCTTTCCCTCCCCATCCCCTTTTCCTTGTGTGTCATGTCTTTTTTAGATTGGAAGCCTGAGGGCAAGGACTGTCTTCTTTACTGATTGATTGTAAGCTGCTCCGATAAAATAAAATAAATAAAATAAATAAAAAATAAATATCCCCAGCCTCTGAGGGCAGCTGAATATGAATAATTGTAATCTATTTGACCAGAGAGATGTATAATTTAAAATCACAATGACCTTAGATATGTGAGCTATTCAAGCATTCTATAAGCAGGATAAAGTTCGCAATATTTTTATTTCTGTACATCAAGGCTGGGGAACCTTTTCTTCTGTTGCAAGCCACATTCCCCCAGGAGTAAACTGTTGTGGGCCATATGCCGGCGGTGGGCAGGGCTGAAGCCAGCAGTGGGAGGGGCCAAACCAAAAGCAGCATGGCCATTTTCTTTCTTCCACTACCCACTGACCTCCACTCTGGGAGGGTGACCCTATGGACAGGAGGCCAGGGCTCCTGCATCTTTAACAGTTGTATAGAAAGAGGAATTTCAGCAGGTGTCATTTGTATGCATACAGCACCTGGTGAAATTCCCTCTTCATCACAACAGTTAAAGCTGCAGGATCCCTACCTAGCATCACCAGACACAAAAAGAGTTCAGGACTGTCCTCCCTTCCATATGGTCACCCTAACTATGGTCTCTCTCTATCTCTCTCTCTCTCTCACACACACACACACACACTTCCTCCCTGCCCAGCAGGCTGTTGGAAAATGGACAGATCACTCTTACCAGACATCTAAACTGCTAGCTGGCAGAGGGCTGCTTGCCCATCCCTGCTGTACATGAATTACAGGTACTTCGCAGGATGACGCACTTCTTCTACTGGATATAATAGGAAGATGCGGGGAAGATGTTTCTATTATGGGCTTGGCCATTGTGCTGCAGCAGGCACGAAGCTCATTCTATGGAGAGGTACCATGCGCGTTTGTGTTTCATGAAAGTTCCAGGTTGAATTGTCATTACAATATTTCATGAAGTCTCCTAAATTGTGTTGCTGCTTTAAGAGCTTCTCTTGCCTGTTTTTTTTTTTAATTAAAAGTATATTGATTGAGAGAGATGGAGAGTGAGAGAAAACAAAAAACAATGGTTGTGATTTCATAAAAGCAGATTTCACAAAAGCCGTTGAAAACCAGCATTTTGCTTGGTAACACCCAAAACAAAACAAAAATTCACAAAAGGGGCTGTCAAGTGGTGGGTTTTTTCTATTGTTCTGTAGTACCACGAAGAGACAAATACAAAGAAAACAGACATCTCGGCAAGTGGCTCTAGAAAGGCAAGTAATGAAGAGCTCTGCTTTCATTACATAACCATCTAACAAATGAGCCAAATGAGAGAAAATCATTCCCCAGATTCAGAGGCGGCATTCCAGATGCTGGAGTCGCTCAGCAAGACATGGGCTATCTCCATCTTGTGCTGCTTGTGAGATTCTTGGTCACCAAAGGAAACAGACTTGCCCTAAAAGGCCATTTGGGCCATTTCTACAGTGGCCTTTTCCCCCGGGGTACTCCCTGTGCCCCCCCCCGGGTTTAGGGGGGATAGGCATGGGTTTTCCCAGGGATGAAGAAACCCTGGGAAAACCCCGAATCTTCCTGTGATCCCAGGACCATCCTGAGACCACAGGAGGTGTGGGTGCCCGTAATATCTGGCGCCTGCTTACTCGCAAGTAAGTACGACACCAGAAACGGGCACAGAGCCACGCATTGTGGCTCTGTGCCCAACAGGGGAGAGGGGGACCACATTTTTGCCGTCCATGGGACAGCGAGGGAAAGATAAGGGCCGCGATTTCAGGGGGAATATATATATATATATATTAACTTACTTTTCTGATGGAACGGGGCCTTGCTCTTGCGCGACTGGCCCTGCTGCTTCCAAAACAACAACAACAAAAATAATGGTGGCGGCGATGTCCCTGTTTCCACCCCAAACGTCTCACGCCACATGTGTACACTGGGGGATGCTGTCATGATCAGGATATCATGACAGCCTCCCCTCTCCTCAGCAGGGGACTAGAGCCGGCTGAAACCTTAGGGAGCCCGAGAAGACCTGAATTTTGGTCAGCTCCATGCCTGCTGGAGGAGCTGACAGGACTGTTAAAGCAAGGCCCCTTGCCTGATTTTGTAGAGTGAGACTTCTGTGAGGAAGGGATGGAAGTTCTGCTGGGGACTTATCTTCTGAGCCAGAAAATGATGGCAGGGCTGGGAATGTTCTCTGGCTGGGAATAAGGCCATGAATAAGGCACGGACAGGCCTACTGGCTACCTCCAAGGGAGTAGCCTGTGCCTTGATTTCATCAGAATCCTCTACCACACACTTGAAGGTCATGACAGAACCTAAAGCATTTAGAGTCCCATCAGCCCCATCAACAATGTCTGGAGGACTCTAAACTCCATCAACCCCAGCCAGCATGGCCAATGGTCAGGGATGATGGGAGTTGTATCCAACGATATCTGGAGGGCCAAGTGACAAATAATAAGACTGGTTCAGAAAAGCCTGGGTGGAAACAGTGGGATGCTGCAGCCATGTCCCTCTTAGGCATTTGTTCCTATTGGAAAATCAGTGGACCTTATGAAAATGGGCCACGCCTCTTCTCCACAAAACAGGGGCAGGATCTACACCACTGCTTTAAAACAGGTTATAATGGCAGTGGCAACTGTTGGGGCCCAGGACATGCTCCGTCTACCCTTTCCAAACCGCTTTCAGAGTGTCAGATCCTGTTCGGTGTAGATCTGGCCCAGATTTGTTTCAGCTTCTGTTCAGGGAAAATGGGCTGAGTGGCACAGAGTTCATCATTCTGGCTGCTGCTACGCCGCCATTCGGACCAGTTGCCCTTCTACTAGTCAGTGTTGCAATGGCTGCAGGATGAACCAATCTTGCTGCCCCTCTTGCCGTCAGCAAGGCCAAATTCCTCCCTTTTCCTACGTTTTGAAAGTCGTGTGTGTGTGTGTGTGTCTGTCTGTCTGTCTGTCTGTCTGTCTATATTGATGCAATCCTACACACACTTACTGGGGAGTAAGCCCAATTGTACACACCCAATTGTACCCAATTATAATCAGAGTAAACATGCACTGTTATAAATACATAAATTGCACTGTTGTTAATAAATACATTAATTGCAGTATCTGTTAATAGATAAATTGCACTGCCCATTATCTATGTAAAGATGAAAAATGAGGCAACTCAAATGCCGAGCTTACAATCCTGAACTCTATGAGAATTCAAATGTGCCCTCAGACCAGTCTTAATCATGCGACTTATTCCAATACACAGTGTGTACAACTTGTACACACATGGGCATTCTCCATGTCATCAGGGACCCTGCTTTTTGCCGAGTTCGTCCCTGAGCATACAGAGAATCTATCTGCTCACGAGCTGTATGTGCAAGTTGAAGGCATGGATGTCAAAGGTGGAGCCAGCAAGCAATATCCTGTCCACCCCTCCATATATTCAATGTATGCAGATATGACACATGAATATGGCTACAGTTCCTGCTAGAGTGAGCTGCTCTCTTCAATATACGGGACAATATTTGGACCACTTATTCATGCGCAGTGCTTGCCCTAAAGTTTTTTTATCACCCTTGGGCAAGACACCCTCAATGGGTCCCCTCCCTCAGTGAGTCCACCTGTTCACCCCCATTGCCACCAGCTCCTCTTGCTCCTCCTCCTCTTCTTCATTGTGGCTACTACTTGCTCGCTTGACAGGCAGAGAACCAGTAGTGAGCAGGTAGGCAGTGGCATCTCCTGTACTTCCTTCACCCCGCCACTGTTGTCTGGGCTAGAGTGAGGTGAACAAGCAGGTTGCTATGCTGAAATGATGAACAGGACGGGCCCTTGTCATTGGGCCTCTACTGGGGTGTGGGACATCAACAGGTGCCCTACTCTGCCTGTCCTTGATGCCAGCTCTGTTGTGTGCATTCCTTTGAGATCAGCTGATCCCTCCACTGCAGAAGTGCTTAGAAGCAGGGGGATTTGTTCAATGAGTTGGGATGAGTATGGGCCAATGTAGATGTGACGTCAATTGTACGAATACAATCAACGTGGAGCTTTTAAGCAATATAAGTAACAGCTGTTATTGGCACTAAGACAGGCTTCCCTTCCCATGCAAATTGGAACATCAGGGTGGGTGGGTGATTTTCATGGAGCCCACAAGAGGGTTACGCTATTCCTCCATCACTGCTGTCTCGCTCCTGCTCTGGCTCCTCTACAGCTGCTCTTTACATTTTTCAAAATAGGCACATTAAGTGGTCTCGCACAATGAATGTCACATGTAGTTTGTCCCTGTATCTGCTGCCCAACACGGGTATGAAATCAGCTTCTTAGTATGTGCTGAAAAATCTACCATGGTTCAATTAGCAAAGGACATTTAAAAAGCAAACAAATAAAGTGGGATGCTGAGGTTACGATGCCCCCAAGACCTCGATGGAGAATGATATTCAAAAGAGCCACCCCTAGGGAAAGGCAGCTTTAGAAGATGACTCAGTGAGTCCAGTATTAACGTTTTCTGCGGAGAAGTGTCCAGATGCTATTCCTTCAAAGTTCAGCGGCTAATCTAAAATGTCATAGGGTTTCCTCATCCTCTGCTGAATACTCACCAATGAGATTTGGGAGACTGAAATGATGCCCTTGGGGCTTGGCTTCCATTCCATAGGATCTAGATCACACGCTTCTTAATACCTGTATGGATTATTTTGCCTTTAGCAGTCCTTTGAGTGGGTTTTTTTTCTTTTCTTTTTTTTGCACTAGGATTGCAGTATCATCAGTTTAAGCTGTAAATTTTTCAATACAAGTTTTAGAATGACAGAGCTGGATGGGACATACATGCGTACACACACACACACACACACACACACACTGTCAATGTTCATCACACTTTTACATAGAAGAAGAGTAACTGGCTAAAGGAAAGCAGAGAGTATGAATAAATGGACAATTCTTACAATGGAGGCATGTAAACAGTGAGGTCCACCAAGGATCTGTATTGGGGCCAGGGCTGTTTAGCTTGTTCATAAATGGTCCAAAGTTATGGGTGAGCAGTGAGGTGGCCAAGTATGGCGATGACACCAACTTATTTACAGTTAAAAGGAAAAGATATTGCAAAAAGCTCCAAAAGGATTCCTTTAAATTGGGGTGGGTGGGGATGGGCATTAAAATGGGACGTATGGTTCAGTGTAAGCAAATGCAAAATGGTGTCATAATATCTATTCATTCTGATGGGGTCAGAGCTGGCAGTGATTGACCCGAAGAAGGATCTTGGGCTTGTGGAGGAAAGCTTGATGAAAAGTTGTCCCAGTTTGCAACTGATGTAAAAAAAAAGAAGCAGAAGCAGATTCCATGTTAGGAATCATTAAGAAAGGAGTCGAATAACTTACTGCCTTCATCCAAAGTAAGGCCACACCTGGAATACTGAGTTTAGTTCTGATACCACACCTCAGGACAGACATTACAGGGTGGGGGAAAAGGGCAGAAAAGGGCAAACAAAATGATCAAGGTGCTGGAACAATTCCCTTATGGAACAGGGTGAGGGTGAGGGAGAACATGATAGACACGTATACAATTATGTATGGTGTGGAGAACGTGGACAGGGAGAAACACTAGAGCCTGAGGCCATCCAGTGAAGCTGAGTGATGGGAGATTCAGAACAGGTAAACAGAAGCACTTCTTCAGAGTGCATCGTTAAACTATAGAATTCACTCCTACAAAATGTAGTGATGGATACCAATTGGAACGGCTTTAAATGAGGGTTAGATAAATTCATGAGGAGAAGCCTGCCAATGACTACTGGTCATGATAGCTATATATTACCTGCAGTATCAGAGGCAATAGGCCTATGGACACTAGTTGCTGGGGAACATGAGCTGGGGATCATGCTACTGCACTGATATCCCACTAGTGGGGTTCTTATACTCATCTGGTTGGCCACTGTGGGAACTGAAGACTGAATAAGGCCGACAGGCCTTTGCTCTGATCCAGCTTGACTAAGAAACTAAGAAAAAAGAGAGAGTACATTGAGATCTAAAACTAACACAGGGTAGACAACTGAAGACAATGGAGGAAGGGGTAAATAATAGAGAAAGAACATGTATATATTGACTTACATGTATTGGGTTAGTTTAGTTATAGTAGGGTATATAACAGAAGATTACAACCAACAATGAAAGCAGGCTGAAGGTGCACCAATGTCAGGAAATGGCTATACAACAGGAAAGTAAATTGAACAGGAAATTTAAATCTAACCAGGTTCTATTTTTATCTGAAGTGAGTATCTAAAATGGAATAATAAGGGCCAACATGAACTGACTCTATTTTGCCCTTTCGAGGATATAATCATAGGGTGAGGATGCAGTTTGACATCTTCTTGACATTTGGAGGTTATTGATTTCCTCATCCTTTGTGCTTTTAGAATCTGCCCTTGGCAATGGCTCTCCATGAGCTGTTTAATTTAATCAGTGGTTACACATCTGTTTCCATTTGTTTTAACAAAGTATGATCTACAACATAACAGATATGAAGTGATATTGAATATAAGCTGTTTCCGTGTGTCTTTCAAGATTCTCTAATAAAAAGTGAAGACGACTAAAAACACAAGCTGTGGAAACGCTAAGGTATTGGGCTGACACCTTGAAGTTATTAGAAGTGGATGCTGCCCATCTTACAGCATGCAGATTTGTGTTTAAATGCTCATAGTTGCCCAAATGGGATTTTTAAAAAGTAGGTTACTTTAAGAAGAGCAAGATTTGCTTATACTGGGGGCTGATCCATTAAGGGTGCAGTCTTCTGCATGTTGAGACAAAAAACGTCCTCCAACTCCCAGCATTCCTCAACCAGTACCGCTAGCTGGGGAATGCTGGGAGTTGCAGGACCTTTTCCTTCTAAACATGCACAGGATTGCACCTTAAGGCAATCAAATACATCTCCAGTAGGGTGACCAGATAAAATCCAGGTCAGGGCTCATGTAACTTTAACAGTTGTAGAGAAAAGGGAATTTCAGCCAGTGTCATTTGTATGCAATTAGTTCCTGGTGAAATTCCCTCTTCATCACAACAGTTAAAGGTGCAGGCACTATACTAGAGTGACCATATACAAAAGAAGGCAGGGCCCCTGCAACTTTAACTGTTGTGATGAAAAGGGAATTTCACCAGGACATACAAATGACACTGGCTGAAATTCCCCTTTCCCTACAACTGTTAGTTACATGAGCCCTGACCTGGATTTTATCTGGTCAGCTTAATCTCCAGTGCTTTTGGTGTGGGTCCTGACCTGGCTGTAGGTATTAGGATGATACAGGTGGTACCTTGTTCTCTTTCGACCTAATTGTTTCATTCACATCTCTTCTTGTCTCTTTCCTAGCTCTGTGGCTAAATTTGTTCTTTTTATGGCACGAGTCCTTTGCCTTCAAACAGCTGCATGACCAACAAGAGTTCAAGAGGTGATTTTTTTCTAGAATGGTAACACAGTGATGGGGAAAAGTGTCGCCTACTAAATTTCATTCAGATACGCAGCTGCCAGTGGGGAAAAATTGTTGAGATCTGTATTACTTAGAACCAACCTTAGTTGCTCCTCTTTGCACTTTGTTTGTGATGGTGCAAATGATCACACCTAGAAGCATTGCAAAACATGTCGGCAACAAAAACACCACCACCATGGTCATGGTACAACAGTCAGACCATTCTTTTTTTGCCCTCTCATCAACCTAGCAAGGCCAGGAGCCAGGGAAACCAGAAGCTGGATCCACTGTCTTTATGGGCATTTGTGGCCTCCTCCTAGGGTAGTTGGAGAAATCCACAACGGAACCAAATGAGTTCAGATTTTTATGAATCTGGCCTGAGGACTGGCTTTTCCCTTGTCAGGTAGACTTGTGGACTGTTTACCTAAACTTTGGAAATTTGTACAAATTCTGGCGTAGAAAAGTATGCCAAAAAAAAAAATATGGCCAAAAATATGTATTTCCCCATCGGCTAAAGCGTGAAAATGCACTTTTGGGAAGAATTTGCTCAAATGAGTATTTGTGCACATTTGGAAATTGGGGGGGGGGGGAAACAGACTCTGTTGATGGGCGAATGACAGGACAAAAGGCACCTCACAATTTGCAAAACATAGACGGCATGGGTTTTGCCCAATCCATACCTCCCTACCTCCTCCTACTTTTACTCTGAATGACCTGTAAACTATTGATGGGATACATTTTGTAATAGTGGAAGGATTTGGCCACCAGGCTTTTGCCCACCCTGTCCCATTTCAGATCGCACCATTCAGAGTCCGGCCTGATCCAAAATAAATCTATAATTATTGCTGTTGTGGTCTGCAGCGTTCCCTGGCTGGAGTTCTTCTTACTATCTCCCCTACGTCATGCAACTGTCAGGCAAAAGGGAATGCCAGAAAGGCCTCCAGAGAATGCTTCAGTAGGAACAGAAGTCTTGTCTCCATAACTTGCTTGAGTGTTAGAGGGCTCAGGGAGAAATTAGGGGAAGGGCTTTAGCTCCGTGGTAGCACACCTGCTTTGCATACAGAAGGTTCCGAATTCAAGTTACGTCTTCTCCCGTTAGGGCTGGAAAAAGACACTGCATGGAAGCCTTCTCCACTCTTTGCTGGAGGCACTGCCTCCCCACTCCAAACTGCCTCCCATCTGTCACTAAATGTTCTTGAGGGGTGATACACCAAAAACGAAATCCACACTGCATGTAGCCCCTGGCAGCATGTGAATATGTCTGGCTTGAGACAAAGGAGCTAAAGAAATGCTGGGTGCTATTTTTTTTCCTGATGGCTGCCATGGGATGAATCGTGGGCCTTGACTGAAGTCAAAAGGTGCATTCCATTAAATGCTGAACAAATCCCAATGAAATGGATGTAGGGTGTGTTTGAGAAATTCTTGGTGGCCTGTTCTGGATGATGGGTCACATCAAATGAAATGAGGGAGAAATGAGGTTTGTATTACTAAAATAACTCTGCTCCGCTCATAGGCAACTGAGGGAGCAAACTTATTGCCCTAGACAGCATCTGAGGGGTCATAAGTTACTTTGGATTCCCAGCTGTGAGGTTGGAGACAGCCCTCCAACTTCGGAGGAGGGAATTGGAGCTCTGACGTCCCTCCCCATCGCAGCCAGCATGGGAAGATCTGCATTGATGCTGAGGTTGGGAAAGCAATCCCTGAGAAGGGGGAAAGGGGGAGCTTCGGTGGGTGGGAAGGGGAGGAGACTGGAGAGGCCAGAATATGAGCTACCTTGAGGTTTCTCCAGCCTCCTCCCCTCTGCCTCTGAAATTCTTTCACTGGGTGGGCAAAAAAAGCCTAACGAAAAGTGCAGGGCAGGAGGATTGGGGGGGGGCAAAGATGGCCTCCTCCACTGCTCCTCCTGCCCTGCATAGGATAACCAGAAGCCTCCGAGGTTGGAGGCTTACGATCAATGCAAGAGGATTGTGCCCCTCATCCATTTACATAGGGCAAATGATACTGTAGCTCCCCACCTTTCTAATATGATAGATTTCTACAGAGTTTAAGTAAGAATAAATTTATGAGAATGTATGTATTGAAATAGCAATACATCTAGGCCTGTCACAGGCAAAGAAAGAAACTGTGTGCCTTTTGGCCTCTGTTAAAATTACAGGATCAACAAAGCTGGGTGTCCTAAACTCTGTATTTGACTTTAAGGGATAAGCTGTAATTTATTATGAGTGAAATTGACTACAAGGCATGTCTGTATTGGCTCACATATTGATATCCTTACTTTGAGAAATTTACAGCCAAATCGCCCCAATCCAGAGACAGTTATCTTATCTGGCACAAAAACTGTTTCTTGCACAGGGACCTGCAGCTGATTCATGTGAGCGTGGTGGGATGAGGGAGAAAACTTTCTCTGAGATTAGCTTCTCCAAGATCACAATGGCTAGAAGTACAACACTGTCGTCTAATTGTATAATATTGTATAATATTCGTGAGAAGTATTGTTTTACAAATAACCAGGGATACCATTCAGCCAGGCAGCTTACAGATCCTGGGATGGAGGATGGAAATGGGACACCTTCTCAACCCAAAATTTCTGGCAGCACTCTGTAGCCAAAGTTGGTGGGTGATACCTTAAATTACTCTGCTTTAGAGCAGTTGGTCATGTAACCAACCGGGGGGGGGGGGGGGGGAGGTGACCCTGCAGTACATTCTAAGTGGCACCCAGGACCTGTACAACAATGTGCTGTCGAACCAATTGGGAACAGCATCACATGGCTGTCAAATTCAACTTTTATGTAACTGAAAAATTGCTGAGGAAGTCCAACACATTTGATTTTAAAAGAAGAAACATTTTTTTTAAAAAAAAATGAGGGGATTAGTTAAGAGGAACTTGGAAGGAAGACTCAAGATTTTGAGAAGGAAGATATCATATCAACTCTGAACTAAAACACAGAGAGCTTTGGAGGAGTCACCCATCCGTTGTTGTTGTTATTATTATTATTATTATTATTAGGCCAGTAAACGTCCCCAAAAAATTTAAA
Source organism: Anniella stebbinsi (assembly GCA_029215795.1). Taxonomy (NCBI): domain Eukaryota; kingdom Metazoa; phylum Chordata; class Lepidosauria; order Squamata; family Anniellidae; genus Anniella; species Anniella stebbinsi. The sequence goes on along the minus strand of JARDYH010000002.1, from coordinate 158,710,517 downwards.
TGCCCAATTAATATATTTGTTTCAAAAGAACCTGCACAACACATTCCTGAGGTGAAAACCCATTTTTAACATTTCATGTACACAGAACTACCAAATAGACATAACACCCACTAAAAAACCTAACATTTGGTGATATTGGGAGAAGGCACTTATTGGAGGAGGCTGCACAATGGCTTATTCCTTTATTCCTAACCCTAGTCCGATACGGAACTGGATCAAGGAAGACCACAAAATCTTCCACAACAAAATAGCAATTTAGAAAGGACCTTCCATAAAGGTCATATCTTAGGATGGCTTGTTCTGTCAGAATACACTTCTCTTGCCCATAATACCTCTATAATAGAAATCTTCCTCAGGGGATTTTCTCATATACTTCTATGTCCCTCTCTTTTTGATATATTCTCTCGTAAAAGAGATTTGAATACTCATCCAACAGTCATAAAAATATACACAAATGTGTTTGTGGGCTATTTTATTATCTGAAGCCATTTTCCAATGTGTCCTGGGGTGGTAAAATGCCTCACAACAAGAAATGTGTGTATAATGTCAGAAGAAGTATGTCATAAACTCAAAATATTAGAAAAAATATCATTAACTTTCAAGGTAAAACTTTAAGTAAAATTAAAAACTAAAGTTTGTTGGTGTTGTGGGGTATTTTTCTACCCCTTAACATTTTACATTTCTGTCTCTGGTGAGGTAAATGATCCCAAATAAAATCCCATGGTTTGTGCCAACCTACTAACACCTGCTTAAGCCTGCTTCCCAGTTTTCTTTGGAAAATGTATGGGATATTTTTATATTCCAGCATAGGGATGGGAAAACTCACCTTAGTCCAGTTAGTGCGCCACTTGCCGGACCCCCACTGACTGACTGACTGTGCCTGCTATGTGTGGCGAGCTACTGGGTGGTCCATGGGCGCCTGTCAAGTGATTCATGGCCATCCGATCTCTCGCCGAGCTGCCATTTTGCATAAAAAATGACAATTTAGCCTGTAATCTTGGGTAAATGGCCCCTTTACAGCCACCATTTGTGCAAATGGGCCTTTGCAAAAAAGGCCAAGCTGCCATTTTTACACAATGCCAAGTTGGGCAAGTGTGGGGATCCACAGAGTGGTGTCTGGGTGGGTGAGCCAGCGATGTGTTTTGCTGGGCCTCGAACCTCAGCCAGTTGCTTGCGCCATACCTAACTCTGGGTACGCTGCCTGGTTTTGGGGGCTAAAATGACACCCTAATGTCAAAATCGATCGTTTCTGGGGATATTTTATGCCCCACATTTGGCATTTATTTCCACAAAGAAAATAAGCGGTAAGAGACTAAAATTTGGAGATATTATGCAGGTGACTGAAAACAATAATGTCGTGGGAGGGATTATGTTGCAGGTTTACTTCTGAAAATGAAAAGTGCATTTGGAATAGCCCTTTAGGCCACCCCATTTTAGCAGGGTTGACGTTTATGGGGGAATTATCATGTCTATAAAAGAGCAGCTTAGATCCGATTCTGTGAGGTGCTTCAAATGCCATCCATCAATCTCTTCCTTCTGTTGCATCATTACTGAAAGAATTTCGGAAAGATTTCTTCAGCTGATAAAAAGAGAGAAATAAAAAGAATCAGGAGTTGAGCAAACGTAGCCAGATCATTAGTTATAAAAATATAGCTAGATTCCTAAATTCTTAAACGAAACCTCTCCCACCTCCCTGGGACTCCTCCCAGTCAGAAAATGGAACATCTCAAAATGTGATTGGAATACAAAAGTAAAGAGCTCATTATACTAAGGCTATGAATATACACAGTGGGCCTGTTTAGACAACTTGCTAAGCCATGGCTAGGCCGCTAACCCTTTTGCAGCATGTGGTTAGAGTGTGTGTGTGTGTTTAAACCATGGTTATGTAGACACCATGGTTAGTAATGGTTCAAACAACACGCTAAGCCATAATGTTTAGCTGAAAATGCTTAACCAATGTGGCTTAGTATGTCTGAACAGGGTAAAAATCTGCATCAACTTCTTTGCAGATATGCAACATGGAATTAGGGATGTCTTGAGCACCTGACTGAGTCTGGGAGTCCAACGGCTTCCCCTGCATCCACTCCGCCCTGACCAAGTTGGGCTCCCCCAGAGCGAGCGCGGACCCGCACTTGAGTGCTTGCAAGTCTCTGGTGAGTGTTCAGCAGCTGCCCGCCCATACTGCCAAAATTGCACCCTTCCCCCCACTCTGTCAATGGTGGCCATCAAGGAGCGTTTGGGGAGAAGTGCAAAATTCCCAGGGGGAAGTGTGTACAATGGAGGCTCCAGGAATTGCACACTTCCCCCTGCTGCATTAATGGCAGCTGTAAAGGCCTCACTGACGCAACAGGGGGAAATGCGCAATTTCCGCAGCAGGGGTAGACATCAGCTGAGTGCTCATCAGGCGGAGAGAGCCTCAGAAAAAGCTTGTGTGCCCTGACGATGGGGCGAGTGCCCGATGGGGCAGATGCAGGTGAGTTCATCCACCCCTACCTGGGATGCAGCATGCGTGTGTGGGTGCGGCGGTACTACAATTCACCTGGTGGCCATTCATGTGAAAAAAAATAGCCTTAGTGCAATCCACTGGATTGTGTTGCACACCACTGCAAACCCATATTTTCTTGTTTGGACAAACAGTCAGATTCTCTAAGTGCCAATCACGTCACATGAATGGCTCACACAAAGTTAGAAGCTACTGCTTGCATATAATAAAAATGCCACCACAGGTCTGAGGTTCATCTGCATCGGCCCACTGGGGACCATGACAAGCCAAATGAAAAGCTTTGTGGTTTTACTGTCAAAGAGAGAGAACTTTCATATAAGCAACTTGAAATTACTGTTATGCGTTCTTGGTAGAACCTTTGTACTTCAGAGTTCAATCTGAAAGAAATAAAGTTCCACCCCATGAGATCCTGTCACTGAAGTTGATCTGACACAACAGGATCAGCACCAGACTCAAGCTGAGCCACCCACGTCACATCCTCTCCCTACAGGCCATAAGGTAAGAGAGATAACCACACATTTAATAAATGAACATTTGCCACCCTTTAATGGTGCTGAGGTTTTGTCAGTGGAGGCAGCCGCTTGAAGATCACATCTAGACTGTAGTCATTATGAATGAAGTATGACCTCTTCTTGTGTAGGTGGATAGCATTTAGCGCTCCAACAACAAGATGTTAGGTGGCACCTCAGTGTGCCAATTCCAGCACATTGCAGCTGGCAATAGTATGTTTGAGGCAAAGATGCTGTATTATTGTACTGCTCTAGGGCAAAAACATGTAACTGATGGCTTGTGGGGTGGATTTGAATCCCAAAGCAATTTATTCAGCCCCTGGCCACCCTATCAAATGACATCCAAGGGTGGTAAAGGTTTGTCTACAGTTTCACTCCTAAACAAAGCAGAAACTATTCCAAGCAATAAGGAATACAGCTATGACAGCCATCTGTCAGGGATGCTTTAAGGTGGATGCCTGCACTGAGCAGGGGGTTGGACTCGATGGCCTTTCACATTACAACACATTTTTGGATGTAAATGTTCAGATCTGTTTTTGCTAGCTCAGCCCCTCGGACGCTAGCCCATGGATCCCTGAGCTGACTTGACTTGGTGCCTGCTGAATCAGGCAAGTTTGTGGTTTTCTATTATTATTATTATTATTATTATTATTATTATTATTATTATTATTGCAAATCGCGGTTTGCGCAAATTTGCGGCTGGAAATATTTATGGGAAATGCCATTTGTGCAAAACCATAGCCATAAATAGTGCAATTTGAGCAAAACAGCAGGTGTGAATGGTCCCTTATGCCTGCAATTTTACACAAAACTCAAGATGGTTATGCCCCATCTTGAGTATTGTGTGCAGTTCTGGGCACCACATTTCAAGAAGGATGCAGACAAGCTGGAAGGGGTTCAGAGGAGGGCAGCAAGGATGATCAGGGATCTGGAAACAAAGCCCTGTGAGGAGAGACTGAAAGAACTGGGCATGTTTAGCCTGGCGAAGAGAAGATTGAGGGGAGACATGATAGCACTCTTCAAGTACTTGAAAGGTTGTCACACGGAGGAGGGCCAGGATCTCTTCTCGATCATCCCAGAATGCAGGACACGGAACAATGGGCTCAACTTACAGGAAGCCAGATTCTGGCTGGACATCAGGAAAAACTTCCTGACTGTTAGAGCAGTACGAAAATGGAACCAATGACCTAGGGAGGTGGTGGGCTCTCTCACACGAGAGACATTTAAGAGGCAGCTGGACAGCCATCTGTCAGGGATGCTTTAAGGTGGATGCCTGCACTGAGCAGGGGGTTGGACTCGATGGCCTTATAGCCCCCTTCCAACTCTACTATTCTATGATTAGATTTTGCGTACCCCACAATTTCTGTAAATATTCCCAGCTTCAAATTTGTGCAAATCGTGGGTTATGGACAAAAAAAAAAAAAAAGACAGGGTCAGGCTGGACTCCAGCAAGCGCAGGGTGAACAGGTCATGGGAGAGTTTGCCCATCCTGCAGAGTTCTTTTGGCTATACAACACCAACTTCATTAAAGCGTTTGACCACTTCCTCCCCCTGCCCCCCCCACTAGAGCACAGAGAACCAGAGAATAGCTGTCCCATCCCAGCTCTAAGAACCAGATCGAAATGGATTCTTACATTCTGTAAAAAAGCTTTGAAATCTATTTTCGGCTGAGGAGGACCTTTGATTTCTCTTCTACTGGTGTGAAGTTCCTTGGGCTCAGATGCAGGTCTGGTCTTGCCTGTTGCTGAAGCTGAAACCTGCAGCTCAGTTTGTCTGAGTAAGGAGGCCGAAGGGCTTGATGGGATGGTTGCACTCCTACTTGGAGGCCTATGGTGGATATCCTTTGAACACCCATCTCTGGCAGTGAAAGCTGCCACAGCAGCATCTGGAAGAGCATGTCCATCCCTAGCATTTCTTTCTTCCCACCAGCCAGAAATTCCAAGCTCTGAACACAGATGAGACTGTTCACCTAAAAGTTGATCCAGCTGCTGCAAAGAGAACAGAGATCTGTTCTGTTGCAAGAACACATACATGAAAAGAAATGAAAGAGGGTCACGTCAGTGGTCTACAACACTATGGGCCTGTTCAGACGACACACTAAGCCATGGTTAGACTGCTAACCCTTTTGCAGCAAATGGCTAGTGAGTGTGTTTCAGCCATGGTTATGTAGCCACCATGGTTAGGAATGGTTTACACAACACACTAAACCATGATGTTTTGTTCAAAATGCTTAACCACCATGGCTTAGTGTGTCATCTGAACAGGGTCACTGTAACTCAGTGCTCCTCCTGTCTGCCTTTAGAGATACTCACCACGTTGTTAAAAATAGGAATAATGCCACCATCCAATGCTAACCCTGTTTACACATTTTCATAGCTTTCCTGCCTAATGATTGATGAGGGTTACAAAAGTGCTATGCTGAATTTTTATGCCTGCAATTTTTTGTCCCGAAAGGTGTATATTTGAGGAGGAAGAACTTATTTTCCAAACAGTTAACTGAGTTACATGACAATTATTTCCCACTGCTTCTCCATGTCACGGGGCACCAATAACTAGTTTTGTGGACAAAAGCCCGCAAAGTCTGGTTTTGAAGGCTTCCAAGAACTCTGCTTGAACTTGTCTGTCTCAGATCAGGGAACTGCCTGACCTGACTGAACCAGTGGAGGCTGGAGGCTCGGATTTTGGTGGGTCTGGGTTTTAGTCAGAATGGGCCAAAACTCTAAAGGGGTTATCCAAGGTGCTGAACCTATTGGGGCGGGAGGGGATAGGGTTCAGCACCTTGGATAGCTCCTTGGTTCTGACCAATACCCAAAATGGAGTCACAGCCCCACTGAAATCAGAGCCATCAGTCTCCACTGGACTGAGCTAAATTTCAGCTGAACTCTTCTTCTTCTTTCGCATAGGTCTTTCCAGTATCCTGGACATGGATGAAAAAGAGATGAAATTTCAGGCAGACATTCAAAAGCATACCAAGTCTGGGGTGCATTTGGACCATAATGAAAGCTTCCAAAACTTTAGTTTGCAGTGGTGGCCTTCCACAATTATCATAGGCTGAACTACATGTTCTCGCCTGCTCTCTTCAGTCAGGTTATCTGTCCGGCTGTTTGATGGTCTCTTTCCTCACCTCAGGGAAGGATGCCTGTTCAGAAGCCCTGTGGCAGCTGTCCAAGAGGGAGGGGCCGCCTCAGGAGGAACTGGATGGCGGGCTGTTCACCGAGCTGTTCTGTTTTTTTTTCCTCTGGGAGTTTCTCATATCATTCATCCTCTTTGGATTTGAACGATCCTGTTTCCACTGTGCAATCCTGCTCCTGGCTGTACTATATCAGCTGTTATGCAGAAGGATTATTGGCCTAGCTTTTGACCCCTGGCAGGCATCCTGGACTTTGCTTCAGGGAAGCCTGCTGACCTTCCTTTGGGCAAGACTGGCCATGTCCTGGCCTACTCTGATAAGCTGCACATCTATGAACAGCTCGCTTGTCATTTACTTCTGCCATGTTTATATAGAAATCCCCATTGCCTTCCAGTCTTTAATGGGGCCTAGTTGATTGTTAATAATACTGAACAAGAGGCTTGGCATCTAAGTTAGGTGGATCCAAGTCTTTTTGGACAACAGGCCTAAGTATTGTATTCAAAAAACCCATAGTGCAGATGCTGAAATACTCTGGCTAGAGTTTTGGATGACTGTAGTAATTGGCTGAAGCCCCCAACAGATATTCAAAGGTAGCCCCATGCAGAGCGCAATCCCATTCATCACAAGGCTATCTGATCACAGAACATACCATTAGAATTCCCTCCCTAACCTGGCGGGCACGATCCTGCAGCTGGCATTCCAGTTCAGCGACCTCTCGACGAACAGCTTGCCGCAAGTCCTGCAATTGCCTTCTTTCCTCTCTATGGTAGATGGGAAGGCAGAAGAGAGAAATACAACCATAAGTGAAGTGTCCAGCTCCCTTAATACCATCAAAATGATCGATGAAGATAATTGTGTCAAAGATACATTGCATTTGCTTAAAGAGCTGGTCACAATCCATTTCCTATTTGGGAGCACTATTGATCAATAACCTTGAATCGGGGCTGGGTAATGCTAACCTAGTAAATTATTATGTTCTTTATTAATGTTTCCTCTGGCATTCAGAATTTTTATTTTTTAAAAAGCTGATACATTCCCCTAAATTAGACCATTGCATGAACTCTTATTCATGCACAGTTCAGGTTTATTGGGACCAGTTAGCCTTGGGACCAGGATACCTAGCAGACCAGCTTCTGCTATGTATATAGCCAGCTGACCTCTAAGATCTTTAGAGGAGGCCTAGCTGGTCATTCTGCAACCAACAGAATATTGCATTGTAATATCTTGAAGGTGGGCCTTCTTAGTGGTGGCACTCATTCTCTGTGCAGTTCGGGAGGCAGAAAATGTGGTATGTTTGAAATGCCTCCTGAAAATGCACTTTTCCACCCAATCTTTTTCTGGCTTGTAGGTATTGTAATTAATCATATGCTCCTTCTTACCTCTTGTATTGCTTTTTATTGTCATTGCAACTAAAATTGTTTTAAAGTGTACTTTAAACGTGATTTTTAATATTTATCTCTAAAACACTTATAGTTTTTATTAGATTAAGCAGCATATAAGTATAAATAAATATACATAACTAAACTGTTGGGTTTGCTCCACCCCACCCAAATGGTATGGTAGATGCTGGAAACCTGTAGTGACAGTCGCAGTAGGCCTGTCAGATGACAGGTGGGAAAGGAGATAGAACAAATCCTGCGTTCCATTTCTGCCACAGACATCATGTTTCTATTTAGAGATTGCTCTGTTCCTAATGCTAAAATTGTAATGTTACATTTAGTTTAATGTACAGTCTTTGCGGAGCACATTATGGTGTGACAAACGCTATGCTGCGCTTGTATATGCAATGCCATTACCGTCCTTCCTTTGACATAGCTCCAGAAAAGAGAGCCTCTTGCTCTGTCAGGTGGTGTTCAATCTCATCCAGCCGTTCTCGAAACTTTTGGCATGAATTTCTCATAACTTCAATTTCATGGACTGTGCACTAAACATAAAGATCAAGAACAGGCAACAGTTTACTGGGTGTCCATACCTCTTAAAGGTAGGCAGACTGGTTTGTTGAGACGTTCCCACCCAGGAAGTTCCAGACCCTTGGGGCAGAATCAAGTTGAAGACCTCCAAGTGCTAATGGAAGTCTACTGAAATCTATGGCTATGCATAAGTACATCCCTAAACACACTGCACACGTACATGTAACCATTTCTAAACCCACAGCCATGCAGTTCCACGTGAGAAAAAGGAAGAGGCTGTAGCCCAGTGGTTAGAGCATACGCTTGCATGTGGAAGATCCTAAGTTCAATCTCTGGCATTTCCAGGTAGGGTTAGGAATGAAATCGTCCCTAAATCCCTGGAGAGCCACTGCTCGTCTGTGTTGACAATACTGTGTTAGATGGCCCAAGAGTCTGAACTCAGGCACCTGTCTTATGTTCCCAAGACAAGCGCCTTGGAAGAAGAGGGTGCCTGACTTTGCAGACTCAACAAAAAGGCAGTGAGCCTGGTCTTCTGGGCTCCCCTGACATTTCTCAACCCTCTTCTATGTCCTATGTTCCTCTAGTTACCAATATCTGTCTCTGTGGAGGCTGGTCTCTCTTCTTTGCCATTCTCTGTCCTGTTGGCAGGGTGAAAGAGGAGTGTCGTTCTCTATACAACTTCCGCCTTACATCTGTCCAGGATATTCAGATAAGGGAGAGGATCCGGAGACCACAAGTCCACATCTCTAAGCTAGGGACGTGTCCACATAACCCCGTTTCTGGCTTGATTTTTTTACTCATAAGCCATGCAAGGACATGGTGTAGGACACAGGAGAAATATATGAGTAAAAGAGTAAACCATGTGTTTAAATCTGGCTTGTTTGTTTGGCTGTAATGACAGATCTTGGCCGCTGCACTATCAGGTTTCCTGGGGGGGGGGGGAAGGGTATTGACATCATAAGATGAAAAAGTATAGTGGGGCTTTGTGATTTGAAAGAGCTTCTTGGTTGGGTTGTGAGTGATTTATGAAACATTGCCATCTTGTGGACATTTTCAAGTGTCAGGGCAAGTCCAGAAAAATCATGCCCTGAAAAAAAGATGTCATGAATGGCATCTCAATGTTGGGAAGCCCATTTTTCTCCCCATTGATAACTCTGTTGTCCACACGGGAACCTCCTCAGCTACACTCTGGGTTTCAAATACAAAGACATCACTGCAGACCAGGCATTTAAGCCCTCCTCGAAACATGGCCCCATGTGGCCTGAAATATGGAGAAGCCATCACTGGAAAGATGCCCTCTGCATTGACCTCTCTTCTTTCTTTATGGAGAAACTAAACATATTTTATGTGGAATCTAAATATATCTCAAGTTCAGGCTAACACACAGGCCCTGTGCAGTTTGGGTTCACTGAATGTATGGAAAAGGAATTAAGACCAGGTCTCTTAGTTTCACCCCCCCCCCCCCTTTGTGTGTTTAGCTTCAGCCAAAACACTGAGCAGAACCAATGTGTGTACAACTTGTATGCACATATAGAATATGTTCTCTACATACCATTTTGAAACCTTGAAAAAAAGCCGTGTTTCCAATCTCACAGAGGAAATGCACACACATACAAGTTGTATGTACATAGACTGGGGGAGCAGAGAGCCGAATTCCATTTCACAGAAGCTCTCGGGGGCTGCATCCCAGGGGGGTTGGGCCAAAGGAAAAAGGAGTGGAGCCCAAAATGCCAGCATACTTTAGCTTAAAGCTCTTACTACCAGTAACTAAGCCTTGAGTGAGGTATTTTATACTTTTAAGAAGTGTGAAAAAACTGCACACAAGCTGGGAAAACTCCAAATGATAGACATTAAAAAAAAGCCAGTAGGGCCAGGGCAATGGGGCATGTCCATCTCGGAGACCCCAGAGCTGGATTGGGACCCCGGGTGGTCCAGATTTGTCCCCAGGCCTGTAGTTCTGTACCCCTGATATAGAGTCTGTTGAGAGGTTTGGCCAAACATACAGAGGCTGGTGGAACGGCCAGTAGGTGCGATCCTGGTGCTGCCTCCACACAGAAATCAATATCTGAATAAGGCTACAACCATTTTTGGCTTGTCAGCTTTTGATAAAAATAATAATAATAATAATAATAATAATAATAATAATAACTAACTGCCCCTTAGCCCCAGGAGAAGGCAGAGCAAGGGCAGGTGAAGCCAGATCAGGAGAGCTTCCAGTTAAAAGAATCAGCGGGAAATGATGTGCAAGAGCTCTTCTGAAGACCCTAGAGGGGAGCTGCCAGTCAGAGTGGGCAATACTGGGCTATATAGACTCAGTTATACAGAACAATGGATTATACAGAACAGTTTTACCAGTCGAACCAACAAAACACCGATTGGTTAGTCCCCTTAATCGTAGTTCTTTAAGAAATAGACTCACCGCAGAAATATTTCTCCTTGCTGTGTCCTGCAGTAGCTTAAGCGTTTTCAGAAGCTGCAGCTCTATGGTGGCGCAAGATGAGCAGCACGCCATGGGATGTTTGCACGTCGGAGCGAAGGGGAAAGGCCCCTTCAAACAGCAGTGATGGGAGCTCAGAGAGCACCAGGCATTCAAAGGTTCGTGGCAGTAAGACCTGTATTTCCCATAAAGTCCTGTATCTACAGAGGCAGACTTCACAAGATGGCCATGCCCATGAAAGGAAGGGAGACGGTGAAACAGGGGGAGCGCGCCTGTCTTTCTTTGGCTCCTGTCGGTCTGAATAGACGCTTCCTTTGTTTGCTTAGCTTCCCCCTTGGATGCAGGCTGTGCTGATATCATGAGAGACTCATCCTTGGAGCATTGGGACACCTTGGATGTGAAATCCATAGACTGAACGTGTACCGTACTTTCACCCAGTGAGATGCTCTGTATACTTGACATCAGTCTTGAAGGCATCTGGACAGTGACAGACTTCAAAGGGTTAGCATTCGTTTCAAGGCCGGGGACACACCCATCTTCATCCGGTTGTGTGCTTGTGGATAATATATCCAAGGAGTTAATTTTTTCATTTGTAAGGCAATGAGGGGAAAGGCTAGCGTCTTGAAGAGAGCTTCTTGAACTAACATCTATCTCTGGTTGTGCACCTATGACGTCATGCTCCATGTTGGAGGTCCTAGTTCTATCCAAAGGTGTAAGTGTCCCATCTAAATTCACATCCCAACAATCACTTGTGATATCTGTGACTGGAATGGGGGACTGCAACTTTCTTGAAGCCTTCTTATCATGCAACTTTCCTTCTACACACACTGCAGTTCCGTTCAGAATGTGTTCTTTACACAGATCTCTAATTTCCTCTTTTTCAGTCACAGGTTCTTCACATCCTTTTCTGTCTTCAAAGATCTGGCCACCACTAAGTCCATCGAAAATTATGCAACTTTCCTTTGCAGGAGCAGAACCTACAGTTTGGTGCATTTCACTAGAGTCTGGAAGGCAGTTCCTTTCTGGAGGGTTCTCGTCAACCCAGTTCATATTGTCAGTAGGACGACACGACACACAGTCTTGTACACAACTGTCTCCTCTCCCCAACTCTCCTCCTCTTCCTTGCATCTCCTCCTCATCCATCTCAGCACTTTCAGACTGACCACTGAAAGTCTCATACAGATCATCATCTTCTTCATTTATGGAATAGAAGACTTCTTCTCCCGGAAAAGTGTGTTCCCTGCTCAGGCTGGCCAACAACAGACTATTGCGGGCATCTGCTGTTGATGTGCTGGCAACAGGCCCCTCGGCATAGGGCTGAAGGTCCTGGCTAGTCAGAGCTGAATCTTTCCTGTATCGCAGAAATGCATGGCAATCATGGGGATTGCAGCCAAGTCTCACATGTCCAGGAAGAGAGACGCCCTAAATGAAAGAAAAAAGACTGCATCAGCATTACTATGTGTTGGCTCCAGAGCAAGTTCAGATTGAGAAAAAATCATGGGGAACTCAGTTCAATGAGCATAGGGAGTAATCCTGTACCGCTTACCTGGGAGGAAGCCCCGTTGCTCTATTGTGCTTACTTCTGAGAAGACATGTACAGGATTGTGCTGTTTGCCTGGATCCTATTCATTGTTTTCAACAGAATTACTTAGTTTATCATTTCTCTGTCCTTTTAACAATTAATTCAATGGAGCAGTGATGGTATTCTTCACTAGCAAAAATGAATGGAGCCGACTTCAGAATAAACACGCATAGGATTGGGCTGCACAATTATACAAGGCAGCCCAGAAGGGACCAATCTCAATGGAGACCTAACTGGTTGCCAGGAGAAGCTCCTTGCAGGGATGTGACGAGGCCTCTAGAGCAGCTTTCCCCAACCTGGTGCCCTCTAGATATTTTGGACTTCAGCTCTCAACAGCAGCCAGTGTGGCCAATGGTCAGGAATTCTGGGATTTGTAGTCCAAACTACAAATGTAGTTTGTACATTTTGAGGTCACTAGCTTGGGGAAGGCTGCTCTGGTGTTTTGGGTATTGCAGTTGATGTACAGCTGGCATTGAGTGAGGATCAGGGGAGATGAACGTGGCCAACACATTTGAAATTTGGGGTTAGGGCTCCAGGTTGCAAGGGATAGCTTCCAGGCAGGCTTTTACATCCTGGTACTGACTTGTGTTGGAAAATAACCCATGAAAGTTCTGGGAAGCGAGACATGATGTTTAACAATGGTCCAATACTAGATTTAGAATGAAAACAATGGATCCATCTCACGATCAGTAGAATTCTCTTCTTCCAAACCACAACCCTTCCCCAAACACTCAATATGATGTTTCATTGGTTTCGTTTCTCACTCCACCCTTACCTGTAGTGGCTCCAAAGGATCGTCTAGAAAACCACTGCTGTCAGACTGGCAACTGTTTGTTCTTGTCACTGTATTTAGAAAGATGAAGGTGGGAAAGAAAACTAATTGAAAATCAAAACCGAAGGGTTCTATTTCTATGCTGTTTATGATGACAGCCAAGAGATAGATGGGTGGGGGTGAGATGTTGTTTGGATCATCATCATCATCATCATCATCATCATTTTATTTCTTACCCGCCTCTCCCTCTGGATCGAGGCAGGGAACAACATTAAATGCAAGGTAGCATAAAATACATAAAACTGATTAAAAATGTATAAAATGAATACATTATTAAAATAACAATGAGACATCTTAAAATTCAACTAGGTAGGCCTGCTGGAAGAGATTAGCCTTGATCCAGACGGAGAGGCAGGTAAGAAATAAATTGTTGTTGTTATTATTATTATTATTATTATTATTATATTATTATTATTATTATTGATGGTTTTCTTAAAGTCAGGAAGATTGTTAACTACAACTCCCATTAGCCCCCACCAGCACACCCATTGGTGAGGCATGAAAGGAGATGCAGTCCAAAAACACTGGGGGCGGGCACACATTCTCCATCTTTGTCATATACTGTATTTCACCGAATGTAAGACGCCATCGATTGTAAGACGCACCTAAATTTCAGGGCCACCAACAGGGAAAAAGCTTTGCGTCGATTCTAAGACGCACCTTAATTTCAGCACTCCTTCCCCCCTCCCCATTCACCTCCATTGCCGTCGCTTGTCCTCACCGCCGCCACCGCCGCTGCTCCGCGCCGCTAGCAACACTCCCCTCGGCCTGGCAAGGCGTCGTTACTGGGAACGATCAAGGTAAGAGGGAGAGGGGAGAGGGGACTTGCGGGGCCCTATCCCTCCCCCTTCCCTCCATTGCCCATCCTCGCTGCCGCCGCTGCCTCTACTCCACACCACTGGCAATGCTCGCCTCGTTACTGGGAACGACACCTTGCCAGGCTGAGGCGAGCGCTGGCAGTGGTGTAGAGCAGCAGCAGCAGCGGTGCAGAGCAGTGGCAGCAGCGGTGAGGACAGGCGACGGCGATGGAGGTGAATGGGGAGTGGGGAGTGGGACTCCCCCTCCTCCTTCACAAGTCCCCCTCCTCCCTCACAAGTCCCTCTCCTCCCCACTTACTTTGATTGCTGCTGCCTCGGCCTGGGAAGGCTTCAGTACTCTTTCCCAGTACTGAAGCCTTCCCAGGCCGAGGCAGCAGCGATCAAGGTAAGTGGAGATGGGAGACTTCTGACTGGCCTTGTGGGGTTCCTCGGTACCCACTAGGGTGAGTCGCGGGGGGGCACATAGGGACCAGCCGGGGGCCATCCCAGGCAAAATGGTGAATCACTTGCAGAGGGCTACTTAAATTAGGCCAAGAGACACTGGCTGGCTGCCCCTGGTTTAAAGGCCAACCATCACACGGGTGGGGCCAATGATCCAGAGGTCCTCTTTATCTCCTGCTTCTTGATCCTAGCGAGGCAATGAGTGAATGGAAAGGACCTTGCAATCTGGCCCACCCAAGTAGGGGGTGGCCCTTTCAGTCTTACAGCAGGGTCATGAGATGAATCCGAGGAAAACTGGTTGGCTCTCACACTGCCGCTGCAATCATAAATGGCACTTCTGACACCACAAAACCGGCTGCAACATACTTAGTGCCATAGAGCTTTTATGTAATTTATTTAAATAATAGTATTTCTAATGAATTTAGAAATATGCAATTTGGTGCCCTGTTTTGTACTCATTTTTGGTGACGCGTAAGTGGCCTCCCTCCCAATCCCAAAAGCAGTGGAGAAATTAACTTTAATGAAAAGAATTAATTAATGTATGAAGCAAGCTTTTCTTCAAATAACATTATTGCTGCAATCAGACACACATTTACTTGGGAATGAGTCTCACTGAATTCAGTGGGACTTACTTCTGAGTAGACATGCATATGATTGCACCACACACTGTATTGCAGGGAGACGTGGGGCAGATCTACACTGTACTCAGGCAAGTGTTATTTGCAGGGCACACTGTAGGAAATGACACGTGGTATGTTTTTTTTTTAATGCAAGTGTGTGTTATACTCAGAGCAAGAAATGGGTGGAGAAAACTCAGTCATATGTGAGGGCCTCTGTGATGTCTCCTTAAACCTCTCTTTTGCTACCACCACACTATTCTTTATCCTCTAAAGGAATGAGGGAACAATAGACCTTTTTTAAAAAAAACTGTTTGTGTGTGAGCGTGTGTGAATGTGTATTTACCAACTGAAGTAACGTAAATGACTGAGCAGACATGGCTGATATGACAAAAATAAGAGTGAAGTTTCTTCATAAAGTAAAAGATTTTAAAAGATACTTTGTCTGTTCTAAGTTGTACACCTAAATCTACCTCCCTCCACTTCCCAAGGAATACTAACCACCTCCAAATCCTATAACCTCACTTTCCTAATCCTATCCTGATGCCAGCCTCTATTAAACCCCGCTCACGCCAACCCTCCCTAACTCTAACCCTCTCACTGTCTAACCCTTTAACTGTCACTTCACTCCCCCTTACTCTCTCTCTCTGAGCCTATTTACACCAAGCAGGATACGACACTTTGAAAACGTTTTGAAAACTGTCTATGGGGTGTGTCCTGGGCCCCAACAGTTGTCACTGCTTTTATAAACCGTTTTAAACTGTTTTAAACCATTTAAAAGCAGTAGTGTAGAGAGCCTCTCTCTCTTTCTCTCTCTCTTTCAAATCAACCAACCAATCAGACAATACCATTCACACAGCTCACCATTCCAACTCCCCCTTCCCAATTACTGACCATTTCCTGAAAAAGAGAAGAATGGGGCCACATCAAATCCAAAACCCTGAACCAAACACGTAAACATATACAAATATAAACAAGAACAGAGGATACCATTTTGTCACAGTCCTCATCTTTAAAGTCAGGAGTTCCATTGCAGCATCTACCTGCAGAGAACTGAACTTTCACTGGTGGTTGCTTTTTTAACATCGCATTCTGCATGCGCAGGTGCGCAGCAGCAGAGGTGTGAAGCAGCAAATACAGGTTTAAAAAAACAGATGGCGTGGAAGGGAAATGTTCACGGCCACGACAACATGAAATGGAAGACACTGGGCTTCCTCCCCACAAAATGTCTGCAGGGTCACTCCCCTCACCCTGCCCACAGCTGGCGACTCCTAGCTGGAAAAGTGACAATACTTTGAAGGTAGCACACACTTGAATCTATCCCAGAAGGAACCCGCAAGAAGATTAAAAACCATGATGAAACCAGTCTCAAGAAATCCGGAATATAATGGTAGAAATAGTGGGTTGAAGAGTGCATTGTGTGTCACGCAAGTAAGCCAGGCGTTACAATGATGAAATAAACTGCCGGCATAGATTACCCCACTGTTCTCCTTTCTCCCTCACAGCCTCACTGCAGAATTAGTTATCCTGGTAGAAACTTGCCCCATCCGGATATTTGTATGCAAAACTGTGTCTTAAATGGCCCTCAGACCACAGAGGGGGTGGGGGTGGCAGAGAGAGAGAGAGAAAGAGAGAGAGAGAGAGATGGAGAGACCTCTAGGGTCTTACTTTTTAACCTTTTAAAATGCAATACTGGGGTTTTAACTGTTTAAATATTTCCTTAAGCAGAGCAGCAATGTATTCCAGCAAGGTCTACCTCAACAGAAATTCTGTGTCACAGAGAAGCCACAATATTAGATAACCACGCACATCAAAACCAAGGAAATCGAAAAAACATGGAACAACACAAAATATCGGTCAGCAGGGGGCAGCAGGAGACAAACCTCCAACGTAGAACTTGCAGCACAAGAAGATTTCCATGAATATAATGCTTTCCTTGGAGGTTCTTGGAAGCTCTGGCCCGTTTTAGAATGTTATTGTCCAAGTTGCTCTTAGAAGTAGCAACGGAACAGAAATCTTCAAAAGACCAAGGCTGCAATCCTGTGCACACTTACTGACACGGCAGTCAGTAAGTAGGGCCTACTTCTGAGTAGATCTTCCCCACTGTGGTGAGGTGTATTCTATTTCTATATAAATCAGAATAATTGTTTTCCGACTTGCACCTAAGCATATAGATTAGCATAAGCAAATTTTATGCAAATCTGCCTTTTGCGGCAATGCATTTCCTCTTTTCTGGCAACATAGAAGTGGCCGCCCCTACTCCTGTGCCTGCAATTCACTTTGAAAAAGCCACTCACGCAGTTGCTAATTGCATGAATATAGCATCGTGTCTCATTTGGCCCCAAGAGCTTTCCAGATGATTGGTCTATGTCAACTAGTATGAAGTTATTATTCATTTGTTGCACAGGATTCAGGCATCTTACTGCAAAATAGCACTTCTGTTGCAGGTACATATTATCCACCAACACCTTCCACCCCACCCCCACCCTGCCCCATGGACTTTGATATCATGTCCATCTGAAAATGTGATTTGACCCCCAGACAGCAGGTCAATTCTTGTAAGTGCGGAATGGAATGATACTGTGCAAATGTATTGAATGCTCCCTGCAATATGGGCAGTGGCAAGCAACACAACTTTCATCCTACTCATCCTTTGGAACAAGGGTTGGGGCACAAATTCATGGGGTTGCCTAATTTCAACCTTCAAATCAATATGTGAACCAAAGCTCCGTTTGGAGGAGACCCATTGAAAATCAATGGGAATTAAATTTGCCATCTTCCATTGATTTCAGTGGGTGTGCTTTAAAGTATGACTAAATCTGGTCCCAACCAAAGATCTTGGAAGAAACAGCTGGGCCAACATTAACCAATGTAGATTTTGTATTTTAGAAGAAAAGCCCACTTTAGAAGGATATTGGTATTTAATTTTAAATTGCTACAAATACTTCGTCATTCTCAAAGTAATAGTGAGGTTCATAACAGCAGCGCAATGCGCTAGACCACCTTAATAATGGCCTTTCATCTCCCCTCCCCGCCAGGAAATAATACATCTTTGCCAAGTTCTCACAATGTCCTTCCTTCCCAGTTGTTCATATTATCTTCATCTTACTAACTGGCTTTAGTCCAGTGTCTAATCCCTGCCAAGCAGTGAAAAAGCCGTCTGACATCTGTGTCGAGCTCTAATGAAATGAGGCACAAAGCAATGAGTGTCAGAAGTAGAGAGATGATGCGGCAGACGTTGGACGGAAATGGTGTTGGAAGAACTGAGTGTTGGGGAATTCCGCAACTGAAAGGTCTTTAAGGAAGAAGAATAACTGAAGGCTAGCTATTGTTGACGGAGGAAGAAAATACGCGGAAAGGCAGCGTGTGTTGTGGTGGTGCGGTGCATGGTTTAAAAATACCAAGCAAAGACGTTTGCCCTTTGTCACCCGGCAAGACGGTTTGCTCTTATTTCACTGTTTCATTTTGTGGGAAACACAGAGCCAGTTCATGGGTTATTATTGCCAGCTCTCTTGCCAGCTGTGCCAGAAAACTGGGCCATAACCCAGTGGTAGTGTACATGCGTTCCAAGCAAAAGACCCCAAGGTTCAATCCCCGGCATTTCCAGATAGAGCTGGGAAATATCCCTGCCTGAAATCCCAGAAAGATGCTGTCCATCAGTCTAGACACGACTGAGTTGGATGGACCCATGGTGTGATGCCGTATTTCTAGCCAAGGGTTCCAGGCCCCCATTTCTGCTGCAAACGTGGGTCTGATAGGGCTGGACAAACCTGTCAGTTTCTCTATCTCTCACTTCCACATTTGCTCAATCACAAGTTGGTTCCATCCTACTTCCGCATCAATTTGCGAAAATAAATAAATAAATAGACTGGATGAAAGCACACAATATTTATTTATTTATTTATTTATTGCATTTCTAGACTGCCCAATAGCCAAAGCTCTCTGGGCGGTTTAGAAAAATTAAAATCATGAAAACCATTAAAAATATAAAACAAACAACAGTATAAAAACATAATATAAAATAGTACCGTATGAAAGCACAATCAGGATAAAAAATATTTTCTAATGCTGTACCAAATTTTTCAATTATTACATTCTTTGGCATTTTGTAGGGGGTGGAAGGGAAACGAAAACTCTGGCGAAAAAGGCTGGGAGAGGGGAGAATTTCTGAGACTTTTCACCTTGGGTTTCTACATACCTTTTTAAGTGGAGGAAGTGTTTAAGGGTTTTCTTTCTATTTTTTGAAAACACCCCCAGCACTTGCAGGAGCCCTGGGACCGATTTACACCAAGCAGGATACAACACTTTAAACCGTTTATAACAGTTATAAACCGTTATAAAGCAGTAGTGTAGATCCGCCCCTGGAGTTATTCCTGAATGCCTATTGGAGAGGGCAAAGTCACATGGTGTCCAATAGGCTCGTCCAAGTGCCAACGCTATTTAAATAAATAAATAAATAAAACCCCTAAACAACTGACTACACTATTAAAAGGTATATGGACATGCTCTCTCCCTCCCCAAGAAGAAAATTCTCTGAAATTCTTCCCCCCCCCCCTGTAAAAGGGGCAGAAAAACCAACGCTTCTTTTGCAGGGAGAGAAAAGGTTCCCGAAAATAGGGAGCAAGATTTGGCACAGCACTAACATTTTCCTGTATGCATTTCTCCTAATATACACAGCTCTCTGTGTGCAATTTTTCCTAATGTGTGTGTTTTGGGGCAAGTGATTTCCCCTAATATCTGCCTTTTGAAGCACCATTCCCCTAATGTATGCATTTGTGCTTGCAGTATCCCCTGACGTACATATTTTTGCATGTGTATTTTTTTAAAATCCAAAACAGCATTGCAAAATTATCAAAATGTGAAAGCCAAAGGCTTGGTTGGTCTGGGAATTGCAAACCTGGTCAGTTCTTACCCAAATGCAAACAGGAAAAACCTCTCTCTCATCCCTAGAGCTTGTAGCCATGACAGGGAGAAAAGGAACAAACGGGAAGGGTTAAGAACCCATCCTTTCCACTGGTACACTCTCAAAGTGCAGATGTTCATCATGACAGTCCATGCCTCCAAGGGGGGGGGGGGTGAAAGAACGCAGGCAGCTGTGTTGATCCATATCAACAAACAATTTCTAGTGTCCATGGAGGCTCCCCATGGAAGCCAGAATGCTGAAAAGGCTCTGTTCTGGCTCACGTGGAGAGCCTCCACGGATATAGGAGGAGCTCCTCTTCAGAAACAAGTGAAGGGTGACAAAGACATCAAGGGAGAGAGGTGGGGCTGGAACACTCCCTTTTATCCACATCTAGAATGCCTGAACAGGGCTATAGAGAATTAGAACTTCTCTACATGAGTGATTTATTGCCTGCTCATGATTGGCGACTCGTGGAAGTTTGCAGGTCCTTTACATGATGCTGCCAAACTCCAGGATATTTCCTGTGCCTTCCCCCAGCAATCTCTCTCTCTCTCTCTCTCTCTCTCTCTCTCTCTCTCTCTCTCTCACACACACACACACACACACACACACACACACACAAATGATCGTAGGTTTAATTCCACCGCTAGATGGTGCTCTTTCATTGGACTTTACAGAACGCTGCCCAGAGTGGGCATTTTCAATTACAATTCATGTGGTCACCATTGGTTGCCATCTCAAGGAACATGGAAAGTTCCGGGGGGGGGGGGGGGGACCTGGTAAGGATGCAGGTTTTTTTCTTTAATGTAGAGACTCCCTAAGGGCCGATCTACATACAAGGTTTGTGACGTTTTATACGGATTATGAAAACTCTTTGGGCCACATGACGCACTCCCTATAACATTGTATATCTGAGGTTTTTTAAAACTCCCTTCAGTTATATACAACGGTTTCACTTTTAATAAATCGTTTTAAGTAAAATAATGTGTCCTTCCTTACCGTTTGTGATTCCTGGGGGCAGTGCTTCGTTAACCGGCGCCCAAATGCTTAGCAGTTGATTGGTGGGGAAGAAAGAGGAAGTGGGTGAGTGAACTACAACACCCACAATGCCTAGCCCTATACTCGCTAGGGTATGACAGAGGAACCAAGGAGGAAGT
Organism: Anniella stebbinsi; assembly: GCA_029215795.1. Taxonomy (NCBI): domain Eukaryota; kingdom Metazoa; phylum Chordata; class Lepidosauria; order Squamata; family Anniellidae; genus Anniella; species Anniella stebbinsi. The sequence goes on along the minus strand of JARDYH010000002.1, from coordinate 158,689,678 downwards.
GGTGACTGAACTACAACCCCCACAATGCCTTGCCCTAAACTCATTGAAAAAACGAAAGTGAAAGAGACAGGGCACAACAGTGTGTGACCGCACACCGCTTTAAAGACTGAAGACTGTTCTCCTGTAACGTGAGTACTCAGTAATGTGGCCTAAGACGTTTTAGAACGCACCTATTTGGAACGTTTTAAAATATTATTTAAAATGTTCCAAAGGACTGTGTAGATCGGCCCCCTGTCTATTGGTGGCTACTAGTCATGATAGCTGTTTGCAGCCCCTAGATTTCGCAGGCAGTGTGCCACGGAATGCCAGTGTGGCCTCTGAGTGGCCACTGTGGGAAGCGGGAAGCTGGACTAGATGGGTTGGCTGCCTGATCCAGCAGGGCTTTGATGTTCTTAGTCAAGGAGGGGGATGGATTTTTGACACTATGACTTCTTTTCTCTTGATTGAACTCTGCAAGGAAGCAGGCATTTCAATCTCATGCTGAAGGGGAAAGTGATGTCTGAAATGAGCTGAAGGCTTCTCACAAAGTGCACAAGCTCCTTGAGTGTCACATGCCAGAGACACATCTCTGCTTGCATCCTCCTAGCAGCCATGAGAAGCAACCAGCACCTCTTAGGGAGGCCAAGGCTCATTTGCATGCAAGGGAAGACAAGGTTGACAGACCAGTGTCTTTTGAGCGATGAAGTGACACACTCTTATTTACTAGCATGCCAGCCACATGGCGACATGGAAGAGGTGGTGGCCTGGGACCCCTGCGACAGGCTGTTGGCGATATTAGGGGAGTCACACATGAAATCGTTTGGATATCATGCATAACTTTTCTGTACCAGACTAATGCAGGGAAATTCCCACTAGATTACCACCACTAAATCATAATTATAGCACTCAGTAGTGAAAACAGGTTCTCTGTTCGTCTAGCTTAGTTGGTAGACCTTTAAACAGCTATTTCCTTCCTCCCCCTCCGTTCTTCTCCCCTCGCATGGACTTTTCCTTCTGCTGCCATCTTTTGCTGTGAAGGACACAAGGTGAGAGGAAAAGAGGCATAATGGGAAAAGGACATGTGAGAACAGAAGGAATCATGAAGACGACGGCACGTTACCTGGCGGGAGCAGCAGTGGGGCGGGAGCAGCGGACTTTCAATGGCCGCCGCTGAGAAGCACTTGAGAGCGAAGGCATCGTGTGGCAGCATTCAGGGCAGGAGGCAGCCCTGTGCAGGACGGCCAGCGGAGTCTTGCATGGGCCACGGACATCATCAGCCCGTGGCTACATGGCGCGCTGCTGGCCACTCCACACCTTCCTTCCTTCCACCACACCACACCTTCTGAGAATGAGGAGAGCTCCCCAGCCATGCACCACCACCCCGACATACCTTCTCCCTCCAGCGTTAGGCAGACTTAGAGACGAATTTGCCAGATTTGACATGGATGAATGACACGTGGCGGCCTAGCCCATGCCAAACCTGGTAGACTCGGGTCTGGATTTCTCAGCCCACCTGGAACAGTTGGAAAGTGGGGACCTGGAGGTTGACTTTCAGTGGAGGAGAGAAGGCGGAAGGGCTATGCTTAACTCCTTCCCCATCAATTGTTTCTGCCCTGTTGTCTTGCGGCCCTCTCCACAAGCCCATGTTCCTCAAGATGTAGCAAATACATATCTGGAACCTTGGCAGGGAGCGGGGTGGAGAGGGTTGCGGGGGTCAGGCAGGCTGGTGAATGGTTAATCCCGGTCCTCCCACCCACTACGTTGCCCCTGGAAATCCCCCACCCTGCTGCTTCCAGCTACATGATGGTGACATTGGTGGCCAGACCAGACTCCCAGATGCTTTAGTGCCAGTTTCGTGCAATCACATCTGCCGTTCTGTTCGGTCATAAGTCATGAACCACTGATGAGCCCTCTGCGTTTGGTAAAGTTTAAGCCAGCCTTGCTCAACCACGTGCCTTCCAGTTCTTTTGGACTTCAACTCCCATCAGCCCCAGCCAGCATGACCAACAGTCAAGAATGCTGGGAATTGTAATTCACAATATGCAGAGGGCAACAGGTTGGGGAAGGCTGGTTTAAGCTGACCTAAACACTCATCCAGTGGAGGCTGGTGGCCCCTATTTCGGTGAGGCTGGCCCCCTCCACAAGAATGCGCCTTTGCGCCTGGTTCCGCGATTATGCGCATTATCGCGGAGGCGCATTTACTCACAATCCCTCTGCACGGGAGGCGGCGAGAAGCGGCGAAGCGCATTAAAAGATGCCCAAAAAGCGCTTTCCAGGTAGTTAATGCGCATAATCGCTTGTTCACACAGCGAAAATGCGCTTTAACGGCCAGAGCAAAATAAAAGTCGCTATTTAACGCGCGTTCGAAAATGCGCATTATCGGGGAGATAACGCGCCTGTACGCCCGTTTTGCGCTCCGCTCGTGTGTAGGTAAAATTTATAATGAGCCTTCAAGGCTCATTAAACGCCCCGTGTGGAGGAGGCCGCTGTGAATCCATTCTGGGTTTTAGTCACAACCAGAGAGAGCTCTAAAAACGACATCCAAGGGGCTGAGCATATTTTGGAATTAGGGTTCAGCACCTTGTACAGCTCCTTCAGAGTTCTGGCTGATTTTGACTGAACCCAGAAGGGATTCAAGACCACGCTGAAATCAGAGCCACCAGCATCCAATATACCCACCTATTGTCCCACATGTTGTAGCAGCTGGGGAGGAAGTAGAGAGAAATGGTGATATAATATCACTTTTACAAGAATCCTATGACACATATGTGCCAAATTTGAGATCAATCCCTCCTACCCTCGATTTTATATGAATTTATTAAAGACCATTTCAGTTCTGACAGATCAGAATGATAGCTCGTCATGTGCGTTCATTCAGACCTGTCAGAATGGAAATGATCTTTAAAAAATTAATATAAAATCGAGGGTTGGAGGGATCGATCTCAAATTTCATACACAGCCTTAGGCATACCCCATAAGCACTGTGACCAAGTTTCAAGCCTCTAACTTTTAAAATACAGAAGTTATAGGTATATTTATGTGGCAGTCCGATAAAATGATAAAATCACCCAAAAATTATCATTTCCGTTGATTATCATAGGTTTTTCTATTGTATCGTCATCATTAAACACATGCACGATAATGACCTTATCGTATTGTTATCATACCCAGATACAGGACTTTGCATTAAACATCTTAGTTCCTGCTCATTGTTATAGCTTAAAATGTGCATATATATATATATATATATAATATCATAGCGTAGGACTTCATAGGAAACCTAAGAGGCGTGTTTTAAAGACACATGACAAGTGGGCAGGAAAAATAAGTACGTCATGCCCTTTGTTCCGATCGTTACCATTTGGCAAGAAGATCTGTAAAAACCAACAGGACTTGCCCTGACGCCATTAGAAACAGGCGAAGCATTGTGGTGTTTTCTCTCTCTCTCTCCATCAAGCAATCGTTCCCATATGTACTTTACAGGGATTCACACTATTGGAACACAGTCAATTAAGAAAAATGCCGATTGCCTTCTGCAGATATTCCCATGGTGCCAAACTGTATGTGAAGAGATGGCAGGGAGGAGGAGGAGGAGGAGGAGGAGGAGGAGGAGGAGTGAAGGTGTAATAATTAAAAGAATTGCCACTCAATAAGTCATGGGAGCGAATGTGTCAGCTCAGCATGCTGGGGAGGTAGAATGTACCCAGCTGCTGGGAAGACTCGAGTGTGGTTCGGTCCCTGGCACCACTTGTTGGGACGAGATGAATCACAAATGCTGTGAAAGCGAGTTTCCATGCTACCATGTGCCAGATGGAGGTGGTTACTTCTCTGATTGATTGTCTCCTGGGCTTCAAAGGGGACTTCTTAGCCAGCAAAGGCTGTTGCGTTGGCACAGCCGTTTCGGGGATCAGCCATCCTTCTTTGGTCAATGCCTCCTTGGAAAAACCACCTGACCCAGCTGGGCTGGCGGGGGGGGGGGAGGAACAGGGGGACCATCCAGATAGAAGACCCAAAGGGAGCGGTGGAGAGGCAAATGACACCAACACGTGTGAACGCCTGTTACGATGAGAGGCTGCTGCGGCTGAGCATTCAACCTTGTGCTGTGCTAATGGGGGGGCGAACCAACACCAAAACGTATTCAAATTACATTCATGTGCTTCGGAAGGACTGGCGGAAAATGGGAAGCATGTGTTGTGTGTAAAGCAGCTCCACCCCCAAGTACCGAACACGAAATCTTTTCCACCTGTCCATGGAGGCATGCAACGGAAAGACGATCAGGATTGGGCTGTCCCAGTCTCCATTATATTTGGCATCCTTCAGGCCCCTTGCACTGCCCAGCAACCTCAAGTGGGAGCTTTACCATAGATCAACTGCCAATAAACTGAGTACAGCCTCCTGTGGGGAGCTAACTGCCCGTCAGATATTTGCTGGGTCCTCTGAATACAGGACAGTGCGCAAAGCTTCATTACCGAACAATGGCTTTGGCTGCCAGAGCTTACAGATTTGAATAAACAACAAATAAGCAACATCTGCTCCAGCATATGTGTATGGTGGGGAAAAAGTCACAAAATAAAAGAATTTGTAAATGCCAAAAGCAACACTAAACTGCCAGTGCTAGTGTAGAGTGAATTTTTAATTGCACATGCATACAAGGCAGGCTGTGGGTATTAGTCTCACATATGTCTGGTTGCTGCCAACCTGGGAGTATAGATGAATTTAATTAAATAAGGATTATCCCTTCTCCCCAGTACAATTACTTATTTATAACAATGATAAAATTGCCTAATAAAAAAATGTAATATTTTGTATTTTTTTTTAAACACAGACATGCGGGCAAACGCCATTGCCTGGAAACACTCTGGATTTCTTTGTAAGGCATTTAGGGATGCTTGCGGCTTGAGTGCCTTTTAGAATTAAGCCTCTGCTTCTGCTAAAGGGAAGGAAAAGACGAAAGGAGCCTTGTGAAGCTTGGCACGGTTCAACAGACAGGATCGACATGCAGGGGAAATGACAGGCGGCAACCAAGCAATGGTCTTCCACTGGTGGCGTGTGTAGGTACAAGATGTAAGCAACTGGATATGGGCAGAGGTCTGGCCCTAGAACCAAGGGACACTGGAAATCATTTCCATCAATCATTTCCATCTAATAAAATGACTGGCTAGATCTGCATTCCTGCTTTATGGAGGTATTGATGAGCACTGATAACTGTTGGGGAACAATCCACATTCCATATACCACTTTCATCGTGTTATAGCCTGCTTGTTATTCCATATTCATAATGATTTGACACAAGGTGTAGATCTGGCCTCTGTCACTGGCTGAACTCATCACTCTGAACAACTGGTCGTTCTTGCGCTGACTCAGCTGCTCTCAGATTACCTGACCCCACTTATTCGCTTGCCAGACTACTTCCCAAACCAAGCACTAGCTCCTTCCAGATGCATTGCCATTACTGGGGGAAACACCACCTATTGAATTTCCACCAGCCACGTTAATGCAGCCAAAATGATGGCAGCCTCACCATACAACCCATCTAATACTCATCTTACCATATTTACACAGCCAAATGAAAGAAAGAAAAAAAAAACCCATCTGATTGCATGCTGGTTCAATAAGGATTCGTAATGATCAAACGGCCAGAGTTGCAACCAAGAACATATTCCATATGCTCAAAGTAAGTCTCGCAAGCAGCAAATCAAGCAAGTCTAATCAGTGTTCATTCTGAGCCATAACATTAAACAGTATAAAAGCGAATGATGCAGCATTTTCTTTTCCAAACTTGTGGCCACAACTGCCTATTAGTATCAAGAGAAGCCAGCAATGGCATCAGCACCTTAGAGATCTGACAACTGACACAAATTGATGCTACCATCTAAACACTGGTCTAGCGGTTTGCACCTGAAACACTCTAGCAGCCTTCCGCAACCTGGTGCCCTCTAGACATTTTGGACTATGACTTCCATCAACTCTGGCCATAGGCCACACTGGCTGGGGATAAAGGGAGATGTGGCTCAAAATATTTGGGGGCACCAGGTCACTTGCCCCTGAACTAAGCTATCACTTGGATTGGTCAAACAAACAACATAGAGATGGTGTAGTGGCATTGTTAATAGCGTGAACTATAAGCCATAAGCACCTGGTTCAAATCTCAACCAAGAAATCTCAAGTCTACCGCAACCCGTCCGGAAAATAAGGATTTCTGTCAGGCAATTATTAAAGGCTGCAGCTTACTAAAGGTGACTCATTGAACCTCCATTTAAACCCCCTACACAGGCGCTATGAAATTGAAAGCACAGAGGCGGCACAGGGAGAAATACGCTGCTCCTGCTCCTCCCTGACTGACTCCCCCTTCCTGGCATTTCTAGAGAGACTAGAAATACACCCAACTGAATCCATATGGGAGTCCTGCATATTCAGAACAGGGATGGCCCTCATGGAGCCAACCGGACGCCGTGGTTGCAAACCCCCGCAAGCACTTGGGCACGAGCCCATCCTGGGAAAGCTCACTTCCCCCTCCTCTGCTCCGATTGGGGCTTCCAAAGCTCCCTTAATGCAAGGTTACCGATTGGAGCAAGGGGGTGAGACATGCTCTTTTGGGAGTCTCCGGAGAGTGCGCGTTCCCCCACCCCCCATGCTAATAATGTCATTAGCATGGAGGGGGAAGGGCAGGCAGTTGCAAGCACTCAGCAGAGGCTCACAAAGCCCAGCTCGTTGGGATGGACCACACGAGAGGGGCAAGTGCTCATGGGGCGTTCATAAAACCCTAAATCAGGGTTCCCAATCGCATGGAGGACTGTAAGCATGTTCAGCCCTTTTACTAATTCAATCCAATTCCACTGTCTCTAGCAAGCATCCCATCCGATAAAATGCACCTTCAAAATAGTGCAGATTAATGTACTGACTAAAGAATTCAGGATGTCAGGGAATATTTGGTTGACCAGTCAGTTTGTATCTCTAGCATTTGTATTTCTAAGGCTCTCCTGTACTGCAAATTTAGAGAGAGAGAGAGAGAGAGAGAGAGAGAGAGAGAGAGAGAACTATGATGTTTGCTAATACCCACCTGAAGTACTTTCAGGAGGATTTCCCCAGGAAGATTCATCCTCAAAGCTCTGGATCTGAAACAGGACAAACACATTCCTTGAAGCAGCTTGATATATATATCAATATTATATATTATTATTATTATTAAAAGTATATTTCTTCTCTTTAACATTAGAATTTGAAACTATAGCAACACAAAATCTTCCAGATGTTTCACTGTTGCCTCTTTTTAAAAATAGTTGAGTTTCAGAGCCCATCTACACACGCAGGATAAAATACTTTGAAAACATTTTGAAAACTGTATATGGAGTGTGTCCTGGGCCCCAACAGTTCTCAAAACTGTTATAACCCGTTTTAAACTGTTTTAAACCGTTTTAAAGCCGTAGTGTGAATAGGTTCTCACACTGTATAGAGCTTATAGTACATTTCCCTTCCATATTCCACCAGTACTGGGTCAAAACTAGGCATTGCAGTTCGGTTTTTTGTTTTTGTTTAGCAGGATTTATCTAGTTCTCATTTTCTGGACTGAGCATGGATTTGGATGCATTCTCCAGTCAAAGTCTGTACATTTCTGAGCTTCCAGTGTGATTTGTAGATCCCAAAAATTACATTCGATGGCCTGCACACGTTGAAAAATGTGCATAAAAAAAGATTGCTTTTGAAATATGCACACAAATATGCTTTAATGAATAGAAGAATGAGTAGGCTTCAAAGATGCCCACAATCGATGCATATGTCTGGAAAAATACACATGTCAGTTTTATGTTTGATGATCTATACCTGTATGAGCACTGTTACGAATTGCAATGGCCACTGGCTTGGTGCAAATAAATTTGACTTGACTTGAAAATGCACATGGAAATACACTTGCATTTTTAGGCGAAAAGAAGAAGAAAAAAACACCAAAGCTCACAATGGGAAATGAACTCAAGTCAGAACAAGCTTTGAGATGGAATTTGGTGAACTTTGGTGAGCTTGAGTTTTGCCACTTCACACTTCCCTGTGACACTCTCTCTAATAGTGCACTTAGGTGGTGAGGGCCAACAGGAATGAAGCCAATACAGGTTCACTGAGAAACAAGACGTATGTTTAGGGAATTTGAAGAAGCCCAAAAACTCTTTTAAACAACCACAACTCCATCAGCGGGCCACCTGCTGACCCCAAAAACAGTCCAATGAGGATTGAGCATCCTTAGCAGTAGCCTTTAGGGATGTCCGGATTATGTGAACTCTGCCCTGGGTGTGTTTTGTGTGCAGTTTCATTTGTCCTGGCGTCGGTTCACAGACGGAGTCAAACATTTTTATTCATTATGCAGAAAAATACCTAAATAATTCTACAAGAGGGTTCACAATGATTTGCATCGTTTATGTTAATACGTAACATTGAGTGCACTGTTCCCATTCCGTTCAACTTTTCCTCACATATTTTCCAGTCTCAGCAGAAACCTGCATATAACCCTACAAATAAATTTGCATAAATTTCAGGAAAGTAAAAAAAAAAAAAATCTGAAAGTCCACGGGCTCCATGTGGCCTGAGGAGGCTGGTCTGCAGCCCATCCTGCAGGTTGTGTTCTTAAAAGTCCAAACTCATTTTAGTCCATCTTGAATTCCTCCAGCATCCCTAGCAGTAGCCATGGCATATTGAGGGTCAGTGGCCCTTTCTACACCTGAGCATGTAAAGGGAGGGCCTGGGGGCGATCCCAGACTTACTTGCTTCTGGAATCGTCACTCAGTTTCTACACAGGAAGTGTGAAGTCCCGGAAGCAAACAGGGACATCACACTCATGGTGCCTGCCATTTTTTAAAAAAGGACAGAGCCGGGAGCTCACTTGCGCTCCAACACAGAAGTAAGTTAAAAAACAAAAAACAAACCCTGACCCTGCTCCCCCCACCCCCATTGTCTCTAGACTCCCCCTGGCCTGGCTTCTTCCCTCTTGCAGACCCCCGCTAACTGCAGGGAAGAGGGAAGAAGTGGGGACAGATGCCCACACTGCCTGCGGTCCTTGGGATCGTCCCAGGACCGCTGGAAGATTTGGGTTTTCCCAGGGTTTCTTTATCCCTGGGAAAACCCATGTCCATTCCCTCCTGCCCCCAGGAGTTCCTGTGCATCATTTGGATGCACAGGAAGCACCCAGGGACAACCCCGGGAAAAAGGCCAGTGTAGAAACAGCCAGTGTGGGGGGGGAAACAGGGTGAGGGGAATCCCCTGCTTGGGGAGAATGACTGGCTGGGACCCTGAACAGGAGCACACTTGTTTGGAGGGAAGAGACACTGCAACATTTTGTTGCAGGTCCCACTCAGGTTACCTAATGACAATCATTCAAACGTTACTGATACAATCATCCAGTTATCCAAAACTTATGAAACACCAAACTGAATGCATTCCACTAGTCATGGATTATGGAGTGCATGGTGCTTGATAATCTCTTCTCTCTCTTTCACTTTGAATGAGGTGGAAGTTGGTTCCTGCTCCCCATTCTTTATTCAAAAATATGTGTTTTGTTGACCCCCTAATGGGCCTTCATTGCAGCTGGGTTGTTTTGGACAAAGGGGAGTCACACATTTAGGATGATGGCGCTCCTGTATCCTTAATAGTTGTATAGGAGAGGGAATTTTAGCAAGTGTTGTTGGACATGCAAGCTACTACATGCTGAAATCCCCTCTTCTGCACAACTGTTAAAAAAGGTGCAGAAGTCCTGTCTTCGTGTGTGTTTGGCCACCTTGCATAGGTTGCATAGGCCTGTACCGTTCTCTTTTACAGATAATCATAGTTGATCTGCCAAAGTGGGTATGAATGTTGTTGTCTTTATGGCTTTTCCTTCACACCTGAGAGAGCATTTTGACATTACTCAGAGTGGAGGCCATGAAGATGAACAGCTGAATCAGCAGTTACTATTGCTGAGGAATCTGTCTCTTTCTGATAAATATGTCAAGGGCTGAGCCAAGACATTTTGCTGCTTGAGGTGTCTCAGCATGACCTGGGTGGGTGAGAGAGGGACCCACCCAATCAAGATACATAAGGACCAAAGCCAGGCAAGTTACCTTGACATATGAGGCAAAAAAAAAACCCCACAAGCACCTCTCCCTGGCCGTTTCTACACCTACAGCCCTTTTGCAAGGAAGGCAGGGTGATTGTGAGTTTTCCCGCTTCCGCAAACTGCACCCGTGGGGTGTACACAAGCGAAGTTTCCCACAATGACAGGAGTGCCATCGTGGGAGGCCGTATGCCCTGTGATGGCGCTTCTGCATGTGGATTGGCAGAAGTGGGTGGGGTTATGCAGATGATGTGGCCAGAGGGCTGTTTTTTCATGACTCGTGAGAATTGTGCATGAACACAAATCCACAGCAACACATGGGATGGATAGAATGTCCATCGAAAATATGATGCTGTGAAGGGGGGCAGGGTCACACCAGCCACGGACTTCGGGATTGTAGCGAGAGAGCTGAAAAAAAGTGACAAAAGCGATATTCCAGTATGACTGAGAGGTGGACCCAAGATCCCCACAGGAGCAGGTGAATGTCATGTGGCCCATAAGTGATGATTGTGATATAATCCTGCAATAAACAGCTGGTGTAGACACTCCCCCCAATCCCAGGATGTAAAAATACAATAACAACAAATTAAATAGCTAACAATTTGCTGACCTTTCAAATCTTCTGCCTGAGGCAGCCATCTCACTCTGCCTAATGGTAAGGCCGGCCTTGAAATCTCTGTCTCGATTTAAGCTGTGGTTATCTCTGTCATCCCCTTGACAGTTTCATATTCTTTTTTGTCTGTTGGGCTGAGGTCTTTCTGCCCATTTTGCTCTTTGAGACATATTCATTATCTTCCCTATCTTACAACACTGCTGAACGGGCTACAGAAAGTGAGGGCCAGAGGAATCTGACCCCAGCTACCAAGGGCTGTGGTACAACTCTCAGGTAATATTTGAATTACTGCCAAAAAGTAACAACTTTGTTTAAATGTGGAATCTAAAAGATATCTATATGTTCCTTAAGGATGAAGCAAGGTATAATGAAGGAGATACAATGCGGTCTATTGAGGACAGTGGTTTTTACTCTCACGCTGCTTGAAAATATTGTCCTCTTCAAGCCATGAGCCCATCTCTCTCTCTCTCTCTCTCTCTCTCTCTCTCTCTCTCTCTCTCTCCCCCCCCCCCATACACCTGAATCCATAATCAGCCTCAATCGGTATGCAATTAAGGATGGAAACAAACTATTAACGGTTTCATATTTCAAAGGTCACAAAACAGTAAAAGGTAATAATAACCACAACCCCAGAAGCTAGCACAGCGAACGAAGAGGTTAAAGAAACAGTTATTAAAACCTAAAGTAAAAGCATTCAATGTAGATCAACAAAATATGAGCACTGTACAAAAATACCTAGCAATGACATTTCTGCTCAGCTCTCCTGCTCTGTTACTCTACTTTAAATCTTTTAGGGCTCATGCCATGCCACACAGCTCATAGGCTGGCATCTAAAGCAAATGGTTAAAAAAAGGCAAATAGCCATTCCACTCCTAGACTTCTATTTGGTGAACAAGCTGGCAGGACTTGGAATTATCCCTTAATCCCTACTCTGCACATGACCAGAACACAGGATAGTTTCAAAATTAAGCATCTCTGAGTACACTTGGACTACAAAAGCTTGCTTCTTGGGACATGAAGAGACTGGGATGAACTATTACAGTCCTGCCTTCTATAGCCTTCTCCTCATTCCCTGCAGATACAACACTGAGATCTGTCTAAATTTGAAAGTATTCGGTTTTCACTTCCCTTCTAAAAGTTAACGAATCACACAATACACCATTTCCTATCCATGTGTAACATGTAACAGTCCATCTTACCTCTTCCATCTCAAAGGAATCTGAAGGCTTCCAGCTTAAGCCCGGTACCCTCCTGCTGAGCCTGTGGGCCAAACGCAAATTGGACTCCTTGCGTGATCTGTCTTTGGTAAGCATCTCAGAGGCGGAAGGAAGGTGGGGTTGTTTTATAGGTAGATGAGGCAACAGCCAAGATTTGTTAGCTCTGGGTTGTGGGAGATGGGATGCAGTCATGGCCACCACCTCCTCACTTGGGAACCGTTCTTCTTTCAGAGAGATCAAGGCAGTATTGTCAACCAAGCCAGTCCTGGTTGCTAGGCATGTGTCTGCATCAGAGGGGTTGTCTTTGGCCTTGAATGGGCCAGTCATTCGATAAATTTGAGGGCTGTGCATCGTTGTCTGCCTAGACACTTTTCTCAGGAGCTGACCTAGCCTTCTCCTCTTTGCCTGCGCGGCCCCCAGTTTGCCCTTCGGTGCCTCTCCTGTGCTCTTCTCCTCCTCTCGGTTCCCCTCTTCCAGCTTGTGCTGCATGGCATTGACGTCATTTAGCAACGAGGAAAACGCACTCGTCACATGATCCAGGACTTGCAATTGCCGAAAACGCCCTACAGTTTGAGAGAGATGAAAACAAACCTTGTGCATTTATTTGCTGACTTGCAGACCAAACCTGCAAAGCTTTAGTGCACTGAGGAGGGGCTGATCCGTTAAATCCCAACTCATACGTCAGTATTGTGATGTGGCTGCTGCTGTCGCAAGACCACACCCTTGCGGTCGTGTCCCATATGGTAGCGTGTGTATATATTACTATTAAGTGTAACTGTGGGAACACATGCCCTCAACGAAGGAGGGATGCATGCTGCTGCTGCTTCAAGGACCTCCATGACCCTTACGGACCAGGTTTGTCATGAGATATGTACATACAAATGTAAACTGAGCCTAAGCTGGCTATTAAAAGTGATGGATGGTGAAGTGCTCTAAAAGCTGTGATTTCCTTTAACCATGTTTCATTCCGCAAGAAAGCTCTGAAGCACACACATCAAGTTCTCCTTCACAACCTGCTCCTAGTGCTTACAATAAACCAGCGGTGGGCAGGAGGAATTAAGGAAGTTTAGAAGAGAAGAGAAAGAGGCTCAGTGTTCCTTGACAAACAGAAATGGATTCTTCATACTGAATACTACATATTAAATATGTTTTCCTGTTTGTCAGGGAACACAAAGCCTCTTTCTCCTCTATTCTAAACCTGCACATGGCTGTCGTCTTCTTACAGTTTGGGTGGATTTTCATCCACCACAGACATCGTTACTAGCAGCCTCCATATGGCATCTTCACATCACATTAAGGAGCCCTGTACATGTTAGTCTAGCCCAGCCTTCTCAAATCCAATGCCCTCCAGATGTTTTGGAATACAACTCCCATCAGTCCCAGTCAGCATGGTCAGGAAGGATGAGACTTGTAATCTAAAATATGAGGGTGGAACGATGACTTTAGAGAAGACTGCCCTAGCGGCATGGCAGTTGCTTTTCTGGGTTGTAAGCCCTGTGCAATAGGGTAACATTTAAATGACCCAACCATGGGGGCCCTTGTCTACATGATCAGTCCTTGTTTACATAGTTGTGTCATTTCAACCTCAGGCTAACTGCACAGTTTTAGGCTAAATACTAGGGGTATGCACGGACCCCCCCGGATCGGATCGGCACCCGGATCGGGACCTCCAATTTTGTCACAGATCGGATCGGACAAAATCGGAGGCCCCCCGGACCAGATCGAGTCCGATCCCGATCCAAAAATCTGAAATTTTTTGATTGGCCGCCATTTTTTTCCCCATAGACTTGCGTTGCAATGCAAGTCTATGAGGAAAAAATGACGGCGGGTGGGTGAGAGGGGGCCTAACTCCCTCCCCCCTGGAGCCATCTGCTTGTGGACGGCCCTGGCAGGTAAGCCCCCTCCCCCGCGCTCCCTACCCCCCCGGGGCTGTCCGCTTCCATCCGCTGGCGCCCGCGGGCGCCAGCGGATAGAAACGGACAGCCCCGGGGGCGGTAAGCCCCCTCCCCCCTGCCACTGCTTACCTTACAGGGACGTCTGCTCCCGTCTGGCGCCGGCTGCTACTGCCAGCGGGCTTTGCGGCCTGCTCTAGAGTGGCGCGCCGGGTGATGTCATCACCCGGCGCGCCACCCTGGAGCAGGCCGCGTAGCCTGCTGGCAGTAGCAGCCGGCGCCGGACAGGAGCAGACATCCCTGAAAGGGGAGCGCGCCGCTCTGCGCGCCCCCCTCCTCCCCTCCGCGCACCCCCTGCTTACCTTTCAGGGACGTCCACTCCCGTCCGGCGCCAGCTGCTACTGCCAGCGGGCTTTGCGGCCTGCTCTAGAGTGGCGCGCCGGGTGATGTCATCACCCGGCGCGCCTCCCTGGAGCAGGCCGCGAAGCTTGCTGGCAGTAGCAGCCAGCGCCGGACGGGAGCGGATGTCCCTGAAAGGTAAGCGCGCCGCTCCGCGCGCCCCCTCCTCCCCTCCGCGCGCCCCCCCCCCCCGCTGTCCACTTTTATCGGCGGCCGCCCGCTGGTGCCCGCCAATGGAAGCGGCGGTGGGCGCCAGCGGGCGCCCGCCGATCCGCTGATCCATCCAAACCGGATCGGAACCTTTTCGGATCGGTTCGGATTGGATCGGCCGATCCAGCTGTCGGATCGGAAATCGGATAATTTATCCGATTTCCCTCTGGATTGGATTCGGATCGTGGATCGGATCCGATCCAGTGCACATCCCTACTAAATACATAGTTGACTTCCATAGTTGACAGCCAGATCAAAGTGCAAAACTTGCCCATATTCCATTTATTTTTCTTGGTCAAGCTTTATTGTTAGTGCCAACATTGGACTGATCTACACCAAGCAGGATACAACACTTTGAAAATGTTTTGAAAACTGTATATGGAGTGTGTCCTGGGCTCCAACAGTTGTCAATACTGCTATGAACCGTTTTAAACCATTTTAAAGCAGTAGTGTAGATCCAGCCATTATATGTTTGTATTCTTGTATTTTAACTTAACCATAAACTAGGGATGTGTATCGTATCATTAAAATGTACGATAACGATACGATAGAAAAACCTACGATAATCATCGGAGACGATAATTTTTGGGCGATTTTATCGTTTTATCGGACTGCCATATAAATATACCTATAACTTCTCTATTTTAAAAGTTAGAAGCTTGAAACTTGGTCACGGTGCTTATGGGGTATGCCTAGGTATGTGTATAAAATTTGAGATCGATCCCTCCAACCCTCGATTTGAATGGCGAGCTGTCATTCTGATCTGTCAGAACGGAAACAATCTTTAAAAAAATCATATAAAATCGAGGGTTGGAGGGATCGATCTCAAATTTCATACACATACTTAGGCATACCTCATAAGCACTGTGACCAAGTTTCATGCCTCTAACATTTAAAATACAGAAGTTATAGGCATTTTTTCTTTAAAAATAGGGCTGCAAAAAATATCATTTTTTCACGATAATTATTGTGAAGATGATACGGTTCACCTACGATATGAATGAAGACGATAATTGTTTTGGTCCCAAATGACGATAACGATAAACGACGATATTTTTTGGCGTGCACACCCCTACCGTAAACTAGGTGGCCCTAAAATGGTGCTTTACAGCATCACAAGCCAAAGGGACATTTCCTTCTGTTATAGAAACTATATTTCAAATTTTATTTATTTATTTATTTATTTATTTAAATGAAGGGTGCTTTTAACCAAAAGAGGAGTCAGGGCATCTCATATATACACATATAACAGTCTGACAACTTCTTTCTCTGAGCAATTGGAAGTTTCATGAACGGCCTGTGCTATTACAGCAGCTCAGCCAGAATTTCAGAAATTCAATCGGCCTGTTCAGACAACACACTAAGCCATGATTAGCCTGCTAACCCTTCTGCAGTAAATCATGTGTTTAAACCATGGTTATGTAGCCTCCATGGTTAGGAATGGTTCACACAACATGCTAAGTCATAATGTTTAGCTCAAAATGCTTAACCATTTAGAGTGTCATCTGAACAGGGTCAATATAATCTATAGTAGGTCAGATACTAATTTCGGGTGCATCTCAAAGCAGATGCACATTACATACTTTAATCGAATGGCCCCATATAAAAAGCAACTCTGAATCAGACATCATCATCATAAAAACCCTTTAAGACAGTTAGAGTTGGCTGTTGTCCAATAATACTTTGCAATGTTTATTAACAGCAATTATAGTTGCTTTCAATGAATAGTTCACTGTATTAACCACTCGAAACCCCAGAGGCTACATTCTTGGCTTCAGAGCAACAGGAAGTCATATAAGAGAGGCAGAGAGGGCTGGTGGGAACGTGACTTCGGGAGATAAAGTAAACGACTACTTTACCGGTTGGCATACCAAACTTTCATATAGGTTTTGTTCAAGCTCATTCGAACCGTTAGGGCAAATATTGGTCTACAACTTGGCTATGAAAGACTTCCACATTTCAGTGGGATTTACTGAATGACATGTGAGCTTTTGATTGTAACTTTAGTTTTTGACCTTTCTTTTAGATCCTCTTATGGATTTCATGCGCCTGGAAAAGACAGGGTTGCTACATGTGTTGTGACTTTCACCCTTCCTGAATGTCAAAGGTGTGGCTGGCTGCCACTTTGAGAGAATCACTGGAAAGAATAAGTTGGAAATTGCTGGGATTCTCTGCTGCTGCCTTTCGTTGGGAGCAGCCAGATGCATTCCTTATGAAGACTGTTAGCGCCCCTTCAGAATGAACCCTATAAGCATGGTAGATTCAAGGGCTGCTTAAATCTCTCCATCCAAATTTCTGGCCAGATTATGGGGTTCTCCCATCTAGGTTATAGAGCGGCATGAGTGCTTTAGCAATCCAACATTCCTCCTTTTAAAAAAAAAAATAAAAAAAAAAAATCTGGATTTTGTTCAAACCACTGTGTATGAGTGGTTTGCTGCACCATGGGGCAATATGGCATTCAGATTCATTTTTGCGCAGTGATTGAATCAATGCACATCTTCTTTTAGTTTTGTTCATTAGCGTTATAGCATTCCACCTCAATAATGATTAATACTTTCCCTCTAAAGTAGTGCTATAGAGGTAGAGCACTATGCCCATATAATGCCCATTTAGTTATTTATTCTTATTTCTTAAAAAAACCTTTCTGGTCACTACCATTAACCACCTTGCTAAAATGGTGATGGCTGGAAAGAGGTCCCCCCATATATATATATATATATATATATATGATGTGGGGGACTTTCAGTATAACCATTGCGGCGGGTGGCATTTTTTACCACTTGCTTATTATTTGCTTATTGATATTTTAAATAACACTTAATCACATTTCCAGCTATACTTTTTTTAAATAACAAAATGCCACTTAAATGAAATAATGTTATAATGTCATGTCATTATAAGGCTGCAATGATATATGGGTTAGAGTTAGGGTTAGGGCTAGGTTTAGGGTTGAACTCTATTTATGAGTTAGGGTTAGTTCAAACCTAACCCTAACCCTAACCCTATATATCATTGCAGCCTTATAATGACACTATAATGGCACTCTAACATTATTTCATTTAAGTGACATTTTGTTATTTTAAAAAAGTATAGCTGGAAATGTGATTAAGTGTTATTTAAAAGACCAAATAAGCAAATAATAAGCAGGTGGTAAAAATGCCACCCACCACAACGATTATACTGAAAGTGTGCTGAGCTATGCTAGGTTCACCTGTCCAATAAGTCAGTGCCCACATCGAAGCCACACCTCTGAAGAAAAAAGGTGGAAGAGTAAGGGTAAGGACATCTGTACCTGTGGAGATTGTGTTACCCTGCCACCCTTCTCAGAAACAGCTGTCCTTTCATCAAACAAAGACAGAAACAGTTCTGGGAAAACACAGCAGGATTGCAGAAGGATGACTATATTGTGTAGTCACCCCTCACTCCACCCCACAGTAAAATGTGAGTGAATGAGCCAATGCCAATTCCTCAACAAATCCCCATCTGGGAGCTAGCCCAAGAATCATTGATACTTACCATATAAATCGGGGCTTTCTACATCCATGCGCTGTCTTTGAGCTTCAATAAAGACCCGGATGTTGATTCCTTTAGCCATGGATGCACAGCTGATGAACCGAGAAGGGATTTTAGTGCAGATGTCCGGTTCATCTCTTCCAAACCCCAAATCCAGCAGAACCTCGACTGGATCCTTTTCCCAGAAATCTAGCCATTCAGTGATGCTATGGAGAGAACAGCAACAGAAATTAACTGGGGTGCTGATATGATCTTTCATTTCGTTAATATCCCATCCTTATATTTTGCAGCTAGACAGATCTACAGTGGCTTTTGTGTAGCTAGCAAACAGGACACCAAGCAAATCTAAGGCAGCAGAGTAAAATAAAATCTTTTCTCAGAGACATAAAGTGGATATTACAGGAGTTGAACTCTATTTATATTTATTTATTTGGCCTTGTAGCTTGCATAGCTCATAGCCTGACTCTTCCCAAGGGCTCAAACCAGGTAGCAACACACATCTCTATTTTAATCATTGTTATCTACGTTGAGGATTTCAACAGCTGCCAAATTTCTTCAGTGAGAGTAGGGCTGCCTCTACACAAGAGGTTTAAAGCTCTTTCAAGTCTCATTAAAAATTTTACCTCTACATGAGCGGAGCGCAAATTGGGAGTTGAGGCGCGTTATCTATCCGATTATGCGCATTATCGAATGCGCGTTAAATAGCGAGTTTTATTTTGCTCCGGCCATTAAAGCGCATTTTGACTATGTGAACAAGCGATTCTCCGCATTAACTACTTCTAAAGCGCATTTCAAACAACTGGTAAGGCCACCAGTTGTGTGCTCAATTACCGCCTGCGTACAGTCATTTACCATAAAGCGCTTCCGAGAAGATGCGCATAATCGGAGAACCAGGCGTCAAACCGAATTCTTGTAGAGGGGGTGTAGTACAAGCTTCCACTGTGAAAAGGGAAAGTGTTCCATGTGTCCTTGGCTCTCTCTTTCATGTAGCTGAGTGAAGTTTTCCTGATTGCTGATTCTTTATCCAATTGCTAGTGATAGGGGCAAACTCTACCAGTCAGGACTGCAACAGGACTCAGGAAAACAGGATGATTGCCCCCTGCTGCCCCCCAAGCTTGGAAACATTATTTAATTTTTTGTTAAGTCCAATTCAGCCCCTGTGGTACCCCTGGTCTTGCCTCAAGTTCTGATCCCTCTGCCACCTTCTCTAGCAAGACTCCAACCCTTCCCTCTCTCCCATCTTCTTGCCTGTCTCCTGCCAAGTCTCTCCCCTCCCCAGTTCACAGACTCACCCAGCTTCTGCGCCAGTAGCATCAGCGATAGTGGAATAGAGAAAGGCCTCTTTCTCCCCCTCCCTTCTCTGGCACCAGGCACGCTACAGTGGCTTTAAGCAGGCATCAGGAGTGCTGGGAAATATCATTTCAGTGGTATGAATGACAATATCACTGGGACAGCTACATTTCCAGGCATGCTTGAGGCTTTGCTCAGAGCCTGAGCCATGTGCTAGGTGGCACAGGAGAGTGGGGGGGGGGGGCTTCCCTTCCTCCATTCCAGAGCCACTGGAGCATCAGGAAAGGGAAATGGATGGGGAAGGGAGGGCTTAGCAGAGGGTGTGGGTGGTGAGAAGATAAGAGGACCAGGACTTACATTTATCTCCAGCTCAGGTTAAAATCTGGGCCAGAGAAGAACGTTCAGGCTTGTAATGCTCTACATCTATTGAAGGCGAGCATTGCAAGTCACCAAATTATGTCACCCAGAGCATTTGGATGAATAGAAGATTTTAAAAAATGGAATACTATCTCCAGGCAGTTCCATTACATTTTCTGCAGCACAGAATGAATGTGGATAGGGAGACTATTTGGATATCTTTAGAACATTCCTAATTAGAACTAGATTAGACTCACGTTATGGGTGTGCAGGTCAGATGGAAAAGGAAGGCATCTGAATATGAAGACCTGGCATGCTTCTTAAAGCTGCCCAAATGAAACATGTTTGGAGACAGCTCTTCACTAGCTTCTAGAGTAACAATGTCAGTCATGACGATAGGCCATCACTGGTGCCCAAGAAAGAGACAGTCAAGTGAAAAGGGACCAATCCAATTCCTCAGGTGACACACACACACACACTCACGCTCAGTGGCAAAGAGCCACAGAGGAGCTTATGCGTGACCGACCGAGTGTAGACGTCTACATAAATCCACCCTGCATTTTGAGATGTGTGGCTTACAATGTAAAAGCTACAAACGTTAAAGTCCGGACCACACTGACCTTTTGGGGGCACAGGGGAGAGAGTGGGATGAGCCATCACTGTTCCATCTTGAGAGGATGGGCATTTCTGAAAACCGATGCAAGGATCTATGTATACGGTAGGGGGAAAGCAGCCATGACAGTTGTTTACACTCAAAGTCCTCTGGGATGTCATTATAATTCCTTTCTGGAGTAAACATTTGCATCTTTATTTTAGTTCAAAATGTTACTTTGTAGGAGCGCTTCAGTCGAAAGGCAGGCACGATGCTGTGGCAAACACATTTGTTCTCAGGAACAGAATGTTACAGTAGGTGTTAGAATGTAGGTGTTAGGTACCGGTAAATGCTAATTATAAAGGTGGCGGAGCTTCTTTGCTTTTGACAGATGGCATATCTTTCGGAGTCCTTGGGGAGCACACTTTCCCTAGCCACCTACCTTCCAGAAAGATATAACTGCTTTTAATAAAGCTCCACACGGAACACATACAATGAGCAGTACCGGAAGGAATGTCGTACAGTCATTTCTTTACTTTGTTGAGGTTTCTTGTGTTATTTCTTAAGTAGTTCAATGTTTTCAAGGGGCTATAAGGGGGTGGGTCTTGCTGTCCTTGAAAGCTGCCCCTCAAAATGTTCTCCATCTCTCCTCCCACTTGTATATCCACAAACAGCCAGCAGACTTCCATCCTGCTGTTGAGTACTCTGGGTGGGGAGGTGAGCCAACTTCCATAAAGCATCCCTTTGACTTAGCTACCTGCATTTCCTTGGCCACCTGAGTATACTTAGTGTGTTGGGGAAACATCATACATATATATATATATGCGAGATGGAGTAGAAGAAGCTCTCTTATGTATGCTGCTCGTTAGCTTGGGAGTGCTGAGCTGAACACTGATGGGTAAGCACATGCAGGTGAGTCTATATGGGGACACATCAACTACAGCTGTGTCCATGTGCTTTTGCCATGCAATTGTGTGCATATGTGTGTAGTGATGGACGAACCTGCGAATTCTAGTTTCTTTCCATTTCACACTTTTCCAATCTTATATTCGGTTCATCCTGAACTTTTCAGATTTTTCGGTGCGCTCCTCCTACTATGTATAGTTTCGTACACAATTTTGCCTGACATATAAATTTCTGCCTGCAATTTTCATAATATAATGCATTTTAAGTTTTATTTTTTAAAAAAATATGCATTTTTGTGTGCACATTCCCCTGATATGCACACTTTTAAAAGGGCAAATTTTGAAGGATAACTGCATCTTGGTTCACATATTGGTTGACAGGTGAGAAATTCCTCCCCCATCCTTACATGTGTGTCACATTGGGAAATGTACAAGAATACAATTCTGCTGCGATTTTGCCAGCTGGAAATGGACAGCCGGAAGAAGGGAAATGGCTGCCAGCTCTCACCGTGTACAGCCAGGTTTTTGCGGCTGTTTCCCCATGTGAGAAACTGTGGCTGCTCCCATACAGGAAAATCTGATTGTGTGGATGATTTATGTATACATTTACAAACCGCCCAATAACCCAAGTTCTCTAGGCAGTGTCCAAACTAAAAACAAAACTCAAAGAAGCAATTAATACACAAGTCAAATAAAAGCAAGATAAAGTCACCAGGAGCACATCATAAAGCCAAGAGTAAAACCAACAACAGTGATAAAACAGTGGGAAGATCTAAAAGCGCCAAAAAGAGTTTATAACCAGTCCATTTCTGACCCCCACATCCTGTTGAGACAAATGTCATGGAGTGCAGTAGTCACTTAACCTTCTTGCTCCTAGTTTTTATTAGCATGAAAAATTTGTCCATATTTTAGCATGAATACTTTACATTTACACCCACATACAATGCTGGCTAATTATACCTAGCACATTAAGCTTAATACTAGGACAATTTAGATGCCATCATGAAGCTAGCAAATATTCTTCCTGCCATCCCACAGTTAAGACATAAAGATTTTCTCTGCATAATTAACTATATTGCCTATCTGGAATTTTGAAACGCAGACGTGCATGGTTCACATCATGCATCTAAACACAATGCGTAAACCTACCGCATATAGTTTTGCACAGTCATTTGAACCATTCCTGATGGAGGTGAAAAAGCTGCAAAAAATGCAAATCGTTGATTTTTTTAAACTGTCAAACACTCAGAAATATTGTTAAACCATTAAAAAAAAAGTTTTGGACGTCATGGCATGACCAACCATATTTTTGAAAAGGGGGCAAAGGTGTGGCAATACTCATTTATTCAAAGCAAACAAAGTCAGCTCTGAGCCCATCTAGCTTATTTACTAGTGGTGGGTGGGGATGCGCAATGGAGGAGCCACAGGTTACTTCAGATCCCAACCTCTCTTCTTCCCTCCCCACCCACCAGCACATCCCCTTTTCTTCTGATGTCTCTTAGAAGGCCACAGTTGTGACTTCCGTGGCAGTTGGGAGTGGACGGAGGAGAGAAGATTTGTGATCGGGTCCTCCTTCTCCACATGTGCATCTCCATCTACCTGCACAGAGGAGGGGATACGCAGGATCTTGGGGCACCGAAGACGCTGTCTAGGAGCCACAGAATAGCTTTCTTAATAAATACTAACAATTAGTATATAAAATGTTATTATATATAACTGTATTATGAATAAAACTGTAGCATTTTGAATGACTGCACACCTTCTTCACCGCAGTAAATAATGCTTTGTATCTGAAGGCTATCTATTTGCAATCTAAACTGACATTGTAAAGTAATGCCCAAAGATCGAGTATCAAAGAGTGAGATATATAGATATATATATAGATATATAGATATATTTACACACACACACACACACACACACACACACACACATGCAGAAAAGGGGAAATGGAATGTGAGGGGAAAGCAGTTTGATTTATGTTATAAGTGGGATGGAAACTAGTTACAGAGCCATCAATTTAATACTCTGTCTTCATAATTTATTCCATTTTGCCCTCTGCCCTTGTGAACTCTGCTCTTTTAAATTACTTTTCTAAAGAGTCGGTGTTAGTCTGATTCAGCAAATGTTTATTTTGTGAAGGATTTCTATTGACCTACTTTGCACACCCTCTGTATCCCATAATATTGTCAAATACAATGCAAGTATTGTCTTACCTGCAGCTTTGTCTCTGTTTTCCTGTAAATCTTTGCTTGCAGATAAGCTGTTGAAATAAGGGTGGGGGAAGGGTAGTTGTTGTCCAAGAGAAAAAATTAAATATCCAGAACTCTCATCCACTTATTTGCAAAACAGATGTGACAAAGGCTCTGTCTAACAGAAGAGATTTGTCCTAATTGCTTAGCAAATGCACTGGGGCCTGGCATTGTTGTTCTATATCCTTTTCTTAGCTAGCCTAACATTTTACAATCCTAGTTCATGGATAATCATTACGACAGAAAATGTACCTATTTGGGCTGCATACTAATAAAGGTTTAATAATAAAATAAAAAAACGTTGCTGGTTTTTAGGGATAGAGCAGAATTTTGGAAAGGTGTGTAATTGGAAACAAACTCCCCCAGTTCAGAAATCCCTGAGCCATCATGAGTTGAATACAAACCCCATCCACAGTTTCCCTCTCAGCTCACGAAGGCACCAGTGCCCCTTTCTACCAATATCCCTCCTTCCCAAGTGGCTAAAGCCCAGCATCAAAGCTGACGTTCCGGCAGTTTCTGCATTCCAGAAACAGCTTAGCTCTAAGCTGTTGGTTCTAAGCTGTTTCTGCATGCTAAGATGTTCCTGCTAATACGAACTGTGGGAGGGGCGGATTCAGACTCCTTGATAAAGGTAAATAAAACATATTTCTCTAAGTTAAGTTGAGAATAGTTTCCAAGACTTCTTACTCTACAAAAGGGGTTGGCAAATTTGGGAAGTACAAGGGACACGTTTTGACACCGCCCCCCAGACCGCCCCCCACAACGGACCACACTCCTGCTGCTGCTACCACACCACCAATTTTCATCAGCAAGCCGCTACAGAGGGATAAAACTGACCAATTTGGCTTGTTTTCAAATTTCCAGATCTCTTCAATCTCCTGGGCCATTT
The DNA here is from genome assembly GCA_029215795.1 of Anniella stebbinsi. Taxonomy (NCBI): domain Eukaryota; kingdom Metazoa; phylum Chordata; class Lepidosauria; order Squamata; family Anniellidae; genus Anniella; species Anniella stebbinsi. The sequence continues at coordinate 158,665,495 of JARDYH010000002.1, read as the reverse complement.
TTCCCCATGATGAGGGAAGGAGCAGCAGGGGTTGTACTGGGGATGGTGAGGGCCACATGCAGCCCACAGCCTTCCCACCTCTGCTCTACACCGGACACTTCATGGCACTGAGTCAAATGCCCCACTCCCATTTTGCTGCCCTGTCGCAAAATTAGTTTCATCGATTTGGGAGACAGAAACAACTTATCAGCAAAATGGTGGAAGACGGGCACTTACCAGTGATAGCAAGAAGAACTCTTACCAAGATAGTATTTTTTAAAAAACAAACAAACCCAGAATCTAACTTTAAGCCTATTTACACACGCAGGATAAAACACTTTGAAAACACTTTGAAAACTGTATATGGAGTGTGTCCTTGGCCCCAACAGTTTTCAAAACTGTTATAAACCGTTTTAAGCCGTTTTAAAGCAGTAGTGCAGATAGGCTCTGAGATGCCACGTTATCATAGTGCTGGCAGCCACTGGGTCGAAGAGGTCTCCTTGCTTCTGCAGAACTAGCCATGGAAACGGCAAAGAAATGGGAGCAATATCATGCCCTTTCTTTGTCCTTTACCTCCCCCAAATGCAAGCTGAAAGTTTCCACCTGAGAACTTTCAGCTTAGCCCTAGTTTCCTGAACATGCCTGGCGCATTACTGGTCTTGGGAAGTGTGTGTGTGCAATTTTTTTAAAAATCCTCCTGACTCATTTATTAGGAGGAATAATAATAAATAAACTACAATTCCCAGAGCTTCTGTCAATAATGAAGGGTTTATGCCACCTTGAGCACCATTTTGGGGGGGGGGGGTGAAAAGGTAGGGCATAAATCAAATCAAATGAATGCATAAAGTCTGTTCAGGAGCTGGCATGTTAATGTTTCCACTGCCACGTTTGCCATTTTATGAAATTATCCAGTAAGGGCACAGTGATGCTAAGCTGTGGACCCTAGTAGCCTCTGGTGAACTGTCTCTGAAGCCGCTGGTGATGAGATCACATCACAGATTTTCTAAAACATTATGAGGACAGGAGAGGGAACTATACGAGGAGATACTGATTTGAGCCCACAATCTTCATCATATTTCCTCCTCCAGAACATATATATTTTGATTCAGCCAACTGCCTACCTATCCTGCCCAGATATTGGACCATCCCATCCCATCACTGCATCCTGCCCCACCCTGGCTTATTTAAGCCATGCTGAATTGTGGCACATGCTGATGGCCATTTTGAATATTCAACTGAGGGGTTGCCATCGGTTGACCTATTATCCAAACCTGTCTGTTAGGGGTTGTTTGAGGGTAATTTGAGGGGAACAGACTATGGGTTGTTTGAGGATTATTTAACCCTCAAATAACTCATGCTGCCAGGGTTTAGACGTCACAATAAACTATGGCTACCTCATGCTGGGGTTTGAATATTCAAAATGGCCACTCCTATATGCTGCAACCCACAGTGACTTAAATAAGTAAGTGGCGGTGAGCTGCGGTAATCGTGCAAACCCATTCACTGTGAAATCTGATTGTTAGCCGCTCTCAATGGCCCTTCACAAGCTGGCTATATGAGATTCATTAAATGTAGTTTGTGAATATTGAACATGAGTTTTATATATTCAAAACCTATGCTGTTTCAGTGAAAAAGATATAATTAAATGAACGTCTCCCAGTAAAAGTCTGAAGGCAGAAAACAGCAGCTCCAATGAGCAACAAGTATATTTTATTTTGGGAGGAAGAGGGTGGGGGTTAAAACTTCACAGACTCTGAGCAACTGATACTGATGATGTTGGAGTGGATATGCTATTTCCAAACAAACCTGTAAATCCACGATACTTCCTTACTCACCCTAGGGCAGCTCTACTTTTTGGCTCCCCAATGTTAAACGTATTTAGACCTAATATTTGCTTGAGTTTACATATTCTGTATTGGAGTTCTTTCCAATAAAGCATGCTAAGGATCTCAGTACTAGAGGCACAGTTGGCTCCTAACACTGAAACAATATATGCCAACAATAAGAGTACATAATTACAAAGGTTTTTATACTTGCTCAGGCTATTCAGAATTGCTCATACTTACTAGAAACCAGAGTCCATCCAGTTGCAAAGATTTTCTTCATTGGGGTCAACTAAAATGAGACAATATGATTTATTTATCTGTCTATCCATCCATCCATCCCACCCTTTCCCCAGGGAGCTAAGAGTGACATTTAAGAGAGCCGTGAAGACTGATCTCTTCCGGAAGGCCTACCCAGTTGTTTTTAATAATGTATTAGTTTTTATTTGGTTTTACTTGTTTTAAAAGTTTTATCTATTTTATGGTCCTTGTATTTATATTTCTTGTTGTTCCTTGCCTCGATCCGGAGGGAGAGGGCGGGTTAGAAATAAATAAATAAATAAATTATTATTATTATTATTATTATTATCATCATTATTATTACATGGCTCTTTCTCCCCCTCCGTTTTATCCACACAACAACCCTGCAAAGCAGCTTAGGCTGAGAGAGAATTACTGGCCCAAGGTAGTGAAGTATGAGATTTCATTTCTGATTGCAAATCATGCAAACATTTCCCATTCGCATGCCTAAACTCAAACACTATTACGAGTGGGTTTCAAGAAATCCGCAAATTCCTGAATTTATTATCACATTTGACACACCTATATATACGCACATTTTCAGGCTTTATTTAGTCCATAGTGGGATGGGTTCACTTTGAAAAAGACACACTGAAATTGCAGTTTTCCATTCAAACTGTGCACTTTTCCCATTCAAAAGGTTCCGTGTGGAAAAGCTGTGTGTCCCCACTCCTAACTGGCTAGAAAGCTACCAAATTAGTCAAAACTGATCATGAGATTTTCATTTTTACTAGTACATTTTTACTAGTACTCATTTTTACTAGTACAAATCGTTGAGTTTACAAATCGTTGAGTTTACAAATCGTTGAGTTCTGCCATGGTATTCAGGGCAGAACCACCAGGAAGAAGATAATATGAAAGAGAAGAATAGAACGGGGCAGGAAGTTATGGGAAATTCAACATTAACAAGTGACTGAAACACCAAATGCAAACTTGGCCACGATTCATTATAGCAGCTCAAACAATTAAAAAAAATCTTGTGGTACTTTAAAGACTTAATAAAATTATTCCAGCATAAACTTTCATGAACTATAGAACACTTCATCTGATGTGGCAACTTAGTGTGTTCACGTAGGAGTTCACCATGGCCAGCTGGAGCCCCATGCTGGGACATAAATTGTGGCCTGTTGTCTATGGAATTGTTTTAATTTCACGATGGTACAGCCTACAGCCACACAATAAAACTCTACTACTGCTACCACTGGTATGGCCTTTTTTATATGTGGATTGTGTACCCCCTTCTAAGCCTTAACATAAACTAGGGTTGTCGGAAGAATCTGGTTTTGCCAGCTTGGTCCCCCGGACTCTGGCTCGCTTGTGTGTGAGATGGCCTGACTCAACACAGGTTACATATTTCTCCCTTTGCTGCTCTGTGCAGAAGTATCTTTTTCTCCCTGCCCGGGAGGGGGAAAAAATCATTTGCTCACAGCAGCTACATGTTCCGGTGGGGAGCTTGGGGGAAATCCGTCGAGCCCCTAACATAAACTCGCAAGGCATTAGCAAGCCAGAGGGCAAAGGGGGAAGCTACTGCCTATACTCCAAGGATTGAAGCAGTACACAATAGAAGCCACTGAGGAGAAGGCCCTAATGTTTCAGGGAGGCAAAAAAGAACCCAAACATACATGAGATCTTAGCAGCAGCATAGAGAAGGCATCCAGCGGACTTAGAGATGGTGGGCATAATACAAATATGGACAAGCAGCAACAGCTCATTGGGATCTCAACACCAGGGCTCATGCAGAAGAATGAAGGAAAGGGGACATGGACAGGAAAGTCAGGATGAGATGGTTGGCTAGCATGGATCTGGAAATGGGAAGAAGACACCACCAGTCCTCCCTAGGGTAGATGGATAAGAAGGGATTCCATGAGTCCGTTGATTGCAGAGGAGAGTTTTAAATCATATATTTCCTGGAGTTCCAAAATGGCCTAAGCTAGTTCTGCCTAACCTTACCAAGAGGTGAGTTAGTCTGGAGCAATAAGGGGTGCTCAAGATATAATGTTTTCTGATAAATCAGATCTCTGCTGATCTACATCCATAAGGAGAGGGAGTCAGTCCCTGTGCCAGTTGCTGCTAGTTCTCTCACATAGGTGGGATCTTCAAGTGCACCAAAACAGCAATGGGAAAGAGGAGCCATTTCAAGCAGCAGAAAATACACCTTCTCTAAGCAAGGTATCATCAAGTCGGCTTTTACAACACAATAAATTAAAAGAAATATAGAGAGGAGGAAAGATACTGATGTACTTAAACACCTCTTAGAATTTCTTACCAAGGTGTGAAATAGAAAGAGGGTGGTCAGCTGTTGCTTTGGGAACTGGAAAATCTTCATCCAATTGGGTCCATGACATTCTGGTTGACAAAAGGAGGCCTCTCTTCTTTTTTTCAGTGATAATATTGGTTCCATGATGATGGGACACTGAGGACATCTCAGTGTACAAATGTGAAGGCTTGCGAAAAGAAGGAACAAAGGTCACCTTTATGTAATTCATGAATGTTCGACCATTTGAGATAAGGCTGGTGTGAAAAATCTCTGTCTAGCAGTGGAAAGGAAGGATCCACTTGAGCATAAAAGAGTAAAGCCTGCTCTAGGTCACATGGGAGGATAAAAGGGGCAAGGGAAAGAAGGCAATGTATTTTAGGGACATTTATTGTTGTTTTTCTTTTTTGTGTCTCGTGCAATTTATGGCATTGTTATTGACACAAGTCAAACAAGTACCCTCTTCTTTTTTTGAAGCATGAATTTCTAGCATACAGGCTAATTTAACTGTTTAAACAATATTTTGATTATATGAACTCAGAGGGATGGATCCAGATTTAATCAAACTTAGAGTAGCCTCATTGCATTCATACAGTAGATTAAAGGTGCGGAACCATTTTCAAAATGAGGGCAAAATTCATCCCAGGCCAGGACATTGCGGGGCGGCACAACCCAGAATGTCCAGGGCCACTGCCCAGTATGCGGGACAATGCTGGTATGTGTGCCCCTCACATTTTCACACAACCTATTTCTTCCCAGACACACTTACCCCATCTCAAGCCCCACTTTCTCAGCTGATACATACAAAAAAGCTGAGGGGGGTCATTTCCACTGCCCCAGCACTGAGATAGGAGCTTCTATCAGTGTTGGGGTAGGAAAAGCGGTTTCAGGGATAAACCTTTCCCCCTAGTCACAGTGCTAAGAGAGAAACAAGGTCTTATATCTGATCTGCTGCATAAGCCCTTTACTCTCTTGGCGATGGGGTAGAGAAAGGAGCAAGGCCTGGGGAAGAAGCTTGGAGGGCCAATGAGGACCTTCCCCATGGCCCATAGATTCCTCATACCTGGTGTAAACCCATTCAATGTATCTACTCTAATTATGACTAAGTCTGGATCTAACCCATTGTGTACAGTAGAAGTGGGGAACCCTCCAGAAGTTGTTTGACTCCACCTTCCATCAATCCCAATCAACATGCTAATGATCAAGGATGATGGGAATTGTTGGATTGCAACTTTTGGAGGGTCACCAGTTCCCCACCCCTGGTGTAGAACCCCTTCTATGGTGCAGAAGACAGGACCCTGAAGAACATTCCCTTGTGGCTTGAACCATAGGGAAAGCAACTGCCTCTTGCTCCTGAAGCTGGCTGATAATCAGAGGAACGATTAAAATCTCACCCCATCCACTTAATTCCTACCGCCTTGAAAGCTGGATGAGATTAAAAAGCTCTTACACCACTGGAACACATTTCTAGGAAAAGAGTGTCCCTTCGTGGTGATGGGATGGCCACACCAGTTCTCTGGGCTGATTCAGAAATATCAACATAATGTTAAAAACCCTTAAAGGGGTCTCTGGGCCAAGGATGTGCAAACCAGCAAAACTTGGGCTCGCTCCAAATCCCATCTTGAAGCTCATTCTGACTCAAATCTGTATCAGACTGGGAGCTTTGTTCTTTCTTCTTGTTGCATGAAAATCCATCCGTATTCTCGTGTCGATTTTCCCAAATGGACGCATCAATTGTGCGTGTTTTTGAAATGTACCCATTCTTCTCTGATTGATTAAAGAGTACTTATGTGCATTGTTCAAAAGTACGCATTTTTTCACATGTGCTTTTCAAATGTATGAATTCTGTCAAACATTTTTTGGGGGGTCTACGAATCACCTTGCAAGCTCGAAATGTACAGACTGCAACCACAGATTGATTCTGGGTCCGAATCTGTGTTGGATCTGAAAGGTGTGAACTGGGTAAATGCTGATCAAAAACAAACTGAAATGAATTTCTCATTCCTAACCATGGTAGCTTCATAACCACGGTTTAAACATGCTTACTAACCATTTGCTCGCTAACCGTTTGACCAGATACAAAAGAGAGCAAGGCTCCTGTACCTTTAACTGTTGTACAGAAAAGGGAATTTCAGCAGGTGTTATTTCAGTCATGCAGCACCTGGGGAAATTTTCTCTTCATCACAACAGTTAAAGCTGCAGGAGCCCTGCCCTCTTTTGTATCTGGTCAAACGGTTAGTGAGCAAACAGTTAGTGAGTATGTTTAAACCGTGGTTATGAATGATTCACATAACACTAGGGTGACCATATGAAAAGGAGGACAGGGCTCCTGTATCTTTAACAGTTGCAAAGGACAGGGAATTTCAGCAGGTGTTGTTTGTATGCATATATAACCTGGTGAAATTCCCTCTTCATTACAACAATTAAAGCTGCAGGAGCCCTGTCTCTTGACCATGTACAAAAGAGGGCAGGGCTTCTGCAGCTTTAACTTTGTGATGAAGAGGGAATTTCACCATGTTCTGCTTATATACAAATGACATCTGCTGAAATTCTCTTTTCTATGAAACTGTTAAAGATACAGGAGCCCTGTCCTCCTTTTCATATGGTCAGCCTACATAACACAGTAAGCCATGGTTCACATGACACGCTAAGCCATAATGGTTAGCTTAAAATACTTAACTACCATGGCTTAGCATGTTGTCCGAGCAGGGTCAATGTTAGTGCTTTGGATACAATGGCAAACTGTGGTTTGTTGAAAACTAAGACAGAAGGCTGCATCCCAGGCTCCTCAAGGGCTCGTTCATGTTGCATCAAACCAAAGGCCAGTGTAATGGCTGAACCAGCCCAATGTTAAATTAGAAACAAAAATGCCTTTCTATATAAGAAGCCCCTCAATCTCAAAAGCAGGACAAAAGGGCTGGTGGGGGGCGGGAGAATTAAGCCTCTGGCCCCAACCAGAATGAGGGAGAGATGCAATAGCTTCAGTAAAAGTAACAATGTAAATGTGATAACACCGAGAACAGGGATGGACCACTTCAGAGGGGTCGTGTCTCTCCTCCAACACAGCCACTGCTGTAACTGAAAGAGATCACACCATTACCAGACGTGGCCACGTGGCTGCATTCACAGCATAACTGCCCTCTCTCCCCAGCCTGCTAAACAACTGTCTGGTGGGCTGCGGGAGGGGGAGTGCAATTCTGCTGGGGGGGGGGGGGGAAATGGTGTTCCTCATGTGACTTGTTCCCCAGCAGAATTGCTGGGGATCTGGCTGCATGGCTGACGTGGGGAGCCATGGCACAGAGGTTGTGGACCCAGTGGGGGCCACAAAAGTCCCCTGGGGAGTGCATGTGGACTGTGGCCCATGCGTTGCCCACCCCAACCTAGAATAACAGGAGTTTTAGAAATGTGGAAAAGAGGCAGAATGATACCATCAGTCTGAATAGCCAGCTATCTAATGGAGAATTCACACAACCATGGAAGGACGCCAAAATGCTGTGTGGCTGCCTGCATTTTAATAACCCTGTACCATCTCAGTATCACTGGAAGCTTGTGTGGCAGTGGCACATAAAATCTTTATGTGCACTGAAAAATAGATTATGTACAAACTCAATCCACGCATTGGATTGTGTGAATCAGTCCTGAAACTGCCGCTGTACATCTTAATAACACTGACGGTGATGAGGGTGCGTAGGTTTTAGGGGAAGAGATCAGTGGAAATAATAGTAATCTTAGCATGTCAGAGGCAATAGCAAAGAAGATTTTTGAAAAATGAAAAACGTTTTAAATCCCCATAATTCTTGGCCACTGACCATACTGGCTGGAACTGATAGGAGTTATAGTCCAAAATATCAGGAGGACACCCTGTTTGTCTCCCCCTGATTTAGAACGTGCAAATAATAATAATATTATGCCTACGATACTAATGGCGTAAGATGCTCAAGCACTTTGGGGCAGAGGTTGGTCTATTTCTGGTAAGCATCCAGATAAAAAGAGATTGGCTATCTTTCCTGAGACAGCACCAGTGTAGGCTAGATTTGATCCAATGTTAATAGCAAAATCCCTATTGCCAAGGTATCATTTTCACTTTAGACCATGAACCTTAATTTATGAGAACCAAATCCTCCAAAAATCAGACATTGGACATCAGAGAATGTTGCTATTCTTTATTTATTCTTTTTTTAAAAAGTGGTTTGTAGAAATAAGAGGCGATCCACATGGAAAATGATATAAAAATCCCCGGCATATGCAGGCATAAGATAAAAACATAAAGCCATAAAGGCCCTGTAATCCTATATGAGCCAAAATCATAAAAAAATATGAATATGAGCAGCTGGAGTTAGAAAAGCAAGACTGGGAATTGCATTTTTTTAAAAACTTAACTGGCAACTTATTGCTCCAAGAGAGTAAAACTGTGAAAGCGCTGCCAGAGGCCCTAATTTCAGAAGGGGGGGGGCGGCACTCACAGTGTGCTGTACTCTATTAGAGAAAGGTGCTTGTGTATAGGGCAAATGCATTAAGAAGGTTATTGGCTCACCTTCATATAAGCAGAAGTTCCTGGAAGATGAAAATGGAGTCATCTAAAAGACCAATGGCTCAATCCCAAGACTTGCTGCTTCAAAAGGGGCCTATACCAGAACTGCATTGCACAATGTAAAATTGTGGGGACCCATTCCGATGGCATCATGGGTATATTCACTATTTTAGGAAGGCATTCACAATAGATATTGTGAAATACATAATGCAGTACATTATCCATACAGTCCTATGGATCATTCATGGTGGGTGGGATTGGATGGGGAGAGGGAGGGAGGAGCTTTCTATCTCCCCTCCTTTGCCCTCCAGATAGAATAGTAGAGTTGGAAGGGGCCTATAAGGCCATCAAGTCCAACCCCCTGCTCAATGCAGGAATCCACATTAAAGCATGCCTTACAGGTCCAACTGCATCTTGAATGCCTCTAGTGTGGGAGAGCCCACGTCCTACCTAGGTAATTGGTTCCATTGTCATACTGCTCTAACAACCAGTAAGTTTTTCCTGCTGTTCAGCTGGAATCTGGCTTTCTGTAATTTAAGTCCATTATTCTATGTCCTGCACTCTGGGATGATCGAAGAAGAGATCCTGGCCCTCCTCCGTGTGACAATCTTTCAAGTACTTGAAGAGTGTGATCATGTCTCTCTTCTCAAGGCTAAATGTATGTTCACTAGGAGGATCATCTGTGAGAAGCTTTTATTGATGACACTGTAGAGCAGCCTTACTGAACCTGGTACCCTCCAGAAGTTTTGGACTTCAACTCCCATCAACTCTAGCCAGCATGGCCAAGTATCTGGAATGCTGTGAGCTGTAGTCCCAAACATCTGGAGGGCACCAAGTTAGAGAAGGCTGCTGTAGAAGGACCCAGTAAAACAGGAGTGGGCAAACCTTTGGGCCTGTGGACACATCTGGAAGTTTGAAAAACTGTCCTGGGCACAACCATAAAATGGCTACCATGGGTGGGCATGGCTAGTCACAGAGGACATATCACCTGCCCAGAGGCTTCTACTTTGCTTTGAAATAATCCCAGCTGCCAGTAAGAAAATATATATTAAAACTATTTTTTATATAAGAATTGGAAGGAGTAGGGTGTCTGGGGGCACATTGATATCTGTGAGCCCCATGTTGCCCACCCGTGCAGTAGACCTTGCTGATGGTGCCTCAAACTCCCAAAGGCCAGGGATTTCCTAGGCTGGGGAAGTTCATGGTAGCATCGGGTCCCCCAGCAAGTCGACTCCTTGGAGGCAACTCAACGGCCGCTTTAGTGGTTGCTGCTGCCACAGTCCTTTCAGCCCAGAAATTCTCAAGGCTGCTGTGGTCCATGTGCCTTCCTTCCTCCCCAAAGAGAAGGTGGCTACGTGAGCCACATGGTGGTGGGCAGTTACATAAGCAGGGATAAGGCACGGGTGCAGCCACTCCCAGTTTGACAGGATTGGGTGGTTCTGTTAACATTTGCACACAACAGCCCTGTAAACAGGCAGGAGCCTGTAAAGCCAACTACAAATCTGTGCCCTTTGTGGGGTGGATTTCCTTGTGGTACGTATAAAAGAGACCCAATGCCATTCGAAAGCCTACTATTGTTCTTGAGGACACAGTCCATATACTTCTCATCGTGATATGATCCAAATTTCCTTTTATATGACGCCAATTGATGATGAGGCAAATAGTTCAAAAGGGGCTGGTCCAAACCAAAAGTTGCCCATTTGCTTTCATAAATAGCTGGGGTGGGAGGGAAGGGGGAGAGAAAAAGAAAGCCACAGTGTCCAGAAGGCCATTTCCTTGCTCAGCGCAAGCATTTTCACACTGCCCTGCTGAAATGTACTTGTTGCCAGAAAAGGGTTCTCTTTCCATGGGCACAGGGCCAATGTAGGAATCAAACTTTTGCAGAAATGTACAGGTTCTGGATACAGGTGGGAAATTGCATGTTGGAATGTTTCTTAATCGAAAAGACACCGTTTTACTGTCATAATTTGGTTTTAAAGATTTTAATTCTGTATTTGGGTTCCTCCCTTGCTTTAATTGTTCACTGCTTGAGAATTTTATTGGATATAGAGCAGTATATAAATCTCATTGTTTGTTCAGTGCAATGGGCTATCCTATATTATGCTATTGGGATAATTTAGGGTGACCATATGGAAAGGAGGACAGGGATCCTGTATCTTTAACAGTTGCATAGAAAATGGAATTTCAGCAGGTGTCATTTGTAGGCATGCAGCACCTGGTGAAGTTCCCTCTTCATCACCACGGTTAAAGCTGCAGGAGTTATACTAGAGTGACCAGGTACAAAAGAGGGCAGGGCTCCTGCAGCTTTCACTGTTGTGATGAAGAGAGAGTTTCACCAGGAGCTGCATGCATACAAACGACAACAACCTACTGTTGTCATATTGAGTGGTGCAATGCCTTGAGGAAAAACTGGCGGAATACCTTGTGCAACAATTTGCAAAATGCTTTGTGCAAAGCTTTGCAGAATATAAAAAGAATTTAAATGCAAAATGGAAGGTCAAACCATACAATGAAAAGCAACATAAAATATGACAATCAAAGTTACCGCTAGGGAAGGGGGAGAATTTTGCTGAGTTTGCAGTTTGTACAAACTTACCAAATCCACGCTTCCCAAAACAGTATGTGAACTGGAATGCAGTTATCCTCTGGTATTCGTACTGCTCTGGATTTTGCAATGTAGTTCTCTGAAAAACAAAAATAGAGAAAAGTGTATACAAAAAATGAAAATACTGTGGAAAATCCACAAAATGCATATATTATGGAAATAAACATATAAAAGGCATTGTATGAGGGGAAACTGCTTGCAAAAAATGAATATATTAGGCAAAGTGTGTGCAAAAATACACGTATTAGGAGGAATGCATACGAAAGTGCATATGAATTTCTGTGCAGACATTAAAAAAAGGGATGTGGAAATGGGATGGAAGAAAACTGAAATTTAGAAAAATGAGAAACTGAGAGAAACAGAAATTGACTTTTGTCCATCCATATTCATAGGGTTTTAACAATCAACAATAAGAAATCCAGACTTTGATTAAAAACGTTATTATATGCTGTCAAATGCCTGAGAATAGAGGAAGATCTTAACTTTGCACCAAAAATATAACAATGATGGTTCCTGGTGGGCCTTGCTGGAGATATCATTCCATAACCAGGGGGCCACTACCAAGAAGGCCTTCTCCCTTGTTGCCACCTTCCGAGCCTCCTTATATGAGGAGCATAGGTTCATGCTGGGAGAGGCACTCCATTGCATTCCTGAGCCATTTAAGGCTTTAAAGCTCATAAATAGCATCTTGAATTGGGCTCAGAAACATACAGACAATTCGTTCAAGCAGGCCAGTTTGGAACTTTTTGTCCATGTTATCAATCTGGTTACCACATTTTGCATATGTTGAAGAACCATCTTCAAGGGTAGCCCTACACAGAGTGCAGTGCAGTAATTTAACATGGTTAACAAAGCATAGACGACTGAAGCCAGGTTCTCCCTGTCTGGGCAGGAATGTAGTTGGGTCACCAGCCAAAGCTGGTGGAAGGCACTCAAGTGATGAACCAAATACATATGCTCCTTCAAGGGGAGTGCAACCCCATCCAGAACAGCTTGAGCACCCTCTATCTGGTCAGAAGAACCTCTTACTAACAGCATTTCAGTCTCGTCTGGATTCAGCTTCAGTTTATTAGCCCTCATCCAGTCCATTGTCACAGCAGGGCATAAACTGTTTTGCGATTTCTTCACACAGTTTACATACATATCAATGGGAGGCAAACCTATCAGACACCTGATATCCATTAATCTGAGCCCATGATTAACATTTGTGTCTGATAGCACAGGAAGACCCCTGATATAGCCAGCCAGGGACCCATATCAGAAAGCATGGCCTCCGGATTGAGACAATGTCTGGAGGGGTGGCTGGATCAATCTATGACAGTACAAGCAGCTACCTTATAGCACCTTAAAGATGACCTTAAATTGATTTTTAAGAGTAACCCCCCCCTTTTTTTTTTTTGCATGGTTTGAACTGAAGGCTATTGAACGGTGGGGCGGGGAGAGAGACTGAATTGGAAAAGGGGCATTAGTAAAACCCATTTACAATGAATGTGATATAAACTCCATGACACTACAAACTGAAATACTACTGGAGAAATGATGAAATGTGATCTTAACTATGTGGATAGAAGTGTTTGTAAACATAGGTGAAGGAATGAAATGAGCTCTTCCCCCTGCCAGAGACAGAACACAAATCATACGCTGCATTAAACCGTAAATACAATCCCATAAGAAGAAAGGCAGGAGAAGAAGGTCAAGGATTGCCAACTGTTTCACCAGCCCCTGTAGCTATGTCTTTTATCCCAATGTGCAGGAATGAGCGGGTGAGAAATGCCCTTTTCACAGGTTTCCTTCCATGAGTAGACTTCTTCCCTAGAGAGGGCACAGGTCTGTACAATTTGGCCTGTCCCCCAGTACCATGCAGCCTACCAGCCTTACTCCATCATCCACATATTGAGCAGGACATCAGCAACAGGTCACCTCAATGCCATCTGCGCAGGCTCTCCAAGAGATCAGGGATCCCAGTGCAATTGGGGTTCCTGATTCTGTGGTGAGCCTACATGCATACAGCTGTGCTTACAGACAGACAGACAGAGGCCACTCAATGAGCAAATGGTGGGGAGAGCAGGGGTGCCCCCCCTTCCCCTCCACATGCATAGTCCTCGTCCGGAGGGCAACCTGTGAAGAGGGCATTTTTTTCCCTTGATGCCGTGAGAAAAGCTTTATCTACTGATTTGTGGAAATCAAGCTGCTCCAAAAGGGTCAAGAGCAGGTGAGGCTGAGTTTTTCTGGTCAGTTGGCCACCATAAGAAGAACTCATGTCAAATCTATTATATGGCTACTTGTATCAATTAAAGCGATGAGTGCCAGTTTCCTATATGTGGAGAAGAAGATGAGTGAATCTGTCAGTTTCACGTTTGCCTGCATTCAGATTTTTTAAAAAAAAAAATCTCAAATTTCTTCTTGGAATTTTGGCATTATTTTTTTTAAAAAAAGAAATACACAGAACAAAATTCTCACCAATTGCACCAGTCAAATTCACTATATACAGCTATCCCCAGCATGGACTAGGACCATAGCTGTTAAAGGCGAGGACGAGCCTGTCAGAAAAAAGAGATAGCTACCTAATTCAGCACTAATGGGGTTGAATACACAGGGACTCAAGCCCAGACTTTCAAGAGTGAAGAACTCAAAGACCTGGGCCTGGATGGACAAATCTGTCAGTTTTGTTTTCTCCCACGTTCAATGTAAAAAACAAAAACAAAAAACTCAACTCTTTTTGTCCTAAATATGGAGAATTTTGCAAATTATTTTGTATTTTTATACTATATGCTGCCTTGAGAAGCAAACAGAATAAAAATAAGTTTAAACAAAATAAATACATAAATTAAATCAAACCGGACTGAAATGAGATCCTCCTCCCATTCCTACATGTTGATTTCAGAAGTACTAACCTCTAATTAGGGTGGCCAGATGCAAAATTGTTCATGCAAGTTTCCCTCTTCTACACAATTTATTTATTTATTTATTTATTTATTGCATTTTTATACCGCCCCATAGCCGAAGCTCTCTGGGCGGTTCACAAAAATTAAAACCATGAAATCATTTTAAAATATATAAAACAAGACACAATCCTTTTGCATCCAATGTATCATCTAGCAGGATACACCTTTTCATGTGTGCATGCCATCCGGTCTGAAATCCACACATACTTCTACATGCAGAAGTTCAGGGTGGCAGGTTCCATTTTAGCTCCTAACTACAGAGAAGTGAACCTGGGTATGTATGGTGAATAGCTAAACATCTGCTTGGAATTCAGTGCAAAGCTCAAAAAGGAAGGGAGGAGGCGTTCAGCTTTGTCTTTTTAATATTACCAACACCCTGACTACAAAGCACATGAACTGAGCACTTTCAACTCTCCTTTCATCTCAACAAATAAGTAAGTTCCCAGCCCTGTGCTCACTTACTTGGGACTGCCCTCCCCTCCAATCAAGGAGACTTCCAAATAACCATGGCCTGGAAGCAAGCACCAACATTAACAACATAATCCATACACAAGATTCCACTGACTTCACCGAAAAACTTTATAACGAGCACAATTTTAAAACAAAGCAAAAACCAAAGTTTGGCAAACTTTAACTTAATGTAAATATAAATAATATGAAGAAGAGAAGCACAACATTTACCACTACGGAAGAGGGTCCTTAGATGATATCGAAGTCCAGTCTGGGTTGGTTTCTGCAACTGCTGCGAACGTATAATGGGTTTATCCTTGCTAGTCTGGTGCCTCTATATCGGTGTTTTTCCACAGACCCTTGGACTGAAAAGGCAAGGTACCGGAATGTCTGTTCCTGGGCTGACTTTCCAAACCCCATTGAATTAAAGGATCTTCCGTGAATGGCCAAAAAAGGGCTTTCTGCCAAATGCTGGCATTTTGAGTTGACGGCTACGATGGATTATTGTTTGCTTGCCCCTTCAGCCAAAGGAAGAATAGAAAAACTAATCAATGAAGTTTTAGTCAAGTGGAGAGTTTGGAGGGAAATTTGTGGGATAAAAGAAGAAAACAGAATCGAAGCAGATTCTAAAACAGGAACTCCACTTGGCTTTTATTCTCAAACAAGACAGTACTGTCCCTTTAAAACAGTTTGACCATTTGGGGGTGGGGGTGGGGGGAAGGGTTACACTTCACTAAGGAAGGACTGCAAACCTATTCCCCCCCTTTTGGGGGGAGGGGGTTGCCATGGATATCCTGTGGGAGGATACAAAGCCCTTCCATTTGCATTGCAAAGTATCAGCAAGCAATGAAGGACACACAACTTGATATTCTGAAAGCAGACAGCTCCTGGGACTTTCATTTGAGTGCTGGCAGGAATGGACTCGTTACAGCAGTGCTTGAGAAGGCCTTATCGGAAGTCTTTCCAATCAGAATCATGATCCAGGGGGCTTGTAACTGACTATAGCATACCTTCTCTCTCCCTTTGTACAAATAGGTGCTGCCTGTGTGTTTGTTTGTGTGCAGGGTGTTTTCATTTACCCCCCTGCCTTCCTGCAAATCTATGATAAACTAGGAGTTTGATTGACTTCCCAGATTTGACTGGGAGAATTATTGTAGGTATCACCTGACCTGGGCTTTCTTCCAACTTTTCTCAAGCTAGTCTGAGCTGAGGTGAGGGCCTTGTGTGTAGGGATGGGCAAAGTCCATGGGAAGAAATCCATTGCTAATATCCTTTTCCGCTCAGACATCATTGATCTCTGTAGAAAATGCATCATCCACATAGACATTTGGACAGTTCTGCCAACACTCCTTCATATGCTTGCTCTGATTAAAAAAAACAAAAATGCCAAAATGTTTCTGAACATGGATTCCTGCATTGAGTTGGACTTGATGGCCTTATAGGCCCCTTCCAACTATTCTGTAATTCTATAATTCTATGGATTTTCACTCATGATCGCGATACGTTATGAATCTTCTAGCCTTAAAACTGCACAGCCAAGAGCATGTGTATTTCTTTAACAGGAGATCGTTGTGCATCATAGGATTGGTACAGGGCAATCCTATAAATGTCTACTCAGAAGTAAGGCCCACTGACTTCAGTGGAATACACTCCCCGGTAATTGTATTCTATTGATCCATTGACCTGGGCGTGAAACCATAGTCACCCTATTTCCAGTTCTGAAAGGAAGGCAGACACAAAGATGAGCAAGTGCAATTGTCTATACATGGAAACAGCAAACAGTAATGAACCAGGAAGTCAACGTACTCATCACTTCGGACGGATCTTGGCATGAAAATGTTTTTTGTGGCATAAGGTTAGGGCAGTTGGACTGTGCAAGAGAGATGAAATAAAACGACAATAAAAAAAAGATCATTTGTGCTTCCAGATGGAGGGTTCTTGTCAGTACTAATCAAAAGGCAAAGTGCAATTATTCTTTCTACTTTCCTTAACAGATTATTTTCCAATAAGAAAAAAAAAAGAAAAAGGAAAGGAAGTAGCAGAGAGAAAACATGGGAGGGCAACAAATTGAAGATGACATTTTCTGGACCTCCAGTAAAATGCTGTGAATAAGGCAGCGTAATTGAACACAAAAAGCCTCGTCTGGAAGCCACGATAGATGCTGACAACTCCCAAACAAATTCAGGATGAACTTGAGCAAAGTAATGAACGTAAAGTGTAATCCAATGGAGTGACCAGTAATTGTGCCTTACAGTGCAATCCTATGAATGTCTACTCAGAATTAAGCCCCTCTGAACTTCCAGGTATATTGGAGTTTATATGATTGCAGCCTAAATATTAGGGAAGACAAGTTATGATGCAATTTGAAGCACACCTTTATCCAATATCCTACCACCTGGGGAGGAACATATGGAAAAAGGCATTCCTTCAGGAAAACCTAGCACAGACCATAGGCTAATCTACACCTACAGCCCTTTCGCAATGGAGGAGAGATGATAGCGATGGTTCCCTGCTTCCGCAATTGCCGCTCATGGGGCACATGTGAAGGAAGTTTCCCGCAATGACAGGAGTGCCGTTGTGGGAGGATGTGTCCCCTGATGGCATGTGGATTGGGAGAAGTGGGCAGGGCGGGGCAGATGACGCAGCTACGGGCTGTTTTTTTTAAAATGAATCTGGAGGGACGCACACGAATGCAACATCACACCTACGCATGGGGTGGATAGGAGGTCCAGCAAATATGTGATGCTGTGCAGAGATATGTTTGTGTAAATAAAAAAAACCCTGACTGATAACCAACCAAAAATATATGCTAAAAATGGCAGACGGGTCTACTTCCGCACACCTCCAAAACTGCTGGACATGCCCCTGACAGTGGGTTGACTATTCGCTGAGCCGGGAATTTGTACTGAGCAGCAACAGCTTTGCGAAGGGGGGCACACTAGCCAGGGACTTCAAGATTGTAGCGAGAGAGTAAAAAAAAATATATGTGACAAAAGCAGTGAGTGATATTCCTGAATAACTGAGGGGTCGACCCAGGATCATAGTGGGATCAGCTGTGCATCATGTGGCCTGGTAGGGACGACTTCAATAATATCCTGGAATAAATGGCTGGTATGGACACAGCCCATGTTGAGGTTGATCACAAAGGGATGGGAACGGCTGGTTGCACGTGTTAAGGATTTTGGGTGGGGGGTGCTGTGTCAGGTATGGCATAGCAGCGGAAGGTTTAGCTGTTTGACAGGATTGTACCCATAAATGACATGATTTCAATATGTCCAAAATGATTTGGTTATAGCAGGGGTGGGCAATTTTGGGGCTTTCCCATGTTTTTCGACTGAAACTTCCATCAGTCTTAGCCAGCATAGCCAAAAGGAAGGGATGATGGGAGCTCCACTCCAACAACATCTAGAGGAGATGTCCACCCTTGCCATAAGCAAAGAGAAGTGAGAAAACAGTAAAGTTGCACTCTGCAACAGGTTTTGGAGCACAAGGAAAACGTGCCGTAAAAACACACAGCAATCTTGCACAAGTGGAAGTAAGCCACACACTTCTTCTGAGATAGGCAGCAAGACATCTTTATTCCCAAACCGAAACTAGGCAGTCCATTAAGAGGACACAGAATCATAGAATAGCAGAGTTGGAAGGCCATGGAGTCCAACTCCCTGCCCAATGCAAGACTCCACCTTAAAGCATCCCTGACAGATGACTGTCCCGCAGCACCTTGAAGGCCTCTAGTGTGGGAGAGCCCACGACCTCCCTAGGTCATTGGTTCCATTGTCATACTGCTCTAACAGTCAGGAAGTTTTTCCTGATGTCCAGCCAGAATCTGGCTTTCTGTAACTCAAGCCCAATATTCCGTGTCTTGCACTCTGGGATGATCGACTAGAGATCCTGGCCCTCCTCTGTGTGACAACCTTTCAAGTACTTGAAGAGTGCTCTCATGTCTCCCCTCAGTCTTCTCTTCTCAAGGCTAAACATGCCCAGTTCTTTCAGTCTCTCCTCATAGGGCTTTGTTTCCAGACCCCTGATCATTACAGTAACATCCCATTAAGCCTTGCATCCTGATCCTAACCATGTTGTCTCAGAAGTAAATCCTATTGCTTTGAGTGGGGCTTATTTCCAAATAAGTATATGTAGAACTAAGGGATGTCAGAGACATCCATTTGTGCGGTGGAGTTTGATGGGTTTTCCTAGGCTTGCCCCCCGCCCCGGACTTTGTGTTGATTCTCGCTGCGATGCTTGATTCAATCTGTAGGACATTGGGCCAGTTCATGGTTGTCCCAGGAATTTTGTGCATTTTGGAGGTAGGTTCTACAATTTGCCCAAATTTCTGAGCAATTTGCAGAAATTACACCCCAAATTCAGCAAATTCCTCAGATCATGGCCAAATTTGCATAATTAGTGTAAATATGACCACAATTTGTGCACATTGCAAATCCTCCCCAAATGTGCAAAAATGTTCCTGGCGTTCAGGGAACAGCCCCCAGCTCGGCTCGTAGACACAAAGCAAGTAGCACACACCACAAAACTCCACCAAGCCAAAGAAGAACTGTGTTTCCCAGCAATGGACATCCATAGTAGAACTGCAGAGCACCATCTCTAAGGACACTTTCTATTGTGCTTGAGTAGGGTGACCAGATGCAAAAGAGGACAGCGCTCCTGCACCTTAAATAGTTGTATAGAAGCTACATCTGCAGAAATGTCCTCTGCTGGACAACTGTGAATGAAGCATGAGCCCTCTCCTCTTTTTGCATCTGGCCAGTCTATGCCAGGTTGTCTAGGATAAGATCAACATCATAAATGTCCTGATTTTTGCTGGGTGTAAAGCAATTCTACACCACCCAAGATGACCATCACAGCCATACATTTTCACTTTTGATATGTTGACATTTTTGGTTTGGTTAAGTTTATTTTAATGTAGCTGTTTTAGTTAATTATAATATATTGAGTTAATTACCATATCTAGACCTGTACCTATATCTATACCTATATCAATCTATCTATCTATCTATCTATATTTATTGATCGATCGATCGATCGATAGAGATAGATAGATCTGATTTGTTTTTATATTGTAAACTACCTTGAAAAGGTCTTTATCTTTAAAGGCTGTATAGAAATATTTTACATCCACAATAACTTGTTTCTTCCATTCTTCTCCCAACCATACTCTCTCTTTAAATATAGGACATTGGCCATTTTGAACTGAAGATGAGGAAGGAGTAAAGGATTGCATTGATCATTTTTTACAACTACACCCCATTCACACCATTACAACCATTGGGAGAGGGGGGGAACAGTCCAAAATAAATAGCTTTACCTCTTGAAGTCTCCCAAGTAGTATGTCCCATCTCTTGTCAGCCAAAGGCAGCATTTAAAGTACTTTGAGTGCTTTTACGATGCAGCTCCTAAAGGAAGCAAGCAAAGGGGTGAAAACAAACATTTGCCTAGCCTTTACTGACAACAGACATTTTCATAATCCACGCCCAACTCCATGTCTAAAGCAAAACCTGTTTTTCAAATGTATTTTATCTGGTATCATATAAGACCAATAAGATCAAGATCACTCACAAAGTACATCATGTCAGGAAGGGGAGTCATTTGTATGCAATTAGTTCCTGGTGAAATCCTCTCTTCATCACAACAGTTAAAGGTGCAGGCACTATACTAGAGTGACCAGATACAAAAGAAGGCAGGGCCCCTGCAACTTTAACTGTTGTGATGAAGAGGGAATTTCACCAGGAACTAATTGCATAGGAATGACAACTGGCTGAAATTCCCTTTTCTCTACAACTGTTAAAGTTACATGAGCCCTGTCCTCCTTTTCATATGGTCAGCCTATATATATATATATATATATATATATATATAATTTTCAGCATCCGGGGCAGTATACCTCTCAATGCCATCTGCTAGAGAATGTGAGCTATTGGACTCATGTTCTGCTTGTGGGCTTCCCATGGGCATTTGGTTGACCTCTGTGGGAACAGAATGCTGGACTAGATAGCATTTGATCCAGCATGGATTTTCTTATTTTCTTACTCTTTCTTTAAAAACATACACACAGAGCTCTATGCCCATGCAAGTAAGGTAGGCTGACCATATGAAAAGGAGGACAGGGCTCCTGTAACTTTAACAGTTGTAGAGAAAAGGGAATTTCAGCCAGTATCATTTGTATGCAATTAGTTCCTGGTGATATTCCCTCTTCATCACAACAGTTAAAGGTGCAGGCACTATACTAGAGTGACCATATACAAAAGAAGGCAGGGCCCCTGCAACTTTAACTGTTGTGATGAAGAGGGAATTTCACCAGGAACTCATTGCATACAAATGACACCGGCTGAAATTCCCTTTTCTCTACAACTGTTAAAGTTACATGAGCCCTGTCCTCCTTTTCATATGGTCAGCTTGAGTCTGTTCCCTCCCGCACACATTGTCCAAAAGGACAAAAGAGCAAGAATAGGAATTTACCTATAGCAACAAACTTCTCAAAGGGAGTTCAGGGTATGGTCTGAATATATGATACAGCAACCTAGCTTGAACTAAGCAGGTCTGCCTCTAGTCACTGTCACCTGGGAAAACTAGATATGCCACTTTAAGATCAAGGAAGAAAGGTGGGGTATAAATAATGAATAAATATAATGAAACACCCAGGGAACTGGAGACACAGTTTTTAATATGGAAAATCTGTAAATATTAGGAAAAGGGGAATCACTTAGCCCTTGGGACATGGACTATTCCCCAAGAAATGGCAAGAGGCAATGAAAAAGTAATGAAAAAGCCAAACAGGAAACCAAATGTAACAGAATTTCCCCATCATCTGTGCAACAAAATATTGATGTGTAGAGTATTTCTGTTTAGGATTCTTGTTACTTCAGGGTGTTTTTTTCTCCACTTCTGATTTTTTTTTCCATTTTGAGTTTTTTTCTGGGTGGTGGGATGGACACACTGCTGCCCAATCTTAGCTACATTAATCTTTGATTTCTCCAGTGGTGACTATGGCCACCAGCCTCCACTGCTTCAAAGGGAGAACAGAGAGGAGGGGGAGAGACCTGCTAAAATGTGCCCCAAAACTTTTGCTAGTGTCAAAATTCCTCAGAGGGGTACTATGAAGGTGAAGATATTGGAGAAACCTCTCCTGGGGGGGGTGCGTATCCTGTTGTGTAGGCTGACCATATGAAAAGGAGGACAGGGCTCATGTAACTTTAACAGTTGTAGAGAAAAGGGAATTTCAGCCAGTGTCATTTGTATGCAAATCATTCCTGGTGAAATTCCCTCTCCATCACAAAAGTTAAAGTGCAGGCACTATACTAGAGTTACCATATACAAAAAAAGGCAGGGCCCCTGCAACTTTAACAGTTGTGATGAAGAGGGAATTTCACCAGGAACTAATTGTATACAAATGACCCTGGCTGAAATTTCCTTTTCTCTACAACAGTTAAAGTTACATGAGCCCTGTCCTCCTTTTCATATGGTTAGCCAACTGTTGTGCAGCTGTTAAAGACAAAGGCAAAGTTTTTGGCAAGCCTACCCTATTGCAGGAAAAGCCAAAGGTAAAAACTCCCACTGACGTTAACTGAGCAATGACAATCCCGTGCATGTTTTGCTCAAAGAATGTCTTTACCCTGGATGCATAGCTTCAGATGTTTTTTTGGGGGAGGGGGGGAAAATATTGCTATTTTTTGCAATCATTGCACACACACACACACTGCCATGAAAACATACTGCCTCCTAATTGGCTTCAAAAAAAATGCAAACAACTTGGTCTCTACATGCATGTACACACATTCACACAGACACACACACACACACACACACACACCTACTATGCAAATAAATGAAAGTATTGTTGATGATATCTGGCTCTTTGAAGCAAACTTGTTCCCATCAGATCTATTTATGGAACTCTATGCGAAAGAAAGAAAGAAAGAAAGAAAGAAAGAAGAAAAACATTTTTGCAATAACACCATTTTGAGTAGCAACCTCATCCCTGGAGGTGTATTGTGGCATATGTTTCTCTAGGGGAATGTCAAGCAGAGTTATACAGCAGAGTTATCGTTATAGTAGTTCTCTTGGGGCCTGATCCCACTTAGCCATATTAATGTAAACATTTATATATGGTGTGTGCATGCAAACACACACACAGAGAATTCTCTGCAAGTGAACAGGCAACACTGATTATCACATTAGCCTTGATCATTATAATCAAATGTTCAGAATTTTAGCTAACCTTGCAACAAAAAGATGAATGGGGATTAATGTTTGTAAGGCTGGTGTTCTTCGCCACCCAGATTCTAAGAATCTCCAACAGCTCACACAGTTTCACTCCCTCAGATCCAAACAAATGAGCCAAAGCCCCCACCCCCTTTTATTCATTCACTTTCTGCTGATTCAAACATTCAGAATGGCACACAATGCTGCTTTGGCGCCACAAAAAGGCACACTAAATAAAGCGTACCCTCCAAAGTTCTACAAATGAAAATAAAGACACTCTTGTGTTCTTGCAGTATCCTGCAATTGGGGTCACTTCCGGAGGGGGCCTCTCATCATTACACTTTGCAGAAGGCACTTCTCCTCTCTGCTTGCGGTACATTGTCTTCCTTGACACAGCTTATCCTGAGCTGGCTTCTGAAGCAATATTTGTTAAGGCCAAATGACACATCCATTTATTTATCTTACATATTTACCAGCAAAAAGACCTGGCTGCGAATGGGCGGGAATAGCCCTTACGTTGATGCAGCAAAGGCTGCAAGCAAACTGTCAGGCAGCTTTCAGAGTTGGACACATTGGGAAGGATCCAATATTAGTCTTCCTTAGAGTAGACCAGTGCAGCTGACAAAACAAAGGCGTAATATGGTCAACCTGCCCAGTTCCAGTTAGTAATCTAGTGGCCCTATTTTTAGGCTGACCATCTGAAAAGGAGGACAGGGCTCATGTAACTTTAACAGTTGTAGAGAAAAGGGAATTTCAGCCAGTGTCATTCCTATGCAATTAGTTCCTGGTGAAATTCCCTCTTCATCACAACAGTTAAAGGTGCAGGGCCCCCGCCTTCTTTTGTATATGGTCACTAGTATAGTGCCTGCAACTTTAACTGTTGTGATGAAGAAGGAATTTCACCAGGTGCTGCATGCATACAAATGACACTGGCTGAAATTCCCTTTTCAATATAACTGTTAAAGTTACATAAGCCCTGTCCTCCTTTTCATAGGGTCAGCCTACCTATTTGGGGCCAACTGCTGTTTCTGAATTATTATTTTTAAAGCCTGCCCCACATACAATGCATAATGTTGTGAATCGCTGAGAGATTCTATTATATTCGGTGGTATATAAATGTTACAAATAAATAAATAAGTAAGAAAGTAAATAAATAAATAAATAAATAAATACAACCCTCTCTTGTGTATTCAGGAGGCAGAAAATGTGGCATCTTTTAAGCACCTCTTGAAAACACACTTGTTCCCCCAGGCTTTCCCTGGGTTTTATGTAACGTAAGTAAATAAATTATGCCAGCCAATTGTACCGCTCTTTGATATATTTTTTACTGTAGTTGGAAGTGTTTTTAATGCTGTGTTTTAATATTGTGTTTTTAATATTGTATTTTAATACTGTGCATCGCTGAGAGATGTTATTATGTTCAGCAGTATATAAATGTCATAAATAATATAATAAAAAATATAATAAAAGTACAAGCCAAATGGGAGGTTCCAGTGCATAGGTAATTGGGGTCAAGCTAATCTGTGTAAACTGCCAGAGAACTTGGCTATAGGGTACAGAAATGCAATAAACAATCATCATCATCATCATCATCTTTCCCATCCAGGAAAGGTCAGAGCTGGTGTTTCAGGAAGTGAGGCAGGTGGCTACCAGGAGGAGCCCCGGCTTTGGAATGAGCTCCCTAGAGAGGTTCGCCTGGCACCTATGTCATATTCTTTTCGAGTCAAAATGAAAAGAAAAGAAACCCCAGGTAGGCAGTCAAAAAAAGGCAAAGGCAAAGGGGTGGAACCAGGGAAAAGTGAAGACATTTTTATTTTTCCAGTATTTTAACATTTTATCATCTTAGTCTTTTAGCATTCCTCTTTTAAATCTGTAATTTAAATCTTTGTATTGCTGCTTGGTTTTATTCTGGTTGTACTTTTATATTGTACTTTTACATTGTGTTTTACATTAGGGTATAAGTTTTACATTTTAAATTGTACTTACGGTTTTGATTTTTGTGAACTGCCCAGAGAACTTTGACTATTGGGTGGTACAGAGAGCCAGTGTGGTGGAATGGCTAGAGTGTCCGACTGGGAGTTGGGAGGTCTGGGTTCTAGTCCCCGCTCGGTCATGGAAACTCAGTGGGTGATTTTGGGCCAGTCACAGACTCTAAAACCAACCTATCTCACAGGGTTGTTGTGAGAATAAACATGGAGGAGGATTATATGCCACCTTGTGTTCCTTGGAGGGAAAAAGGCAGGATATAAATGCAATCAATAAATATAGAAATGTAATAAATAAATAAGTTGAAGCTGATAAAATGCCCATTGAGCCGCAGAGGTCACTTGAACCTCTAATGATGGTACTGGATCGATAAACTGGACAAAAGTACTGCAGGCCACATCTGTTGCCTGAATAGCTAATGCCAAGGCTGGGTTAGGAGTTTTCCTAAACTATGAATCTAATCATTTAAGGCAGGGCTGCAGAAACTCTTTTGGCCTGAGTGCCACTCCCCTCAGACCAGCATATTTTGTCTTTTGGCAACTGGGCGGTATAAAAATGCAATAAATAAATAAATATTTTAGCTTAAAGCTCTTCCTACTAGCAACCAAGCATGGGGTGGGGCATTTCAAGTTTTCAGAATGGGGGAAAATACTACACAACAGCCAGGAAATCAGTGGTTGGGGAAGACAGGTTGGGGCCATGGGGTGGGAGTGTGGTCTTTTGGGGAGCTCCACAGGGCCAAACTGGGGCCCCCAGTGGGTTGTATTTGGCCCCCAGGCTGGAGGTTCTGCACCCCTGTTTTAAGAGGGGTGCAACCCCATCCAGAACAGGCTAACATCCTAGCCCTGGACTGGTAGGATTCCAAACCAATACCACCTCTGGATTGTCTGGATTTAATTGGAGTTTGTCCAACCTCTGTCCAGTCCACCACTGTCTCCAAACACCGATTCAGAACCTCCATGGCCTTCCTCCCCAGAATATGATGGAAAGGAGATATAGAGCTGAGTATCATCCGTTTACTGATGAAAACCCATGTGTCATCCCCAGATAATCTCTCCCCATAGTTTTAGGTAGGTGTCAAAAAGCAAATAGGACAAAAGCAACCCTTGTGGGACTGCATAGGCTGAAGGGTTGAACACGAGTCCCCCAGTACAATCCCTTGAAACTTACCTACAAGACAGGATGGCTCCAGAGCCATCACAAAATGGTGACCCCCTCCCAGCAAGGTGATTTGATTAGGCAAATTCATGGCTGATAAAGCTATCAACAGTTACAATTTAGAAAGGCTCTATATCACCACCAGTATCAGAGACAGTACATCTCGCAATACCAGTTGCTGGGGAACATGAGCAGGAGGGTGTTTTTGCACTCATGTCCTGCTTGTGGGTTTCCTATGGGCAGCTGGTTGGAACAGAATGCTGGACAAGATGAATCTTTGGTCTGACCCAGCAGGCTCTACTTATGTTCTTAAGATGGTCCAGAAAGATACCACGGTCGACGGCATCGAAAGTCTCTGAGAGGTCCAGGAGAATCAACAGGGACACACTCCTCATAAATAGTTCCCAGTGAAGATCATCTACTAGGAATAACAAGGCCATTTTCATCTCAAAACCAGAAAGAAGTTCATATAATCAGTTTTACTGTGGAATTCTTGGCATTGGGTTTCCACTACTCAATATCCTGCTTGTGGGTTACTCATAGGCATGTGAGTAGCCACGGTGGGCAACAGAATGAAATAAGCCTGTGGTCCGATCCAGTGGGGCTCTTGTTGTGTTCTTATATATAAATGACTGAGTTCTTCCTTTAAAGGTGGCTTAAAAACCACCTTTATAAATAAATTATTTAAAATATTCCCCCAAATCTCCCCAAAAGGGAAAATAGGTTGAAAATTGAGACAGTAATTGATCAGATACAGGTACCAGCAGAAAATAGTTTCTGTCCTTATTAAATGTGTTTGTAAAAGATGAGTAATTTTAAGTCAAATACAGCCAAAAAAAACCTGGAGTGTGAGGTGTTGATTGTGGTACATTAACTGAACAGGCATGTTATTGTCTGCCACAAGGGGTCATTTTCAGCCAAAACTAAGTAGGCAGCTTTATGTGAGAGGCCTGTTTTTAATATTCTGACAAAGGGTTATACATTGATAAGTGGTACAGTTACACTAAAGTTTAAGTCTCCATTACCACAAATAAATAATGGTCCGTAAGGCAGGAAAACACAACAAATGCCTTTCAAAACTGTTCTCTCTAGGTATTACAAATTCAGTATGTCTTGTGAAGCGGCAGCGGCATTTGTCATTTGTCATAAGTGTGTGTGTGTGTGTCATATCTGTGTTGTTAGGCAACTGGGTTGA
The DNA here is from genome assembly GCA_029215795.1 of Anniella stebbinsi. NCBI lineage: Eukaryota > Metazoa > Chordata > Lepidosauria > Squamata > Anniellidae > Anniella > Anniella stebbinsi. The sequence continues at coordinate 158,638,055 of JARDYH010000002.1, read as the reverse complement.
TCTGAGAATTGTTTTTTTCTTTCTTTCCTGAAGTAACTTTGCCTGCACTACACTCAAATGTATCCATCTCAATATGAATGCACTGCTTCAACGTGAGCCATCTGTTCCTTGCCCTTTCCCAAGAATTGCTCTACCACCATAATCTGTGAAGCTTTTCATCAAAGAATTGATTTTGCCCTCAGCACAACCCCAGTGGCATCACCCTTAAGCTGCCTGTGTTGACTAAGAATAGAGCTTGGCATACACACGGTATTGACGTGAAGTTATACACAAGCAGGCACACACACACAAGCACACGGACATTTTCTTCATGAAGTAATTCACTATCAGTTTGATTGGTGGGCTTTGAAAAAAGTAACAATTTACAATTTAAAGAGTACCAAACAGAAATAATCAACCATGGGTTGCTTACTTGATACAGTTTAAAGGTAAAGATGGAAAACACGGATTTCAAATCAGTTCTGAAAGTGTTTGCTTGTCTGTTTATAGGTATTTACTACATGCCTATAAAAGGATTCTCTAGATGTTGTACAATTCAATTTTTTTTAAAAAAAAAAGAATAACATGATACTTCTAGTGTTATTATAATTTTTTAACGGCTCAGGTTCTGTGTTTAAATGACAGGTTGACATGGACAAATTAAACAGGTGTCACACAGGAGGCAGGTATTCCTTACTCTTTAATGGCTGCAGCTAGGGACGTCAGAGGATTTCCGTCCAGGGGGTGGAGTTTGGCTTGGCTTCCTTCGAGCTGGCCCAACTCAACCACATCGGGTCAGGCAACTCCTGGAATTTCTGCCCCCCTCTAAATAGCAATTTGCGGCTGCAATTTGCATAATTTGTGCACATTTCAACCATAATTTATGTAATTTGTGTCAACTGCAATTTATGTCAATTGCAACGGTACATTATGTCAATTGAAGGCCCAATTTGCACAATTACATCAATTGTGTTCTACATTTGCACAAATTTCACAAATTACAGCCGAAATGTGTGCAAATTACACAAATTGCAAGTGCAATTTTCACAAGTCGCTATTTATCAAAATAAATAAATAAATAAACAAACAAACAAGACCCCTGGAAAAACTTCCTGGATTTCGGGGAAAAGCCCACAGTTCAGCTCACAAATGCAATCTGAGCTGAGGGCGCCAGGGAAATCCATTAATCCCCAAAAGGGCCAGGTTTCTCCGTGATGGACATCCCTAGCTGCAGTACAGCCGACAGAAGTTAGGAAATTGGTGTGGTCCTTTCTATTTATGGTTTGCAACAAGGATTATGTATTTCTGTGTACTTTCCATTCTGCACAACTGTTAAAGTAGGGGTGGGAACCTTGCTCAGAGGGCCGGATTTGAGCCCTGAGCCTGAGGTACCTCATCCCTATATTAAAGGCAGGGAGAGACTGAGAAATGTTGATGCCTCAGGCAGAGTATCCAAATGGTGCCCCCCATGGCAGTACAAACACTAATAAATTAAAGAATTAGAATTTCCTACCCTTTAATATTACCTCCAAATCTGCTACAGATGATGGTCACCCACCTTGTCTAATAGGATGGGCAGCCCGGCCTCTTTTTAGTACATCAACTTAAAGCAAGCACAAGGCCTCAGTTAGCCCAGCTCCTTCTTATTTGAATTCTTTGTGTGTCTCTTCATTATATATTAGGTAACCAAGTGTCAACAGCACTCCCATATATCCAAACTTCTGATTATCTGAATGTCCCTCAGGCCATTTGGTTAAATTAGTTTGTATTGTATTTGGAAGAAAAATAGTGAATCACACCTTCTAAGTTCATTAAAATGTACTACTTTGAAATTATGATTCACAAATTAATGCTTGGCAAAGTAACAAGATCCCAATTTCTCCTCATTTTTACACTAAGGGCTGAAAAGGGAGTTGAAGAAGATTAATTACATTGCCTGCTAATCAATGCAAAGACATATTTTTCTGCTCCTCCACCTCATAATTTTTATTTCATCTAGTTTGAATTTTTTTAGGGTTGCCAGATGTCCCAGTTTCACTGGGACAATCCTGGTTTTTGAAGGTACATCCCATCTGCTCTTGAAAATATTCCTCTTCACTGCTCTCTTGTAGATTGTGTGCTTTCTGAGCAGCCAGGCAGCAAAGGACTGTGGGAGCGGAGCTGATAAATTATTATCCATCTATAAAAAGCTACCCAAATTCCCCTAATGCTGAAAAATTAATTCTGCAGGGTGATCTTGTCACAAGAAGTTGACGGTCGCCATGACATGTGAAGAAACTGTAGTAAATAACTCCAGTGTGGTTCATTAATTGTAACATGCATAAAAAGTGTGTCAGGACTTCCAGATTTAGTATGTGAAAGAAGCATTTGAATTTGGTCTTCTTAGAATGCATCCAGATCAGCCGATAGATACATGCATGCCTGTTTTGCAGGTACCAAACTAGATAATTAGATTACATGACACAATGGGATGTGGGTTTTTTTCTGAGGGTTGCCAGGTGGCCTAGCGGTCTGTCTATCTATTTTTCTTTCTTTCTGAGCAATTGCCAGGGAAGCAGGGGGCAAAGCTGTTCTTTTCCTTTCTCCTGGCTCCAAAGCAAGCAGAAAACTGGGATAATTCACAGAAACAGTCACATAATGGAGTACTAGAGCCAGGGTTTACAGAAACACAGTACCAGCACTTTGTTTTATTAGCAGGGTCACTGCCACCCCCCTCAGACTTCCCCGATTTCTTTGATCTTACCTGTAAGTTCCCTGTTGCAATGCAAAGTATTTTGGGGTGGCTTGGTTTTGAGGAGGGCATTAAGATCCATGAGCTTTACAAAAGACCTGTTCCTGGTGGAGGTGAAAACTGCTAGAACTAGTTTGTTGATATGGATCCACAAACTACGGCATACATTTGTGGACTTCCCTTGGGGGTGAGGCTATGGGGTATGACAGCACCTGCTCTTCATGTTTACCACTACACCACTCCAGTTACTTTACACCTGTAATGAAACCAGTTTAATTTGAAGGCTGCCTTCAGTTTAATCAGTGTTTAGCAGAATATAATGTAACAGATGACAGAGGACTGAGGGGGAAACATGGGCAGGAGAAGCTACAGCTGGCTCGTCTCCCCCTGCATCAGTGGTTTTAAGACGTATGAATGTTCTCCAGGCTGCAACCTGACAACCCTATAAGGCTTAACCTGCTAAATGTCTCTTTGCTAGGCTGCTGTTAAATATCTCCTTGCTAGCCTACAATTCCCATCTCTTGAACCATACATTATAGGCAAAGCTTCAGGGGCTAGTTGTGGCTGAGCCCAGAACAGGTCTAAGGACAGAGCAAAAGCCAGAGCCCAGTGATATTTTCTGTAGGTCTAGGGGCAGAGCATGAATAGGAGGGAATCTTGGGTGTGGGGAGGCCTTCTCCCTTGCTTTTCTGGCATCTGGTCACACCATAGTTTCTTGAGGCCCTTTCTACACCATAGGGGTGTAGAGGGAGGGTGATCCTGGAAGTATCTAATACACACCATCGGTGCACAGGGAGGGAGATCTTGAAAGTACCTAATACTCACCATCTGCGCACAGGGACCAGCCAGGGGCCATCCCAGGCAAACAGCCTGGTGTAGAAATGGCCTGAATCTGCTGGCAATTCTGTCTCATTCATGGATCATGAAATATTATGCTGGTGCTGAGTTCCACAACCTGGCTCAACTATCCTATTCAGTTGTTTAAATTACATAATTGCAACCGCGTGGAAGGACCTCAGTGTGCAGCAGAGGCTCAGGATGCTTCCTGAGGGATAGGACAATCAGTGCCTTATTCAGGGCCTTCTAAGCCAAAGGACACAGTCCTGCCATCATCCCCTAGCTGAGAGGATGGGTCTCCAGCAGAACGCTCCGTCTCCACAACCTTTTGAAGTTTCAGGCTACAAAATTCGGCAAAGGCCCTTTAACAATCCAGCCAGTTCCTCTCAAAGGGGCAGAGCTGGCCACACTCACAGGTCCTGTCAACCTAGGCAAGGCTTTAGTTGGCACTGGCTACCTGCTGAGGAACAGGCTCCTATTGTCTTAGTAGGTCAGAGTTCCAGCCAGCAGGACCCACTTGGAACTATCCGGGGTTCTTCTATCTTGTGTCTTGAACAGGACTGGAGCTTGAGACCATAGACCTGCTGTTGCATCCCCATCAGCTCCATCCCCCTGCTGTGCATGCTAAGAAGGGATGGTTGGAAGAGGGGAACCTGTTGAATGCATGTCTGACTCAGCCCCAGTGATTTGGAACTCTGATCGCTTAACGTTCTAAATCCCAGACGGAGCCTGTGTTCATACGTTATTTGGGATGTCGCGAGCGTTTGAGTGGGTTCAGGATTCCAGTGGACTTCCTCACGTCTGGGCCTCTGGACCCCACTCGCTGAGCTACAGCGTGCTCACAGGCAGGTTTGCCAAGCACTTTGCATAGGGTGTCCAGTTGGCCCAGGGTTTCCCGGTCCTAACCTGGAAACCTAGGCCGATCCGGGGCAACTGGGGGGCAGCGGGGGGAAACCGGGGTGGCGGGGGGTCACGCGGCGCTGGTGGGAGGCGGGCAGCGCAAGGCACTTACCTGCTGGGGCATCCGCTTCCCTCGGTGCTCGGAATCTACTGAGAAACAGGCTTCCTGGCCTGTCCCTCAGTAGCGCGCCGGGTGATGACGTCATCACCCGGCGCGTACTGAGAGACAGGCCAGGAAGCCTGTTTCTCAGTAGATTCTGAGCACCGGAGGGAAGCGGACGCCCAGGTAAGGAGCGCGGGGCGGCGCAGCGTGGTGCGGGTGGGGGGTCCGGGATTTTGATTGTCATAATCTGGTCACCCTAACTTTGCAGCTTGGTGAGCACCCAACGAGACAGCCTGCCCTCTTGCTGAACCACCATTTGTACAAAATGGCTGCTCAGGAATATCCGTGAAGGTCATGTCGTATAAAGGTGACCCAGTCAGGCATATGACCTTGTTGGGTGTGTGACCTTGTCAGGTGCTTGATGAAGTTCATGCGGCACCACGGGCTAGAATGGACGGCAGCTGCGGTTTAGCAAGAAGCTGCCATAAACGGGTAGCGGTGAGTCTGTCCATCCTTATACTTCATGTCCCCCTCTTCAGAGCTCCCCCCACCCAGGGAAGGCAAGACAATTGGGAATGTGACAGCTGCCCAGTGTTTTCCACTCCACCCACTTGGAGTCACATGATTTAAATGAGGACTTAGGGCTTAATTTATGCTGCTGACTCCCTCTTGCTCTCCACAACAACTTCTGGTTTTGACCTGAATTCTAGTGCCTGGCCCAAATTACAAAAAACTGACCAGGTCAGGCCTTTAGGATTGTTATGTAATGTTATATAATGACAAGTAGGTAATAAATGTCATAAATACAATAAATATGCTCCTTGTTGTTTTTTCTTGTCACAGAAAACTGATGTCATGACTACTGTTCGCTGGGATCCAAGTCACTAATGTGGAGAGTTAAGTGCTTTAGGCTATAATCCTAAACAATGTTACTACTATTACAGTGTGTAATTCCGATTGAACCCTTCTGAGTAGACATTACTTCTCAGTAAGCATGCATGGGATCATGCTGTAATAACTAAGGATATTGCAGAAATTCACCACAAGTTCAGATGATTTTTGATTCCTCTGAATCTGATCTCCATATACCGCAGCAGACTGTCTTTTACCAAGTTGTGCTGACTTGCAGATCATTTTTTAAAAAATGGGGCGGCGCATATTGTGTTACTTCACTCTTGTGGTAATAAGTAACAGCACATGTATGCAGTTCTACAAGTGGAACAAAATTCTCGTACATCCTCTCAAAACAAACAAACTGATTCCATAAATGAGAAGATGAAGGAATGAAAGAAGGCTTATGATCCATGGAGCACAGATAGAATGGATTTAAGAAAATTTGTAAAAAATTGCACAAGCTCATGTGCTCCTCTTGCGACCAGATGTGCAAATCACAGATACTAAGAATCTCACAGTGTTTGAACAAGAGATGATGCGATACAATGGAGTTATAAAAGGCTTGAGTTCGAAATTATATAAATGGAAATTGGCTCAGGATGTTGGCATAGAGGACCCACTTAAAATGGTGTGGGAAACGGATTTAGGAATCCACATTGAGGGAAAAGATTGGAACGCACTGTGGGATTAAAGTCAATTTGATACAGTATCATGTAGTAACAGGGAACTTATGTTAAAACTGATTCATAACTGGTATCTAACGACAAGAAAAATATCATTGATGAGCCCAGGGACACCCCCAGACTGTTGGGGGGGCTGCTCGGGGTGGGAACGTATTTACATATGTGGTGGTCTTGCCCAAAGGTGAATATTTTCTGGAACAAGGTGTTCCAGGAGATAAGTTTAATAACTGGACAATGGGTACATCCATCCCCACATTTAGCTTTATTAAACTTATATAAAGGAAGATTAGATAATAAACTTGTGGATAAGGGTTTAATCTGCCACCTATTATTGGCGGCAAGATGGTTGATAGCCAAGCATTGGAAAGATGGCAAAGGGCTCCATGTTGAAAACTGGTACCAAAAGTTTTGGCAAATTGCTCTTATGGAAAAACTGACAGAGAAAATGAGAAAAGTGCGAGGGCATCTAAGTAAAGTGACGTTTAAGAAGATGTGGTGCAAGTTTATTAATTTTATGAACAAAGATGAAGGGGGGGAGACTGCCCCCTCTACCATACAGTATATAAATATCTGGAGTAGTTAATGAGGCAACTATTGTCTGATAATCATTTTCCAACCCCTAGAGATATTGGTACAATAAATTTGTAATTCTGTTCTAAATTGTCATGGTTTGTTTTTGTGTATAAATGTGTGTGTGTGTGTGTGTGTGTGTGTGTGTGTATAATTGTAAATGTACTCTCAACCTATGTAACCAGAAATAACAAAATAAAATATATATTAAAATGTAAAAAAAAAAAAATGTCCATTCCTGGTAGTAACCCAATCTTGTGCTTGCTTACTTGAAGCAACTCGCAGTGGATTCAATGGTGTTTACTCCCAGGTATGTATGTATGTATGTATTATTATTATATTATTATTATTATTTACATTTATATACCGCCCCATAGCCGAAGCTCTCTGGGCGGTTTACAAAAATGCACAGAATTGCAGCCTGAGTATTTTAATGCCTTAATGACTAGATTTTGCCCAACATCCTTCAAAATGACCAAAATAAAGAGAACTGAAATTTGTAAGGATGATGTTTCTGCAAGAAAGAATCAAGATATGCCAAGAATTCTCTCTTTCACTCCCTCTTTCTCCAGGGATAGCAGAATAGGTCTTCCTTATGAGCGCATAATTTTCTCCACCTGGACAGATTTCCAATTGTAGTAGACATACCAGGGGAAGCATGAGTAAATTAATTGCAGCACAGACTGCAATGTATTCACCAAGAAAAACATCCAGATATACTCAACATGGTGTCTGACATTGAAATTATAGAGGGATGAACTATCGGGAATTTGAGAATTGACAACCTTTACCTCTGTTTCCAGTTAGGCAAAGTTAGTTCAAGCTAGCAAATCCTCTTATGTTATAATAGGTCCTGCTCTTTTAAATAGGAATGGGTGAGAATTTTGTTCTGATCAGTTTTGCTAAGAACTTATGAAAATTTGCAAATTTCTTAATAATGGGACAGAAAGAACCTGAGATTTTTCCCATTGAATGTGGGGGAAAGGGGAAACTAAAGATTCCTCCATCTAAGGAGAGGACTTTGAGTGCTTAGCTCTTAAAAGGGTGAGGTTGAATCCCTTTGTATTCAAACATAATTTGTGGTACTGAATTTGTGTCACCACCTCTTTTTTCTGGCAGGCTTCTCATCTTTAACAGCTGCATGGCACACAGGTACAACATAGTCCTCTCCATGCTGGGAATTGCTGTACTATAGCACCCAGTGTTGTGAGTCGGTTAAGGAATCAGCCGAAGAGAGGGAACTGCTGAGCCTGGAAGTGTTGGGGGCGTGGCACTTCATGGAAGCAGGCAGGAACTGGCTGAGATTCAATGCAGCTGGCAGCAATTAGGCCACTTCCCATAAAAGTCTGGCCAGCGCTCAGCCAGATCGCTGGAAGCAATGTTAGTATCTGGTGCTTTTGCCTTTACTTTGCGCTTCACAGCTTTGTGTTCATGCCTAGACTTGTCTGACCCTTGGACTGTATCTTGACCATTCTTCTGTGTGTTCCTGTAACCTTGTTCTTGCCTGGGCATATCCTGACCCTTTGGACCGGACTTCTGATGATGAATCAACGCCTTGTGATTCCAAGAGTGTTCAACTCGACAACAGACTGCAACCTCGGCTTTGACCAATGGACTGTTTTCTCGGACTTGGCTATCTACATTCTTCAGTGACAGCTGTTAATCACAACACCCATTGAATTTGGCTTATTTTCTGATATTCACAAATTACTTCACAAGTTCACACATTTCTTCATGAACTGGATGGAAAGAACTTGAGTTGTTTTTTAATGAGTGTGAGAAAAATTGAATCTGGCAGACTTTTAAATGATTCATTTTCTTCCAGGTGTGTGTGTGTGGAAATTTGCTTTAGGTCCTGTGACATTGGGTCTGGTACCTTTTCCCCAAACAAAAGGAGACCAGTCCTATCTACTACTACTACTACTACTACTACACACACATTTTCCCCCATCAAATCCTAAACACACTTACAAGGAAGAAAAACCTCCATTCAGGCAATTTATGACTGACTTTGAACTATAAGCATACATAGGACCATGCTTACATATGTCTCTCTTTATCATCCGTTCCAAGCAGCAAGACTAATCAATCATATTCAAGAATGTTTGAAAAGCCTGAAATGTAAGCAGCAAATCTAGATCTGCTACACCAAGCAATTGGCATTGTGTAAGTCTCCACAGAATCATCAAAACATTATCCTTATCACTGATCTACAAATAAGCTGCATGCAGTCAGCAAAGTGAAGAATAGCTTTCTTCTCCTGTTCAATGAATACCCAACATACAGCTTTTCTCCAGGGGTTAATGGCTTCAGGGCAAAACCATTCCTGTTGGTCTGCTTCTGAAGGCAATCCAGTGGAATGTGTCTGTACACAATCTACTGCTCCACATCTCATCTATGGCAATTCTGAGGGTGCTCAGCTCCATGTTTCATCTCCTCCTATATTCAAAGTTGCAATACATGTTGAGACTAAGGGCCTCCTCCTTCAATATACTTAATTTCAGATCACATTCAAACCATTGGACTATCATTTACAATTTTCTACCAGGACACTCATACTTAGTGAAATGTCTTCAGAGTTGCCCCCTACCTGTGCTTCCCACCCCAGCAACCCAAATTCAGAACTATCCTGTTTCCTGTGAACATGCATATTCCATTCAGCTAGCATGGCTATTATCCACTGCGAGATGTTCAGCGATGGATCCAGACATATTTGGGATGTGCAAATTAGCCAAAGTGCTCGCCAGAGTTCTGTGAATTCCATCTCAAAACTCACTGAGTCCATATATGATAGTGAACTCTGGGTAGTATCCGATGTTAGTCCTATGTAGACTAGTCCCACTGAAATGAATAGAAGTTAAATAAATCATGACTAACTGAAGTCCCATTCATTTCAATGGATGTAATCTATGTAGGACTAACAGTGGATAGTACTACCCTCTGCTTTTGTTTTCTTTTTTGCATGAAAATCCAGGCTTATTTTGGTGTATATTTTTTCAAGAGTACACATCAGTTGTGTGCGTTTTTGAAATGTATGGATTCTTCACCCATTAATCCAAGTGCACTTGTGTACATTTTTCAAGAGTATGCATTTTTCAAATCTACACATGCTGTTAAATGCTTTTGGGGGGGAGGGGAGAATCTGTGAATCACACTGCAAGCTCAGAAATGCAGATTGTTTCCAAGTCTGTGTTCAGTCCAAAAAGTGCAAACTAGGTAAAACATGATAAAAAACAAATTAAAATCAATTTCTTGTACAAACCTACTTAGCGTAGATGCACTGAAATCAATAGCATTTAAGTTGGTCATGACTTAAGTTATGTCTCATTGGTTTCAATGGATCTACTCTAACTAAGTCTGGATCCAACCCGTAGCTAGAAGTTTGGGGTGGAACACTCCGGGAAAGCAGCTAGGAGTTCCTACATCCCTGGAACTACTATTCACATTTGTGCTGTAAAGTCTCCCCACAGAATGAACAGATCTGCTTGATTCATCATTACTCATGCAAAGCTTGGTGGACTTCATCTGCCAGGATTTGTTAAACACATGGTCTAATCAGTTTTCATGAAAGGTCTTAGTAAAAAAAGAGGATCAGGCACTAAGGAGTGTCATCACACAGGGGGAAATTGTGTTTTCTTACTGTCGCTTCTCCATCCACGCGTTTGTCCTTCATTACTTCCTCTTTCTAAAGAGGAAGTAAACAATGACACCCTAAATCTCACAAGTGATTTTCCATTTAGAAGACTTAATGGTAAACAGAATACCAATGTGGCTAGCTATAGTCTGAAATGCCCAGACTGACAATCGATGTTCTCCACAGCCTCCTGAAAATGACAGTTAAATGGACCAGCAGGCGTACCTTGGTATTGCTAAAGCTTTGTGCTGTGTGACCCATCAATGTAAGTGTGGTTGCAAGGAAGGTTTGGAAAAGGTTATTTCCAGAGAAAGGACAAAGTTAGACTTGAAATAATCCAGAGCAGGTTCCCTGAAAGAAATGGCCATGGTGGTTGTCTATTGCCTGCCTTGCATTGTCCAATGCTGCAAGAGCCGAGGCTTCCTTTTGTGGCACTTAGGTGGTTAAAGCTGCACAATTTGCTCTTTGAAGCTCCGATTTTGCTGACTTTATTTCGAGGCAATCAAAAGCACCTCATTTGCATTCACATTCACATTAGTGGCCCATATGTTAGCCCTGTTTAAAAGCTATATGCTGCATTCATTATGAAATATTTGGTTTTCTCATACTCTGAAATTATTGTGATACTGTTACAACACTTATTATATTTAGCCTAAAACACACTGTATCCCCTCCCCCCCACACACACACCGATTCGGTCTTTTAGCGATCGCTTTTGTTGTCCTCGTTGCTGGATTTGTTGATGATGACAGCTTCTACGAGTGCAGTTTTATTTTTGTTTACAGCGTAATGGCAACTTGCAAAGCAGCGAAATAATTCACCAGCCAGCTCTTTAATGTGACAGAATCTTATTCCTCATACCTAAGGCTTCATTACAAAAACCTGTATTTCAATCTGCCTTTGCAGAAGACTTCAGAACAGCCACTGAGTCTTGATACACATACTTTTCAGACCACAGCATACTGTTTAAGTAGTTTTAGAAGAGACTTCCCCAACCTGGTGCCATCCATGCTGGCCATGCTGGCTAAGAATGATGGGAATTGCAGTCCAACACATCTGGAGGGCAGCAGGTTGGTAAAGGCTGCTTTGGGAAACGCATGGTCTAAGTCTTATTCCAACATTTTAAATCCTATCTTTCCTCCAGGTTGCTCTGCCAGTATACATGTTTCTCCCCATTTTATCTTCACAACAACCCTGTAAGGTAGGCTAGGCTGAAAGAAGGGGACTAACCCAAATTACTCAGTGTGCTTGAGGCTGAGGTCTCTCTGGTCCTAGGCCAACAATCGAACCACCATACCACTCTGATTCACAGAATACTGTCAGCCAGACAGACGAAGTGCAACAGTTTATAGCAGGTGTGTGGTAGACTCAGTGTAAAAGGTGAGTTAAGATGTTCTGCTAAAAATACATAAATCTGCAAATGTCTGATGGTGGTGGCTGTGGTGATGGGGAACCGCCTTGCCCCTTGGTTTTCTTGAAACTGGCTCAACAAACAAGCACACTTACTTTACAGTGGATGGTCCTCTATTTGAAGATCTGTCACAGGACCATCCACTGTTTGAAGGGCTGTCCAGTCCAAGTCAGGTTTAAAGGTAAAGAATCATAAGAAACCATCAAAACGGAAAGCAGGGCCATGAAATTGTTCATCAAGAGTTACACCTGGTCAGTAGGCTGGGCAGGCAGGCAGGTCACCTGGTCACAGTCTCCCCCGCTATGGGAGAGGGATTACATTTATAATTAAATGACAGTAATTGTTTCTAGGTTTGCATCTGTGCATATAACTGGAGGCATTAGGATGCCTTGTACAGAGGCCTCCCCAGTCCTCTCCCCTCCCTGCCCATTGGAATGCCCCTTTCCCTTCCCTCTGAGGTCACAAAAGTGACCTCAGAGTTGCAGCCTTTACTGGTCTTTCTGTGCCCATTGCAAAGGGGACTTCTGGTTCCAAGGTTGGAGCGCAAAGGGGAGAGGGATGGGAGCAGAGCCAGGGATCTGAATGATCCTATGCCCCCACCTGACACTGTCTAAGGGCCATAGGTTTGCTCTCTGAATCAAGCATCGCTATCGTGCTTTTTTCCTCCTCCCTCCCTGTCCCTTTCCTCATGTGTCATGTCATTTCAGATTGTAAGCCCAAGGACAGGATGTGTCTAATGATTGATTTTTGTAAGCTGCTCTGAGAGCCTTTTGGTTGAAGAACAGGGTAAAATGCTTTGACTGGATTAATGAATAGGTAACGTTTAGGCACCAATGTCCTCTTTTATTCTCTCTTTTGGCAATGCATGTCCTCTTTCCCATAATGTGCAACTGGCCATGGCCACCCAAAGCTATACTTGCTTACCTACAGTTCCCCAATAAAAATTGCTGCACCTGAAAAACAATGGACCACACAGCGGGGGCAAGAACCAAGACCTGAGCCCTGAAACCTGGGCCAGGCCAAGACATTTTGCTGTCTGAGGCAAAGGGCAAGATTGCACTCCCTCCCGTTATTTGTATAACAGCTGACCAGACTGTAGTTGAATCTTGCTTGGACACTGTCAACAGGTCAGCATCTTCCAGCGCACTTGAGGACAGCAAGCTAGCTTAGGTACACGGCAGACCACATGAGACCCACAGCTCTGCCCTCCGACATCCTGCTGCCGCCCCCTGCCTCAGAGAGCCAATATGTGTGCTCACTCTCACGCATTGGGTATCACTACTGTGTAGTGGGAATAGTAATAGGTGTGGACTGTGAAGGGTGACTAGGGATGTCTGTCACTGGGAAATCCTGTTCTTTTTTTATTCCACGGAGTTCCGCAGCAGGCACAACTCATTTTGCATTTGCGAGCCAAGCTGCCGGCTCTTCCATTAACAGCAGGAATATTTTGTGCATTTTCATACAAGTTCTCCAACCTGTACAAATATCCAAGCAATTTCTGCACATTTCTGAGCAATTTGCACCAATTATGACCACATTTTCACCAATTTGCCCAAATTTGCACACATTCAATAGTAATTTGCACAAATTGCTAAGACATTCGTGTAAATTGCAGAAGCCGCCAAAACAAAAAAAACTGTGTTAAATGCATGGAAAAATACATGGCCCAACTTACTACAGGCTGAGTCAGGTGCCGCAGCAGGAACCCGAACAAAGCCTGAAGGGCCAAACCTAGGAAAATTTGAACTCCATTCCCCAAAAGGATCTCTCTTACATCCCTGTAACGGATATTGTATTTGTACTTTGTTTTTATGCTTTTTATGGTTTTAAAATTTTGTACATCTGTTTTTTAATGTTCAATGTTTTTAATCTTTGTAAACTGCCCAGACAGCTTTGGCTATGGAGTGATATATAAATGCAATAAATAATAATAACAATAATAAGGGGTAATCCCACAAGAGGTTACATGGGCACACCCGTGGACCGTAGTCAACCACCACTAGTCAGGGCTAACTACCCTGCTAGTGTGAAAAAAATGGTTCCAGAAAGCAGAATAATAATAATAATAATAATTATTATTATTATTATTATTATTTATAACCCACCTCTCCCTACGGATCGAGGCGGGGAACACAATGCAAATACAAGCAAACAAAATTAAAAATTTAAAAACAAGAGAAACACATAATTAAAACATTTTAAAATGCCTCGACTGGGCAGCATCAAGGCCGAGAACGCTGCATGAACCTAACAGTTGGCCAAAATGGAAACGAATAGGCAATGAGCAAGGAAAAACACAACCAACCAAACTCCCCAAGATGTGTTTTGCCTGTTCCACAGACAACCACCAAGGTGGGACACCCACGGCAACGCATAGCTTGGTCAGATGAAATGAACTGTAACGTTATGCATTGTTACTATAAAAGCACACAACTCGAAACAATAGCATCAGGATACTGAACAGAACTTCACAGTCTATTTATGAAAATCTACTCCCACTTAATGGACACTGTAACAGAACAAAGACTAATAGATCAAAAAAGAGCTATAATCAACAATAAAAGGCTAACGGAACATGAAATTCAAAAAATCAAAGAAGAAATAGCACAACAGAACCCCAACATGAAAAGCACAGATGCACCATCAACAAGCACATGAACATCCACAGTAGAAACAGCAACCCTAGAAGACACAATAACCCCACCAGAGGACTCCTGGACAATGCCACAACCTGAAACACACAACGACACAACAAACATGAACATAGAGCAGCAACTGATGGAAGAAATTGAGACAAATCTAACAAAATTGAGAGAAACTGACCCAACAAAAAGAAACCCACTACCTAGACTAAAGTTTAACAAGGACACGCAGAAACTCATAAACATAACGAATAGTAAACTCATGATATACATTAACAATGATAGCAACCTAGAAGAAATCCACACAGTCATCTATGCAACAGCCACAGCAGTCCTCACCTGTAACAAACAAGAACCCCCCCCAAACAACAACACACGCAGAAGATTAGAAACCAAACCAAAATGGCAAATCAGAATTGAAAACAAAATTGAAAAGCTATGAAATGATATAGGAAGAATGACGCAATACATAAATGGAAAGTGCTCGAAAGGCACCCTCAAAAACACCCAAGACATCATAGCAAACAATAAAGAAACAGCAATAGTAGCTCTCAACACACTGAAACAAAAACTGGCAGTCCAGATCACCAGGCTAAGAAGATGAATCAAATGAAATAAAAGCTGGTCAGAACCAGTACAATGCAAAGAAAGCACAAACTGGATAAGACAAGAAGAAAAAAGACAGAGACAACTACCACAGCAAAGAGAGTATACAATAACTCTGGAGGAACTGAAGGAAACAATACAAAGGACACACAACTGGAAAGCACCTGGCCCAGACCAAATACAAAACTTCTGGTACAAGCAGCTTACATCAACACACCAATACCTCACTCAACAGATCAACACAGGCATAGAACACCCACACCTTTTCCCTCTATTCCTAACCAAATGCAAAACCTACATTAAACCAAAAACTCCAGATACCCCAAACCCAGCTAACTACAGACCCATAACATGCCTTCCAACACTCTACAAAGTTATAACCACCACAATCACACAGAAAACTGAAGCACATCTCACCCAACATAATATACTCACAGAAGAACAAAAAGGATGTAAAAAGAACAGCAGAGGATGCAAAGAACAGTTAATAATAGACAGACAAATATACACCACTGGCCATGGAAGTCAAAGAACTCTGGCAACAGGAAAAGGTCACAATTATTCTGTTAGTCACCTCAGTCACCAGCACCACATCAAAACATTATACAGAAAACCTTCAGAAACTGGGCCTACCAAAATACATCCACACCAACATCCAGAAAGCAGTCATACTTAAAACATGCTCAATTGTCAGAAAATTCCTGAATCTGTAAAAGACAGCATGACTTGGCAAAGCCTGTCATGTCCATCTAGAAAAACCACCACGAGCGAGAAAGAGATGATGATGATAATAATAATAATAATCATCATCATCATCATCATCCCTACGCCTGTCATGAAAAGCTACTGGACCCAAAGACTCTTGTTTCTGGGACAATATAATTACCAAAAACTGGGAAGTAATAGAAGTCCAACAGAGGAGAAGGTAAGAAGGTTGCTGCAGTGGCACACTGTGATTGTGCCAGGATGAGCTCATTACTTTGGTGAGGTTTAGGTCTCGACTCATAACAAGGTGAGAAGGCCAAACAAGAGATGGGCAAGCAGCCTTGCACTCACCCCAAAAAGCATTTTCACCCTGTAGCATTAGAATTGGATGTCTGGAAAACCTCAACGGGGCTCTCTCAGCATTCAACAACATTCATATAGGTGAATGCCAGCCCTTCACCAGCTGCTGGGAGGTCCCACTGGGCAGTCCTGCTGGCCAGGACTCGTGCAAAGAATGTCATTTCTTGCATGGAATCATGGGCTTATAGTCTTGCCCATGATTCCCTAGCAGAAAAAGATGTTCAGTGTATTATTTGCTACTGGAATGGTGTCCCGCCTATAACCGTCCAGTCTTCATTTAAGTCCTCTGCCAACTACTACCCTACCCGTATTCCCAAAGGTCAGGGGGCTGGCCTTGGAAGATGGGGATAAGATGGCAGGGGTGGGTAACTGAGGCCTGAGACAACTACTGCAGGTTGTCCATGCTCACCTCAGTCAGTTCTGCTTGCAATCATTTGAGCAGGGGTGCTCACAAAGTTGAACACCCACTTTAATTCTTGCCCCATCCCTAGGATCGATACCGTTATGTTCCCTCATCCTCAATGTTATCGTCAGAGTCAGAATTAGTAGTAGAGTAGTAATACTGCTACTACATCAACACAACATTGATTTAGCAGCACTATAGTACTGGGCTGTTAGATGAAGTTATTAAACTATTCAGGATTAAAAATAGGAAATAAATTATTTTTGTTGTGTCCTACAAAATACGAAATAATATTTAAAAATACTAAATAAGAGGAAGGACACACACACAGTATGTCAGTCTCTGATGGAGTAACAATAACACTATTAATTAAGTAATGCCTTCATAAATCAGCAATAATGTAAATATGTATGTTTCACCACATGATGTCACAATATGCCTACAATATGTGAAGATCATCAGCATATTCTAAGACCAGCAATTATTTGCAGGCTTCAGCTACCGCAAGATCATTATTGGTCACTGGTTCATCTGTGCTGTTCTTACTATAATCTCAATTGTTATCAAGAACAAGCTATGTCTCCTTTTAAAGGTTCTCTCAATACAGCAAGAAGGATGAAGGATGAATTGTAGGATGAAATGCTATATCAAATGTACTCCAAAATAAGCAGAAATAAGTTAGCAGCACTATTTTTGCTATTGCACTATTAGCAATGAACAAAAGAATTGGATCTCCCTCTCCCCGCCGCCCCAGGTAAAATCTGTGCACAAATTGCACTGCTAACAGATGGAATAAGAATGCCTGTCTGCACTCACTTTGTGTACTGCTCAAACTACGTTAACAGATGGAGAGCGATGAGGTCAAATGCATGATGTCAATACCTTAGTACTAACAGAAGCACATTCATACAAACAAAACTCGTGCCTCAAAAAATGAGATTATAGTTCAGTTGGACAATTGTAAATTTTAATCCTCCAGGATAACAAGGAGCTAGACTTTTAAATAAATCTTCCAAGCAAATCCAGACTTATAATGAATTGGACCAAATGCTGATTGGCTTCTTTTTAACTAAAAAAAGTGACAAGTTGGTTATGTTACCAACAGTTTCCTCTTTATTTAGAGATAGCAGAAGGTGGACCTAGCCAAAATGTCAAATTCCTTGTCAAATTGGCCCTCCCTGTTATTAGTTATTTGCGTACTCATGCATTCATTTTTATACTGTCCTTCAGTTACAAAAGATCCCACTGCATTGTACGTTACATTATTTTTAAAAAATCTGTAATATAATAACAATAATATTACAAAATTAGAGGAATATTGAAATGAGCCAACAAATTAATAAATCACCCTAATCATCATTTCCCTTGATTAAGAGTTAGTGTGGTTATGTTGGCCTAGATCCTGGAATCAAATCCCCACATTCAGATATGAATCTTCTGGGCTGGTGTATTCACTTTTGATTTGCGCAAATTTCCTAAATGTACACAAATTCCCTAAATTTACTCAAATTTTGTAATTTGCACAAATTTCCCTCATAGACTCACTCAGCCCTGCTTAAGTCTGCGGAGGAAATTTAGGAAATTTGCATAAAGTTAGGACATTTCCAGAAATTTCCACAAGTTGAGCAGGAGAAAGTTGAGCGGGAGATGCTTCACAGAGTGATTTGAACTGAGCATACCGGCCTTTGGTAGCAAGTTCAATCCACATACAGCATGAATGTGAAACAAGCTTGAGCAGTGAAATATTTCATCATTAGATGCAGCATTCCATGTGTCAACAAAACGTGTCTCACTCCCCAACGCATTCTATCCAAGTAGAGAAAGGTGGTGCAACATAATAACAGCAACGCTGAGTTACAATCTCTCATCCTGAGTGAAGAATGATGTTTGGTTTGACTAAAACAAATTTATTATCTCCAAAACCTGTGCTTTAAATATCTTACTATTTGATCGTGTCACAGATCTCCTCCTCCTCCTCCTCCTCCTCCTCCTCCTCCTCCTCCTCCTCCTCCTCCTCCTCCTCTTCTTCTTCTTCTTCTTCTTCTTCTTCTTCACATCAATTAAGTAAAATGAAGCTTTTGTGCAATTGGCTTCTCTAATTGCTACCAACAGTTTATGGCAAGTACAAGCAAATAGAAATTTGGGCTTGGTGTGTTGCTGTTCTTGGTGTGTTAGGTTCTTTTTGTAGAGACAATTATCATGGCAGGGGGGGGGTGCTTGAAGCCACAGCATATTTCATTTTCAGTCCATCAGTTTCAAGGAGGGTTTGGGGAGAGTTTAAAACAACAACAACAACAACTTTCCCGTGGATGTATCATAGGAGAAAGACAGCTGAATGTATCAAACGAACTATGGCATGACATGAAGGGCTCAACTAGAGGAAGACAGAGAGGACCCAGCAGTGGTTTAGACAGCTCCTTGTTTATATGCATAAATGTATAGCGATGATGTGGATTGAAGACAGCACCCTTGTGACACATCTCAACAGAACAAGCTTGTTGTTATTTCTCTCATGAGAGCTGCTTAGTTAGGCTGACCATATGAAAAGGAGGACAGGGCTCCTGTAACTTTAACAGTTGTAGAGAAAAGAAAATTTCAGCCAGTGTCATTTGTATGCAATTAGTTCCTGGTGAAATTCCCTCTTCATCACAACAGTTAAAGGTGCAGGCACTATACTAGAGTGACCATATACAAAAGAAGGCAGGGCCCCTGCAACTTTAACAGTTGTGATGAAGACGGAATTTCACCAGGAACTAATTGCTTACAAATGACACTGGCTGAAATTCCCTTTGCTCTACAACTGTTAAAGTTACATGAGCCCTGTCCTCCTTTTCATATGATCAGCCTAGCTTAATTGATTGCCACAATGACAAGAAGTGACGTTCACGGAAGCTTGGCCATGCTGTCTAGTCATAGCCATCATGAAGGCATAACTTCAGACCAGCATATACTAGTGTTTTGCTTTGGTATTGTACTCTCTGGCTCACGTGTGGAGCACAAGACATACTCCTCGAACCATTGTTCTTTCACTATTTCTCCTTCCATACTCTGTTTCTATCTCAAACCACCATTATGATTTCTTTATGGTGCTTGTGGTTTTCATGTGCTACAAAGATATGTGTGTTCCAATTCAGCGGTATTATAACTCTCAACGGCGGGAGTGGCTTTAAAACTGTAAACATTTTGAAACATTTCCCACCACCCTTCCCCCTTCCTCCTTTAATTCCCTGCTCTTTCATCACACTGATTTTCATGGGATTTGCAACAGGAAATCCTTAATTACTTTAATTGGAGGGTGTTGGGGTTTTTTACTGCACACCTACACAGCTGTGCAGCTGTGAACAACTACAAAATTAATTTTAAACCATTCCATCACAGCTGCAAAGGTGCACATGCAATTGATTTGTGTAGGTGTGTCACTTTTTTCACTGCATGTCTATACAATTGCATGGCAGTAAATAACCACACACTTTATTTCCAAACCTCCATTCTTGCATAGTGGTGGAGATGTGCATATTGTTAGTGGATGGCGGGTGGGGGGAGCAAACAAATAACAGCATGCCTTCCCATTTCTCCCAAAATTGCAGCACTATACAGCGGCTTGTGACATGTGCTCACACTACAAACACAAACATTAAAACACATGTCACTATTGAAACCCCTTCTACTTCTACTACAGTTGCAACATGACACATTTGAGTGTAGCATTCAATCATGTTATGCGCATGGTTGATACTGCACTGTATTCATTACCATGTGTATCCAGAGCAGCAACTGCATTTTGGAAACTACTGGCACAGCTGTACCTCAAAAACAAAATGGGCTGTAGTGTTCATTCTCTCTTACAGTTTCTTGATGGCAAGATGTATTAAAGAAAGAGTCATTTTCTGGGTCATCAAGGCAGGATCTACACTACTGCTTCAAAACAGTTGATAACAGTAGTGACAACTGTCAGGGACCAGACCACACTCCATATACAGCTTTCAAATCATTTTCAGAGTGTCATATCTTGCTTGGCGTAGATCTGGCCCAAGTGGGAACTTGGGTATATGGTCAGCATGGTTGAATTCAATTTTGGAGATGCTCTCAGGGACTAAAGCCAAAAGGGGGCAGGGGTAGGGTGACCATACGGAAAGGAGGACAGGGCTCCTGCATCATAAGCAGTTGTATAGAAAGGGAATTTCAGCAGGTGTCATTTGTATGACGCAGCATCTGGTGAAATTCCCTCTTCATCACAACAGTTAAAGATGCAGAAGCCTTGCCCTCTTTTGTATCTGGTCGCTCTAGTATAGCTCCTGCAGCTTTAACTGTTGTAATGAAGAGGGAATTTCACAAGGTGATGCATGCATATAAATGACACCTGTTGAATTTCCCTTTTCTATACAACTGTTAACGATACGGGAGCCCTGTCCTCTTTTCCATATGCAAAGAAGGCAAAAGGGGTGGGACCAAAACAGCAAAATTACCAGGATATTTTACCTTAAAGCTCTTACCGCCATTAACTTACTGCCTTAGGAGAGACAGCCAACCTTTTAGAATGGGAAAAAAACACCGAACAACCAGTGCTTGGGAAAAGGGGGAGGGGTCAGGGAAAGGGGCGTGGCCATCTGTAGAACCCCACAGGGATGGATACCCAGGAGAGTCAGATTTAGCCCATGGGCCTGAGGTTCCCAACCCAGACCAATGATGACACTGTGGAAGTCTCTGGATGAGAGCATTTAGATCTGATTTCTAGGGGTGTGCAAGCCAAAAACTAGCGTCGTTTATCGTTATCATCATTTCAGACCAAAAAAATTATTGTCTTCATTCATATCGTAGGTGAACTGTATCGTCTTCATGATAATGACTGTGAAAAAATGATATTTTTTGCAGCCCTATGTTTTTTTTAAAAAAAATGCCTATAACTTCTGTATTTTAAAAGTTAGAGGCTTGAAACTTGGTCACAGTGATTATGGGGTATGCGTAAGTATGTATATGAAATTTGAGATCGATCCCTCCAACCCTCGATTTTATATGAATTTTTTAAAGATCGTTTCAGTTCTGACAGATCAGAATGACAACTCGCCATGTGCGTTCATTCAGACCTGTCAGAACAGAAACAATCTTTTTAAAATGCATACAAAATTGAGGGTTGGAGGGATCAATCTCACATTTCATACACATACTTAGGCATACCCCATAAGCACTGTGACCAAGTTTCAAGCCTCTAACTTTTAAAATAGAGAAGTTATAGGCATATTTATATGGCAGTCTGATAAAACGATAAAATAGTCCGAAAATTATCGCCTCCAATGATTATTGTAGGTTTTTCTATCGTATCACCATTGTTAAATACATGCACGATAATGACCTTATTGTATCGTTATCATACATTTTAACGATACGATACACATCCCTACTGATTTCATTTATTCCTTTCCTCTTTATGGAGAGAATCCACTACCCAGTGGTGAAGCTGATTCCAAAGGTCCCAGGTTTAATTCTCATGCTCTCCAGTTGAAAGAGTTCTGCCTGAGACCTCAGAGGGCTACAACTAGTCAGAGTAGACATACTGGGTTCGATGGAGTAGAAGTATACAGCAGATGACAATAGCATACCATGCAGATGAGGATCCTGGAGAGACAGTAGGTCTAAAAGTGAAGGCAGGAAGGGAGCAGTTTAAACACCCCTGAGTCATTGGGATGGGATCATCAGAGGCCATGAAGAACAGAAGTGAAACATGGTGGTAGAAAGAAAAGGAATGGGTCCAAACTAGGGGACAGAAGAACCAGGAAGGTTCCAGTTCAACAAGTTCTCCAAACTTCACTTCAAAGCTTGATTCGCCTTGCTCCCATTTTCATTTGCAATCAGTTTTCTTTTGGGGGGTCATTCAAATGGGGAAAGTGTGCATTTCACATGGGGAAAATGCACATTTTGAATGGGGAAAGTGTACGTTTTTGAAAAGTATGTACTTTTCCTCCATCGACAAAAGTGGAAAAATATGATTTTTTAAAAAGTGTGCACATTCTTTGATACAGGAAATATAGCCACCCTAGCCTATATTCTAATACTAACTGATTACTGAGATATCTTCTGGATTTTTTCCCTACTAGGAGATTTAAGAATTTGCATACAAGAAATGATGAAGTGGTGGTGGTGGTGGGGAGCTAATGCTAAAGCAGCCAACACTAAATCAGTGGTGACTTGAATATCTACGGACGGCACTCTCCCCAATTACAAAAGTTGTCCTGGCCAAACGTGGACCCTTCTTGAGTTTTGCTATGGAGAGAATCAGGTCCTTCAGCTCTGTTTCTCCCTTTCCAACAGAAGGAGATAAACAGATAAGCAGATGGGATTCTGGCTCAGTTGATGACAAAACTTCCAACGACTTCTGTGGGGCCAAGATTTCACCCTCCTCTGGGTCTGTTTGAATAGCTGTCGTTTTTCACCACTATGATCACCCCCTTCTGCATCTTTCCTTTAGAGCTGCAATCCTAAGGAGTGAGTTACTCCAGTTCCATCGTGAGGAGAGTAAGGAGTCTGCCAAGGAGGCCTTGAATTAGAAACATGAATTTTCTTCCCCTCCTACTGGTTAGCAGGCTCGGCTTTCAGCTAAGGCAAGCACCAAAAAAGGAAAATCAAATGAACAGTGAGATTTCTTAGGGTATGAAGTGCTTTACAATTAAGTAAGGTGCTACAGTGTTGGGAGAATAGCACTGATCATCAGTTACTGGTAGCTCTCTGCTAGGCTGCAAATGAATTCAGTCCGGGACAACATTCCAAATTGCTCGCACAAGCTTTCTTTTTATTATTTTTATTTGGTTATGCTCTGACTGCCTTCCAGAATTGTACTTAATGCCCTTGTCTGAAGTTGTTCAAATGGCACCCCATGGCATAGTGTGACAGTGGAAGGATATTGCCTTTGGAAGCTGCTAATGGTCCATGAAAAGAAAACAGCAGAAAAGGGGGAAGCAGTTGTTCCAAAATAATCAGGAAGACGCATCGGAAGCCTTTGTGCTCGTCGGCTGTCTGCCGTCAGAAGCTGGCAAACGGGCAAACCACCGTTTTGAAGAGAGCTACGTGAAGGTTTCTTGTCATGTTTATCTAGAATGTGTTTATCTAGAATGAAGGGAGTAAGAAAAATAACAGTCTAAAAAGAACAAAAAAAGAACAATGATTTATAACTTGAAAATCAAGACTAATCACCCTTCCAGTTTAAAGGCCATAACTCATGCTCTTCTTGGTCTTTGTGAATAGAATACAAGCTGATAAAGCCTGCATCTGGATGGTATCACTTAAGATTGCAGGTGGAGACTGACATGATGGAATGTTCACCCATGCGAAGGGAATGGGAAACATTCCTATACATAGAAAATTAGCACATCAGGAATGTCCATGACATCAATTTTTTTTATGTAAAAGATGTTGTATGTTCTTTACAGGACTCAGTCATAGAAAGGGGGACACTTTACTGGTGCTCAGGGATCCAAGAGAGCCTAGTCCAGCCTGCAACCCCATTACCACAAGGACAAAAAAAACTGAGGCTACATTGTAGATCATGGGTTGTATCCCATAGTACTCCTACACAGAATAGACTCATTAAACTGAATGGGCCTAGTTTACATAGGACTACCATTGGATACTGCCCCATGCATTTATGGGCATTCCCTATACCTATGTTCTTATTGTCTTGACCACTGTTGATGTCAATGGGCCTCATAAACAATCCTTGTCAGCTATTTCCCTCCTTGGCTTTTGATGAATTCCCAGACAAAATGCACAACAGTCAAAGGCCATGTCTACACCATGGATTTTTCTTGGGGTAATCCCTGTGCATCCAAATGATGCACAGGGGAACCTGGGGACAGGCAGGGACAACCCCTCCATTTTCCTGGGATAACTGATTGCCCAGTTATCCCAATTTTTCCCGTGGTTCCGGGACCATCCCAAGGACCGCTCTGGAAACGGGTATAGAGTTGCCTGGGGGCAGTCCGTGACCGTCAGGGGTGGCGGGGGAGTGGGTTCAGGGTGTGTATTTTTTAAAAAACTCACTTTTGTTGGGGGAGCACAATGGCGCTCCATCTCTGACGATTCAAAAACAAACGGCGCCTGTAACATCCCTCTTGCCTTCCGGCACATCACTTTGGCACCTGTACGCTGGGGGACTATCCCGGAAGAAGGAAATCCCGGGATCCTCCCCCTTGTGTCCCAGAAAGCCCTGTTATGTAGAAAGGCACGTAGTTTAACCTTATCACTGATGTTATGTCTGTGGACCATCACAATGGTTTTCAGGTGTGCCATATTTTAGGAGATATCTCCCTTATTCAATGTTCCATAAAGTGATTCTCCTTTATTTATGCCATAGTAGCCTTCCCAACTTACCTGATGCCATCAAGATGTTTTGGACTATAACTCCCATCACCCTTGAGCACTGACCATGCTTGCTAGGGCTGATGGGAATTGTAGTCCAAAATGTTTGGAGGGAACCAGGTTGGTGAAAGCTGTGTTACAGTATGACAGAAGCTCAGTTGGTAGATAGATGGTTGGTTTGAGACCACACTTAAAGTTGGAAATCATTGGGCCTAGTAATGTTTTTTTTAAACACACACACACACACACACACACATAAATTAATGTATTATTGTTTCCTGTCCTTCCTTAGGAGAACTGAAGGTAATAGAATGATAGGTAATCGAAAGATCAAGCCATGCCAGTTCTTAAAGTAGCTGAGGCAACTTTTCATTTTGGTGGGATTTTATGCTCCCAGCGTGGTTTAAACAAGCCAAATGACAGTGAGAATCTGGCTCCAAAGTATCCAGAATTTGATATATTTAGCCAAGAAAAAAAATCTAGTTTGATCTTTAGCATCTCCCTAGCGAAATAGTTTATTGCCAGGCTTTTTTGCCATTTCTCTCTCCTCAGCAAGACCATAATAAAATAATAACAATACTAATAATATTTTGCATGGAAAAAACATACTGCCCTAAGAGAGAGGCATGTGTACTGTGTAATGATTTCCCAACAGAAATTAATTCCAAACAAATTTACATTCCACATTTAAAGAAGACATAAATTATTCATATTTTCATATCATCAACACTCGGCATGTCTTACACCGGGGTACCTGCAATTTTTCAGTTTACCCATTTAAAAATTTCACTCGGTAGCTCATTAGCATGTGTTTTGTGTTGCTATTCCACTGAGGTAATTTAATAGTCTTCAATAGAATTATGTTCAATTAAAATGTGTTGGCTTTTACGATTCCAGATCTTTTTAGCTTTTAATTTAATTGCTTTAGGCCTCAGTTTCACTTAAGTCCTAGTAGTGACACACCTTGCTTACTAACTCTGCTCGCAAGGTATGGAAAAGTGAAGAGCATAGGTAGGTTTCTTGTACACTGCTATTTTCATCTCTTTTCAATTCTATTATTCAGAATTTGATCCAATAATGGCATTTTAGCATCTGGGGTATTTTGCAACCCTAACCAAGCAGCTCCACTATCTTTATAAAGTGAGGGGAAATCCTTAGCTCCATTTTATTTGGTAGTCAAACAGGGATGTTGGAGGAATCCATTTTGGAGATGGAGCTCTGCAAGTGTATGCCAGATCGTCCTCCCTGGATGCCAGATCACAGATCTGTGTGCTGGCTTGACTCGGTGCCTGCCAAGTCAGGCAAGCTCACTTTTCCTGTTGTTTTTTTAAAAAAAATTGTGCAAATCCCATTTTGTGCAAATCGTGATTTGTGCAGTATCATGGCCATAAATACTGTAATTTGTGCAGAAAGGCAGATGTAAATAGTCCTTTTTTCCTACGTTTTTATGCAAATTGCACTATTTATGTTGCAAATTTGCACAAATTGCTGTTTGTAGACCCCCCCCCAAAAAAGACGCAAGCTCTCGCTGGGCACCCGTGGACCATCTGGCAGCTCCCCCCTCCCCCGCCCACACGCTCAATCAGGTGGGAATCTAGTGAGCAGAGCATGAACAGGATGCTGTGAAGTTTGCCCATCCCTAGAGGTCAGCACCGGATAACACTGGGTTCCTGGCAGTTATTGGAGCCAATAGTTTCTGGCTGAGGAATGCTGGGAGTTGTAGGACTTTTCTCTGTCTCGACATGCATAGGGTTGTGTTCTCAGAGCCATGCTTCTCCCTCCCTCCCCACCAGCCACTCTAGCAGATGGAGAGGAGAGGGAAAGCATCACCACTCTATCAGTTGTGCTGAAATACGGCTTCTTTTTTGCCCTCTTTCATCCCCATCTTCCCCCCCTCCCTTTCGTGCCTTTTTACATTGTAAACCCGTGGGCAGGGACTGTCCTGTTTACTGATTGTATTTAAGGTGCTCTGGGGGGGCCTTTTGGCTGAGATATGGGATAAAATACATTATATAAATCAATCAATCAATTCTCCCTCAGGTTTGAGTCATAGTTTTGTGTGCTTCAGTGCATCAGTCCAGGACAGATGCAGATATATTGCTGTCTAGTCTGGGATCAGGATCTAGCTCCATAAAATTAGAAGGCGTGGGGACATTCCAAATCGATTGTTGTTAAGAAAATATACTGGCTACTGAGCTTTATAATGTGATTATAGATGTGGGATTTTCCATTCAACTCAATAGAAACAGACCCCCATGGGCAAAGGAATGTGAACCTGTATTTGCACCTCCCCATTGAAATCAATGGCTTCCATGCCTGTAACCAGTCATAAGACCTGGTTAATGGCAAATGCATTCTGCAGCCATAACACCATGATATTTGAACGAGATTCCCTTTAGTTAATAAATAACTAACAGGCTCCTTGTCAGAGCAATGAAAGCCAACACAATGTCCCACGCTATGAAGTTGCTTACGGCACGCCAGTGTTGCTATGGTATTACTCTGGTACTGCAGGCACATATATATCAGCACAAATGCTTTAACAAATGTTAACAGATAACTTCCCACGTAACTGAAAAGCCTGGTGTGACAGAATTTTATAATGAAATGTTTGGGTGCCTACAACTTCACCTTCCGATAATTTCAGTTCAGGGTTTGGTTGAGACATTCAGCTCAGGAAATAAAGGCCTAGGTCTCATGGTCTCAGAGTCTCATGGTCTCAGAGCCAAATTCAGCATTGCATGATTCTTTCACTCAACAGATCTAGAAAGTGTTACTCATAGCTAAGACTACATATACTTACTTACTTAGGTACTTCAACAGTTTAGTCATTGATCAACAGAAATAACAACACCACACACACACACACATATATGCACAATGCTAAGCACTGCAGAAAAATGAAAAAAAAAAACAGACACATTAGAAAGAAGAAAAGGAAGTTAATCAGGAAAAGCAAAGGTTTACAGATGATGCACTTGGGTATTGTAACAGAAGAAGAGAATCAGGGTCAATCTATGTGATATCTTAAACATGTAGCGTGCGGCTGACCATCTCTTTGCTTTTTACCCACAAGTATGGATGCAAGGCCCTTATCCGGGTCAAGACCATCACACATGGAATGTGTGTTCTACTACTACTAGAATGTACTACTACTCATCATCATCATCATCATCATCATCCCAAAGAGGACAAAAAAAGGGGGAACCCTCAATCAAAGCCTGATGTGTTTTCTTCTGAGTAAAAAGCAAAGAGGTTCTGCTGCACACTTTGGGCTGGATCCAGATTTAGTCATGCTTCATTTAGGCCCAATGAAATCAATGTAACTGACTGACTTAATCCCACTAATTTCAACAGGTCTCTTTTAAGTATGACTAAATCTGGATCCAATGCTACGTATTTAACGTGTTGTGTTGTTTGACTCGTACTTGTCAGGCGGAAGAGCATTGCAGTGACAGGGAGCTGGAAAGGGAAAGGGGCCTAGGCAGGGAATGACATGCATAGAGTAGTGGCTTTTTGAATCAAATTTCTACCCTGCCATTCTTGCATCAAAGAACTCCAAGCTCGCAGGACTCCTAAATGGTCTCCCCTCCAGGCCCAGACCAAACCCAAACTTACTTAGCTCCAGCAGGTGGTGCTAGAGTGTCCTCTCAGACCAGGCCCTGGGACTGTTGTTCTTGTGAGGATAATGGCAACGATGATTCTGATAAAGCACTTTTCATATAAAAGGTGTTGCTTTTGCTGGTGGGTTTTGGCAACATGAAAAACGGGAGGCCTGTTTAACAACAGATTTGTTAAATGCATGCATCTCTCTCAAGTGCCTCTGCCACTATGCATTGACAAATTATTAGCCATTGAATCTCATGCCAAAACGTATACAGCTTTGCATTTTCTAAACCCGCTTGAAATAATTTGCAACATTTGAGCAGTAGGGGACAGAAGTGAGCAGAAAATTCATGGTGTTCATAACAATTCACAAAAGATGTGCCACATTGGTTGGATGGTCTTGCCAGAAACCATGAGGGGACTCTTTTCAAATCTTCCAAATAAAAGAGTAACATCACGCTGCACATAAAACATATAAAATACCCTGAGAATTAGAAAAATGCATTTTGTGGGGATTCATGTATATGAAAATGAACACACACACATACACACATTCCACCCTGCCCCCAATAGCCAGTCAGCCTCCTGTGCTTACTAAGCTCATTGGCCTGAGCTAGCTCCCCTCTCCATTTTAGTTTATTTGGAGGTCACACAGATGTGCCCAATCCCAGCTCGATTAAAATATTGTGTTTTTTTTCCCTTTGATTTCTATGGTCAGCTCTCAGTTCCATTCCTGGGGTCCTTAAAAATACCTTTTCACCGTGAACCCGACAGTGACCTATCCAGACAATGAGATGGTTTTCTCTGTACCCTTTATATATCTGTGTCTCTCCCTCCCTCCCTCCTCTCTTTCCTGCCACTCTATTCCACTCCTGTTCCCACTTGGTTCTTAGTTTCCCCCACTCTCAGAGCTTTTCTACAGGACACTGTAAATCTGATGTATCTCCTCTCAGTTTTGTCACAGGCTTAACATCTGAGCACTACACAAAGAGTGTTTCCTTTCTTGTTTTCTTCTAGAGTGTAGCAGAAAAGTGCAATTATACACGTGGAGAAAGCTTACTTTCATAAATAATACAGCATTTTCCCTGCTCTAAAACAGCTCGCCTAAAGTGCTATTTAGAAACAGAAGTGAAACAGGAGAGTCTCAACATCACCTAAAGTTCCCGTAAACAATCATGAGTATGGAATAGCGAGTGCTCAATAAATGCCTTGTACAGAAAAGCTCACAGTCTCTCAATATTCCGTACCATTGGTTTAAAAAAATAAAAATAAAAAATTAGGGCTCTCCCCTTATTAGGGCTTCCCCACCCAGAAGATTACCCTGAGTCTGCTGATACCTCTGTCTTGTGTGGTTTTGGTTACTAAATATGAGCATCTGTATTCAAAAGGATGATGGTGGTGAATCTTGTTTTCCAATGAGAACTGCAACTTTAAATAACAAAAGGTAAAAAGAAGCAGAGGAGGACAAGAAAGGAAGGCCCCAGAGGATGCTGATGGGGGACAATGTAGGGTGATGGGAAGATATAGAAGGTCCCAGAAGATCAGGCCTACAAGCAGTCAATTAGAAAAGGCAGCAGTAAGTACGTTGTCCACATCAGGCAGAAGACAAGTTTCAGAGAAGCAAGCAAACATCAGAGAGGGCAGAAGGCAGAGGCAGCCCTAGGGAAGAGGAGCCCCCTGACACAGATGACTTTAAAGCTGCTAACCCAGACTTCCCCAACATGGTGAACTCCAGATGTTTTAGAATACAAATCCCATGGCGAATGGAAAAGGAGAGGCAGTGGCAGTTGTCCTCCAAAACTTTTGGAGGAAACCAAGTTGGGGAAGGCTCAACTCATGAGATGCTCAGACTAAGGAACCAAACCCAAATTAACCACTCCATAAGGCCTGCCAGGTCCCCTATTGGCTCCCTGGCCCAGCTGGGCTGATGGGCTGCAGTATCCCCTATCTAGCCAATATTTGAGTGGCTCTGCAGGGCAGCAAAGATCAGATAAGTAGCTCCCTCTACTGGAGAGAGTCGTATCCAAGGGCCTGGGACCTTTGGAAGTAAGATTCTGGTTCCACACACGACTTACGAGATGAGTAGTCTGCTTTAGTTTTCCTTCCTTGCTGACAGCCACAGGCAGACTGGCCTTTGCCTTGGTCATCTAGTATAAATCCTAGGGTGGATTATCTCTGCTTAATCCAGGTCCTTCAGAAATCCTGGCCTGTCTCAAGGAATGGGTCTAGCACAAACACCAGTGAGAACTACTCTGTTGGTGCAGTTTACCACCTGTGCTGGTTGGGAATTGTGGGAATTGTGGTCCAACATACCTGGAGGGTACCACATTGGGGAAGTCTGGATGAAATGACACACTGAGTCCCTCCTAACGCTGCGCACAGACCCTGCAACCCACTTCGGAGGTCAGTTCGGAGCTTCTGAATCGACCCCAACCTGCCTCAGCGCACAATGTTTAATGTACACAATGTTTAATTTCCAGAAGACGAGGACTCGAAGATAACGACAGCTGCGGGCACTCCTCTGATGGGTCCAGTAATCCAGGTAAGGAGCAGGGGGCTTGCACAGCTGGGCAGGTGGTGGGATGCGTGCAGCTGGGCAGACTATGGGGGCATGCAGGGAGGCACGCAGTTGGGTAGGCAGGCATGGTGGGCCTGGCTGGGGGGATGATTCAGATGTCTAAATCCCATTTCAGATCCAGAAGCTGAAGCAGGTCGGACTGGGTCCAAATTAGGCTGACGCGAGTCGAGGCCAATTTGGAAGCTCTGAAGCAGGTTGCTTGGTCCATGCACAGCCCTGCTCCCTCCCTTCCAGTTCTATGTTTCCACAAAGATCACACAGTCTTTCCCACTTTGCACAAGTCCTCTTGGACTCAAGCATGGCCATTTATAGCTGTTTAGGGTGCAGGCAGAGACCTGTCCCCTGCATATGATCTTCAAACTGCCCTTTTTTGAGAAGTACGTTTCGGTGTATCACATCATAAATGGCTTTCAGATGAATTATGCTACATGCTAATACCTCTTCCTATTGCAGCAGGAATGTAAAGCGCACGCTCATTGGAGTAAGTAGGTAAAGTAGACAAAATAATAGGGTTTCAAACACGTCGCAGATTAGGGCCCTCTTGCTTTTTACCTTTGGAAACCCCCTGCATGCTCAATATCTCTCTTCTCACATAAATCTAGTCTTTGGATTAAAAATCTGCTCCACTCCAAGATATCATAAGTAAAGAATTGATTTCCCCACCCCCCCAATTGCATGATTGTCATTCCACCTTCCACTTTGTATAAATGATTCATTATTGTGCAATGTGTGGGCTTTTCATTTTACCTGTTTTAGTACATCTGAAAACTATCTCTTGCATGTGAATTCATGCCAATTTTGCCACCATATTTTCTCAACTTATTAAAAGGGCTGCACTTTACCAATATAATTGCAGAGTAGATTCATTATTTACAATCCTAGTCTTAGCCTTCATAGCTACTTAATATGTGTAAAGTGTTTAGTTTTCCATTGTAGTCCAGCTGCATCACTGGAATCGAACTTGTAATTGCCTCTTTGGGATTTAAAACCATTATACTTGTGCTTTTATGTTCTTTTGTTTTGCTTGAATCACTTTTTCAGGTCTGTGAAGTACAGCTGGCACAATAAAAGTTTGATCAATGCATAACCAATGTGGTGTATATTTCTTCCAGAAATATAAAACTCAGGTGAAAAATGTTAATCTATGAGAATTATCTTTGTCAGCTACTTATTCTTAGAATTTAAATTGGCTTCAATTTTGAGGAATATGGTTTGGCCTGGGGTTTTCCAGTCTGGATTTTACAGCAGTTTTATGTTTTGTGTACTTTTGACATATTGAAACATAAGACTGTGTGATGTAAAGTTTCAATTACCAGGGATTTTTTTTTTTAAAAAAAATGTGGCTTAGACTATAATACCTGTCTGAATAAGATCATCACAGAAACACAAATGACACATATGGTTAATACCTGTGAGATTGGACCATGTTCTTGACATCTCCAATATGTCTTTTTGATGCTGTTGGTTATCTACTATTTTGAGAAAATTTTAAAAAATGTCCTTCTAGTATTTCAGGAATATTTAGAATACAGATGATGTATTTTTTTACTCCACAATAGGCCAGTGAGGTCATGCCAAAGGATGCAAGTTCTAAGGATGGAGACCAATGTTTCTTCTAGTTCCTACAACTAATTCAGGTGAAAGTGCAAAGACAGACGGCCAAGTTGTTTGGAGCACATATCACATGGAAATAGTGATAGAGCAAACATGATATCTAGTTTCTCCAGCCCCTTTGCATGCATCCCTATACAAACAGAGAGTTGCAGTGGCCTTTGGGAGACCTTTCACCCCAAGAACTAGTAGTACTGCAGTCTACAACCTAGCAAGATTAATGCCGCAATCCAGCTGTCAGTTTTGTGTGAAGGAAATCTTATCCATACTCAAAACTTATTCCTCCTTGAATGGCTTCCAAGTTCATTTCAGTGGTGGGAACTCATCCACACACACATATTCCTTTTTGCACACGGTAAAGTTCTTCAGCGACCCTGGAAAATGCAGAGAAGTGATCTAAGCAGATTATGGTTTTATTTAGACCAACTTTAGAAGCAAAGAAGGATTGAAATTGAGGGCTACCACAATCTTTCACAGCTGTACAGAGACAGTCTGTACAATTGTCAGTCTGGTTTGTACAATCCTTGCAGCCCACCATGGCTTAATTGACTGTGTTCTTTTTACAGCCCAGGAGTTGTTTTTGGATTGTGCAATGGTTTATCAACCACGGAAAACCCCCACCCTGCACCGGATTCACATATCACGATAAGCAACGGTAACCCCTGCCACAACTTGAATATTCACAATGGCTGCTGATATGAACCGCAACACATCATGACTTAAACAAGCCACAGTGGGCTGAAGCAATCGGGTAAAAGAGCCCCTTGATTCCTAAATTAAACCTAGGTCAGAAATGCTCCAGGTTCTAGTATGTTAGAACTGCTAGGAAACCATGAAATAGACTTCTAATATCATTGCACAACTTGGTCCTGTCCCCTAAACTGTACTAAATAGAAAGTCCATGTACAAAAAAGATTCAACTAATTGACAATATAGCTGCCTTAACTAGGGATGAGTAGATCCCCATATCCTGTTTTGCGCTTTCCTGTCTCTACTCTGTCTGTTCTCAGATTTCACACGGTGTAGTTCTATAATTAAATATGACAACAATATGTTTGCATGTGGTTTGATCTTTTGCTAGGCATTCCATGAAATTGTGAACCCTATTGAATCATGATTTTTTTGTTTTAAATGCCAGTGCTTTAATGCTTAGCTAATATCACTTGTATGCACAGCTTAGCTAAGTGGAAGACACTCCCATGGACAAAGGAATGCAAAGCAAATTTGGCTTTTTAGATTCTTTAAAATCAAGCTGGAAGATTGGCAGGAGGGAAAACAAGGGGTGCCAAGGTAAATCGGATCCATTACATCTGGGAGGAAATTACGGGGAAGGAAATCAGAAACAACCCGAACCTTAACTTTCAAAATATAATTCAATGAAAGCTGGAAAATACAACTATATATTTCCTTCTTCACACATGAGTCAAACTCACCTTGATCAAATATTTACACATGTGCGATACCTTCAAACTAGAATGACAGTG
The DNA here is from genome assembly GCA_029215795.1 of Anniella stebbinsi. Lineage (NCBI taxonomy): Eukaryota > Metazoa > Chordata > Lepidosauria > Squamata > Anniellidae > Anniella > Anniella stebbinsi. The sequence goes on along the minus strand of JARDYH010000002.1, from coordinate 158,603,969 downwards.
CCTCAAACTCCTTGCTGAGTTTTATGCACTGTTTACAGTTGACTTATAAGTCAATAGAGAATTAAGCACAAGACCTTAGAAATGCAATTAAATGGATGGCCTACATTTCAATAAAATATGACTGTGGTGTTTCTACCATCTACTTTTTCTCTGGGTCTAGGTAAATCTTTTATGGCTTCTGTTCTGGTCAAAATGAATCATTCTACTATCTTCTGCAGTTGACTTAACTTATTTCCAGGTTAGCCAGAAAGCAATGCACACTGGATTGACCTTCATGGACTGCCACACCATTGTTTCAAAGGAAAAGCCAAAAGCTGTGAAACGCTGCCCCCATTCCCGAAACCTGCAAGGGTCCAATCACGTGCTTGGAGGTGAAACACACACTGGGCCTAATCCACAACTTTACAGCATTTCACTGCAGGGCACTTTCCTGATGGTTTCTCCAGCTCCTTCAAGTTCATCATAATAGACGGTGTGAGACTGCAGAGCTCAACTGCTATGCAGTAACCAGCAACACCTGCTGCGACTGGAAACAGAAGTTGCAACAGCCCCCACCAAGCAGTCACAAACCTTATTCCCGGGCCAGGAATGCTGCAACTAAAGATGTAGGAGAAATCTGCAATGGATTCCAATGAGTTTGGGTTTTCATGAATTCCACCTGCAGATTTTGCAACAGATCACCTTTTTTCACGTCACGTGGATTCTGCAGATTTGCAGAGTGGTTTTTCACATTTGGGCTCATTTGCACTTGTGCAAATGTGAATTAGTGCATTTGGGCAATTGTGCATTCGCACTAATGCGCACTTGTGAATTAGCACAAGTAGAATGAAATTCTGACTTGAAAAATCCGATTCCGTCAATGAGCAGGTGACGGAATGAAAGATGCCTGACAATCCATGAAACACGGATGTTATGGATTTAACACGACTTGTTGATCCCTAGTTGCAAGTGCTTTAACCAGTCACAGTGGCACCAGTGACCATTGTGTTATGCCTGGGATGTGGAGTGTCTGAGAATGTGATGCTGACCATTCATTGATGTGGCCAGGTGTCCTAGTTTGCAGTCCTCTATTTTTGAGAGCTGGCAGAGGACAGACCTCTGTTTGAAGGTATCCACCTCTATTTGATTGACTGCCCAGTCCAAGTTGGATTAAAGTCTAAGAACCATAAGGAGGGAGCAAAGAAAGGGTCTTGAAGTTTGGGCAGCTGGGCAGTAGGACCATAGGTCACCTGGTCAGTCTTCTCCACTATGATGGGATGTATTATATATATTTAAAGTATCTTTTTATCCTGTTCCTAAGCCAAAAGGATGCCTGGACTGGCTTGCATGCCATCAATAAAACAAGAGAGCTATAGATTTTATAGTTATTATTTCTAAATAATATTATAGTTATTATTTCTAAATTTGCACCTATACAAACTGGTATCCTCTTTTGTCCTCTTTTTTGGTGATGCATTTTCTCTATGTTGACAATGGCTACCCTAGGCATGGGGTCTCTATGCTCATCAGGTTGGTTTGAGGGATGCTCTGAGCGCAATCCTCCACTTGTGCGAAGAGATTATGCCAGTTCAGCAAGGAACTTCGGTGGGTTGTGCCCTTAATCTTTTAATTCACCCAGAAACAACCTCGTTCATCCACAGCTGATGGGGAAATAATAATGGTTCCCCCAGGATTGTTCTCCCAGAATTGATGGATATCTATAAGGCCCCAAAGTCCTTTTAAGGAAATTAATCGCACCACAACAAATACCGCAACAGAAAGAGGATGGGGGGGTGGAACTGAGAAATACGGACATCACAGCTCTGAGAACTTTCTTAGGTGATCCTAGATGATTTTCTAGGCATTCTACTGATCCTAGGTCACTTGAAAAAAGGTTCTTTCAGAGCCATTCAAGGTTCCATGCTTTTCCCTACCAAAACCAATGGAGAGAAGAGGAAGCAGGAGAGAAATCCCAGTTTTGATGGACCTTCAGTAAGCATTGGGTCCAGTCATTCCCCCTCTCTTCTCTTGCCATTCCAACAGGAAAAGATAGAATGCGGTGCAGGGCATGAGTTGGGCTCTTGCAGAATTCATGTTAAGGGCTCTTGTTCCTCTCCTGCTTCTGCTCATGGGAGAAGAGAGAGGGCAGGAAGTAGAGTTTTAACTGAACTGGGTGCAGGAAGTCTTGTCATATTTCTGTTCGATATCAGAGTCTTACAGCAGTGATCTTCGTGTATCATCCACCTGTAGTTTTTTCCAACATTTTCAGGAGGCACCATTTTAATTTAGCCTGAAATCCTAAGCTCATTTGGACTAATTGTACCTCTTTGAGGTATGGTGGCTGCTTATGAATATCAAAAAAGCAGACAAAAGAGGGCACCGGACTTTGTATGTGAGTATACACATATAGATGCAAATTTAGAAATCACTACTATTATTTTAATAGACATACAGTACCTTTCACCACAGTCCAGAAGTTTGTGCCCAGGTGACATAGGTGCCTGCTACTTACACAACAGCTTGTGCAAATTAAACTTTACTTGGATATTCTCTTGCACATAATTTGAAACGTAGTTTCCACTACAGCAACATCATTTGCGATAGCAGAATGATTTAGTCAGATACTGCCCAGAGAACACTTGGATTAGAATTTCTACAGATTCTAGAATGCTAGAACTCTCAGAAAACGTGGAATGGATTTCTAAACATTTTTATTTTATTTTTTATTTTAAAACATTTTTATAGTGCCACCTCGCCATTTCTGGCATCATGGCGCTTTACAATAACCCATTCGGTAGCTGGCCTAGACAATTGTCTGAAGCTTCAACTCTTGAAGTTAGCACAGAGCAGTCCTTGGATAGGAGAACACCAGGGAACTGAATGTAAGTGAACTTCTTTGAAGAAGAGCAGGGTATAAATATCAAAACTAAGTCGTATATTTTTGCTGGGTGGCTGTTCTGTATTTTTACACAGCTGTTCTTAGTAACCTAGCAGGAAGGGGTAGATGGATGGATCTGTCATTGCTGAAATGCTATTTGGTATGCAATTTTCTCAAATATACACATTTTATGCACACTGATCCATGTGCACATTTTGTGCACATTTTCCACAAGATAAGCTGCACCAGGAAGCTCACAAAAATGCAGATTTTGGAACACATTTCTGTCAGCCTGCTGAAATGCTTGGGAGGTGCAAATTGAATCAATCCATTAAAAAAAAACCCTCAATGGAGCAAATATCTTATTCACCTCTACCAGAAGGCTTTCACATGACCAAAATAATTTCAAATAATCACTATATTCAACACAAAAACTAGATAAACACATGCCACCCCAAACTAAGGATTCAACTCACCATATATTTATTTATTGTAACTAGGATGGCTGATGAAATTTTAACAATTCCTTCTGTGGTCCAGCCATCTGTAAAAACTCCTTTTTGTGAAGATTGGCTGGCATGCACTTGCTAAACCACCTGTGTGTGTTTGATGTCATGCTGATCTAGTCTGAAGGCCCTTCAAGGCCAGAGCAGAACTCTTGCCAATTAGACTGAATGATTTCAGGTGAACTTCTGTGAGAACTTTCCATCACCCAGAAAGCCTGAGGTAATTGGCCAGCCAGCTGGTGATTGGCTAAGGACACTCACCTCAAAGTTCTCAAAGGTTTTTGAGTATAGAACAAAGGGGTTATGGCTGCCTGTTACCCTTCTTTGGTTTTGTTTGGCTCTGTCTTTGTTTCTGCCATAGCTATGGACTCGCCGTATGAGCATTTGGTCCTCTCCTATTTGAAGATCACTGCTTAGGTGCACAGAGTCAGGTTTAGGTAACCTTTTTGTTTTTATCTTGAAGCATTGTTTCAAAGACTGCTCAATTTTGTTGTATGTTATCCCTTTCCCATTTTTGTAAATAAACTTCCCACCTATCATAATTGGAAGTGTGGGCTTTATTCCAATGATGTCTTCATACTAAGTCCAGAGCTTTCATCTTGATTATTGCTACTGTTTTAGATCTAGGACTTTGAAATAGAGGGTGCTGGCTTGGACCCTTATCTTAAGTCCTGAAAGGGCTGAGAGTTTCCTGGCTCAGGTTAAGTTGGACATAGGAGGTGGTGGCAGCCTACCTTGCTGGGTTGGTGTTTAGCCCAAGCAACCTTTTGTTCCTGCCTGCATTGGTGGGTGCAGGAGCAACCCCCTTGCTCTCTTCACAAATCCCTTAACCTTCCACATTTCTCATCTCTAAGCAATTAGGCTTCATCTGTAATTCAAGTACCTCTTTGCAATAATTCAATTCCCATTAAGTTGTAGGTATTAAAGCAAAATTTGCTCCAATGTTCGAGTACATATAGCTACTTCTTCATTAGCATGTCCATTTCCATCCTATCTACTAATTCTCTGCCTGCCAGTTCCAAAATAGCACAATCCATGCACAAAAGGGAGATATTAGCAGGTTTCAAGGAACTCCAAGGTTTGGAGAAATACAAACCATGTTTGGGTGGGGCAAACCAGCACAATAAAGACGGAGCATGCTGAGTGGTTCCTTTATACGTCGCCCCGAGGGGGTTTCTTTCTCTGCCTTTCTATAAGTTCTATCATACAAGCACTAGGTGGTGCTGTGGTACAAAGGAATGATTTCTATGGTGTTGCAGAGGTCACTGAGAAAATAATATCAGACTTTCCCCATTAAGGAAAAAAAAAGCCATAATGGTCACAAAGCATGGAAGAGTCCCTGGAGGAGAATGACATCATGTAAAGAACCGGCAAACTTCCGTGCATGAGCAATCACAAGTGTACAATAAAAGCCTCATGTAAAAAGGCTCAAAGGTCATTGTGTAAGAATTTCTCATAACTGGAAAGCCATAGCCCTCATGCTGCTGCATATACTAAATTCTACTGTGGATTAGTTTGTGATAAGATGATCTATCTGTTGATTTGCCACGTGAATTGTTGTTTCTGTGACCTAAGCCAGCATTTATAGAGGAATGCTCTCCCTAGAGTGCGGAGGACATTTGCAATTGCTACAGTGTGTGAATGCAGCTGGTCTCTTTATGAGCTTGACATTTTGATGAATCTTTTATCCAGGAGTGAGTTGAGAAGCTGGGAGCCAAACAAACAACCCCTACAGTGCATTGACTATAATCTGAAAGGTATATGTCTGAAGTTCCTGTTAGATTCCAACATTTGGGGTCTCTGATATACACGATGGGAAAAAAATCCTTTCCTCCTACTGTGGAAGTCTATGGAGTAAAGTGTTTGGCTCAGGTGATGCATAGCATGCAATGCAGAGATGTGGTCATTTTTAGGGGTGTGCACGGACCCCCCGGATCGGATCGGGACCCGGATCGGGACCTCCAATTTTGTCCCGGACCGGTTCGGACAAAATCGGAGGCCCCCCGGACCGGATCGAGTACGATCCCGACCCAAAAATCGTAAATTTTTGGATCGGCCGCCATTTTTTTCCCCATAGACTTGCATTGCAATGCAAGTCTATGAGGAAAAAATGGCGGCGGGTGGGTAAGGGGGGGCCTAACTCCCTCCCCCCCCCGGGCCCGTCCGCTGTGGACGGCCCCGGCAGGTAAACCCCCTCCCCCGCGCTCCCTACCCCCCCTGGGGCCGCCCGCTTCCATCCGCTGGCGCCCGCGGGCGCCAGCGGATAGAAGCGGACGGCTCCGGGGGGGGGGGGTAAGCCCCCTTCCCCGCCACTTACCTTCTCGGCCCGTCCGGCGCCGGCGGCTACTACCAGCGGGCTCCGCGGCCTACTCTCGAGTAGCGCGCCGGGTGATGACATCACCCGGCGCGCCACCCTGGAGCAGGCCGCGGAGCCTGCTGGTAGTAGTAGGCGCCGGCGCCGGACGGGAGCCGCCGGGCCGGGCAGGTAAGGGCCCCCCTCCCCCCTCCGCGCGCCCCCTCCTCCCCTCCACGCACCCCCTCCTTACCTTTCCGGCCCGGCGGCTCCCGTCCGGCGCCGGCGCCTACTACTTCCAGCAGGCTCCGCGGCCTACTCTAGAGTAGCGCGCCGGGTGATGACATCACCCGGCGCGCCATCCTAGAGCAGGCCGCGGAGCCTGCTGGGAGTAGTAGGCGCCGGCGCCGGACGGGAGCCGCCGGGCCGGAAAGGTAAGGGCCCCCCTCCCCCCTCCGCGCGCCCCCTCCTCCCCTCCACGCACCCCCTCCTTACCTTCCCGGCCCGGTGGCTCCCGTCCGGCGCCGGCGCCTACTACTACCAGCAGGCTCCGCGGCCTGCTCTAGAGTAGCGCACCGGGTGATGACATCACCCGGCGCGCACCCTAGAGCAGGCCGCGGAGCCTGCTAGTAGTAGTAGGCGCCGGCGCCGGACGGGAGCCACCGGGCCGAGAAGGTAAGTGCCCCCCTCCTCCCCCCCCCCCGCTGTCCACTTTCATCGGCGGGCGCCCGCTGGCGCCCGCCAATGGAAGCGGCGGTGGGCGCCAGTGGGCGCCCGCCGATCCGCCAATCCGCCGAACCGGTTCGGAGCTTTTTCGGACCGGTTCGGATTGGATCGGCCGATCCAGCTGCGGGATCGGAAATCGGATAATTTATCCGATTTCCCACTGGACCGGACTCGGATCGTGGATCGGGTCCGATCCAGTGCACATCCCTAGTCATTTTCCCCTTATTAGTATTGCTGCTACACACCATCATTATCCATGGGTGACATGTTTGAAGTTTTAGTAGGTGAAAATACTATTTTTATATATATATGATAAGAAATGTGAATTTGGATGATTTGTGTGAAGAATAATGCTGTTAGAGGCAGCCATCCCCTAACTCAGAAAGAGGAAACCTGGTAACCTCCAAGTGTTTTCATCTACACCTCCCATAATCCACAGGCATTTGCCACGCTGTCTGGTGATGATAGGAGTTCTAGTTCAAAACATCTGGAGAAGATTTGATTGCCTAACCTTGCCTTAACTGTTGATAGATGCCAGTCACAAATTCTTGCTCAAGAATACATTGGAATCATAAACATAGCTGCACATGACAGCATAGAACAAGAATTATTATGTTCTCCCGCAACTCACTCATGACATGAGATGGCTGCCTTGAAGTTTTTTTATTGTATGTTATTTTGTGTTTTTAGATTGTGATTTGTTTTATATTTCTTAAAATGATTTCATGGTTTTAATTTTTGTGAACCACCCAGACAGCTTCGGCTATTAGGGCGGTATAAAAATGCAATAAATAAATAAATAAGTATAAGGACTGGGAGATTAAAGTGCTGTAGCTCAGTGACAGAGCACCTGCCTAGCACGTAAAAGTTCCCAGGTTCAATTTGTTCAAGGAGAGTATAAAATCGCCAGGATGAACCCAATGGAACGGGAAACTGGAGGCCATCAGGATCACCCTGTGGGATGACAATTTACCCTGGAACGGAGATTCTCCTTGCCTGATACCGTCTGGAAGGCTCGCAGTGAAGAATGAACAATAAACTCACAGGCCCTTTTCTCTGTTCACGACTCCTAACGTCAAACTAGAAATGGTCCTCTTTGAATTGTTTTTGGTATGATATGCTTTTCTTTCCATCAGAGATAACTCCAATTATTTATTCCTCAGACACACATCATCAAGTAAGCATTCTGTCAAGCAGGGTCTGGTGTGAAGCAAGTTGGTCCTTTGCTAGACAAAGTTGCACCATGAGGAACTTAACACTTAAACCCATGTTTCATGTCAGATGCATTGTAGAATTGGTAAAATATAGGGTTTGGAAATACACTGGGTTTGATTCAGACATAGTCATCCGTAGCAAAGACCCATTGAAGATAATGGGACCAAAGTTATTCATGACTAACTTATGTTCTATTGTTCTCAATGGGTCTACTCTAAGGATGATTGAGTCTGGATCCAAACAACTGTGAAGGGCAGCAGTGTTGTTCCACAACTTCAGGCTAGCATTTGGAAATGGGGCCCCACTGCATATTTTAAAAGACTTTGATTTTATGCCAGAAGAATAATCTGTTCATATTACCCAAATAGTTCCCGAACTATGCAACTTGTTGTTGACAGCTCACAAACCTTTTCTTCATATGAAGTATTAGTCAAATTGGTGGTATCAACAAGTCCAAGTCAGGGCAATACATCCCAAAATATGCATATTTTGAGCAGGTTTGTATGTACAACAAATCTGGCTAACGTAAAGCCATGCATGAATTTCATCCTAGTTAAATAAAACTAAAAGTATCTTATATTGCACATGGTTTACAAAGTACTTTTCCATTAACCCGATTCATCACTTTGAAATGACGTTTGAAAAAGCCACTCATTTGTTAGAGCTGAATGCATAATATGGGGTAAAAATCTAATGCAGAGGAATGTTTTCCTAATGAATGATCGGTTAATTTTTTCCCATTGTTTCCAATACTTAAAACAGCTATGAACATCCCCCCCCCCCAATGATTATGTTGAACATTTTCTCTGTTTGTCCGGCTATGAATATAGTCTCCTGGAAAGATCTCCAGCATGAGTGGAAATATATTGAATGGAACTGTACAAGTAAACAACAATGTCCTTGTGAAGCTCCCATTCCAGAGGAAAACGTGTGACTGGCTTTAACATTGCCTTTAGATATTGCCAATTGCATTGCACCACGGTTTATGTTACAAAAAGTGTTGTGTTCTCCCCCCCTCCCAAAACCACTGCCTCCTGTGATCACAACAAGATGTGATAGGGAATCTGTTACTCGTCACTTTTTGCTTTGGAAAATATTTCACCATTAATGGCTAGATAAAATCCTAACTACATTTTGGGCTTTTTCTTGGCTTCACTTTGGTAGTATGGTTTTCTTTATGGTCAACTGAGAACTTACTTGGTATGTACCTTGCCTTTACAATAGTCAGCAAACTTAAATTATTATTGTGACTCTTTGCCTTGGGAGTGTGGGGGTGAGAGAGAATAAACTGTGTGCCTACAATTTAATAATTTTACAAACCTGAGCCAAAAATATGGGACGATATACTTTTCAACACTGCACCTTCTCATTTCCCACTGACGGAAACTCCAGGTTGAGTTGCAAGGGCAAATGTTGCGCTTTTTCTTGTACAATCCTACCGTTTGAGAGGCCCTTCTGGATTTTGATATATTGTTTTATATTGGATGGGATTATTGTACGTTGTTCTTTGTTGTTAGCCGCCATAGACACCCTATTGTGTGGAAAGGCAGGATATAAATTCAAATCAATAAATCCATTTCATACTCGTAGTTCCATTGCAAGGGAAAGAGAAAAGAACATGGACTGGGGACAAATCGAAGGGGGGAAATCAATGTCATACCAAGCTCAGAGGTCTACGAACAAATATTTTAATCATCTTCCATTTTTCTAACAAAAGACACAATGAACACACACACACACACATGCTTATTCCACCCTTTTTCGCCTCATCTGGCAGCCGCTTTCCGGTCCAGCAGACACTAGCATCTAATGAGTCAAACTTCCCATTTTCAGACTAATCAGTCGGCTGCACTAATTGCAAATGCAAATATGCAAATTTATATTAATTAATTACTCTGCTAATTAGTTCTGCGGTCTTTTTTGGTAATAAATCATTGTGCAGTGGAAAGGAAACAAGTCCTGTCCCATTTCACTCCACATAAAAATTTAATGCACTCATTGGAGAAAATATATTTTTAAAAGTCTATTCCAATCACTCTGCTCCTACTGATGAGTCTCCTAAAGAGAGGTACCATTGTGAAGAGGCTTCCACATCTTCAGCAAATGCCATCACTAAGGTGCCTGTTAGCAATTTAATTATCACATTATGAGCTTTGGGAAAAAAGCCACTTTGCTGTGTTGCAGGCTGTGACTGGGTTCACACATTTCCCTACAAACACTTCTAAGTCAAAGGATGAAAAAGGCGGAAGAAAATGTTGCATCTTCTAAACCTGGGTGGGATATGTTATTGCAATGGCTTGTCAGCAGTTGTGACTAACCAAGCATCCAGTCTAGTAGATTAAAAAATGACCTTTTTTGGGGGTCCTCTTCATTCTGGCATACAGGATCCATAGCTTTGTCATTTTGTCCCTGATTCTTTGCAGATGTTCAAATGTGGGAGACCTCACACAGCTAGTCTTGTGATTGGGGAATTAAGTAAACCTGGGGCATAAGGAACTAGATGGTCATTTGCACTGGATGGGCTTTAGAGGGTCAGTACCATGCAGTGAATAGTGTTTGAGTGCAAAAGTGGAAGACCCAATCAGTGGACTACTTTGTACAGTGAAAAGTGATATGGATCTGATTAATCAGTGATTAATACATAGGAAACTTTGCCAGTTTTAGTACCATGTTGATATTTGCAAAATTATCACTTATTATTATTATTATTGTTATTTATTACATTTATATACCACCCCATAGCCGAAGCTCTCTGGGCAGTTTACAAAAATTAAAAGATTAAACATTAAAAAGTCAATATACAAAATTTTAAACCATAAAACATAAAACAGCTGATATTTAAAACATTTAAAACTTTTAAAGCCTGGCCACAAAGTCAGTTAAAAGCTCAACTTAAGCTGTTAAAATGCCTGGGAGAAAAGAAAAGTTTTGAGCTGGCGCTGAAAAGATAACAGTGTTGGCGCCAGGCGGGCCTCATCGGGAAGATCATTCCATAATTGGGAGGCCACCACAGAGGAGGCCCTCTCCCTTGTTGCTGTCCTCCGAGCTTCCCTCGGAGTAGGCACCTGGAGGAGGACCTTTGATGTTGAGCTTGTGTACAGGTAGGTTCATGTCGGGAAAGGCATTCCATCAGGTATTGTGGTCCCAAACCGTGTAAGGCTTTATAGGTTAAAACCAGCACCTTGAATCGGAAACATAAAGGCAGCCAATGCAAGAGGGCCAGAATTGGTCTTATATGTTCGAATCTTCTGGTCCCAGTTACCAATCTGGCCACCGCATTTTGCACAAGCTGCAGCTTCCGAACAGTCTTCAAAGGCAGCCCCACATAGAGCACATTGCAGTAATCTAACTTGGAGGTTACCAGAGCATAGACAACTGAAGCCAGGTTATCCCTGTCCAGATAGGGGCATAGCTGGGCCACCAGCCGAAGTTGGTAGAAGGCACTCCGTGCCACCGAGGCCACCTGAGCCTCAAGTGACAGAGATGGTTCTAGGAGAACCCCCAAGCTACGAACCTGTGCCTTCAGGGGGAGTGCAACCCCATCCAGAACAGGTTGAACACCCTCCATCCGGTCAGAGGAACCCCCCACTAACAGCATCTCAGTCTTGCCTGGATTGAGTCAGTTTATTAGCTCTCATCCAGTCCATTGTCGCTGCCAAGCACCGGTTCAACACATCCACAGCCTCACCTGATGAAGATGAAAAGGAGAAGTAGAGTTGTGTGTCATCAGCGTACTGATGACAATGCACTCCAAAACTCCGGATGACAGCACCCAACGGTTTCATGTAGATGTTGAACAGCATGGGGGACAAGACTGACCCCTGCAGAACCCCAAGCAATGTCCCCCAAGCACCACCTTCTGGAGCCGACCTGTCAAGTAGGAGCGGAACCACTGCAATGCAGTGCCTCCCACTCCCAACTCTGCCAGTCATGCCAGAAGGATACCATGGTTGATGGTATCGAAAGCCGCTGAGAGATCAAGGAGAATCAGCAGAGTCACAATCCCCCTGTCCTTCTCCCGACATAGGTCATCATACCGAGAGAACAAGGCTGTTTCCATGCCCAAACCAGGCCTGAAACCCGACTGAAATGGATCCAGATAATCAGTCTCATCCAGGAGTGTCTGAAGCTGGCCAGCAACCACCCGCTCAAGGACCTGCCCAGGAATGGAACATTTGCCACCGGCCTATAGTTATTAAGATTTTCTGGGTCCAGAGAAGCTTTCTTCAGGAGTGTTCTCACTACTGCCTCTTTCAGACGGTCTGGGACCACCCCTCTCGTAAAGAGGCATTAATCACTTCCCTGGCCCAGCCGGCTGTTCCATCCCTTTTAGCTTTTATAAGCCAAGAGGGGCAAGGATCCAATACAGAGGTGGCTGCACAAACCTGTCCAAGCACCTTGTCCACGTCATCGAGCTGTGCCAACTGAAACTCATCCAAGAAAACAGGACAAACCTGTGCTCTGGATACCTCACTAGATTCACCTGCTATAACAGTGGAGTCTAAGGTCCCCTCTACAAGGATTCGCTTTTGCGCCCGGTTAAGCGATTATGCGCACAATCGCAGAAGCGCATCTACGCCTAATACCTCTGCATGAGAGGCGGCGAGAGGCGGCGAAGCGCATTAAGGGATTTCCAAAGTGCGGTTTTCAAGTAGTTAATGCGCATAAGCGCATATTCACACAGTCAAAATGCGCTTTAACGGCCGGAGCAAAATAAAACTCGCGATTTAACGCGCATTCAATAATGCGCATAATCGGAGAGATAACGCGCTTCTACGCCCCATTTGCGCTCCGCTGGTGTGGAGGTAAAAAAATTTAAGCGCCTTGAAAGAGCTTTAAACCTCTCTTGTAGAGGCAGCCTAAGTCCTGGTGGATGCCAAAGATTTTATCCTGGAAGTGCCTAGCAAATGTATTACAGTGGTCCTCACTATAATAGTCCCAAATATCTCCACGTTGGACCCTTCAAAGGTTGAAAGTGTGTTATGTGCAACACCACAACTTAGGAGGGTGGTTAAAGTGTTACAACTATTCCCCTGGATCAAAAACAGAATAACAAATGGATGATACAGAAAATTGATGAGCTCATCTATCCATTTATATTACATAAAAGATCTTTCTCCTACATTGCTCCCAAACCTTGGAATGCACTCCCGCTGGAACTACAACTGGTCCCCACTCTGTTTCCACTCAGGATTGGGGGCAAGACACATATTTTTAATTTGTCGTTTTTATTGTTGCTATAGATTTTAAAGTTTTGAAGGCTATTTTTAAGATTTACTCTCTTTTTATTTGATTGTGATTTTTTTTCCTAAATGTTTTTTTGTAACCCGCTTTGATTGGTTTTTACAGAAAGGCAGTATAGAAATGTTTAGATGAAGATGGCGATGAAGGTGATACACACACACACACACACACACACACACAAGAAAGATAGATAGACAAACTGAGTAATTTCAAAATATATTTAGAGCTAAATGCTTGGCTTCCACCCTCCTCAGTAGCTATGCTGTTAAGTTGATACCAGGCATATCTATACTTTGTGTCAAATCATCACAGATGTGGAATTAAAAGAAGGAAATAACACCATGAAACCAGTATATGGAATGTGGATTGTGCCCAAACAGTTATCAGTGAACTTCAGATCATTTGCATGAAATACCGCTATAAAACAGTAGTGTAGATCTAGCCCAAGAGTGGCAATTTGAAATGCTAGGAAATATGAGTGTTATAAAGCTTATGAATTGTCCTCCAGATTAAGGCTATATTGTGATCTATCTAGATATCTATCTATCCTCAACATCACATAATTTTAATTATTTGTTGTTTTATTTGTTGCATTTATATCCCGCCTTTTCATCCAAGGAGCCCAAGGTGGCATACATGATCCTCCTCCTCTCCATTTATCCTCACAGCAAACCTGTAAGGTAGTTAGGGTCAGAGTTAATGATTGCCCCAAAGTCACCCAGTGGTCTCCAAGGCCGAGTGGGGACTAGATCCCAGTCCAACACACTAACCACTACACCACCCTGGCTCTCAATGATAACCTAGAACTGTTAAAATAAGGAACCCAGGTTTGCAAGACCTTCATTTGAATGTATATTTTGTTGCTGGTGTCAATCGTCATGTATTGGCCACCAGCCAATACCTATTCCCTTCGGAATTTCCTTCCCCAGAAATGCTCGCCTGGCCCTGACTTTGTTATCTTTTTTTTTAGACGTTTCATTATGGTTTTTACTGCACAGAGAAAAGTAGAGGGGGAAATGCCACTGTCGAGCCTTCCCCCTGACTTAGGGCATCCCATGTTCAAGTCATGCTGCCTGAGCCAGAACTGCAAATGGTGCCTCCACCAGGTCAAGGTGCATAGGACCTCAGACGGGCCAAATTATTCTGACACCTGAGACAGAAAATCCCACAACTGCCTCGCCCTGGGAGTAAAAATATAACAATAGTAATTCAAATCACCAACCATCTGCTGCCCTTTTAGGACTTTCAAAATCAGCTTTCTCAGATAGATGTCTCATTTTGCCTAATCGTAGGGCCAGCTCTGTTGAGGTTTTCTTCTTCTTTTAATAGAGGAGTGCCAGATGAACGACTACAGTGGTAATACAGACATGCAGGTTTATCACCTGAATGGGGGCTAAATATGGACTTTACTTACTCTGGTTGCAAAATATAAAACAGTGGCAGTAAAGACTGATAAAGTCATGGATTTCCCTCATATTTTTGAAGAATACTAAGAGAGGAAGTATGTGACATCTAAGATTTGCTAGTGAATGTGAACCAGGGGGTAGGAGATGTTTCCAATTACTTAACCCAGAGGAATGTGACCATACTAGGGTGGCTAGTTATGAATTGCCAAAAAAGAGGAAATGCATCACCAAAAATGAAGACAAAATGGGGGCACCTATTTGCATAAAATGTGCATGTGCTCATTTATATGTATAGATGCAAATTTAAAATTATAGTTTAAATAGAAATACAGTACATTTCATCATAGTGTGGATGTCTGTGACCAGGTGACCCATGTCTAAATCTGCTCAGTCTGCTGTCTAGGTGCTGTTGATGGGCAGCCTCAAGGCCCAGCTCTTCCTCCTGATTGTTCTTTATCTTTAAATGTGACTTCGACAGGACAGCAAATCAAATAGAGGACTCCTTCAAAATAGAGGACTGTCCTCTGGTAGCCCTTCAAATAGGGACTGTTCACTGTAAAAGAGGACATGTGGGCATCCTAGACCTTCCTCATAGCTATTGTACAACTCTAGGCATTCTAAAGCTCGATTGTTTTGAACGAAGTGGAGGAAAAAGTCATTACCGTGCAAGCAGGGGCTTTGATATTCAGAAATGCAAATGAATATGTTTAAAAGGCAAGATGGCATTGTGTTGTTGTGTGCCCAGAGTTACAGGCACACAACAACACCAGGAATCAAACTGCTTCTTCTGCATTTTTAGCCACCCCCACTCACCATGGTCCTTGTCTGCTATTAGCAAACATTTCTCTCTGAGAACCTCCAAGTTCGCAACAACACATATGTAAGGGTTTTGACAATTCTCCACAGGTACAGAATAAATAATTTATACCTACTAGGTAGCGAAGGGACTTTGTACTGGCTCTTTGAAGTGCCCTTTAAATTATTAACATGAAATAATTGGTTGAATCTGAAGTAACACGAGAGAGACATTTCACAACAGAATCAGCAGACCCTTTTATTTCAACATTTGTTCTCAATTATTAAGCTATGGAAGCCCTGGCTTTAGCAGCAAATTAGATTGGGCCCCTCCAGAAAAAGATACTACAAATCTAAACATTTATCGAGTGCATTGATTGTGCCTCTCTGGGTTGCAACGGCAGCTTTGGTTATTCTTCCACAGTAAAGATGTAACTAATGTGCAACTAAAATGGCTCCAAAAAAGAAATTATTTCCCCCATCACTAACGTTCTACAGGGCAATGGGAAAAACACTTGAGCAGATCACAATAATTTCCCTCAGAACTAGAATGGCCACATTTTTGAATGGATCAACCATGGGTTAAAGAAAGACCTTGGTCATCTGATACAGGTTGCTGACTAATGCATCACTTTATTTTTTTACCTGGAAATGCTCAACATTTTATTATTAAGCCACTCAAATGATGAAGGGTCACTTACCCAACCAATCTCTCTCCGAAGACTGATTTGAGGGGGTAGGGTAAGAAGCCAAGCAACCCTTGGGCCCTGGTGGCACCACACCATAAAAGGCTTAGCTGCTCAGGTGGGATGAGGCTGCTAGTTAGGGTGACCAGATGGCTCGGGGTTTCCCGGTCCTACCCGGGAAACCTGGGGTGATCCGGCCCAACCGGGGGGCGGCGGGGGCAAACCGGGTTGGTGGGGGGTCACGCGGCGGTGGCAGCGAGCGACGAGCGGTGGTAGACCTGGTGGCGGTGGCGGCGGAGGAGCCTGGGAAGCGGCCGCCCCAGCAGGTAAGTGCCCTCCCTCGCGCCTCACGCTCCTTGCCTTCAGGGGCATCCGCTTCCCTCTGGTGCTTGAATCTACTGAGAAACAGGCTTCGCGGCCTGTCCTTCAGTAGCGCGCCGGGTGATGACGTCATCACCTGGCGTGATACTGAGAGACAGGCCGCGAAGCCTGTTTCTCAGTAGATTCGAGCACCGGAGGGAAGTGGACGCCCCTGCAGTAAGGAGCGCGGGGCGCGGGGCATGGGGCGCGGGGCACTTACCTGCTGGGGCGGCCGGGTCCACTGCCGCCGGGTCCTCCACCGCCGCTGCCGGGCTCGTGAGGCCAGAGGCCACGCGGAAGGGACGGGAGAGGGCCGGATCCGGAAGTGATGTAATCGGCCCTCCCCCGCCTCTTCCGTGCAGCCTCTGGCCTCGAAGGGGCTCATCGCCATCGCGATGAGCCCCGACGAGGCCAGAGGCCGCGCGGAAGAGGTGGGGGAGGGCCGATTACATCACTTCCGGATCCGGCCCTCCCCTGTCTCTTCCGCACGGCCGCTGGCCTTACGAGCCCAGCAGCGGGGGACCCGGCGGCGGCGGAGGACCCGGTGGCTGAGGAGGAAGACCTGGCGGCGGGGGACCCGGCGGCGGCGGAGGAAGACCTGGCGGCGGGGGACCCGGCGGCTGAGGAGGAAGATCCGGCGACGGGGGACCCGGCAGGGGCGGCAGCGGAAGAGAACCCGGAAGGTCCGGGCTGATGTTTTTGGGGGGTGGATGGCTTGGTGGGGGGGGTGGCTTGGTGGGGGGGTTGTTTTGGGTGGCGGGGGGGACCGGGATTTTGGGTTCCAAAATCTGGTCACCCTATGCTAGGTTCTTCCTCTGTCCACCTTTAAGGTAGGCAGGCAAAAAAGAAGATGGTGTGGACCAGTTCAGGGACTGATCCAGCACTTGGAACTAGGGTGGAGTAGCCCATGTAAGGTAGACAGACGGAAGTGTTTCCTCCTAGTGCTTGTGTTTTTAGGAGGCCCACACTGTTGGGTGGAGTTAAAGATGTTGTATATGCTGCATGTTGTGGCAAATACTTTGCTAGAATAAAGTTGTGATCCTTTATTAATCCCAAAACGGTCTCTGTCTTCATTCCAGGGTGTGTGGACAAAAACAAACAAACAAACAAAAACCCCGTTGGAAAAAATGTTTGGATTCCAATAACATCTTGTTAAGAATTAACTGGCTTTCCATTCTGCTTGGTTAATCACTCTGTGCAACATGAATATTTTGCATAATATACACCAAGGAAGTTATTCCAGTAAAGAGATATTACCTCGCTGAATTTCTTAAATCCCACTCTTATGCTCTGGTGTTGTTTCTATAACTATGTTCCATTAATTAAGTTAATACCTTCTATTGACATGTTCAGGTGTTCTCTTTATTTCTGAAATGTTTTGTTAATTTTGACAAAACTTTTAACCCCCTCACAATCAGAAAGCACATTTTTAAAGTGTGCGAGTTGCTCCTTCCTTATGACTGTTGTGGAGCCATTAAAGAGCAGCTGCTACAGCAACAGCAGCAGCATCTAAGGACTGGGGAGAAGACATTTTAAATCATCCACCCAGAGTATCAGTCATCTTAGCTGAATATGTTCATTGTGACCTAATTTGTTGTTATTGCCTGTCACCTTGGAGGCCAGTTGTCAGGCAGAATGGTGGCACATAAACAATTTAGTAAACAATTTGGAGAGCAATCCTATGCAAGTTTAGACAGAAAAATGTCCTCAAACTACCACTAAGCCCAGCCATTTAAGGGTCTAATCCTATCCATGTCTAAACTTGCATAGGATTACACCCTTAAATGAACAAACAACTTCCTTGTTGGAATAGAAAATTGATAGATTTGTGAAACTAACTTGGAGTTCAATTGGCTAGGAGTGTTGCTTCCACAAGCAAGTTCAATTAAAACTAGGGAATCCACAAGAACATAGCTATGGAAAATGGCGGCAATATCACCATTACCTTTCTACACAGGTTCTGTGGCTAAATTCTGGTAGTGCAGCAACTACTTCTACTATTGGGCTACCTTGAGGATGGAGTGGTGGGCCACAATCCCAGCCCTTCCCAATATGGACTGCCAAAGCCCCTGATCCTTCCACACTATCCACCTTGCAACCAGATGGTCCACTTCAAGGGTGGGGTAGATCTGACCCAAGGCCTGGCAGTCAAATATCCCAATCAGAGACCAAACTACTTGGATCCGGATAGGATAGGGGAAGCACTCACCCATCCTCTGTGCGGCTGTCTCTATGGTCTGAAAGCCCTGTGGTGTCTCCGAATCTGCGCTATATCGGTTATACGATGCAGCCGCCGATTCAAACCTACCCTGGGGAAAAGAGCCAAAGATCCGCAGCAGAAAAGTCGGGGACTTACTCCAACTTTTCCTGCAGCTCTTCCATTGCCTATTCTCGCTCTGGTGATGCTCCAGGGGCGTCAGTGGGCAGAAGGTGACCTCCCATTGTGGCTGGAAGCTGCAGGAGGAGGAGGGGGCAGGCCCGGCAAGCCTAATATCTGCTGGAAAGCACACGCTGCCTCCCTTCATCTAGATTTCTCGCTGCCACCTTGCACCAGCAATACCACAGGGTTTGGCAGCAGAGCGGTGCCAAGTTGGTGCCGTGAAATAGCCCCTGTATTTCAGATCACCAATGATTCCTCAAGAGCACCAATATCCCTTGTTATGAAAATGCAATAGACATAAAAAGTTGCCTTATATGTCAAACTGTTTGTCCATCAAGCCCAATATTGTCTACTATGGCTGCATTCACACAACACGCTAACCCACACCCAGTGGTTGAGTATAGGGTTGCCATTGAACTGTGGATTGTTTATTAAACAATGGGTTAGTGTGTTGTGTGAACCCAAGACATTCTCTGCAGGGTGGCTTATTAACCATCCCAAATATCCCAACAACAAACCATGGGTTCTCAAGATGGCTTGTTCGAGAAAAAAAAGTGACACTGTTTGGATAACCGACTAACCCACTGAGTGTGGGTTATCATGTTGTGTGGACCCAGCCTATGTCTGGTAGCACCACTCCAGGATGGTGGGCAGAAATCTTTCCAATCACCTGCTACCTAGAATCCTTTTAACTGAAGATGCTGGCAATGGATCCTAAGAGTCTTTGGCTTGCAGAGCATGTCCTATACCTTTAAGCTATGATACCTTCCCATTGAGCACTCAGGCTGTGCACAGGGTGCCTTATCAGAAGGTGAACATCTTGCCCATCCACTATTTGGTAGAATGGGATGATTGCAGCCTTTCCCCTCCCAATAGCTGGGCACTGGGATTTTAAACCCCCTCCTTTTAAAGATATCTCTTATGGGGGTGGAGGGGGGTGTTTAGATGGTGTTACTTTACTTACTTCAAAATGTGATGAGTCAGACCAACTGCATTTGGGGCCCCATCTACTCATTTTGCTGAGTGGGACTCTGGACTTCTGCCCCAAACTCCAACCCTGAATGCACCATCGACTAGGAGACCATATTTCAAATTGCATATAACCAAGGGTTCATCTACACCTAAGGGTGTAGCAGCAGGGAGGGGGAGGATCAAGGACCTACCTTCTTCCGGGATCCTTCCCCAGTGTCTATACAGCAGCACAACATCCCGGAAGGGAAGAGGGATGTTGCGGCCACCATTTTTTCTTAAGAAAAGAAGCCGCCAAACCCTGCACCTAATCCCCCCACCATCCCAGGGATGGTGAAATTGCTGCTCCCCCTCATGGGCATGGAGCCACTCCGTGCCGCTCTGTGCTGTTTGAGGACCCGGGAGGCTGTGACACCAGCCACGGTCCTTGGGGTTATCCCAGGACTGCAGAAAAACTGGGACATCCCTGTTTTCAGTTATCCCAAGATCGTCTCTAGGTGGCCCCTCGTTGGACGCACAGGGACAACCTAGAGACAATCCCAGGATAAATGGTTGGTGTAGACATGGAAAAACCAAAAGGAGGAGAGCACCCACTTAGGTCAAAAAAGAAGAGAGAAGCGGTTCTCGGAATGCTGAGATACTTTATTAATTCACACGTGAATTAATAAAGTATCTCAGCATTCTGAGAACCGCTTCTCTCTTCTTTTTTGGTGTAGACATGGCCCAAAACCTGCAGGGTGGCCTTGCATAAGAACCTCCCAACATTCGTGGTAAAGTGGAGTTGTAATAACTCCCTTTCCTAGCTATAAACAAAATCAGGAATGGAAAGCACTTTATACATAAAGAATGCGGAGATTGTGCATGGGATGGGAGGGGGGCAATGACGGCCTGTCTTTTTCTTACATATGAAAAACAAGTCCCAGCCAACCAATGTGAATTATTATCGTTAAAACTCATGTTTTGAAAATATACAGTTGTATGATTGTACAGCAGAAGAGAAGACAGCTACAAAAATTACATATAAAGGCACTAGAGTGGTTTGTTTGCTTGTTTGCCTGTTTTTGGTCCTTCAGTAAATGTTCTAATGGCAGAGAAAAAGCACACATGCAAAACAAAAAACCCAAAAAACCCAAAGGGCAAACAATAGAGGGGGGGAGTGGTTGCTACAAACTACCTAAGCAAAAACTAAACTGGTTGCAGGGGAGATTGTAGTAAAATGAGAAAAAGCCATTTACACAGCAGCTTTGCGATCAGAGGCTCCAGGCTTTCCCAGGAGAGGTGCTCCATCTCACCCAACCCATGAGATCTCTGGAGAAAAGAACTGGAGCTGAGCATCCTCTGAATAGCTTATTTTTCCCAGGAATGGTGATCAGTCACCCCTTTATATTAACCTCCAGGTCATATTTGTGAAATGTATTCTCATATGATTGTTGTTTGCTTGTCTCTTTACATATATTTCCCCCTGTATTGATTTAATATACTACATTCCTTGCAAATCTAGTACACGTGTCTGTTTCCGTGCACAGCATAATGCAGTGACTGTTGTAGTAGTTATTCCTAACCTACTACTAGGTTGCCACCTCCTGGCCACCAGTGTCCAAGTCTGATATCTTTAAGATCACAGTGTCAGAGAAAATCTAAAGCAGGGTTGGGCATAAACCCCCCCCCCCCAATCACATCTATGCATACATGCACACACACACACATATCACATGCTTACATACATACAAATACACACACACACACACACACACACATACACACACTTATAGGAACATAAGAAGAGCCATGCTGGATCAGACTTTTGATACCATGGACCATGGCATCCTTCTAGAATGACTGAGGGGTTTGGGTTTGGGAATCGGGGGTGCTGTGCTCCAGTGGTTCCCGTCCTACCTCTTGGGTAGTTTCGAGATGGTGACGCTTGGGGATAGTTGCTCTTCGAAAAAGGAGCTGTTATATGGCATGCCACAAGGTGCCATCCTATCCCCAATGCTGTTTAACATCTACATGAAACTGCTGGGGGATATCATCCAGAGGCATGGGGGGGGGGGGGTGCTATCAGTATGCTGATGACACCCAAATATATTTCTTTATGCCTTCAATAACAGCGTCAGCTAAGGATAGTGTGCCTCCCCTGAATGAATGCTTGGAGGCGGTAATGGGTTGGATGAGGAAAAACAAACTGAAGCTGAATCCAGACAAGACGGAGGTGCTTACTGTCAAGAGCCACAACCTGGGTTTGGAGGTATGTCAGCTGGTTCTGGATGGGGGTACACTCCCCCTGAAAGACTGTGTTTGCAGCTTGGAGGTGCTCCTGGATCCATTGCTCCAAATGACAGCCCAGATAGATGTGATGGCCAGGAGTGCCTACTATCAGCTTCAGCTTTCCTAGAGTTGGTAGTGCACACGCTGGTAACTTCGAGGCTCGACTTCTGCAATGCACTGTACAAAGGGCTACCTCTGTGCCTAGTCCGGAAATTTCAACTACTTCAAAATATGGCAGCCAGGTTGGTCACTGCTACATCTAGGGTTGACCATATTACACCATATTACACCATATTACACCATATTACACCATATTACACTTTAAAATCACTCCACTGGCTGCCAATTAGTTTCCAGGCGAAGTACAAAGTGCTGGTTATTACCTTTAAAGCGCTACATGGTTTGGGTCCAGGTTACCTGTGGGATCGCCTTCTCCGATACAATCCACCCTGCACACTCAGGTCCTCTGGGAAGAATTTGTTATAGTCAGCCAAAACTAGGCTGAGAACTGTTACCCAGAGGACCTTTTCTTTTGCCGCTCCCAGACTGTGGAATGGCCTGCCAGAGGAGATTCGTCAACTTAACACTCTCTCCGACTTTAAGACAGCTATAAAGACTAGTCTCTTTCAACAGGCCTACCCAGATTAATTTTAAACCTAAGGGTTTTAAGTGTCCTGATTGTTATTTTAATATTGTATTGGTTTTATATGCTCTTTTAATTAGTTTTATGCATTTGATTTTGTATTATTGTACTAATGTTGTTCCCAGCCTCGATCCAAAGGGAGAGGCGGTTAAGAAATAAATTTTATTATTATTATTATTATTATTATTATTATTATTATTATTATTATTGGTTCATCTAGTCCAGAACTCTGTTCACACAGTGGCCAACCAGCTGTTGACTAGGAACCCTCAAGCAGGGCATGCCTGCACTAGCACCCTCCAACCCTAAGCCTAGTGAATATTGCTGGAGTGGTCTGGAAGCTTCAATCGCCCCCTTTCATCCCAGCAATATTGAATAGTATCACTGGGATGGGGGGTGAGGTTAAATCCTTCGCCAGCTTCATAGTAATGTTGTTGAAGATCGCTGGGACGAGGAGGCGGCCTTCACCTCACTTGCCCCATTGCAGTGATGCTGCAGGGAAAGAGGGTGTGTAGGGATGACTCCTCGTGTGCCCTCTTTCCTGGCGGAATTGGAGTCCCGGCAGCCTGAAACATCTATTTGTCAGGCTGGGAGGAGTCCAATTCTCCAGGTAAAGATGATACATGGGATAACTCCTCATGCTCCCTCTGTCCTTGCAAGTTCCGGCTCCTGCCAACCTGTGAATGTAAAATATCTACATTCTTACAGACCCTTAGAGAAAATAGTTTGTTTTATTCAGTTGTGGGTTCTTTCTTGCTAGTTCTTAGCCCACATCAGATGTTTGGAGATGGGTGAGCAGTGTTGAGCTTCCAGCAAAAAGTATTTGCACCCTTCCAGCAATGAAGTTGAACATTTGCAGAGCCTCAGGGGGGGATTTCTGAGCCCTCCGTTTCATTCTCGAAGTGCAAAAATGTCAGCCTTCCTCCAGGTGATACCCTGTCTCCATCCTTACGGGACAAAAGAATATGGAAAAACAACAGGCAGCATGAAAAGGTCCTGATTTTATTAAGGGCCCAACTCTATCCATGTTTAGACATTATGTCCTAGAACTTTGAGCATGGTTGGCTGGGGCATGTTGGGAGTTGTGGAACATTTTTCTGTCTAAACATGCATAGGACTGTACCATAAATGTCTTAAGTATACCAAAAGTATCTCCTAGCAACTGTATCTACTACAGACAAGGCATAATCAAATATAATTCTCCATATCCACATTTTGGGTTTTTGAGGTACCTGGTTTTGCTGCAGTTTTCATTCCCTTCTGTTCATTCATGAATTCTTTTCTGCTACCAAACAATGTGCACTTGGTGTGAACTGATGAATCGCAGTACAAAAAAGGGAATCCTGGAGCCACCGTTTCTACCCTAACCTTTTAGCACTGTGTGTTCCATCAATGCAAACAGACACTTGTGGGCATCAGAAACCTGGATAGGGAAAAAAGACATGAATGAAAAAAGGAAACAAATGCTGTAGCAAATGGTGCAAGCAGCAATCTCATGATGAATTTTTGAACATCTCCATATTAAATTGCAAGGAAGGAATGGATTGTGGGGCAGCGTGAACCCATGGAAAACTATGAAACAGAAGAGGAATTCTTTCTTCCTACCTACTGACCGATGGCATATTTTGAGTACTAGGGATAGAGGAACCTGTGATTTCCCTCCCCCTTTCCTTTCCTCTTCTTTCCCTTTCCTCTTCTTTCCCTTTCTTTTCTTCTCCCCCCCTCTTTTGAGCTTGCAAAAAAATCTCCAAAATGCCATTTCAAGCTCATTTCGCCTCACTCCCATTTTCATTTTTGATCTATTTTTCAGCTCATTTGAGCTAGGAAAGTGTGCATTTTGAACAGGGAGGAGGAATGCACATTTCTGTGCATATTTATTCAAAAGTGCAAATTTCCTTTCCATTCACTAAAATGTAAAAATGTGCATTCCGAACATGATCGCAATTTTCGTGAATGTGCAAACATTTCTCAAAAGAAATTCCACTGCTCGCACTCTTGTCTGGAATTGTGAACATTACATGTTTGGATGATTTGGAAACACAAACAAAATTCTTGTACATGTCTACTGAGTTCACACATGCACAGGATATAATTGGTTAGAACAACTATAAGCCTGTTTATCTATCTTTCTGCCTTATCAAGAAATCAAATGAGTTTTAATTTATTTATCAATTCATTGATCAAAACTACATTAATTTGCATATGACTAAAACAATAGTTTTGATGGGGAAAAGCATACTTTCTCTGATTTTAAATGGTGCATATATATGCCATGGTAGGCGCCCTCTTAGAAGAAGCATTCTAAGAGGGTGCCTACCATGAAAGGGACTGCCTCTAGAGCCGATCTACATGCTAGGTTTTTAACGTTTTATAAGGGTTATGAAAACTCTTTGGGCCACATGACGTACTCCCTTGAATGATGTATACCCAATGTTTTTTAAAACTCACTTCAGCTATATACAATGGTTTTACTTTTAATAAATCGTTTTAAGTAAAATAATGTGTCCTTCTTTACTGTTTGTGATTTGTGGGGGCAGTGCTTCGTTTACCAGCGCCCAAATGCTTAGCAGTTGATTGGTGGGGAAGAAAGAGGGGCTAAGGAGGAAGTGGGCAAGTGAACTACAACACCCATAATCCTTAGCCCTATACTCATTGAAAGCTAGGGAAAGAGAAACTAAGGAGGAAGTGGGCGACTGAAGTACAACGCCCACAATGCTTTGCCCTAAACTCATTGTAAAAACAAAACAGAAAGACGGGGCAGAAGAGTGTGTCACCGCACACACTGCTTTGAAGACTGAAGAATTTTTCTCCTGTAACGTGAGAACTCCTTAAAATGGCCTAAAAAATACTATTTAAACGTTCCAAGGGACTGTGTAGATAGGCTCTGTCATATTTTAAGTTACTTATACTAACAATAATTAACTTTTTACTATCAAAAAATGAGGATGGCATGAGAGTTCTACTAAACCAGTTACCTTACTCGAAAACCAGGAAGGGCAATTTGGTCCCATTCATGTAGCCCGGGGAAAGCTCCCTTGCCTGGAATTGTAATATCAGGCCAATATACACATCAGAGCCACCAGCCTCTACTCCATATACTGGAAAGGAAATCCAAGAAGGATGAGGTCAGCCTGGGGTGGCCAGCAGGCAAAGAAGAGATCTGAGCTACATCCGATGGAGATGCCTCTTTTGCAGTTCAAATTGTGCCACAGTTGCTTGAACAAGCTTCAGGGACTCCATACTAGGGATGGTATGGACATCCAGTAGAGGCTTGAAGCTCAGCGATTTCTCACTGGCTTGACCCCAAGGTTCCTGGCATTTGCCTGACTCAGTGCACACCAAGCCTTGCAAGTGAGCAGCTGTCTGCTCCTTTGCTGAGCTACCATTTTGTGTAAAAATGGCAGCTAGGCCTTTTTCATAAAGGGCCATTTATGCAAATGATGGGTGTAAAGCACCCATTTATGCAACCTTATGGATGTAAGTGGACCATTTACACCTGTAATGTTGCATAAAAGGCCCCTTTATTGTCACCATTTCCGTAAATAGCCCTTTACGAAAAGGCCAAGTTGCCATTTTTGTGCAAGGGAGTGAGCAGCCACCTGCCACTCAACAGGTGCCCACAGTGCATCAGCAGCTCACCACATGCGGTGAGAGGGCTCAGGCAGCCGGTGAGGGTCTGGTGCACAGTGCACCGGCAGATGTACAATGAGTTTGGCCATCCCTACTCCATACAGTAGGGCACACAAAAACAGCCAATCAGAGTGTAGTGATGCATGGCACCATGACACATAACATGATGCAATACCACAGTTCCCAAGATGTAGGGTGACCAGATAAAATCCAGGTCAGGGCTCATGTAACTTTAACAGTTGTAGAGAATAGGGAATTTCAGCCAGTGTCATTTGTATGCAATTAGTTCCTGGTGAAATTCCCTCTTCATCACAACTGTTAAAGTTGCAGGGGCCCTGCCTTCTTTTGGATATGGTCACTCTAGTATAGTGCATGCACCTTTAATTGTTGTGATGAAGAAGGAATATCACCAGGAATTAATTGCATACAAATGACTCTGGCTGAAATGCCCTTTTCTCTACAACTGTTAACATTACATGAGCCCTGACCTGGATGTTATCTGGTCACCCTACCAAAATGCACTTTGTTGATGTGCCTGCCCAATAATCTGGATGGATACAACAACATCTCGAAGTAATGGAGAACTTTTGTCTGAGTTTGGAAGGAGGAATTTGACAAGCAAATTATGATTTCTGTTGGGGTATATATTCGCCCATCACTACTCTCATGTGCAGGCATGGCTTTAGGACCTCCAGCTACCTGCACTGGTGCACATCTTTCGTCATACTCATGTGTGCAGAATGCCTCATCTTTCTCTGAAGTACATGCTGCTTAGCTTGGCCTGAACTGTCAGTTATCACCTGTGTAAGGCTGGAAAAGTGTCCAGCAGGCATGGTAGGGGACAAGATAAACATATATAATACACCCACACAATGTCACTGCTGTTGACTTCCGCTCCTGCCACTACCACAATACCATATGGCTCCATCTCCACATTTCTATTTGTATACAAATAGCACACGAAAGCATTCAATGGCATCCAATGTGCTGTACAAATTTCCAGTCTTGCATACTACAGTCCCCAAGATGCACTTCGAATATGGGCAGGCACACAAGAGCAGCAAACTTAGATTCAAGTCAGATCGATTCAGAAAACACGGCGAGCTGCTGACATGTTTTTCCAATTTTCTTCAAAGTAGCTGGGTTCACCTAGACTTCAATGTGAAGCGAGCCTTGGGAAGCACTACCCCACCCCAAAATTGATAATCAGGGAGGCCATTTTAGTTGATTTAAAAGATTTTTAATCTGTTTAGGTGATCATATATTGAGCTACACCACTGGTTCATCCTGCCTAGTACTATCTACTCTGACAGCTAATAGCTTTTCCTTCCGAAATAGCTGAGATCCTTTTTACTGAATTTGAACTATGGCTCTTCTGCAGGGAAAAGAGAATCAAATAGCAGCTTTCTTTGGGATACATATATGTTTATCTGGAAGTCTAAGGGGAAGTCTAAGCAAACCATAAATGAATGTAGAAAAAAGTAGGCAATGTAAGGTGTGCATGGTATACTCAGTCCTCAAAGAACTTCTCCGAGAAAATCTTTTCCATCCCTTTCCTCTGTGAGGTGCCTCACAAGAGCAGCATGGGGCTGTAGAAGCCAATGGGAGACTAAGGGTGCAATCCTATGCATATTTAGACAACAAAAAAGTCCCACACCTCCCATGCTGGGAGTTGTAGGACTTTTTTCCTCCCTAAATGAGCATAGGATTACACCTTTAGTGAGTTTATATTAAGATGTTCATAGAACCCCTTAGATACTGAAAGCATGTGTGTGAGGTTGTGCCAGCTAGCCCTATCCCTGCCACAGCCATGTACCCCACCCATGCCCAAAGATTGGCTCTTGACTTGAGTTGGCATTCCTCATCACACAGAGGCACCCTGCACACATGCAATAATATGCCTGTAGGGCCCCTTCCTATGGCTGTTGAACATGCAGCCAGTGTGGGCTATGGTTCGCCATGACCCTCACATGCATGATCTCGGGGCTGGTGTCAAGTGTAGGCATCGGGATGTCTGAGCTTTTCGTTCCTGTTGGCAAATCATGAAACCATTGTAATCCAGGTTACCTGCGGGATCGCCTTCCCCTGTACAATCCACCCTGCATTCTCAGGTCCTCTGGGAAGAATTTACATCAGTCAGCCAAAACTAGGATGACAACTGTTACCCAGAGAACCTTCTCTTCTGCCACTCCCAGACTATGGAATGGCCTGCCGGGAGAGATTCGTCAACTTAACAGTCTCTCTGACTTTAAGAAAGCCATAAAGACTTATCTCTTCCGGCAGGTTTACCCAGTTGAATTTTAAGTCTTTTATTGTTATTTTAATAATGTATTAGTTTTATACGTTTTTAAATCAGTTTTATGTATTTTATATTTGTATTTAATGTTGTTCCCCGCCTTGATCCAAAGGAAGAGGCGGGTAAGAAATAAATAAATTATTATTATTATTATTATTATTATTATTGTATTTTTAGGGAACTTTGGATTTTTCATTTCATTTGATTCATTTGAAACATCACCGCAATATCTTCAAACAACATTATTCTGGTAATGCGCTGCAGTTTCTGTTCTGATCCTTTGAGCAAATACCCCCAAATCCCTCCCCCAAAAATCCCCATGCAAAGTTTGAGGCTTTCGTTTTGAACCACTGGGATTTTGCATTTGCAGTTGTTAACTTTTCATCTACATCTCCCTGAATTAAAGACTCCCTAAGTATGCATCGACCGTGAAGATCATTATTATTATGGACCCTTAACATTTAAAATAGTTTGTGTGTGTGCATGTGCATTTATCTACTTACTCCCGCACTTTCACCAACTATAGGTTGAATAGCAATTAACACTAGACCACAGCGCATCCAAATTAACGATAGCCCTGCCAATTCTAATTGGTATTCTAATTAGTCCGACAATTCTACTAATTAAGGACATTAAACTTTTTAACAAAGGCTATCTTTTCTTTTGTACTGCATGTGTTAAAATAGCTTTGGAAACGTGGTGGGGGTGGAGGGATAAGAAGGTTCACTTACTGTTACTGAGATGTAAAGGTTTTATTCTTTTTTCTTTTTTAAGGTTTTGAGAAGCTTTTCATATCTGGGAGCTAAATATTAATGCAGTCTTAATTTAGTCTTTTCAAATGCAGAGTTGAACAGTAAGAGATTAATTTCTTACTGTAATGCTATTTTCAGATATTTATGTAACCGAGAGATGCATGAAACTCTACTAAAATATTATGTCAGCCTTATTGAAACTCTTTATACTTCCCTTGAAATGCCTCAGATGTTTTACCTTTAACCAGGGGCTCCATCACACCTTTTTCCCCCCCGGTTTGCATCTGCAGTTTTCCCCTCCGTTTCCTTAGCGAGTCGAGCACTGGGCACTTTCACGTCTGTGCGTTGTTGCACTCACTATCTTTTCACCTATGTCGTTACTATGGCGGCGAACTTCTCCCACCTGGCCCCCTATGTTCTCCTTCCCCCTGCAGTTCATTTTATTTTCATATTTTAATATATATATTTTTCTGTGCAAATACAATAGTACAGCAGCCTGAAACTGCGCAATCACAGTAGAACAATACACTATGCTTTCCCTAAAATCATATTCAACAAGATAAGTGAAGAGAAAGCATTACAATTCATTTTTGGAGATCTTTGTGGTCAAATCGCTGGTGTGATGGAGCTCCAGAACTCTCAATCTTTACCTCAGAAGTTGCTTTGGGGAGGAGGGAGGAGTCAGTGGAAAACCTAGGATGACCAAATATACTCTCAGAAGTGTTGATAGTTTTAGGTCGCACTAATATTAATCAGAAAAGAAATGTCTTGAGAAAAAAATAGGTCTCTCTCTCTCTCTCTCCCCACCCTGAACTGTTGAAGAATTACAGCCCTCAACACGGGAGAATATTTGGCAATCCCCCACCCCCATTTCTCTGATGGAATAAGGTAGAGGATTTCAGACACAATTGTAGACACAGATTTAATATGGTTTAAGATCATTCTAATATTGTTGGAGGAAGCCCCTGCTCCTAATAGTTCTCCTCACTTAGCCCATTGCCTCCTTCATCATGCAGTTTGAACCAACAATGTTCCTCCTTTTGACCCCACATATGAATGTGAAGGGGCAGGAGAAACAAGGGTTATTTAACTAGACAAACAGGATAAAACAAGGGGGTGGGTGGGTGTGAGTGAGTGAGTGAGAGAGAGAGAGAGAGAGAGAGAGAGATTCCAAATGAATAGTTATGTTTATACTTAATGTTTCTTCCTCACTATTTGACCTGAAGAAAGCTTAAACTCCAGGCTGGGTGTAAACATGCCCTAGGCTTGATGTAAATGGGCCTTAGGCTTTGTAGGAGCCTTCCTGATTTGAAGATATGGCGGTTGAGGCTGATGTGGAGCTCTTTCCGTAATCCTCTCTCTCACTGGATATGTGCCTCAGTCCAACCTTAGTTCACATTCCAGTGATAATCTGCTTTGAACAGTGGCATTCATTACTTGAGGAATGCCAATGGTCTTACCAGTAGGTATTGGTATCATCTAATCTCTATTCCTACCAACACAAGCACTGACATCATGATCTTAGAGGCAGCTGTCTTGATAGATGAAAGAACTGAACCCAGAAATAGCTACCCTTTCAAACCTGATCTCATGAACAACGGTTGCCAACTGACCAGTAAAAGTAAATATTTATATTGCTGGTCACCCTGCCACGCTAGTTATGTTTTTTATTTGTTTTTTTCCCCCTGCCCTGCTTTTTTCTTTTTCTTTTTCTTTTCTTTTTGGCTTTCTAACCAATTGCCAAAAAGCAAGGGGGCAAATTTGTTTTTCTTCCATCAGCCATTTTTAAAAATAAAATAAAATAAAATTGCTGTACAACTTAGGTCATGGATGGGGTACCTTTGGCCCATGGGACTAATGTGGCCAAGAAGCCTTCCCAGTTTGGCCTACAACAATAACCCAAGCCAAACCCCTCACTGGCCCCTCCCCTACTCTCTACCCAATCTTCATGAACATGTCATGATTGGGACTTCTCTGCTGCTCCTCAGATGACCAGTGCAGACCAGCTGAGGAGGAAAGAATGCCCAATTTCCATCCCCATCATGACGCTGAATGGAAAGGGTTTAAACTGATCAGGCGATAAATAACCTAATATAACAAGATCAGTGTTTGGGTGCTGCTTGGGATAGTCCAACGTCAAATGTTTTCTGAAGGTATCACTCACCACACTTTATGTTAGGTGCAGCTAGGAAGCATTTCCACTGCCTTCACAAAGTCGAACAAATTCTTCTTTTTACTATTCTTAAAGGCAAGACTAGTATTCTATGTCATTTGGGACTACACTTAGTAGGAAGTGTAAATATGGTAACTATTTGGAGATCACTTGGTCCTAGTACCCTTAGGCTTGTGCAGCACATTTCATTAGGGTGTACATGCAGGGATTTCTTTTTAAGGCAAATATTTATTGAATACTCAGTTATAAAGGACATTTGTTTTTCTTCATTTATTAAACACTGTAGACACTGATGTCCTACTCTGCGTTCAACTTGCCTGACTGCGGGAGGGCCGTTGCAGTTGAGGGGGATGAGGAGATGCTCCTCAAGCCGCAGCATTGGTGAGGCATTGTGGTGACACTGGGCAGAGGAGGGGCTTACATGGTGATATTTGGGGGTCCTTCTCCTTACCTCTTTGAAGCTTGGCTCCCAGCAGAGAGGCTCCCAGCAAAGCAATTCCTTTTTGCTGCGGCTGCTGGGAGCAATGGTGCTCTCTTGGAGGCAGTGAATCTTCAGCACGGTGGTGGAGCAGTCGGAGGGCAGTCAGAGGACCGTTCCTGCTGTGTTCGGATCCCCCTTTGGATCCCTACTCAAAGGCCCCCTCAATTCCATGCTTATTGCTTAAGCCATTAGGGTGGCCTGGGCACACCTGACACACCCCTTGCGCATGCCTATGCTCGTACCAAACATCTCTGCAACAAGAGGCACCCTGATCACTTATCCTGACCCAGTCCAAAGACATGCAAAACAACAAAACAAATAAATAAACTGGGTTAGAGGAGAAATCAAAGAGGATCTTTTTGATCCTCCCCTTATAGGGAGATTCTGTAGATTAGTGGTAGAGGCCCTGCTCTGCATGCGGAAAATCTCCTGTTCAATTCCTGGCATCTCCAGATAGAGCAGGAAAAACTCCTGTCTGAAATCCCAGAGAACTGCTGCCAGTCAGTGTGTCGACAATACTGAGCTGGATGGACCATTGATGTGACTCAGTATGAGACAGCTTCCTATCTTTTTAACTGCTCACGATTCATTGGGTGAGCCTGCTTCACACATAAATGTTATTCTCACAACAGTCCTGGGAGGTAAGTTAGGCTGATCGTCACTGACAGGCCCAAAGTCATCCAGTGAGCTTCATGGCCAAGTAGAGACTAAAATCCAGATCTCTCAAGTTCCAGTCCAGCACTTTAACCACTACACCATACTGGTTCTAGTTAATAGTTAAGGATGCAATCCTATGTATGTTTAAACTAGGCTGACCAGATAAAATCCAGGTCAGGGCTCATGTAACTTTAACAGTTGTAGAGAAAAGGGAATTTCAGCCAGTGTCATTTGTATGTAATTAGTTCCTGGTGAAATTCCCTCTTCATCACAACAGTTAAAGGTGCAGGGCCCCGGCCTTCTTTTGTATATGGTCACTCTAGTATAGTGCATGCACCTTTAACTGTTGTGATGAAGAGGGGATTTCACCAGGACCTAATTGCATACAAATGACACCGGCTGAAATTCCCTTTTCTCTACAACTGTTAAAGTTACATGAGCCCTGACTTGGATTTTATCTGGTCAGCCTAGTTTAAACAGACAGTCCAGGGTGTCTAAGGAGTGCTAGGAGCTGTAGGATTTTTTTAAAAAAATCTAAACATTCATAGGATTGCATCCTAACTGACTGAAATAGCTAACCTGTCTTCTGAAGAAAGTTTATTTATATATACTATTGAATGGCAATGTCATTTCAGAAGGGCTACTATTTACCTGCCCCCAAGCTCCATCACTGTTTTATTGTTGTTTTAAAGACCTGTGGTCCAAAGGCAAGGGGAGTAAGGCGAATGAAGGAAGCCATTTTGACTTTTCACTTAAGTGTCAAAAAGCCTCGGGCCTTCCTTGCTTCAAACCTTCTTGCTTCCGGGTGGTTTTATTTTTCACTTCTTGTCAATACAGCGTGAGCTTAATTGCTCAATATCTGTGTGCCTTACATTTAATTTAGAACAGGCTGTGTGCTTTGAAACAAACTGCTCCTCAGCATGTATTTACTATATACTCTTGTATTCGTTTAGCCAAATATCTTGCGGTCCTAATGGAATCAGAACGCTTGCAAAGCCTAAAGGATGTTGGGCTTCTTTTACCAGCCCACACTATGTGTAGTCAGTCACTAGTCACTAAAGAGCCACAGTAACACTTCACAGAAGACGGGAGTACATATTCCTCCTCCAATGCATGTCTTAAAAATTGAACCATAACTTATCTTTCACAAGGGCTTTACTAATGTAGAAGCAGCAGGTGAGAGGAGGGTGCTTAACCCTGTCATCATCCGCTGCTTTTCCCCTCCCACCTGCCCAGCCTCATTAATCCCAGGAGTTCCAGATCCATGTTTCCGGGTCTTCCACAACATTTCTGGAATAGGCAGCTTGGAGGACAAAAATGACAACACAGGAGGGATAAGCCTTCCTCCTTTTTCCCCTCTGCTGGAAATAGCACTCTTCCAGCCCAGCCCTGGCTTTGTAAAGGAGAAGTGCTCCAAATGGATGTGGCCACTTCTGTGTAGGGTGAACATGTGAAAAGGAGGGCAGGGCTCCTGCAATTTTAACACTTGACTAGATGCAAAAGAGGGCAGGGATCCTGTGATGAAGAGGGAGTTTCACCAGGTACTGCATGCATACAAATGACACCTGCTGAAATTCCCTTTTCTATTCAACTGTTAAAGATACAGGAGACCAGTACTCCCTTCCATACGGTCACCCTACTTTTGTGTGACAGGTCCTAAAGTGTGTGTGTGTGTGTGTGTGTGTGTATATATTCATCCTAAAGAATGTGATTATTTTTAATATTATATTTGGCCCAGGACATATTGCAAAATGGGGAATGCATAGTAACAGCAATGCCACGTGTTTTGCATATCATGGGATTGTATTGCACAATATGTAGTAGTGGGGGGGGGGAATCCTTATCCAAAGTTATTAGGCAGATGCACAGTGGATGCTTTTGAGACCTTGCTATTGCAGCTCTTTTGCATCACAGCAATTTATCTGGAAACCCGTTAAAAAGCCACATGATTGATTTTAAAGACTGCCACATATAATGTAAATAGAGCCTTCTATGATTTGCTCATATTCTTCTTAGTGGTGATATGAAATACATATGAAATAGATTTAGTTTGCAAAGGCTTTGTTGGTTTATTTTTTTTAAAAAAATAGCTTACCAAAAGAAAGAAATTGATGGAAAATTATTTTACGCTGACTGGAAATAACAGAGTTCCTAGAATGGCAATTTATTGCTAGGTAAACTTTCCTATAGTTTTTTATGTTTAATTAAAAACTGTTTAATTGTTCAGTAATTTACAAACGCAGTATATTCAACATTTGTAGCATAGAAAATATGCAAAATCAATTAAAGACTTAACAACTGACCTCAGGGCCTTCCAAAAATAAGGTTTGATACCCCATTGCACAGCACTTAGTAAAACATGACACAGATTAAAGTGCTCAGGAATAGAAAGAAATACCTATTCAGTCTGTTTTGGGCAACAAGGGGAAGGTATGGAACCCGTTGTTTCCTGGCATTTGCCACATAAGTTTTAAGATCTTGCCCCCAGTCAATATATTACTTCTTACACACGGGCCTAATTTAGATTTCGAGCTAATGGCCTGTATCTTTTCATGGCAGTAAAACAAAGTAGAGAATGTGAGATTCTTAAGCTAGAGGCATATAAAAGAGTGCCTTAAATTGATTTTTTAAAGCACATCTCCTGTTTTCTTTTTAAATACCCAAATAGTTTTAAGTAGAATTTTGCAATAATGATCGGATCAGGACCAAGGAACATTAATGGCAAACTTGGGTCCGCTGCGAATTAAAGAAGAGGAGTCATAAACCCTTTTTGGTTGGGAGCAGGGGGTCGGGGGGGGGGGGGCAGATAGAATCCTGCTGGAAATGCTGACACAGATCCATAACAAAAGCAGCTCTGCCAGGGATTACTTGAATTTTAGATGCAAATTGTGTTGCTGCACTTTCACTTTAAGCGATAAAGTCACAAGAAACACAACAATGCTCCAGCACAATTTTTTAAAATTTTATTTTGAAAGCACCATCTATTTTTTTTTTTTTTACGTAAAGCAATATGTTAACTATCAATTACGTCTCTGCCTCCTTGGAGATAGATGTGTTACTCCTGAAAAAAGTGAGGTGGAGTTTGCCAGAAGCACTCTGGCATGCTTTGCTGGGGAGTTGTGTGCGGGGGGGGGGGGGGGGGGGGGGAGGTTGTTAGCTCCATTTAACTATTTCTTGCCTGCTGTTGTTGTTGATAAGACAAAAAGAGGTAAGGGGTGGCTTGGTGGGAGACAGAACAGATAGTGCTGGAGAGGTAAGCCAAAGAAAGAGAATGTAGGATGTGAAAAGAGAAGGAATAGAAAAGCAGATGGAAATTGTTGAAAAATCAAGAGGGAGCATTTGCTGAACCATTTTCTCAAGCAAAATAAACAAATAAAATAACCCCCCAAATTGCAAAGTGTTTTTGTTTTTAAAGACAAACACTAAGAAACCTGTAAGGAGATCATGCTTTGCCCGTCTTCAAGTGTTGACTGGGGTAAAATCAGCTGGCGCATATGGGATGTATGGTACTTAAAGGGGAGAAGGACAGGATGGCAATGTATGCGCATTACAGAAAACACTGATTTTTTTAAAATATCACATATTTCTAAGTTTGATCTATTTCTCCCTTAATTAAAAAAATACCTCGAAGACAGCCACTGGAATATTTCATGCACCAAACGCAAAAGGAAAATAAGCATACAATGTTTGTCAAATTCAGATATATTTTGGGAACATACTGAGACAGAGGAGAGAGAGAGAGAGAGAGAGAGAGAGACAGAGAGAGAGATTGCTCCCAACAACGTTAGGTCAGAAACCTCTTCTGAGTCACCCCACGCCTGAGCCAAACTTGCTTCTGTTAATAGTGGCAAGACACTTTTCCAGTTCCTCATTGACATCCGCTCCTGTCTTCAAAGTATCCAAGCATGCACATGAAATTCTGATCACTATGAGAAAAACCTTGTCTTCAATAAACACCAGCTTATTATCAAGCTGAAAGCAGATATACTTGTGGATAGGGATAAAAGTGAAATGTTGACATTTCTGCCTGTTCGACAAAACTGCAAAAATGCACCTATAGCACGTAAAATGCTGGTGTGGATTCCCCCCACCCCCCACTCTCCCTCGCTCTCTCCTATCAGCCTAACCTTCTGTGTTGATACATGAATGCTGGTACCCACTTACAGGGATGCCAGATGATCAGTGCAGAATGAAGGTCCCAGGAGAAAAGATCACATGGTTTTCTCTGCCCTGTGACGTCACCAGCAGATGGCATGGGTACCAGCTCTGGCAGTTGGCATCAATGTCACTTTTTAGAGATCAATGAGATAGCGCAGATATACACAGATCTAGACTCCAGGAGACGATGCGACATTCAGATTGAAAAGATTTGGAAGGCTAAAAATGAAAACTGATTATTGAATGAGATTTTTTTTTGAGGCCAAGGTAATGCAAATAAATATATATGCATATATATTTAATTGGTGTGCATGCAAGGGTTTTAAAGATACAGGTTAAAAAGCCTTGTGTTTTATGAATGCTGTGTTTGCTGCTGCTTCTGTTTCAGTGCTTCTTAAATGCTGTTGCATACTTTTACTGGTTATGTAATACTGCAAGAGTGCTGTGGACAATACTCAGGGAGTTAATCTGGTGAGGGGCTTAGTTTAGTTTTTTGTTTTTTTTAAAAAAAAATCTAAATCTGTTTAAAAGTCTCTTACCTCCTTGTTTGTGAATGTGCATTTGTGTATTTGTTTGTCAATTTGCGACTTCTGGAATCTGCTGCTTTAAAAGTGACTAGAGGGGCAGATGCAATACAACGAGAAACAAATTGTTTCTCTCCCCCCTCTTTTCATTCTGGATTCAGAACACACGTGCACCATTCCAGTTAGAATCCACTGACCATTCCTGTCAAATATTAGCTGGAGGGAAAAGTCTGTTCCTTGAAGAACGCAGATGCTGTTATCGAGCGTGAGAAGGTTTAGGTTTGCCTCTGATTTAAAAAAAGAAGAGAGAAATACAACAAATACAGGTCCATTTTAAAATTGGGAAATTTTGTTTCTCCCCCTTCTGTTTTAAAATAAAGACAGAGCAAAAGATTTGCTGCTGAACGCCTCTCCCGAAAATGTTTGGTGTTTACCCTATCCTGATTTAATAGGAAAGAAATAATCCGTGTATCACACGTTTTCATACCGATCATTAGAAAAAGCCTCTCTTTGCTTTAATTAAGTCACTGAATGATTCATTTGCCTTCTTTTCCATTTTAATTCTTTTCAGTCAATTCAGACTTGATTGTAATGATTTGTAGACAAATATGTGCAAACAAATTATAATATGAAAGTTAAAGGTATTATTTTTTCCTGTCTGTTAACAGATTAATTTTAATTTAATAGACTATTATATTGTTTCCTTTGACACTCTAAACCATTTGGATAGTTGAAATGCATGCATTTTAAAAAATGTTTGTTTGTTTGTTTATGCACTTCACATTTTTTAAATGCTGCGAACATTTCTGTTAAAAAGCTGGAAAAAAGGGGGGAAAGATTTGTTTTTTTAACTTTACCTTAATTGTTACATGTCAGTATTGTCCTTCTGATAGTTACATTGCATTTTCATTGTACCAAATTAATACATAAATATACTAAAATATATTGTTTTCTTTAAAGAATTTGCTGTGTTCTGAAAATGTGTATAAAAATGTAAACTTTACAAATGGATACTTTTAAAACCTTGTGCTGGCATTCTTTCAGGTCACATAAGATTATAACGCCATGTTAACGCTACCATTTGATGAGTCTGTTGTAATGCCAGAGTCCCAGATGTGCAGAAAGTTTTCCAGAGAGAGTGAGGACCCAAAGCAAATCAAGAAGCCAGAAATCTTTGCAAAGCACCAAGGGAAAAGTATTAAACGGTCTATGGCAGAAGATACCGAAAAAGAGGAGGTGGAAGACGACCGAGAGGAGGAGGAGGACGAAAACGGTTTACCCAGGAGAAGGGGCCTACGGAAAAAAAAGACAACCAAGATGAGAATGGAGAGGGTCAAATTCAGGCGACAGGAAGCTAATGCGAGAGAAAGAAATAGAATGCATGGCCTGAATGATGCCCTGGACAGCTTAAGGAAAGTGGTCCCGTGTTATTCCAAAACACAAAAACTGTCTAAAATAGAAACTTTGAGACTGGCCAAAAATTACATATGGGCTCTTTCTGAAATCTTACGAATTGGCAAGAGGCCCGATCTGTTGACATTTGTCCAAAACTTGTGTAAAGGTCTCTCCCAGCCAACGACAAACTTGGTGGCGGGGTGCTTACAGCTGAACGCCAGAAGTTTCTTGATGGGTCAGACAGGGGAAACGGCCCATCATGCCAGATCTCCCTACTCTACCTTCTACCCTCCCTATCACAGCCCAGAGCTGAACACGCCCCCCGGTCATGGAACACTTGACAATTCCAAGTCCATGAAACCCTACAATTACTGCAGCGCCTACGAGTCCTTCTACGAAAGCACTTCTCCTGAGTGTTCTAGCCCCCAGTTTGAAGGTCCCTTAAGTCCTCCCCCAATTAACTATAATGGGATATTTTCCCTCAAGCAAGAAGAAGCCTTGGACTATGGCAAAAACTACAATTATGGCATGCATTATTGTGCCGTGCCACCCAGGGGTCCCCTTGGGCAGAGTTCTGTATTCAGGTTGCCTACAGAGAGCCACTTCCCTTACGACCTACATCTGCGCAGCCAGCCTCTCGCCATGCAAGAGGAATTAAATGCAGTTTTTCATAATTAATGAGGAAAGTGAAAATAAACAGTGGTCATTCACCTCTCCATCTAATTAAGATAAAGCAGATGCGTGTGCCCCGTTTCATCGGCGCAACTCTATTTAAAAATGTGTTTGCTAGGTTCTAAAGTGTGTCAGCTATTGTGGGACTTCTTTAAAAAATGTAATGCTAATGCTAATACTAATACTAATAATAAATTTTACTTTTCTGTATTTAATTCCATTTAAATCTTGGTAAGCACTGTGAGATTCTGTTTTAACTGGATTACTTAGGGTTCCCCCCCTTCCTCCCCTATTTCTTCAATTTTGTCAAGCAGTGTGTCGAAATGAAATTGTTGAGCAGAGAAAACGCACACTGTATAAAGTCTGCAACAGTAGTTTGATTGTACAGTTACTATACCAATGCATGCTACTCACATCAGATCAGTAAAAAAATGTATTTATAATAATTAGAAATGATATATTATGTAATGGGGAAGAGGCGAATTTTTGGACTCTTAAATATTTTGTTTTAAGAAAAACTGTCACAAGCATCATGAAATGCAGTGGAGATGGTGCAGCAATATTTTAAGCTATGCAAAAAAAAATCAAAAGAAAGTGCATCTAAATAAAATGAGTGGTAATCATTGACAATTATTCAGCTTAAAATTTGAAACATTTGCTGGCAGGGGCTGCCTATCATTTCTGAAGGCTTTTTGTCAGAGTTTTGCACACATCACGTTAATATAAAAAAAATGTGGTATCCGCACTTCTTTTGTATTATTCTGCCTTCACATGTAAAGTTCGTTAGAATGTACAATTGTGTTTTTCATGACTTATTTTAAATGCAATTAAAAACATAAATGGTTTCAATCATAGCATCAGTGATGACATACTGATATTGTATGGTTAATTCCTTGGACATTTGCTGTCTTTTTTGGGGGAGGGGGGTGGAATTATTATGTTCATATTATTTAGGATGGTGATGTGGCACTAATATTATAAACAGACCTCAATGTGCTTTGACTGAAATAAATGTCCAAAGTAAAGCATTTAGGATTGGAGTGGCAAGGTTTGACAGTAGAGGTAAATAGTAACACTCCAAATTGAAAGAGGCACATTGGCATTCAAAAAATCCACCTGGAAGTCTCTGTGGGTGCTGCTGCCGTACACGGTCTATTCACAATGAGGTTGCTAAATTGCTCATAGAAATTTCAGCATAACATTAGGGTTACAGCAGTTTGGGGATTAGAATCTTTGACATTCGTGATCAATGCCCAGCGATATTTAAGAAAAACAATTTGATTGACTGATTGATTGATTGATTTAAAAACATTTCTGTAATTCCCTTCATCCTATCAAGATTTCAGAGTGGAGTACAATCAATTCTATTTCAAGACAGTAAAGCAGCAGATAAAATCTTTAAGAAAACAATAAAACAACAGAACAGCATAACAGCAAATAAAATAACAATAAAACGCTTAACAGTTAAAACTTTGACAACAAATTTAAATGCCTGTCCAAATAAGCATGTTTTCACCTGGCACGAAAAAAATTGCACCATAGGTGCCAGGTAAGGCCCTCTGCAGGGAGGACATCCCATCGCCACTGCATTACTGCCAATAAAGCCTTAGCTATTACATAACATACCTCCAACAAAGGAGGCGCCAGGAGGCAGGGCTCAGCAGAAGATCTGCAAACACGGGCTGCTTTATATCAGCAGAAGTGCACCTTCAAGTATTTGGTTCCCAAGTTGTTACACTTGATTAAATTAAATATGGAGGTGGGAATCCAAAAAGATTCTACAATGATTCTAACAATTCTGTTCCTTGTGGATTTTGGTTCTGAATAGTTTAACAAAAATGAAGAGTATTTATAAAAAAAGCAGCACATGGAGTGGTAAGTGTATAAAACACAAATGTTTTTGATTCTTGCAGGATGCCCCAGTAGCCGCTTTTGAATCAGGAATGCCTCTGGTTTTGTGTCACTTTCAGCCACTAACAAAACATCTTTACCTAGAAGGAAGTCCTATTGATTTTAGAAGAGTTTACTGTCAAATACAAGTGCTTAGAGTCACAAAGCAGCCCAAACTATTCTGCCACAGTGATGCATGCAGAAACCACAAGTTAACAGCTTTAGATACTTTTCACTTTTTGGTAAAGTGTGCTAGACTTTACTTCTGTTGTGTTCACATACGTTTTGAGAAAAAGAGAATTTAATGCTGGTTTCCCCATTCAGGATAATCACCTTGAATGTGTAGGGATGTCCTACATTTCATCTTAGAATGCAGTCCTCAAGCCTTGTATGGCAGCCTAGCAGAGGCTCAATGAATCTCTCTTTGTTGCTTTTCTGGACCTGGAGAATGAGGTGAGCTCTCCAGCCCCTGACAGGCCACAATGTGTGGCTTGACTGTTGATTTCCCCCCATGTGATGACACTCACAGAGTGTCATCAGATGAGCATTTTAAAGCACGCTTATTACTGGCCATTAAGATGTTTGCGGATCCTTTTGTAGGCACCGTCAACCTCCCATGCATCTCCTGTTCCTTCTGCTCTATTTTCCATGACAAAGTAAGACCTGGAAAATCTGTTGTTGTTTTTATTGTAGTAAAACTTGCCACCATTTCCTGCTGTATGCAAGAAAAGCAGCATGATAGTGGGCCACATGGTCATTGCTGCTTCCTCTTTCTTCCCCATGTGAAGAAAGAGGAAGCTGCTTGTCCGTACTGTGGGACAGAAAAGCGACAGTAGGGAAAAGCGATTTCCCCCCACCTGGTGACACTGATGGTCATGTTTAGAGTAGACCCACTGATTTTAATAGGACGTACATTACTCATGAATTCCTTGTCCCACTGATTTCAATATGTGTACTCTAAGAATGGCTAAGTCTTGATCCAACCCACTGAAAAGTGTTGTGCTTGAGGTGATGCTCAGACCTGTATCTGCATCTCTTTCAGATGTGCAAGTAGCCACTTGTTATTGCAGTCAGTGTGTGATGAATATGCAGGTGCTCACCGGGCCTCAATGTGAAGAGTCCAGTAGCTAAAATAACACGAAAGACTTCAACTACATGTGCTCAATTGAAATGATGTTCATGGGCCCATGGCTGAGAGCGCAGAGGAGGGGCTCAGCAGAACAGCACATGTAGAAAGTTCAGTCCCTGGCATCCCCAGTGAATAGGAATTCAGGTGAGCCAACCTGAGAGAGCTCTCTGCCTGAGACCTTGGAAAGCTACTGCCTTTCAGTGTGGGCAATACTGTGCTAGATGGACCAATGATCTATCTCCATATAAGCCATTTTAATCAGTGGAGGCTGATGGCTCCAAGGTCAGTGGGGCAGTGCATTCGCTCCGGCTTCCACACCTTGGAGAGCTCCTTTAGAGTTCTGCTTGGTTCTGAATGAAACCTGGAGCAGATTCATTGCCCCAGTGACACTGGAGCCACCAGCCTCCACTAATTGTAATATAGTTGGGGGTGGGGGGAATCACCCTTTAAATTTTCACCAAACTCATACAATCCAAGGCTGGTCTCACATGATTGACTGAGGAGTGCGCAGGGGGCCACCAGATGTGCACACAGGGCACATCTCCCATGGAGGCCATGTTTTGTACAATGTGGTGGCGATGATAATGACTACATTGATCACAGTAATGAATGATGGAATGGCCTTCAGGGAATTCATGCTGTGGCCACATGGAAATAGTTGATTTAATAAATCATTGTGCTTAACTTTGACATTGTTTATTTTAAGTACTGTAGTGGCCTGATATTTTATGTATGCATGTATGAACCCAAGAGCATCCCTATGGCCTTTTGCTGAATCTCTTCCATCCTCCATCAGAAATGATGCTATTGGCTGGAAGGGACCATTGCCACGATCTTTCACTTTCCAGTTAAGTACCAGTTCCCACAACCCTCCCTCTTTACTATTTAGAATTGGAAGCAAATGCTTGCTCTGTTGTAGAGTTGAATCTTGGCCATTAGATGGGTCAGCTGATTGCCTCTCAACTGACTATAGTCAGTTGGTGGTGGTGTTTTCCTTTTAATGGAAGCCATCCTGGGAACACCATGATGTTATGTGGATTTAATTCTAGAATTAATTAATTAATTAATTAATTGGGGCTGGTTGGGAATATCTGGCAATATTACCAATATGATGACAAATAGGTACCCATTTTGAAGCAGAGGGATTTGTACTTTTGTATACTTTAGAAGAACAGTGGAAATAATATTCATCAAACAAAAAACTGAGAGTTATCTTGCCTCCTTTGATAATAGTTTAATATTAATTTCATACACATTTTATATTAATCTGATACAAAATTTACATCCTTCGTGTCAAATTAATATAAACTTGATATTAAATGAATATAGACTTCATATCAAATTGATAGACCCACCTTGTGATGGGCAGATCTGTCGGTTTCTCTTTCTCTCACATTCCAATTTCTTAAACCTCAGGTTCTTTCCCTCCCAAATATAGTACAACAAAATTCTCAGCCATTTGCACCAGCCAAATTGAATAGGTACAGCAATAAAGACGAGCGCCTGCCTGACAAGGGATAGCCTCAGAGGAGAGACTCTGGATGGAAGTCTTGCCCATCTTGTTATTTGGCTTTCTTACAATGGCCTATGCATGTAAAACAGCCTTCCCCAACCTGCTGCCCTCCAGATGTATTGAACTGCAGATCCCAGCATTCCTGACCATTGGCCATGCTGACTGTGTCTGATGGGTGTGGGAGTCCAAAACATCTGGAGAGCACCAGGTTGGGGAAGGCTGGTGTAAAATATCACTCATTCAGAAGGTGTTCAGGCTGGTTTCCCTGTCCCGTTCTTTTAGCCTGCCACCCCTGTCCTTCTCCCTTTTAAAAAGACAACCATTGTTCAGCCTAAGAATGGATCCTTATTATGTAGGTGCAGATAATATGGCTTAAGCTATACAGATTCTAGGTGATGAAAATGCAAAGAAAAAAAACTGCTCTGCAATTTATATGTATAAAAAAGTTACAATATCTAAAATTAAACCAAATACCACAAAGAGTTCAGACATCATTTACAGATCATGATCATGATCATGATTGTGATCATCATCTCACGTGGTATAGTGAGACTCGGAAGATCTGGGTTCTATAGTGTCCACTTGGCCATGAAGCTCACTGGGTAACTTTGAGCCAATTCCTGACTTTTAGCCTATCCTACCTCACAGGGTTGTTGTGGGAATACAATGGAGAGAAGGATTACGTACACTGCTTTGAGCTCTGTGGAGGCAAAGGCTGGATATAAATTAAACAAATAAATACACATATATATTTTACAGTACTAATAGGATATGTTAAATCCCAGCCTATCTGCCAAGAGGAGCTGAAGCTGATCTCTGTGAACAGATAGAATTACAAAGTGGGAGCCATGACACAAAAGGCCCTATATAATTCCCTGGAACCTCAAGCCCAAGCAAGAAACTTCTTCTTTATCTTAATGATGAGAAGATTTGGATGGAGAAAGGTACTTCCTTATTTGGCCAAAAAGCACATTCTGACATAGAGCTATCAACTCTTGGCACTTTGAGCAGGAAACCG
Organism: Anniella stebbinsi; assembly: GCA_029215795.1. NCBI lineage: Eukaryota > Metazoa > Chordata > Lepidosauria > Squamata > Anniellidae > Anniella > Anniella stebbinsi. Next base: position 158,559,333 of record JARDYH010000002.1, on the reverse strand, counting down.
CTGGTTTTAAGGGTGGCATGTGCTTACTAAGTAATGGCTACTTTTATATGGGCAAAATGAGCCAGAAATCTCCCTGATATGGAAGCGTTCCCCTCATTCCTCTTTCAAACACACACACACACACACACACACACACACACACACTAATTTGCATGAAATCAACCACTGTATAACAAGACAGAAGCCATATTGATATATTATCTTCTCATGCAATTACAATTTTGTGAGTGACCCCTCACAATTTTAAGTGTGTGAGGGAGACAGCAGGGCCACACGGGGGTCTTAAGAGGGAAGCCTGCTCTACTTTCCTCTTTAAACCTTCCCTCAATTACATGGATGGGGTGAGGAGGCAACAGAGGAGGCAGAGGCCAGCGAGTTCAGACCCACTCTCTCTTTCAGACAAAATATCTTGAGAAGAGAATGCAAGAAGAATAGGGCTAGAGCAGCCTTCCACACCCTGGTACCCTCCAGAAATGTTGGATTGCAAGTCCCATCATTCCCAGCCAGCATGGCCAATGGACGGGAATTGTAGTTCAAAACAGCTGGAGGGCACTAGGTTGGGGAAGTGTGGGCCAGAGTGTCCACTCAATCCTTCCATGTGATTATTATGGAAAGACCTAGCGATTCAAAATGCAAAGAATATTACGTATGTTTTTCAAGCTTTTCCCATTACAGACAAAGTTTACTTCTGCTCTTCACAAGACACGGAGGTAATTTAGGCCTAAGTCCCCTAGCAAATGTAAAACATTTTATCTAAACCTGTTTTTCAGAGGTAAGGGAATTATTAAATAAGACATGAGTTCTGGAAATGATAATCTCATAATACTTTTTAATAAAAAAATACACAAAAATGTGATCCTAAATGTATTTAAATCTTACCAGTGAACACGATGTCAGTTATTAAAAAGTAATTCTGGAGAAATTAGCTTGCAGCTAGAAAATTAATATAATTCATTTATTACTTGCAGCCACAAATCAAACTGCTGTTAACACTGCTGTACACAATTTAATAAGCACAGTAAGATTCCATATGGCTGCAGTTTTAGAATCCTGGTCACTCCACAGAGCCATCAGCAGAATGGTCTCATAGGCAGGTTCAGTCTGCACACATTTATTGCAGCCGTGGTCTAAAATAAATATTTATAAACCATGAAAAGGAAGTTGTAACATTGCTATAGCTCAACAGAAAACCCATTGATGTAAGTGGCTGGATTTCTATAGACTCCACAAAAAGGGTTTTCAACAGACACCCTATGGTCAATCCGTTTCCCATCGGAGTCAACAAAAAATTGCCCACTCATTTGAATGGGTCTCATTTACACTCTGCCATAATCCAATAGCTCCAGCCTACAGATGGGTCACAGAGGTGCCCAGACAATTCTATGGGCACATGGACTATCTCATTCTCCTCTACCGCTTTGGGGAGGTTAACGTACATTGAGGGGATCAATCTTAGTGCAGAAATATAGGTTACCATGGTAAAACACAAGCCACAAAATCCATATTTGACAAGGTCACATGAATGTTGTAGGCCCAATTGGGGATGATGCCATGAAAATGAAGCCACTGTGGCTCAGCCAACAATACTTCACCATTTTAATTATTATTATTTTTATTATTATTATTATTATTATTATTATTATTATTATTATTGCATTTATATCCTGCCTTTTTTCCTCCAAGGAACCCAAGGCGGCATACATAATCCTCCTCCTCTCCATGTTATCCTCACAACAACAACCCTGTGAAGTAGGGTGGGATGAGAGTCTGTGACTGGCCCAAAATCACCCAGTGGGTTTCCATGGCTGAGTAGGGACTAGAACCCGGATGTCCTGGCTTTCAGTCCAACACTTTAGCAACTACACCACACTGGCACCTTCCCCACTGGGAGGCCACTGTGAAGGCAAGTCCCCTGCCCAACAGCAAGGCCAAGCCCCATCCACTGGAGGAATCCAAGAAGACTGTGCAGGAAGGAAGTTGCACCTCCATGGGCTGGGTTAGACCCATGAGCGGGAGGTTCCCCTACCATGTTGTAGGAAAATGCAAAGAGGACAATTGGCAGGCAGATTGTGGGGGTATGTATGTAACTATTCCCCAGTCTTCCGATTCCCTATCTGTCCTTTAAGCTGGTCCCTGTTCCACTCTAGTCTTCCATGACAGCCAGGGGAGGGGTCCAGCCACACCAGATTCCAAAAGAACTAATGAAAACCCCAGGCAGACCAATCTTCCTGGTCAGCAGGGGAGCTGTTCAGACAAATCAGCAGTCAGAGGAATTGCATCAAGCACAGTTGTCTTGAAGCGGCTGCTTGCCCCCGGAAGTGCATCGGCCCCCTCAAACAACCTCAGAAGGCCAGCAGGAACAGAAAACCCTGGAAGGGAAGGGACAGTGTGGCTGCTGCTCCCCATTCTGTGGCATCGCACTCAGCGTTCATGCTGGCCAGTGAGACAGGGAAGCACTTCCTCATTGGTCATCCTAGCATCCTAGGGTGTACCAGCACAATGGTAACAGTCCATTCAGATCCTGTTGGTGGAAACCAAGCAGAGCAGACAGGAGTTTGGCTTTATGTATAGCCCTACCCAGTTGCTCACAATGTCCCTAAACAAGCCAGTAAGTAGACTAGGGCTGGCCAAAGGTATTTTGTTGCTTGAAGCAGAACAGCCATTCCCCACCCCCTCCGCATAATACCTAAGGCCAGCCAATTTATGTTGGCTGGCCAAAAGTCCAAAATAATCGCCCAAGCACCTCTCCTCCTCCCCATCGGTACAAATAAAACAACGATAATAAATGAATACGTTAAGGGCACAGTCCCATGGGCTGCACCTTCATGAGGCAGAAACCTCTAAACTCCGAGGCTTCCAGATATGCAATGCCCTGCCAAACTGCGACTGGCAGGGTGGGAGGAGAACAAAGGTGATTTCCCCGTCTGTCCTCCATGTTAGTTTGTTTTTTCTCTAGATGCGCCTTTCATGTTGGTGGGGGCAGGACTGGGGCTGGAGAGGCTATAGGATTCCTCATATCCTGGCCTCTCCTCTGCCCTCCCACCTCTAACCACCAGAATGGCCTCTTTTCCTTCCCTCCGAGGCCACATTTGTGACCTCAGGAAGCAGCTGGTGCTGTTCTTTCCACAGCAACTGTGAGGGGGTGGGGGTGGGAAGGGAAGTGGGTGGGATCAGATAGTGGAGTTTCCCTTCCAAGGCCATAGCAGTGTCTAGAGTGGGGGCTGCGAAGAGTGCTATGGTCTCTGGGATGCTCTCCCGGGACCATAGGATTGCTCTCTCAATAACTAACACATTTTCTGTCCTAGAGGGAGCATTTTATGGCATAATCCTTCAAATAAAATTGAAGGACTGGGCTTGTTTAAGCCCAGATATTTGTGTCTAGCTTTTTTATTTCCTCCCCCAAGTTGCAACAGAACAGCCCTCTAGGATATCTTCACATCGCTTTGCTCGATATGACCTTAACTGTGGCAAAAGGAAGAGAGGAATATATATACTACTCAACGTAAGGAGTGTGTCAGTAGCAGGACAGAAGGAAGGAACGCACACCTGATTAACTCCTGGGGGAGTAACTAACACCGTTTGCCTTTGTGAACACCGTGTGAACACAGTTGTCAAGAAGCGTGGCTGGGGGAAAGAGTTAAGGGAAGAAAGAAGAGAAAAGAAGGAGCCGAAAAAATAAATCCAGAAGCCATCACCCATATTATCCCCAGAAGTGTGAAGGAGAAGCAAAACCAAAGACACGTTGAGCTCCCTGAAAATGCGTGCTCAGTTTTCTCTGGGAAAAGCGGCTGTTGTCAGCCTCTCTTTTGTCTGCTGTGTTCTCTTGAGTTCGCAGACCTGTTGGGAATAGAATGAGGCTTCGTGCCTGCACCTCCTGGTGTGATGTTTTTAAAACTTCATTTCTAGCGACATATTCCTCAGATGCTCTCCTCAATTTTCTTGAGGCATAAGGACCAGTTGATTATGCAAATGAACAAGGAGAATGCAGGAAATGACTTAGGCACAGAGGGAGTTGCTGGCAAATGCCACGGCTTCCTGAGGGCATCATGGTAAGAGGCAGCTGCTGTTGCTGCCAGCCCAAGAGCGTGAGCTGGTGGGAGTTGCTTTGCTTCTGCTCCGCCGAAAAGCTTGAAGTCTGATCGAGGTACTTCGGGGGGAAATGAGCTCTTTGGCTCTCGCCCGCGTTGTTGTATATTGCTCTATGCACGAGACCAGTCTCCGCTGAGAGAAAAAGATGACTCTACAGCGATGCACGTACCGAGACTTTCATGTGTATCTGCAGAATGCGGGGACACATGGACACGGCTTACGGTTCCGCATTAGGGTAGGGGGAGAGGTGAATGGCGATGAGTCAAGCCGTCTTGTTCCAATCTGTGACACGATAGGAAATCTTTCCATGTAATTCAATGAGAAATGAGCATATACACAGAAGGATAACTGCCTAAACATTCTTACAAGGATGTCATTGTATATTTTGTTGCAGAGCCCATCCATTTAATTCATGGATTTCAAAATGCATTATGACTTGTTATTGCAAATGGTACCGTGATTTTTAAGTCCTTCAGTCAGAGAGTGTCCTCAGGTGCAGGGTCAGGCAGGAGGCAGGGAGGAGAGGACACCAGGAGCTGGGATTAAACAGGTCACGGCTTTATGAACGGATCATGCAATCTGTTGACCCCAGTGTGAATTGATTGGTTCTCTAAAGAAGTCCAGGGAGACTGGCAGAGACAGCCAGATGAGATGCTCCCCAGGCACCTCAGCTACACCTGATGAAATATAACCCATTCTGCAATTAGAGGTTTGCATTAGGAAAATCCCAGTGCAAATCACCAGCAACCCTGTTGGCTATATTACCATAGCCAGCAGGGCTAGTATGGAGCCATTCTAGCCATAGGTATGTCCTGCAAGCCTCCATCTTAGCAGAGGTTGCCCTCTCCAGCACCTTCACATTCTCTCCCTTGTGCTGGCATTTCCCCACATCTCCAGTGCACCTTTTACCATAGGAAAGGACCAGCCTAGCTTGGATCCTATCATCCCCCAAAGGGTCTCCACATATTCCCTGATGTTGGCTGCTGTGTCCCTCAAATAAAAATAGCAGACAAATACATAGTCTCAGGCAGACAAATAGCATCAGTTATATGGCAGCTGGGTTATACCTGCCTGCCATATACCTGTTAAAGTTAAACCTGTCAAAAGAAAGAGAAAGGAAGGAAGGAAGGAAGGAAGGAAGGTGGCTACCCTAATTAAGTACTACCATAGTTGAATACACAGGGATTCAAACTCAGACTTTAAAGAGCTAAACACTCAAAATCCTGGGCCTGGATGAATTGTCAGTTTCGGTTTCTCACACATTCATTAAGACAAACAAATCTGAAGTTCTTTTCATTTCATATATGAAGATATTGTCCAATTTTGGAAAATTCTTGTCGTAAACACCAAACTATTTTCCCCCATCCATTCCTGTCTGAAACATAGTTTGGGCATATCACTTAAAATATATATGTCTAAGGGACAATCAGCCTACCATTTGATGGAAAAATGAAAATAAAAATGAAAACCAATAACTGGTATCAAACAGGTCATGGTGTTAGGAAAGGCACCTACAATCCCTTACTTCCAATATGGATGGGGTGGCTCGAATCCTTCTCTCTCAAGGAATGAATCTATATTGGCATAGGAGGCAAATGTTTTTCCATTGTAGGAGATGCACATCGTATTGTTCCAGTAATTCCTATGGTTATTAACCTGAGCCTGTATTAATCACGTATCACACTCAGCATAGAATATAGAGTTGGAAGGGGCTTATAAGGCCATCGAGTCCAACCCCCTGATGAATGCCCCCCACAAAACAGCTCCATGCCCGTTTTAAAAGCCAGAGGAAGTGGGAAGAAGCCGGGATGGGCATCCACACCCCCACGGAGCTTGGGATCTTCCCTAGACCATGGGACTCAGTTATCCCAGGGAAAGTCTCTGCCCATCCCTGGTTACCCCTGGGACCCCCTGTGCGTCATATGGACTCACAGGGATGCTCCTGAGCTGATCCCGGGATAATGTGTAGACATGGCCATGGTCTCCAGCTAGTAACAAGAGTAACTATGTTAACTGCTGGAAGATTACTTGCAAACATTTTTTATCACATGGTTCTCATGCAGAAACTAGAGAACATTTGATCTGCCCATCAGTTTGGTAACTCTTGCATCAGACATGAACATGAACATCTAAGTAAGATCATGGCATGATAATGTATAAGCTAAAGGTTGCAATCGGAGGTCCCCTGGATCGGACCGGACCCGATCCCGATCCAAAAATCGGATGTCCAATTTTTGGATCGGCCGCCATTTTTCCGCATAGACTTGCATGCAAATCTATAAGGAAAAATGGTGGCGGGGGGTGAGTGGGGGCCTAACTCACCCCTCCCTGTCCCCCACCCCCGCGGTTACCTCCCGGGGCCATCTGCTGCCGTCCACCCCGGCAGGTAAGCCCCCCCCACAGTTCTTACCTCCCGGGGCCGTCCGCTGCCGTCCACTGCCGCCCTTGGGCGCCAGCGGACGGCTGTGGACGGCCCTGGGAGGTAAGAACTGTGGGGGGGGCCTCCCTCCTCCTCCCACGTGCTCCTCCTTACCTGCCAGGGTGTCTGCTGGCTTCACCTGCTCAAATCTACTGAGGACTAGGCCACGAAACCTAGTTCTCAGTAGATTCGAGCAGGTGAAGGAAGAGGACGCCACGGCAGGTAAGTGCCCCCTCCCTCCTCCCCCTTGCGCTCCTCCTTACCTGCCAGGCCTGTCTGTTTCCATCCGCTGCTGCCCGCGGGTGGCAGAGGATGGAAGCGGATGGGCCCAGCAGGTAAGTCCCCCCTTGCGTTCCTCCTTACCTGTCAGGCCCATCCGCTGCTGTCTGCTGGCGCCCGCTGGCACCCGCGGATGGCAGCGGACGGCCGTGGCAGGTAAGCCCCCTCGCGCTTCTCCTTACCTGCCAGGGCTGTAAGTGGGGGGAGGGTGTCTGATCCTCTGATCCAATATGATCCGGATCGGGTCCTTTTCGGATCGGATTGTATTGGATCGGCCGATCCAGGTGCTCGGGATCAGATTGGATAATTTTATTTAATTTCCCCTGGATCGGGTCTGGATCGTGGATCAGACACGATCCGTTGCACACCCCTATGCCTTGCTTTTAAAGTCCTACCATAAGGCTAGATACAATGAATACCTGAATAAATCAAGCTCAACAGCATACAATGAATGAATTAGGTGTGATATATTCATTCTTGCCCCAGTCTTACCAAATGCCACAACATCATGGTTTGATGCAATGAGAAGACTAGACTGAATCCCAATTTAACCTGTTGGTAATGCTAGAAAAGGTTCTAAACTAAACTAAATATAGACTCTTGGGGATCTCTGATAAACCCCAATGCTGCCCATGAGGTGGGTGAAGGAGAGCAACCCATGCTGGCTTGGGAGGAGCTGTTGCAAGCTCACTACAGCAGCAATCATCTGGTTGACTTCGTAACCAAAGGCGGCATCGCCAGGGCTGCGGGGAGGCATCATACTACAGGCCTGAGACCTGAATGACTTGTGGGTCAGGGACACTGCCAGGATTGCTGGAAGAGCTCTAAAAGCAGCCAGCACACCTAAAGCCAAGGTGGATCCCTCACCTCTGCTGCAACTGGTGTGACCTATGGGAAGGCAATGGACGTGGCAGAAACCCACACCCCCCTTCTGTGGCACATAGAAGCAACATACATTAGATCCTATCAGCAGAAGCCCAAGACCAATGGTCTGTGCTACAGTAGGGACGTATTGGACATATTGATTAGTCCTCTGTACAAAACATTCAACTTTACATTATTCTGCTGGGCCCCATTGGCATTGACTCCTCAGATATACACTAAAGATCCAGGGCAGCAGAAAAAATGCATTTTTAAAAAAGAAAAAGAAAAATTGGGAACGAGAGCAGGGCAAATTGCCCACCACTTCCATGCCGTCTGAGAACCTGGATCTGGCTGTCAAACCTCTCCAAGTGGGCAAGGAACCGGCATTAGCTGACAGACACACTAATTTGGCTAACTTCCCAGATAACTCTCTTTGGCAGGGCTTGCACAGGCCCCTGGCTGGTTTTTGAAGCTGCTCACCCTTGGTTTAGAAGGCAGCAGCCCCCTTGAGATGAATCCCTTGTCTTGCTAGGTGGTTTCTTTATTAAGGCAAATGCCTGTGTATGAGGGTGTATGGGTGTGCAAGGGAGGGAGGGAGGGGGAGAGAAGGAGATGAAAAGAGAGATTCTTTCCCACCTGAGGATCCCCTATCTGGTGCCATGGATAATTTCTTTTTTCAGGCAAGGGAGGCATCATAGGCCAGCGACATGCTAAGCTTCCAGAATGGTTCGTATAACTTTTGTAGGTTCATGTGTACACACACACACACACACACACACACAGAGAGAGAGAGAGAGAGAGAGAGAGAGAGCAAAACGGTAGCCTATTCCACTCCGTTTTTCCCAGAGTCAGAAAGTAAGTAAGTAGTTCATAAATTCCATCCGGAGCTTGGGGATTTTTGATGTAATGAGTTTTACAGTTTCAGAGGAGGCTGCTTTGCTAATAATTATGTAACAGTAATTAAATCTGAAAAAGGCTGTACTCTAACTATGTTGATTTATTGCATCTCCAGCAAAGTACTCCTAAGGCATGCATTGGAGTGTGCTCCTCCCCTCCTCTTCCAGTTTTCCTTTAAATTCTCATGGAGCCCTGGGTCACAGATGGTCTGAGATGCAATAGTTTCCCTATTAAATTCCTAATAATCTTTTCCCCCCTTCTGAGGCTGAGTCATGGAGGCCTGGGGATTTCTCATTTTAATTAGAAGGTTTAAGGAGCTAACTCTGTTTGAAATGGCCTCCCAAGATAGATGGGTGCAGGTGATCCCATTCAGAAGGAATGACACAATATCAAGGCCAGCGGCTCATTTCCATATTAGATTGCAGGGAGTTTTGGCAAAACTCCCAACCAGGATGGTGAGGATGAGGCACTGCCGGAGCCTGCCATGAACCGTTACCATTTGAAATTAAGAGAGATGGTTTTAGGGTGAGATTTTAAGGCACGTTTTGGCTTGGCTGCCATTTCACCCATTGACTCCAGCCTAGGGCCTTTGCCATGGTGCAGAAAGGGGAACATACGGTTGTGGCTGACTTCTTAATCTATTCTACGCACGCTTCATTTAAAAAATATTGCCAGCATGATTTGTTCTCAGATACACCACAGTTCCCAGTCCTATGTTCTGTAGCTTGACCATAAGAAAAGGAGGACAGGGCTCCTGTAGTTAAAGCTGTGGGAGCCCTGCCCTCTTTTGTATCTGGTCACTTTAGAAAAGAGGGCAGGGCTCCTGCAGCTGCTATTGTGATAAAGAGGGAATTTCACCAGGTGCTGCATGCATACAAATGACACCTGCTGAAATTCCCTTTTCTGTACAACTGTTAAAGATACAAGAGCCCTGTCTTCCTTTCTGTATGGTCACCCTAATGTTCTGTCCCATTTGGCCCATCTAACCAGGTATAGCTGACACTGGCTGGCAGGGATTCTCCAGAGTTTGAGGCAGTATTCTTTCCTAGCCCTATGTGGAGATGCTGAGGATTGAACCTAGGATCTTCTGTATTCAAAACTCTGCCACTGATCTACAGCCCCTGACAGGCACATTGGAGGAACGTCCCCATGGGAACACCCATAATATTTTTGTATCAAAGTATGCATTCTCATAATATTTTCAATGTTTTCTCACTAGAATATTATCTTTCTCACAAGGGAAGCATCCATGTGCTGGAACCAAGTCTTCTATACACTCATGATATTTTAACTAGTACTGCCCCCTACTTTTGCAAAGGGGGCTTTTGTGTGTGTGTGTGTGTGTGTCCTTTGCAGGAAGGGGAAGTAATTTGAATAATGTTCTCATTAGGAAGGGGGAAAGGGCTCCACTTACCTTTGTACATGTAGGCGGTAGCTAGGGTGGCGACTTATGAATTGAAAAGAGTCAGTGGATCATTATCCATTTCATCACCGAAAAGAGTCAACGGATCACTCAGCACTTCATGTTTGTGAGCAAAGACCACACCCAAAGATAACTAGTTTTTGTATGTGAGACTTTAAACCCATGCAGTGAAAACACACTGGAGCAAAATTCTATAGCCTTTTAATGGAAGCGGGCAACGGATGTATTGGAACAAGCGATGGGCTGAATGAATTCCCCTGAAATTAGGGTGACCAGATAAAATCTAGGTCAGGGCTCATGTAATTTTAACGGTTGTAGAGAAAAGGGAATTTCAGCCAGTGTCATTTGTATGCAATTAGTTCCTGGTGAAATTCCCTCTTCATCACAACCGTTAAAGGTGCATGCACTATACTAGAGTGACTATATACAAAAGAAGGCAGGGCCCCTGCAACTTTAACTGTTGTGATGAAGAGGGAATTTCACCAGGAACTAATTGCCTACAAATGACACTGGCTGAAATTCCCTTTTCTCTACAACTCTTATAGTTACATGAGCCCTGACCTGGATTTTATCTGGTCAGCCTACCTGAAATTAAAATAGGCAGAACAGGTTGAGGTCTCATCTACTGTGTAGGGCCATCAAAATAAAACTGATTTCCCCCCCCCCCCCACAGCATGTGCAGGTTTTGTGCATGCATTAAGCCCCCCACCTCCCTGAAGACTCACCATCAAATAAAGGGGGGGGGGGAAGAATAAGAAAGAGTAGCTGTAAAGGGAAAAGGCAACCCCATGGAAATGGGAGGCAATGCGCAAGGCTTTTGAAACATGCTGCTCGCAAAACGATGAAGGACGCTGCATTAAAACCAAACATTATGGATTGCAGTGGAACAACAGTGCACCAGCAAAACAAATTCACCCTATATTTCCTAAAACAAGATTCTGCATTTCAAAATCTCACAGTTTCCAAGGGATTCCATCCCCCACCCCCGTAAATGTTTCCCTTTATTTCCTAAATGTGCAGAAAAACTAACTACAGAATTTTAAGTTCTTGTTTAAATATTTGCAGGGAGAGCAACCTTCTCTAATCCAAAAGAGGTTATTCTTAGGCGCCTTGTAACTGAGCTTGATCATTTGTACGGAATGCCTGTTGTTTAAGAGTGGGTCTGCTGTACTGTTCACATTTCCCTTGATGTTGCATTGTGTTTTGGGGGGAAAATACTTCTTGGAAGACAGCTGCTCAAGGTTCATTGCCGTACGCTGCACAGGCAATTCTTGTACTTTAGAAAAATAATGAGCATATCATATCCTTTCAGCAAGCTACACACAGTTGTCAAAAAGTCAGACCACACTATAGCTGTTTAAAAAAAGGAGGGGGGGAAAGAACATGCATATTCAAATATAGCTTCATTTATTTTGCAAAACTCTTGCAAAGCCAGCAGCGAGCTCCTTTTATGTACAGAAGGAATCATTGGCAGACCTCACTTGTGTCGTTTAATATCTTAAACATTCATTTCTGAGAATGGAGCTCTGAAGTGCATAGGTTTAATTGAGAATATAAAAAAAGACATTTTAGATGGAATAATGTAGAACAGGTTTAGAATAAGCCAAGTTTTTCATAGGGATGCATGAGAAATGCATTATGTTCATTTTTTTATGAAGATTGACACAGTTTGCACCTTCCAGATGAACACAGACTCAAACGCAATCTGCAGTAAGAGACCATACATTACTGAACTTGTGATTCACAGTCTTTTAAAAAAATGCATTCAAGAGCACGCATATGTTTGAAAAACGTGCATGCAGCAAATAAATACTTTTGGAAAATGCACATAAACAAGCTTAAATCAATGGGAGAAGAATGGGTAGCTTTCAAAAATGCACACAATTGATGCATACAGTTGTGGAAATATATATAAAAATACACACAAATATTGAAGCTTCAAGGTGGAATTCAGAGAACGTCGGTGAGCTCACATTTTGCTAATTAACACGTTACTTTTATGTATGGTTAAAAACCTCAACTGATTGAAAAGGCACATTAACAGCAACAACAGCTTTACATTAGACTCATATACATCTCTACACAAAAGTAAGGCCAATTGATTTCAATGGGACTTACTCCCAGGTAAGAGATATAAGACTGTAGCCTTAATACTTGTTAGTTTTCTTTATAACAGATTCTTACAATCCATTCCTAAATTAATGGGGTTGGACCAGAGGTCCTATAAGGCCCCTTCCAATTCTATGCTTCTATGGATGCTTTGATCATGCATAGTCCTCACTGGGAGAGGGTTTTGTTTGTTCATTTTCTTTGTGATTTGTCATTTTGCAACATATTATTTTTTATTACTGAATAGCAGAAACCTTTATCTTGTCTAGGGATGGCCCTGTGCACTTCCGTAATGGTTGACCTAAGGCTACCAGATTTGTTATCGAGGGAATGATGACCATTTTGTAGTAGTCATCATGGCCATCATGAATGTAATGGTGGTAGTGATAGTAATACTACATTTTGGGAGGATGGACATTGTGAAAAATGTTACTCTTTAATAATAGTAAATTATCTAAGATACATGTGTATTTGTAGTATCTTCTGAACTGAATTAGACTTGATTTTTCACCCTTCCTGAAACAACCTGCATTATCATCCTATATATTAATAGTGAATTTATTCTCCATGGGTTTGGATCTAGACTTATGCTGGATCAAATGCAATGGGGGAAGTGGATATCCCCACCCCCTCCTCCCCATGGCAGCCCCTCCAGCCCCTGAAAATGCAACACAGAGAGTGCTGAATGGGGTGAACTGTGGTGTGTGTGTGATGATCCTCAGAAATTGGGTGGAGGGACTTCCCACAAGTGGAGCCGTTCCTCTCCAGGAAGGCAGATCTTCGATCAAACCCTATTTGTCGATCCTTATGTAGCCAAAATGGCATCATTCACAGCCAAGGCTTTGGGCAACCTTAAGAGTTGCAGAAATATCCACAAAAGAAAAAAGAGGGGTGGGGGAAGAGGTCAACCAGGGGAGAGGGGGAATCAGAATGAAGTATCCTGGACATGGTTATGGCTGACTAGCTGTAACCCTGAACAGGAGGACTCCACACTACAACATTTGGTAGCAATTCCCCCACATGTACTGATAGAAAACCCAGGTACTGAGTTATAATGGGGCCACTGAGAAACAAAAGGAAGGTTATGGGGGGACCATGAGGTTTGCAGGAAAAACATATTTAGGGGGGGGGGGGAAACCTAACAGTCAAATTAGGTCTTTGCATGCTCAGTGACTACAGAATGCTGAATGCCTGTTTGGTGGTGGTGGGGCATTAAAAACAAGGGAGAAGGATGGAATGAGGACATGACACCCCGAACAGGAACCTTCCACACTGCAAAATTTTGTTGCAGTTCCCACTTGTTTCTAACTGCAGTCAAAAGCAAACTATTGGTAGCAAAATATGGCTTCTACTGACTAAAGTGCAACCTTCCTTTTTAATGGTGGTGTTAATAAAGTCAAGGTAAATCGGTTTATATTGTGTATAACCATAGGTCACCACAATATGAAAAATGGGATGATAAAGAATGTTCAGCTCCGCTGGTGATATAAAAATTAGGGCAAGGAGAAGCAAGGAGATTTAATCTGTTCCACGTGTTGAATACTAAATGAGTTTACAACGATAAGACATTCTGAAAGTGCCTGTGGGGTGAGTGGATGTTTCTAGAATTTGCCGGATTCCACCATATGTTGAGCTTTCGTTAACTCTAAGGAGGATGTAGCTAACGTTGCCAAACCATGAATGCGAGTGTCGGTTTGGCTCCTCTGATATATGCTTATAATTCTGTTTCTGGTAATAAGACGGGAAAGTATTCCCTGCGCTATCATTGCGGGGAAAATCCAATTGTTTTCCCTTTCCAGATTTTTGAAGCAAGGAAAAGGGAGTTCTTATCTTATTGGCTGAAAAAGAAAACGGAATCCTTTAGTAGGAGAAAGTGTAGGGCTCACATTGCTATTCCTACAAAAGACGTGGCTTTGTGACTATTCCCTGTAAAGGTCCCCTTAAGGTCTTTCCCATTAAAGTCCCCTAAGATGCTATAAGATTATTTACAAATAATCTTGAAAAATAAATATGCTGCAGAGACGAAAGGCAAGAGAAGTGGGTGGGAAGAACACAGGGACTTTAATATTTTCAAGGGAGAACCTTGACGAGTCCCGACTTAATGAGGGGGACAGAGAAATACTTTGCCTCCACTCAGCAATGCATGGCAGGTGCAAGAGGGCCATACCTAATATAACTAATCTTTGACACAAGAATTAAGTCATTTTTTGCACGAAAGCAGGTCATTAGAAGCTAAATTGAATTATAAGTAATACCATCTCTATGGAGGATTGTAAATTAATTGGTTTTTAACAATAACATTTCTGTGTTTTATTAAAGCGGTGTAAGAATTCAGCGGCGAGAAGAATGCAGCAGATAAACAGGGCAGGTGTTGATGATGCAAATGAAATAGATGACAGATGGTTAGTAGCACGATCACTCACTGCGTGTGTATAATGGATAGAGGTAATCAAATTCCTCTGTGAATTGGCGACTTTCTTTACATCAAGAACTTTTAACTGAGGGATGCCTGCAGAGCCTCGTCTTAAAAATTAACTCCACTCAGTGCCATTATCCATATTAGGTGGCTGTTGCCACACCGATCCCAGGATGTAAGAAATACAAACGAGGGGAAACAGCATATTTTGATTGGCGGAACAGCCATTAGTAACGAAGCGTGCTGCCGTTGAGTCGATTCCTCCTTTCTCTCACTTCCATATACATATTTGCTGTTTACAATAGGATGGGAGCATTTGTTATTTCTCCATTCTTAATGACAAAGAGTTCTGTGTAACTTGAAACATGGCATACCCTAACCCACAGGAGCTGACCCAATATTAGATATTAGATCTGCTTCCAATTTTGCATCTGAAGGATCAAGCCACAAACCTGTTTCCGTGAACCTACATAAACCAAACACATGAAGATGCACAGATGTACACACATGCGCACCAAATCACATCCATGCAATTGAAGTTTTCAACACGTGCATTGCATTGAGAGAAAAACACTCACCTTTAAGACAGAATCCAACGCCTCTGAGTTATTAGCCAACATTTTCCAGTCAATATGAAGAGGCTCAAGAATGACAGAATGAACATACTCTATACTCAGGAGACAAAATTATCACCTACCCACTTCGGGGCAGAATCCATTCTGCAAATACATAGATAGAAAGATAAGCATCACATCCAAAGTAGTCCAGTTATTAGGTTTCATACATGGCAATTTGGCACCTGAACAGACTCTAAAATAGGGTGAGCCACATGGAGTCTCCACATGCCCCAAAATGGCTTTCAAACAAGCTAAATTTGACCTTTTGGGTGCTCCATAGTGAGCTTTTCCCCCTAGTTCTTTTTAAAAATTCACTTTCAGATCACCGGGCAGAGTGTGGCTGGGGGTGGGCAAAAATGTCCCCCAGATCTCCCAAAATTGCCAGGTTTGGAGACGAGAAGCTTTTATGATGCAATCATCCTGCCTCATTCGCAGAACACTAGATGCATGGTATATATTGTTATTGGTCGTACTGGGAGACACTTGTCTGGAAGCAATATACACTGTGTGGCACAAATCTATACACTGTCTGGAAGATCAAGAATAGGGAATGTGGAGCCTGAGGGATGCGTGTGGGCCGCCCGTGAGCCAAATGATTTCATGTGGCCATTGTCCTAATTTCAAATTCTGCCCACTTTTGGCTTTAATCCCACCAACTCCTTGCTCTGGCAGTGCCCACTGTTGGAATGCATTCCCCAACGGGCTTTGACTGAGGTAAAGCACACTACAACAGAAAAAAGGTTCTCCACTCTTATATAGCTATAAGTCGTGGGAAAGTCATGTGTGACTTACAGCAGAGTTGCTTTATTCAGAGAAAGCATGGCAACACAGCATTTTGTATGGAAGGCCATAAACGCAGGCTAGAGGCAGTTTAAAATAAGTTCAAATCAACTTACTTTATTAGAGCTTTTCCACCCGTTGCCAGAGGCTGTCTACAACCGTTTACCTAGAAACCCCCCCGCCCCAAAGCTGGGTGTGTGAGTGTAAGTGAGCGAAGGCATAAGACAGCACTTGGCACTTGCTGCAGAGGAAGGAAGGGAAGGCGAAGAGGAAGTGGGTGGAGGAGGAAGTAGGAACCGATGGAGCTGCTGGACATAGCCCCTATCACCTGGAAGCATGCTGAGTTGTTCCTATTATCCAACATTAGCCTGTCAGAGGATGCTTATATTTATTGTTCTTCCCCACCTCGATCCGGAGGGAGAGGCAGGTTATAAATAATAATAATAATAATAATTATTATTATTATTATTATTATTAATTCAGCCCCAATCACGCTTCCTTTCTGACAAAGACAAGTATACAACTCCTTCTTGCCAACAAAGGCCAGATCTACACCAAGCAGGACATAACATTTTGAAAACGGTTTGAAACCTGTATACGGAGTGTGTCCTGGGCCCCAACAGTTGTCAATGCTGGTATAAAACGTTTTAAAGCAGTAGTGTAGATTCTCATAGAATCATACAATAATAGAGCTGCAAGGGGCCTATAAGGCTATCGAGTCCAACCCCCCTGCTCAATGCAGGAATCTACCTTAAAGCATCCCTGACAGATGGTTGTCCAGCTGCCTCTTAAAGGCCTCTAGTGTGGGAGAGCCCACTACCTCCCTAGGTAATTGGTTCCATTGTCATACTGCTCTAACAGTCAGGAAGTTTTTCCTGATGTCCAGCAGGAATCTGGCTTCCTGTAACTTGAGCCCATTATTCCGTGTCCTGCATTCTGGGTTGATCAAGAAGAGATCCTGGCCCTCCTTTGTGTGACAACCTTTCAAGTATTTGGAGTTGCAGGACAACTCCAGACACTCTTGACTGAAATGGATTATCTTGATCCATTTCAATCAGGTTTCAGGCCTGGTTTTGGAACAGAAACTGCCTTGGTCACCCTGTGGGATGACCTTTGCCGGGAAAGGGACAGGGGGAGTGCGACCCTGTTGGTTCTCTTGGACCTCTCAGTGGCTTTCAATACCATCGACCATGGTATCCTTCTGGATAGGTTGTCTGGGCTGGGAGTTGGAGGCACTGCACTGCAGTGGTTCCGCTCCTACTTAGATGGCCGTTTTCAGAAGGTGGTGCTGGGGGATTATTGCTCTGTGCCATGGCATTTAAGCCATGGGGTTCCACAGGGCTCTATTTTATCCCCTATGCTATTTAACATATACATGAAGCCTCTGGGAGAGGTTATCCGGAGATGTGGGCTGAGATGTCACCAATATGCGGATAACACCCAGCTCTACCTCTCTTTTTCAACAAACCCAGGTGAGGCAGTGGCTGTTCTGAATCAGTGCCTGGGCACGGTAATGGACTGGATGAGGGCTAACAAACTGAGACTCAATCCAGACAAGACGGAGGTACTGTTAGCGGGTGGTTCATCTGTCCGGCGAGATGATGTTCACCCTGTTCTGGAGGGGGTTGCACTCCCCCTAAAGGATCGGGTCCGTAGTTTGGGGGTGCTCTTGGATCCAGAATTGTCGCTTGAGGCACAGGTGAACTCGGTGGCAAAGAGCACCTTTTACCAGCTTAGGCTGATATACCAACTGCGCCCTTATCTGGACAGAGATAACCTAGCTACAGTTATCCATGCTCTCATAACCTCTCGTTTGGATTACTGCAATGCGTTATACTTGGGGCTGCCTTTGAAAACGGTCCGGAAACTTCAGCTGGTACAAAACAGGGCAGCCAGATTGTTAACGGGGACTGGCCAACGAGACCATATTACGCCAGTCCTTTTCCAACTTCACTGGCTGCCGATCCAGGTCCGGGCCCAATTCAAAGCGCTGGTACTAACATTTAAAGCCCTAAATGGCTTGAGGCCAGGTTATCTAAAGGAACGCCTCCTCCCATATGTACCTGCCTGGACCCTAAGATCATCTACAGGGGTCCTTCTCCGTGAGCCCCTGCCAGAGGAAGTGAGGCAGGTGGCCACTAGGAGAAGGGCTTTCTCCGCTGTGGCACCCCGGCTGTGGAATGAGCTCCCCAGAGAGGTTCGCCTGGCGCCTACGTTGTACTCTTTTCATCGCCAGGTGAAGACCTTTTTATTCTCCCAGTATTTTAACAGTTAAATTAACTCAATTTTAATCCTTGCTGTTTTAAATTTGTATTTTAATCTGTATTAATTCCTGCTGCTGATTTTATTCTGGTTTTATTCTGGTTGTGTTTTTAGATTGTATGTTATTTGTTGTTTTATATTTTTAAAATGATTTTATGGTTTTAATTTTTGTGAACCGCCCAGAGAGCTTCGGCTATAGGGCGGTATAAAAATGCAATAAATAAAATAATAAAATAAAAGTATTTGAAGAGTGCTATCATGTCTCCCCTCAATCTTCTCTTCTCCAGGCTAAACATTCCCAGTTCTTTCAATCTCTCCTCATAGGGCTTTGTTTCCAGACCCCTAATCATCCTCGTTGCCCTCCTCTGAACACGCTCCAGATTGTCTGCATCCTTCTTGAAGTGTGGTGCCCAGAACTGGACGCAATATTCAAGATGGGGCCTAACCAGTGCTGAATAGAGGGGAACCAGTACCTGGCACGATTTGGAAGCTATACTTCTATTAATGCAGCCCAAAATAGCATTTGCTTTTTTTGCAGCCACATCACACTGTTGGCTCATATTCAGCTTGTGATCTACAACAATTCCAAGATCCTTTTCGCTTGTCATATTGCTTAGCCAAGTATCCCCCATCTTGTTTTCAGCCCAGCGTTCCAGTCTATCAAGATCACTTTGGAGTTTGTTTCTGTCTTCCAGGGTATTTGCAATCCCACCCAACTTTGTGTCGCCTGCAAATTTGATAAGCATTCCCTGCACCTCCTTGTCCAAATCATTAATTAAAATGTTGAAGAGCACTGGGCCCAGGACTGAGCCCTGCGGTACCCCACTCGGTACCTCCTCCCAGTGTGAAAAGGTACCATTGATAAGCACTCTTTGAGTCCGATTCTGTAGCCAGCTGTGGATCCACCTAATAGTTGTTACATCTAGCACACTTTTCACTAGTTTGTTAATCAGAATGTCATGGGGCACTTTGTCAAAAGCTTTGCTGAAGTCAAGACATACTATATCCACAGCATTCCTACAGTCCACAAGGGAGGTTACCCGATCAAAAAATGAGATCAGATTAGTCTGACAGGATTTTTTCTTGAAAAATCCATGCTGGCTTCTAGTAATCACTGCATTGTTTTCAAGGTGCTTACAGATTGACTTCTTTATAAACTGTTCCAAAAAATTCCCAGGGATGGATGTCAGATGACTGGTCTGTAGTTCCCAGGTTCCTCCTCTTTGCCCTTTTTGAAGATAGGGACAACATTAGCCCTCCTCCAGTCATCTGGCACTTCACCCATCTTCCATGATTTCGCAAAAATAATAGACAGTAGTTCTGAGAGTTCTTCTGCCAGCTCCTTTATTACTCTAGGATGCAGTTCGTCGGGCCCTGGAGATTTGATCTCGTTCAAAGAAATTAAGTGTTCCTTGACCATTTGTTTATCAATCTCAAACTGCAATCCTGCCCCATCAGCTTGTACTTCACTTTTTCCAGGGGGGTCATAGACCCACTTTTGAGAGAAGACTGAGCCAAAGTAGGAATTGAGCACTTCGGCCTTTTCTTTGTCATCTGTTACCAATTTGCCATCCTCATGAAGCAGTTGAACCACCATTTCTTTCCTCTGTCTTTTACTATTCACATATCTGAAGAAAGACTTTTTATTGCTTTTAGCATCCCTTGCTAGCCTCAGCTCCTTCTCAGCTTTAGCCTTCCTGTTACCATTCCGGCACTTCTGTGCTACTTGTTTATATTCTTCTTTTGTAGCCTGGCCTTCCTTCCACTTCCTATATGTATCCTTTTTAATTTTCATGTCATCTCTAAGTTTTTCGTGGAGCCACATTGGTTTCTTCGGTTGTCTTCTAACTTTTTTCCTTGTTGGAATTGTTTGTAATTGTGCCTTTAAAATTTCCTTTTTTTAAAACTCCCACCCATCTTGGACTCCTTTTCTCATTAGGGTCACTTACCATGGGACCTTACTTATCATAGTTCTGAGTTTATTAAAATTGGCTTTCCTGAAATCCAGAGTACACGTATGGCTACACTCAGCTTTTGCTTCCTTTAAAATCAAGAACTCAAGTATTACGTGGTCACTTTCCCCCAGAGTTTCCATAACTGCCACTTTATCCACTAAGTCATCCCTATTGGTCAGTTTCAAGTCAAGGATAGCGGTTCCTCTAGTTCCTTCCTCTACTTTCTGTAGGAGAAAGTTATCAGCCACACATGTCAGGAATTTCTTGGAGGGACCAATTTTGGCAGAATTTGTCTCCCAACAGATATCGGGGTAATTGAAGTCCCCCATTACTACTACATTGAATTTCCTTGAAACACTGGCAATCTGCTTTTCAAAAGTTTCGTCCTCATTTTCTCCTTGATTGGGTGGTCGGTAGTAGACTCCGACTATCATCCTCCGTTTATTCCTTTCCCCATTTATTCACCCAGTAACATACCATCTGAAGCATTTTGGAATGGTTGAATTGTTTTTATACTTTATATTTATTTATGTTTTCTTATCGTTAGTTAAGTTTTGGGTTTTACTCAGAAGTTGTTTGCCATTTATTGCAGGTGTCATATGTATTTTTTTAGCGGTACTTTTTTGGGGTAACATTTCTATTTATGTGTGGTATTTGCTTTATCAGTTTCATTTGGTGACCATTTAGGGATACACAGGGTCACTCTTGAAAACTTGGAACTTTACCTTTTATGGAGACATTAAATAAATGTAGTATAAAAATTGTTTTCTGTGGTTCACCACTAAGCTGCGGCGTTATGGTCTTAATTTTTATGAACTGCCCAGAGAGTTTTGGCTATTGGTTGGTACAGAAATGTAATAAAACAATCATTCACCACTAAACATGGCTAGCCATCAAATATTATTTGCCCAAAATCAACATGGAAGAACTTCATGATAATGAACAAACACCTCATAGAATGAGTTTTTTTGCAACAGCATAAATCTTTATCATTGTGCGATATTATGGCGAAAACTGTCCTACCAGCTGGTACCTGTTTGGCTCTTACTGCGGTAGTTCTCTACTATAAACGATAGTAGCCTTTTAAATGAACAAACAAACATCTTTGGGAAAAAGACCTTACAGAGCATCATGTCACTGAAGATATATCTTTTGTGTTTTCGTTCTCAACATTCAATAATCTTTTTGTATTCCGGTATGGAAGCTATAGGGGAAATATGGACAGATGGGACGTTTCATTGAAATGGGCACTAGTCCTTGCTTTTAAAATCTGGCATATGAAATCACAATCCAGACTCTCTCGCACATTCATACTAGTCCTTCGATGCAACTGAAATGGTATTCGAAAGAAAGAAAGAGAGAGAGAGAGAATGCCATTACTTGTTAGGGACAATGGCTGTACTGCAGTATCTTATCAGTAACTGGGCCTTATGCCACTACCATAATCGGTTCAGTGGGTTAAGATAGCTATATATAATATAAATGGATAACACATATATGGAGCTAGAAAGATACCAAGCTGGGTATCCTAATATTAAACGTAATTTTGATTCAAATGAATTATCAAAGTAATCATAAAAATATAATCCTTCCATTTCAACAAATCTGCTTGTTAGTTTTTGTCAATGAACATGTTTCTTTTACATATGCTATTTTACACCCACCCACCCACCCAAATGTCCAAAATGTAGCTAGTTATATCTTCAATGAACAGGATGGACACCATTTGGGTATGGGGAATAAACAGATCTTATAGCCACAATATATGTTCTCTGGGAAAGAGGAAGGGGGGATTAAGACAGGGAATATTTTAATATGAATGTACAAGAATTTTCCCTGTACCCTTATTAAAATAGTTCAGTTTATGATGTGTGAAGGGTAAAAGCACAGTGCATCTTCTAGAAAGTCAATGGAGTACAAGGCATTTTTATAATTTCAAAAACTCAACAAAAAAACACATTTGCTGCAGAAAGTAAGACTTGATTCAGAAAAAAGCATGACATCTTGTCTTTGCTTTTACCCTTTTTTTAAATAAAGCAGCTGAGTGTGTACAGTGACATGCGGCTGCCGAATCACAGCTACACTGGATTTTTCCATTGCTTTCTATGGGGAATTGCTCCATTTACCTTGCAGGGAAGGAAAAATGTGGCATCAAAATTAACCAGGAAGTCCTGGCTCTGGATTATTGTCAGTGTAGGCTTTTTCTTAAATCCATAGTTTTGTTTTCCTTGAATGATTCCAAGCCAACCAGTAATTATGTATTAGATGTTGTGATGTCATTATGTTATGTAGCCCATCAGATTTAGCTATATGCTGACATCACTAAGAGCAAATCAAGATCATTGAATTTAGGGCAATGCTTCTTGTAATGGTCACATGGGCACAATCCTAACCAATCAGATACGGAGCAGTTTCGCAGCCCTTTCACAGTGATCCCTAAAAATCATCCAAAGCAGGGTTGGGTGGGGAACTATTGTTTCTGACAAACATTTTGGAGCCACCTCATTTCAGCTCAGCCCTAGTAGGCACGTCTTCATGTCGTGCTTGTTCTTTTATGAAGCTTTAATATTGTGAGCCAATATTTTGGTTTATTCGTGTTTGTACTTATGACTGGCACCTGCAAACAATTTAACAGTTATTAAACCATTTTATTATTTCTGCTAAAGGAAGTGCATATCTCAGAGGAGACAAAATATGTAAGGCATGTTAATTATTTTGGGAATTTGCTCGTCAAAGATAAGACACCATTCTATTGTGCTACATTAATGAAGCTATGCCATAAAATCAAGATGATGGAAGTAAGGATGGGGGCGAAATTTGTTTGGTTCGTATTTTAATATGAACCAAACTAATTTACACTTCCCAAATTAATACACAGCCCTGAATGCAATTATCCTTCAGTTTTTGCATTTCCCCAAATGTTGTGATACAGTTCTCTCATGTTGTTGTTTTTTAAAAAAGAGGGTACCAAAATGGTGGAAATTGCATGTAAAAACTCATGTATTGGACAAAATTTCATACAAAAAGCATATATTAGGGGAAACTGCCTACCAAAAATGTCTGTATTAGGGAAATTTGCCTAAACACATGAGTATATTAGGGGAAACTGCATACAAAAATACATATGAATTTTCATGCAGACTTTAAAAAAATGCAAATGTTATAGAAAGCAAATGAATTCACTCATAACTAAATGAAGGCTAGGCCTTTTTTGTGAATAAAATGCTATAGATCTTCTAATTTTAAAGACCATAATAATGGAATGCCATCATACATCAGGTTTTCCCAGTTTGCTTCTCTAGACAGAAGCAGAAGTTTCAGTTAGAAAATGTCTCTCCCGTGCTCAGCTGAAAAGAGATAAAGTATCAGTCCCAATAACTGAATTGCCTGCTGGGATTTGTATTATAACACTAAACGAAATTGATTTTTATAAATGAAATGTATCGTCAGTTTGCTGTTTTATAGTGCTCCCTTTGCTGTACAAAATATAAAATTTCATCATGCTGCTGAGACTTCACACACAGACATGCACACCCTGGCTTCCCCTTGGTTGCTGAACACCATGTGTTTCCAATTGTCAGCCTTAATCATAATACAAGTTATTTACACCATTTAATTGGTACTACTGTTAAGCATCATGGGCATTAATAACATCACGACACTGCAGTGAATATAGCAAAAGCTTCTTGTCTCAAGGTGCTTTTGTCATGGCCAAAATCAGTCTCATTTAAGCCCAGCACAATGGTGATTCAGAATCAACTTTACCAATTTGGCAACCTCTTGATGCTTTGGGCTCCTATCAGCCACAGCCAATAGTCCCATTGGGATGGGATGACAGGATGGTTGTGGTTGAAAACATCTAGAGGGTGACAGGTTTGGGAAGGTTGTCCTAACACAATGAAGGCAATGGTTAAGGAGGCAATGTCAATCCTATGAGACTTTTGTGGGCTTTCCACAAAGTATTTCTATTGCATCGTTGAGTACAGACTCTGGAGTCTTAGTAAATGGTTTGGGGCAATGTAATAGCTTTGCTATCCATTAGGTACAATTCTATGCACAGTCAAAGATTCTACTGTTTCATCAGTTCAGTGTAAAGCAAGATGAAGATCAGTATTTCAGGAGGGAAAATATATGCTTCTCCAGGGGAAATCAAATGAAGAGTACCCCCGCCCCCCCCCACACACACACATGCACTGCACAGGAAATCTATCATAATAAAGACATGGGTTTGGATCTAACCCTCGTGTGTGCAAGTCTGCTTGCACAAGAGGACTACCATTCATGTGATGGGACTTTCCTGTCCTCTCCTTCCCCTTGCCACCATTCCTGTATGCCTTCAATCTGCTCCAGAGGATCCCCAAACCCTCTGGAGTAAATGTGGGGCTGTAGGGGGAAAAGGAAATTTGTTCTGCCAATGGTTCCCTTCCATTGGTGGAACAACACCACTGGCTACAACCCACAGTGGTTGCAAAGTTTTCCACATACTGGACCCTTCCAATACTCTAGTTTCATGCATATCCTTCTTACTGAGTAGGAATGTCATAAGAATCTAACATGAAAACTATTTGATTACTCATGAGGAAGTGCAGATCAAGTGAAGGCCTTGTCTATAGCTTGCTATCAGCAGGATATGAGTAGGGCCCCACTTGACCCACATTTCAAGAGTTGTCCCTCCTCTTCTCTCCACCGCCCCTTCCCAGACCCTCCCAGCTTACCTAGGGCAGAAGAATGGGGAGGCAACAGCTGGAAAAGCAGTGGAGGGAATGCCAGGTCCTCAGTGGAGGTTTCTTTCCTAGTGAGATTTGCAACCAATGGGACATATAGTCCCAGGGTGTTCCTTGGCAGGAAAGGATGTTCTGTCAAAGAGTTGGGGCCATCTCCACCACAGCAGTCCTTTCTCCTGCTCTTGGTGAGTTGGGATGGCCCTTGGTGGGCAGAGGAAAGCAGAAAATGGAGAGAAGGTAGTGGCAAATACGTGGGTCAAATGTCTGGAGCAAGTACCAAACATCCATCCTTTGTGTGTGCACATAATCTTTCGTAAACCGCTCTCATCTTTTGGAAACTTTTGGAGCTTCAGCTATGGGATAGTATAGAAATGTAAATAATAATAATAATAATAATAATAATAATAATACAATATGGAGCACACACAAAAGATTTAGCCCCTTTGTACTGGAAGACAAAATGTTCATGCATTCTGCTCAGCAGCAACTGAAAAAGTTACCATGACTTGCAATTGTGGCGATTGTGAGACTTGTAGCAGGGAACTGCCATCTCTCTTGCAGCCTCCCCATGCCTCAAAAGTAAGTGTGGGGAGTCTTTGCAGCGAGAGGATATAGTTTCCCATCAGACAAGCATTTTATCCCATGCTCGCGACTGGCCACTTACGGACCTTCGCGGGTCATTTGACGATGCAATGATCCTGCTGTGCATCTCCCGGTCTATTTCCCTGTTTTCACGTCTTAAAATAAGCCACACAAACCCCGACTTTTTTTGAAATAAGTCGGGATTTGTCGGGATTTCCTGCCATGTGCAGGAAAGTTCCGCTATAAAGGGCGCTGTTCCCATTGTTCTGCAGGGGGCATGTGGTCTCTGCACACTCCTGTGTAATTGGAGCTTGTCCCCAACACAGAAGTGAAGCAGGAAGCAGAGCAACGGTACATGATGGTAGGGATACATGATTTCCCCCGTCTGATGGTCCTTATAGTGGTGGGCACTATCACAGCTTTTTCAAGCATTCAATTGGAACACTTCAAAAAACACAACTGCTTTGGGGGCAAACAGGAACAGGCTTGTTGCCAGTTTAAACGTTCGGGAGGACCACCAAAATGTAGGGGGCTGGTCATCTGGCTTGCAGGCCTTTTGAAGGCCAAATTTTCAACTGTTTTTAAATTATTTGTTTATTAAAAAATTTAGGGGCAGAGGAAAATTAGGGGATGGCTTCCTTAAACCACCCCTGGTTACAGGCCCAAAACACAGTGCGATTATCCACCCCTAAACCCGACTAGTTTGCTTCCACAGTGGCTATGACCTTAGCTTCCCCCGCCCCTCATTGAAGCAATCACAAATATATCTTTCTTATCAAAAGAGGCATTGGCTTCAAGTGAGTTTGAGGAAGGACCTGAAAATGCCTTTAAGAAATCTAGAGAGATGATGTCTTGATTAGAGTTTAACAACGATTCCTGTAGAATCCCACAGTTACAGCAAATACCCTTGTCCCTTTGGAAAATGAAGTAGGGAAGCTTGATTTAAACAAAAATTAAGGACAAGTCACATTTGAATATTATATCTATGGGCACAGAGCCAAGCATGGATGCATCTAGCTCAGTTTTGGATCCAGGCCAAAGTCTCAGAGTCCCAGTTGTTCAATTTTATAGCTAGTGAACAAAAGTGTGTGGGGGGGGGGGGATATGCAAGAGATGTAATATGGTTGTTTAGTAACCAATGTTTCAGGGCTTGTTAAGGTGCAAATGCAGGCATTTATGTGCAAGGAGAGCATAAAATTAATACTGCATTCTCCCCTCCCCAAAAAGCAGAATTATAGTTGAAGCAAAAGAATACTGTATCCAAGCTTGCATTTCAGTATCAGCAATGTAAAGAACACTTAGAATGAATTCATTCTAATACATTCATTCATTCTTGGAATGAATACTGGAAAAAATAATAATTCCAGATCACTATTTCAGTCTCAACACTTATACAACCCCAGCTACCTTTTTTTAAAAAACATCCTCTACTGGCATCTGAATTTTGTGCTGAATGTTCCTATCTTGAAAATGTCTGCTATGTGCCCTTTTCCTTCATTCTCCATTCTCTTAGTCATGCATTTAAAACCCAGGAAAAGAGTTATTTATATTTGTGTGTGCCCTTATTTTATTGGTGGTTTTAATGAATTGTATCCAGTTTCAGGATATGGAAGGTGTTCATATAGGGCACAGCTTTTGCACCAAGATTTTCACAGCCAAATTTGTTTAATGGAAAGTTAATGGGTGTGGAATGAGCAGTGCTTTCTAGGACTAGAAACAGAATGGGTGTGTGTTTTTTCCTTTTTTCCTTTCTTTATTTATTGCATTTCTATACCGCCCAATAGCTGAAGCTCTCTGATGGAATTTCTAGAGGCAGCACCTTAGATTTATGGGACAAGAAAGTTCCCCCTCCCCTCAGGACTCTAGTAATCAGTCAATCAAATTATGGCAGTGAGGGAAATCAAAGGCAACAAGAAAAAGGAATATGGCGCCAGGAAAGGAAGCAGCTAGGGAACAGAAGAATGCCAACAAACCTAGAAATGTCAGTGGCTGAATTCAGACAACACAATAGTCAACTGGCGGGGGGGGGGGGAATTGTCAGTTGTATTGACTATCGTGTCGTCCGAATGCTGCCATAGTCAACTCAGCGCTGATCCTAATCCACACCATGGTTGATCATTTATTACCATGTTGTGTGGGGAGTACCCCCTAGATGAACAACTGTAAAGTTGATTATTAGACCACCATTGACTATCGTGTTGTCTGAATTCAGCCAGTGTTTGACAAGGTAAACTTTTTCTCCCAGAAATTTGTTAATATGCTATAGTTGACGTGAGTATCAAAATTAGAAACTATTTCACGCAGTCTTCATTTTAGTAGTGGGGACAGGGATGGTAAGCATTCTGAGGCATCATTTAAACAGTTACTTAGAGTTTTATGGCCCAAGAGGGGGTGTCAGGGGAAGGCCTCCCTTTCCCAAATGGGGTAGCCCTGAGGGGTGGAAATCTTACAGGCAACACTCAGCAGGCTCAGAAAGTTCCACCTGATGTATTGTCTGGCTAGTTGCTGGCATAGATGAGTTGCCCACTCAGGTCTTCCCCTTCGCAGATTATCAATAAATGTGGCCCAAGTTTTATACAATATACCTGTGTCTTGTCTCTTCATTCCCCCTGCAAAGGAAAATGGCACCAGGAAAGGAAGTAGCTAGGGGAACAGAAGGATGCCAACAAAGCTAGAAATGTCAGTGTTTGACAAGGTGAATTCCCTCCACCAAATTTGTTGATATGCTGTTGTTGACGTGAGTATCAAAACTAGAAACTATTTCACACAATCTTCATTCTAGTACACAACCTGGCCTAAGGGAATAAGTTCACAGGCAAGTCCCTGTGAATAGAAATGTAAAGAAACTAAGGAAATGTTCTGATGTAAAGCTCACATACCAAATAAGACACACTATTGTACTTTTAATAATGTTGTTAAATATTGCCAGGAAGAGGTAAAGCTGTAACAGGAAAGGCGGAGCCCAAATCCATGTGGCACACTGAATCAAAGGTTATGAGCCATCAGGAAAGAGTGACAAAAAGGCTGGTTGAGGAGATCAATCTGAAGACAGGCTATTAAGTACTGAGTTAAGTAATAAAGAATTAACTAATGACTGTTATATCAAGATTGCCATGCTGATGAATGAATCTATAACCATATTGTAAAATGTAATCTTAAACATGCACACCACTCATAGCACAGTCTTCTATGGCATTCTTCATTTTAAATCTCCTTATAAATATTAACCAACTATTACACCACCACCATGGAAAAAATACAATATATAAAATAATGATAACCCTAACGCATTATTAACTCATGACAACGGATCCTTTGTCTACTATTCTCATTGACCAGTCATCCGTATCACCATGATTGACCAATATCAACCTGTGACCACATTTTACTTTGGGCCATAAATAACAGCCAAATTTTTAAGAGCTTCTGCATGAATTAATTTTTCATGGTGCTTATCCGAACGTAGTTGCCATCTGTCTCGACACATTGCATTAGGAGTGGCATGAAGTTGTACTTGCCATGATTCAGCAGCGCTCGCTCCAGGTGACAGCAACTTCTCCTCCTCCTCACCAGGTGGGTGTGCAAGAGAGCAGGAGGCAAGAAGAAGGTGTAGCGGTGATCACCATCATCTATTCTGGGAGTAACAAAGAACAGGTGTGTGAGTAGCAAGGCGCAGGCCCCAATTGCTTCCAGGCACTGACGGATCCTTCCAGAGAACAAGGGCCTTGACATTTGCGAACTCCTAAACAGGACCTGTGGTTGAGATTTCCTTACGCCTCTCAAATGAAGTGAAGGCATGCCTGAAGCTAGTTAGGGCTTGCCTGCATTGCCAGCTGATCTCAAATGATCTCTAGCTAATATAAACTGAGTGCTCACCTTCCCTGCCGCATCTGTGGTACAGGTGGTTAGCTGTGTAGAGTCTTGAATTTTCATGCTAGAGTATAGTACTCCAGCCAAAGAGGTGAAACAGAAGATTTGCACCAGCATTGTAAATTCCATATTTAAAACAATAACATCCCTGCCCATCTCTCCCTGCCCATCTCTCCCTGTTCCTCTTGCTACATGGATGTTGGCAGCTTTACATATTGCTCCACTACTGCTCTGAGGCTGTCTGGAGAATAATTCCTCAAAGGTTAGGATAAGGAGCCTTCAATGGATCAGTTATGATAGGATACCTTAAGTAGGCACACATCAACCCTCCACATTGTTTTATGTTCATCTAAAAGGAATGTCTTCCAGAGTAAGTGACAAATGTGCAACGTTCAGAGAGAAGCCATCGATGGAGGAGAAAGAACGAAGATATAAACTCTGCAGTGGGATAAATCTCCCCTTAAACCAAGCTGAACACCGCAGGAAAGTAAATCTGAATCAGTAATAAGGCTGCTTGCTTTACAGCTGTAAAGTGCTTTGGGTATTATAACTGTTTGCATTTTATTGTCTAGAGTTTGATTCCATGGGAATAAAATATGGTAATTTCAAAGTTTAAGCCCTCAAACAACATCTCAAATCACATGCATTGCTCTATACTTTTCTTAATTCTATACAGCACCAGCTCATTACTGGGAAAGTAAAATTCACAACTTGCTTAAGATGGGGGGGTACCTCTCTCTCTCCCCCCCCCCCTTCTCTCTTTCTTACTGCAGTGTATTGACAAGCTAAACAAATGCTGGAATAAAAACACTGCACAGAATAACATGGACCCGGTCGACTGTTGATCTCCTCACTGAGCAGCAGGGATCTGAGAGCTGAACACACACACAGCTTGTTTGTGAGAGTGTGTGACTATCACTGGAAAAAGTAGATGCAGGCTTACACCGGGCAGGATAGGACACGTTGAAAACAGTTTGAAAACTGTCTATGGAGCTCTGTGTCCTGGTCCCCAACAGTTGTCACTACTGTTATCAACGGTTTTAAAGCAGTAGTAGTGTAGATCCTGCCACAAAGCTTGTTTTACCTGTTATATACCTGTTATTATGATGGGTCTAACAATAATATTAGCAGCCATTTTACAAATGTCTGCCTTCAGGAAACCCTTTCCACATCCTCTGTCCAGGAACCTCTACAAGTCTGCCACAAATGCCTGCAGATTGGAGAGGATTCTGGGGACAGTGGAGAGGCCTTGGTCTAGGGTGACCAGATCGCCCGGGGTTTCCCGGTCCTAACCGGGAAAACTGGGGCGATCCGGGCCAAGCGGGGGGAGGCAGGGGCAAACCAGGGAAACGAGCCTCAAGGAACCCAGATGGCGGATGCCCGCGCGGAAGAGGCGAGGGAGGCTGATTACATCACTTCTGGAATCGGCCCTCTCCCGCCTCTTCTGTGCAGTCTCCGGGCTCTTCGGGGTTTGTCGCAATAGTGACAAGCCCCGAGGAGCCCAGAAGGCAGTGCAGAAGAGGCGGGAGAGGGCTGATTCCAGAAGTGATGTACTTGGCCTCCCCCGCCTCTTCCACGCGGGCATCCGGGCTCCTCGGGGCTCGTCGCCATTGTGACAAACCCCGAGGAGGCCAGAGGCCACACAGAAGAGGCGGGAGGGGGCCGATTTCATCACTTCTGGATTCGGCCCTCTCCAGCCTCTTCCGCGCGGCCTCTGGCCTCCTCGGGACTTGTCGCGATCAGGCCTCTGCTGGCACGAGCCCAGCAGCGCCAGCACGAGGACCCGGTAGGTCCGGGCTGGGTTTTTTGGGGGGTGGCGGGGTGGCGGGGGGTGTTAGCTTGTTGGCCGCATGGTGGGCAGCCTTTTTAATTTTTTAATTTTATGTTTTGGAGGGTCTGCTTTGGTGGGCATGCCCCCTTTGGGCGGCCATTTTGGACTGGGATTTTGGTTTCCAAAATCTAGTCACCCTACCTTGGTCAAAACCTCAATTCTCATGGAACGCTTGTTAAGCCCCTCATAGTCACCCTGTGTGAACTGAGACTGGCCTAGAATGCACCCAAAATAGCCCAGGACTGCATTAGGGATGTGTGAAAGTTTAATTCAGTTGTCTTTTGATAAGAAACCCTACCAACATTTGCAAATTTCTCCATAAACGAGAAAGAAACTGAGATTTTAGAAATTAAAATGTGGAGGTAAAGCAAAAGTGACCGATTCACCTATCCAGGCCCAGGCTTTGAGTGCTTAACTGTCAAAATGTCTGAGTTTGAACCACTAAGGATTCAACCATGTTTGTGGTTCTGAATCAGCCACCTCTTTTCTGCTGACATCTGTAACAGCTACATGGCAGGCAGGTGCAGCATGGTTCTCTCCATGTTAGGAGTAGCTGGGAATTTGGCTCATGCAAATGGGAGAGAATTCCATTCAGTTTACCAAAATTTGTAATTTCTTCATAAACAGGACAGAAAGAAGTTGAGATTTTAAAATAAAATTGAATGTGGGAGAAAGCAAACCTGACAGATTTGACTACCTGAGGCTGCATGTTGTAGGGAAAGATTGACAGGGGTGAACACTGAGTTTTGGAGTGCACCTGTACAGGTCTTCTCATTGAAGAATCCATGACAAGCTTCCAAGGAGCCTGCAAAAAACACAGTTCATAAACCACTGATGTAAAAATTTACTGGCTCTCTTTTCAAGGAGAGAAGTGATATAGGTTTCCTATAAACCCTAAGGCAAATCATTTACAATCTCTGTCTTGGTGCACCCATCAGTCTAATGTCATCAGCATCACCTAGGCCTGCAGACCTTTCCTGGGAATGGGCCTATTGAACTCAATATAGGATTGTGCTTTTAGCCTACTTTCTTTATACCAAAAGTAGCTTATATTCTAAATTCTAGAATGATAAGAGAAAATAAAATTTCTATCTACCTTGCAGGATGTTTCTGAAGATTAGAGTCAGTGGACATTTTTAAATTCACAGGGTAAATGACCAGAAGAAAAAGAAGCTTTTTTGTGTGATTCTACAACATCATGGTGTCATGTCTGGGCAATACATATAACACATGTGTTTTATGGCTGCTAGTCAAATACTTGAAGCTATCTAAAAAAATGTTTTTGACAGCTTAGTGTTTTCTGTGCTTTTTTTAAAAAAAATCAGTCGACAACTGTTCATTCTTTATTTTTCTCCTACCACATTGTTTCAGCTGAACCATTTAGGTGTTTTTCTTATTATTATTGTTTTTGTTTTAGCCTCCTGCAAATGATAACTTTGAACAACTATGACTTTGAACAAGTATAGGAGTTAATTTTTTTAAAAGAAAAATAGATGATTGAATTTAGCAGTAGAAGATGGTTTCTTGAACCAGGGCTTTAAACCTGGTAGGTGTTGTGAGTCATGCCAATCTGCTATGCATCTCTTCCTGCGTTAAATGTGGATTCATCTTGAATAGGGGAAAACTGATACTTTTATCGGATGTTATACCTTAAACAAAATATAATTCCACTTTGCAATATATGGTCAGTCACACCCACATACAGAAGTTTGAAAGTGATTTGCCCAGACAAGTATGAGCTGAAAGAACTGGAAAGCAGAAGCTTTGGATTGAGGCTTCATGGAATGTTCTGCTGCTGCTGCTGCTGTGAATTTAGCGCTCCTATAGTATTTGTTTTGAAAATGAACTGATTCTTTGAAAGGTACTTTGTGATTCCAATGCTGTCTTCTAATAGGGCACCCTGGTATACAGAAGACCTCAGGAAGTTGAAGCGGAAAGGACGATGACTGGAGCGCCGATGGCGGAAAACTCGACTTATATCCGACAAGACACGACATAGCATCTTCGTTCCTATGGGGTGGCAATACGTGCAGTGAAGAAAGCTTTCTTCTCTGCGCGCATTGCGTCTGCGAATTCACGTCCAGCAGAACTGTTCAGGGTGGTGAGGGGTCTAACCCAGGCACCTTCTCCCCTGAATCCGATTTTAGAGCCTTCGGTAGTTCGCTGTGATGCTTTTAATGATCATTTCTCAGATAAAATCTCTTGAATAAGAGCCGACTTAGATGCCATTGTTATAGCAGAGGCTAACAGTGGAGAGTCCAGCGACTCCGCGAGTAGGATTACACTTGATCAGTTTCGGTTGGTGAGTACCGAGGATGTGGACAAGGTACTTGGATGTGTGAGGAGGAGGACTTGCCCTCTTGATCCCTGCCCTTCTTGGCTGGTTGTCCAGGGAGGAGATGCAGTTAGATCACATTTACAACATATCATTAATGCATCTCTCAGGGAGGGGAGCTTTCCATCATGTTTAAAAGAGGCGGTGGTAAGACCGCTTCTAAAAAAGCCCTCCCTGGATCCCCTGGACCTTAATAACTACAGGCCAGTATCAAATCTTCCATTTTTGGGCAAGGTGATCGAGAGAGTGGTTGCCTTTCAACTCCAGGCAGTCTTGGATGACACTGATTTTCTAGACACATTTCAAACCGGCTTCAGGGCAGGATACGGAGTTGAGACCGCTTTGGTCGCCTTAGTGGATGATCTACGCCTTAGTATCGACAGGGGGAGTGTGTCTCTGCTGATACTCTTGGACCTCTCAGCGGCTTTCGATACCATCGACCATGGTATCCTTCTGGAGCGCTTGGGGGAATTGGGAATCGGGGGCACTGTGCTTCAGTGGTTCCGATCCTATCTCTCGGGCAGGTTCCAGATGGTGATGCTTGGGGATAGCTGCTCTTCAAAAAAGGAGTTGCTATGTGGTGTTCCACAAGCTGCCATCCTTTCCCCAATGCTGTTTAACATTTACATGAAACCGCTGGGAGAGATCATCCGGAGGCATGGGGCAGGGTGCTATCAATATGTTGATGACACCCAAATATATTTCTCTATGCCTTCGACAACATCGTCAGCGAAGGATAGTGTGTCTCCTCTAAATGAATGCTTGGTAATGGGCTGGATGAGGAAAAACAAACTGAAGCTGAATCCAGACAAGACGGAGGTGCTTGCTGTCAAAGGCCTCAACCTGGGTTTGGAGGTGTGTCAACCAGTTCTGGATGTGGTTACACCCCCCCCCTGAAAGACTGTGTTCGCAGCTTGGGGGTACTCCTGGATCCGTCGCTCCAGATGACAGCTCAGATTGATGCAACGGCCAGGAGTGCCTACTATCAGCTTCGGCTGATACGCCAGCTGCGCTCCTTCCTAGAGTTGGAAGACCTAAAGTCGGTAGTGCATGCGCTGGTAACTTCGAGGCTTGACTTCTGCAATGCGCTGTACATAGGGCTACCTTTGTGCCTAGTCCGGAAACTTCAACTTGTTCAAAATATGGCAGCCAGGTTGGTCACCGATACATCTAGGGGTAACCACATTACACCAGTTTTAAAATCACTTCATTGGCTGCCAGTCAGTTTCCAGGTGAAGTATAAAGTGTTGGTTATTACCTTTAAAGCCCTACATGGTTTGGGCCCAGGCTACCTGCGGGATCACCTTCTCCCGTACAATCCGCCCCGCACACTTAGGTCCTCTGGGAAGAACTTACTCAAGCCAGCCAGAACTAGGCTGGCAAGTGTTACCCAGAGGACCTTCTCTTCCATCACTCCCAGACTATGGAATGGTAATTTCAAAGTTTAAGCCCTCAAACAACATCTCAAATCACATGCATTGCTCTATACTTTTCTTAATTCTATACAGCAGTCATGAAGACTGCTCTCTTCCGGCAGGCCTATCCAGATGAATTTTAAGATGTTTTAATGATGCATTTTCTTTTGTTTTAAATTTTTTTTTAACTGTTTGTGATTTTTGTATTTTACGTTGTGTTCCCCGCCTCGATCCGAAGGGAGAGGCGGGTTATAAATAAATATTATTATTATTATTATTCATCAAATGGAACTGTGGCTGTAAATGCTGCCAGGAATTTGCTAATCCAGCCTTTCCCGAGTTTAGGCCCTCAGATGTTGTTGGATTACAACTCCCATCATTGCCAAAGGCTAGGGACTAGGGATGTTCATCGTATCGGGTCCGATGTCCGATTACGATTAAAATTGGAGGAAATCGGGCATCCAATACCCGATTCCAATGCAATCCCGTGTAGGTTCAATTTTATCTGATCCGATTTCTTTGGTGTCCGATTTTAATCGGAAAAATCGGAAAATCGGACCTCCATTTCAGGTGTTTTTGCCATAGGCTTGTATTGGGGGAAAGAAAGCTTTCCCCCAATGCAAGTCTATAGGGAAAACACCTAAAATAGCAAAGTCTGTTATTCAGTGGTATGGAGCAGCAGGTGGTAGCACGGGACGCCAGCAGGTAAGGACCACAAGTGGGGGGCAGGAGGGAGAGGGAGGTCCCCCCTTACCTACCGCCATTGTCTGCTGCCGCCCGCTACTCCATACTACTGAGAAACAGGCTTTGCGGCCTGTTTCTCAGTAGTATGGAGCAGTGGGGGGCAGCGCGGGATGCCGGCAGGTAAGGACCGTGAATGGGGGGGAGGGAGGAAGAGGGAGATCCCCCCTTACCTGCTGCCATCATCCGCTGCCACCTGCTGCTCCATACTACTGAGAAACAAACTTTGTGGCCTGTTTCTCAGTAGTATGGAGCAGCGGGCAGCAGCACGGGACTCCGGCAGGTAAGGAGCGTGAGGGGGAGGGAGGGAGGGGGAGTTAGGTCCCCACTCACCCGCCCTCATGTTTTCGCCATAGATTTGAATTGGGGGAAACTTTCTTTCCCCCTAAAATGGCGTCCGATTCTAAAATCGGACATCCGATTTTCGAATCAGAACTGATGCGATACGTGGGACCACCGATTTTGTTCGATACGATTCAGGCCAAAATCTGAGGTCCGGATTCCGATTCCAATATAATTTTTCCTCCCATGCACACCCCTACTAGGGACCCAAGATGAGGACCCAAGATGGGGACGCAAGGTGGGGAAAGGCTGAATCTAATGCTTGAGCAGGGTGATTATATATTTTTATTGTTGTTGTTGTTGCTGTTGTTGAAGCTTAAACTTCTGATGCCTTCTAACTTTAAATGTACAATCTGTTGCACTTTCCCCCTTGAGGTTCATGGATGGGATGACATATTCTCCTGCAATGTTTTCACCAGGCATTACTATAAAAATACAATACAAATTGCAGAAGAGATACATTTATACATTATAGTAATATCTCTCCTACAGAAACTGTGAATTAGCAG
The DNA here is from genome assembly GCA_029215795.1 of Anniella stebbinsi. Lineage (NCBI taxonomy): Eukaryota > Metazoa > Chordata > Lepidosauria > Squamata > Anniellidae > Anniella > Anniella stebbinsi. The sequence goes on along the minus strand of JARDYH010000002.1, from coordinate 158,522,874 downwards.
ATACATGATCCATTCTTTAAGAAGAAGAATATTTCTACCACCTGCCATATATATTGCATGGCATATCATCTACCATATATGTGCATGGACCCCCAATCCGATCTGGATCCCGATCTGGGAGGTCCGGATCAGGCCCGATCTGACCCGTGTCAGATTGGGCCAGATCCGATCCTCCTCGGATCTGGATCTGGACCTGCTCTGGGTCCATGCAGAGCCCTCCCTCCCATTCTCCCCGCTCCCTCCCTTCCCCCAATCACCCTGCTTACCAGCTGCCTCCTCCGCCATCATCCTGCCATCAGCTTCCTTCCTCGCTGTGGGCCACCACATTTCCTGGTCATGGCGGGTGATGACATCATCACCCGCCACGACTAGGAAATGCGGCAGCCCACAGTGAGGAGGCAGGACGACGCAGGACAATGTGGAGGAGGCTGCAGGTAAGCAGGGCAATTGGGAGGAGGGAGGGAGAGAGCAGGGAGAGCAGGAGGGAGGGCTCTGCGTGGACCCGGAGTGGATCTGGATCGCGGATCCGATCCGGGCCCAATCCGATCCGGTTCGGATCGGGGCGCATCAGCCTGATCTGCTCCAGATTCCAGATCCGGATCTGGTCACAGCCTATATATATATATATATATATATGATTTTGAGAGTTTTCATTTTTGGGATGCATAATATATACTAATGCATTGTAAAAAAAATAATGATCTGTATTTTCTGTATCATTAATGTTCTTAACAAGCCATGACAGTCGGTGGTGTCTGTTCTTTCTGGTTGTGTGTTTCTTCAGAAAGAATTCCCCCACCCCCAGAATGTGCTAATTTTTCTAACATTGCCATCTTTGTCTACAGGGAACTGTTGTTTTTTTTAAATGCACTTTCAAATGAAGCAACCATTTGGATAAACAGTCTGCAGGCTGTGCAAAATGTTCTCAACTATAGATAGATCAAGACAGAGCCCTTCTCTGAAGCCTGGTGGAGAGAGGCAACAGAAGCGATGGCTATGCTGAGAGAAGTTGAGAACTAAAGGCAGAGTTGAATCCCAGTTTTGACTTCCAACACCCTTCCTCATCTTTTCAGCTACACTTCTGCATGACACACATTCATCTTATTTTTTTCTTTCATGGCATAGATCGCATAGATAGAAATAATGGCTTAAATGATAGGCTCTGTGTGTGTGTGTGTGTGTGTGTGTGTGTGTGCTTTTTCTGTTGTGGCACCCCAGCTGTGGGATGCCCTCCCCTTGGATGCCCGACTGGTGCTAACACTGGCCACATTTCGGTCCAAGTTAAAACATAGCTTTTTTATCAAAGCCTTTGAGGGCTAAATTGGCCTAAAAGCTGCACATACATTTAATTGTTTTTATTGCTTTTAAATTTTCTGTTTATTGTTTATACTGTTTGAATGAATTTTATTTGCATGCCATCCTGAGATCCCACTGATATAGGGCAGGATACAAATGCTTTTATAAATAAGTAAATAAATAAATAAATCATAAATAGTCCGTAAATAAATAAATTCCTATATTCCCATATATAAAATACATTATCATCACAAAAACACACAACAAACCCTCTGCTTGTATAAACTCTATGGCTGAATTCAGACAGCACGATAGTCAATGGTGGGGTAATAATCAACTTTACAGTGTTCATCTAGGGGGTACTCCTCACACAACATGGTAATAAATAATCAACTGTGGTGTGGATTAGGATCAGCGCTGAGTTGACTATGGCAGCATTCGGACGACACGATAGTGAATACAACTGACGATTGTTTCCCCCCCCCACCAGTTGCTTATTGTGTTGTCCGAATTCAGCCTATATCTCTACTTAGTATATCACATCAAATTAAGTATACAATGGGCCTGTTCAGACAACACGCTAAGCCATGGTTAGACTGCTAACCCTTTTGCAGCAAATGATTAGTGAGCACTTTTAAACCATGGTTATGTAGCCACCATGGGTAGGAATGGTTTACACGACACGCTAAGTCATAGTTCACATAATGTTTATCTCAAAATGCTTAACCATCGTGGCTTAGCAGGGTCATAATCAATCAATATCTAAATTATATCCCTTCTCCATTAAAGAAAAATGGGCATCAAGTCTCTTGGAATGTTTGTCAGTTTCCTTTTTTATCTTAATTGAATGTACTTTATCTTTGACATTTCAGCAATATACCATACCCTAGACCAGGAGTGGGCAGAAAGTAGATCTCCAGATATTTTCAACTTCAACTCCCAGCATTCTTGACCATTAGTCATGCTGGCAGGAGCTTCTGGAAGTTGACATATATATCAACAACTATATATCTACCTTCTGCCCACCCCTGCTCTAAACAACAACATTTTTTACAGATGGAACCTCACTACTTCTCCACTTTGTGGCAATAACTGTCTTTGCAGCTTTCAGCAAATTCCAAACCACCTCAATAGATTTGATGGAGAACATCCATTCATAATGCAGGTTTCCGGGGGAGCATAAGAATCAGAATAGTTAGCATGTGCTAAGGGATGGAGTGAAGTGTTTTAATGAATCAAAGATGATGTCTAGTGTTGATTTTTATTTCACAAATGCTCTTTTATGGATTTTATTTTGGTAATTTAGTCTGTAATCTTCAAGCCATTAACTCTGGAATAGTCTGTGAAAACATTTTTAAAGACTAAATTACAACCTACTAATACAGCAAATTGACTGACTATTGAACATGTTTATGAATTAGAGTGTTAAGTATCCACGTCTATATTTATATTTCATAAAAAAAAAACCAAGCCAGCTCCCACTAAACTTCCACTACTTAATTGCCTTATAGGCCTGTAGAAAGAAGCAGAGAGACACATTTTGCCTCTTTGGCATTGCATGTACATATGTGATGGTACAATCCTTTGCATCTTACCGATTGGTGCTGATCGGGGCGCCTTTATTCTTCTAATTGCAGCACAGGCCTCATTGTAATCAGGATTGTGACTTGGGAGGGAAGGGTTAAAATTTCGCTCCCTGCGTGTTGTGTTCCCAATGAAAATCGTGTGTCCCCATTCCTAGTAGATGCTAACCATGCAAATGAAGTAAATTCTAGATTGGCCCTCATAAGTACGTATAGTGAGGTGTATTCCAAATTAAGTGTGCACATAGGAATGCAGCTTGTATGTCAGTTAATGTGGAAGGGTAAAAATGAGTCGTGGTATGAATTTTGTAAAAACATAGTATAGATGGAACATCCTTTTGCCTAGTGAGTATGCATGGGCATACTTCTATGTGTATAAACATATACTTTTAAGGCTAGTAGAGACATTTTCACGGCCATGTGAACATACTTGCATCTAGAGAGAGCTCCCACCAAAAGCAGTTTCAGCAGCGGTCATATCTATTAGGAAATACGTTTTGCAAAACTGTTAACATACAAACTGCAGAAAGGCTAACAAATATTAAACTTCCTTTAGATCCCTTGAGTCTTCTTTTTATTGATTTATGCAAAATATGCAAAACATCTGGCATATCAAGAGTTGACATCATACGTTAATTGCTATGCAAGATGCCGGAAGATGTATATCTAAGCTATCCGAAGAGAAAGCAAGTTGCATGAATACACTTACTTTCTCTTCAGACAAATCTTGTAATTTAAATTATTTGTATTAATTGTTATAAAGTGACTAACACCACAGAAATAGAGAGAGATAGAGAGAGATACAGTCTTGAAATCACATTATCCAATATGAACTTTACCCAGAAACTTCAAATTGTGTTTCAGATAATAATGCTGGGTTGAATTCCCCACTCCAGCTGTGTCTGGAAATTTGTCTCCTTTCAGGGCTCAGTGAGTTTCTTCAAAATGTTCAGCAGGGAGGCGAGTTTACTTATTTTAGTTTAGTAGATGAGATGGCCAAAGTTTATTGGGTTGGATCCAGAATCTACTTTCTGCCCCCTCACGCATGACAGTTCACCCCTTTCAGTAGCATCTCCCCACTCTGTGTAGCATGTTCAGGGAGGTGGAGGGGCTGCCATGGGAAGGAGAGGGTGAGGAAGTCAACTTTAGCTTGAGCAAATTTGGAGGCTTTTTTGTACTGTTTTTTTTTTAAAAAAATCAAAAGCCCCACCATGGCTTCTAGCACCTCGTGGCAGGTCTCACTACAGCCTTGCAACCAGAAGGACAGAATGCTGGGAGGGACAGAGTGATAATGGAGTGTCATTCTCACTGATTATCCATGTGGGAAGCCATCTCTTTGGCCATGTTTACACCAGCCTTTTTTCCTGGGGTCATCTCGAGGTGGTTCCTGTGTGTCTAAATGACACACAGGGGATCCTGGGGTCAACCAGGGATGACCTAGGGATGACCCCAGGATAACTGAAACCAGGGATATCCTGGTTTTTCCATGGTCCTGGGACAACCCTGAGGACCACGGCTGGTGTGGTGCAGCCTCCAGAGTCCTCAAATGGGCACGGAGCTGCATGGGGTGGCTCGGTGCCCATGCGGGTGGGGTGGGGGCAGCAATTTTGCCATCCCTGTGATGGTGGGGGGTTGGTCATAGAATTTGGTGGGGGCTCCTGACTGTTTCACCAAACGATGGGGCTCCTCTTAAAAAAAAATGGTGCTTGCGATGTCCCTCTTCCCTTCTGGGACGTCGCACGTCTGTATAGATGCTGGGGGAGGATCGCAGAAGCAGGTAAATCCACAATCCTCCCCCCTCCTGCTACACCCTTAGTTGTAGATGAGCCCTTTGTCTATGGAATACCCCAGGAAAGACACTGCATCGTCACATAGCATAATTCCTAAGTGCATTCTCTACATTAAGGAAAAATCCTGCAGCCTTGCTGGAGTTTTGTCCTCCAGAATCTTTGCAGGTTTACAATGACCACACACACACACACACACACACACACACACACATTCCAAGTTCCTTTATGGGCATGTTCCATATGTTCCATTTATACAACCAGTAGATGGCAGTGCAAGATTTCTAAAATAAGGCGCGATTCTTGAATTACACCACCTCTTTGATGATGGGGGGGGGGGGGTATTTGCTACTTCATTTTCAGCAATTTTTTAAATGGCAGAATAAACCAAAAAAAAAACCCGATGAGAGAGGCACTGGAGGTTGACAATGTCATGAAAAGGACATGCAAATTTCCGTGAGTGAACAATCACAAGAAGCGCATGATAAATGCCTCATGTAAAACCACCCTTTATCTTACAGGAAGCTGGCCAGGAAGCTGCTGCAAGCCTTATCACTGCTAGGAGTGGCAACCATGAACTTTAGAGGGAGGGGGAACTACTCCCAATAATTTCAGAGAAATTTGCCTGGTCCCAATCTTTAAATGAGCAGCAGAGAGGACACCTGGGCTTAAAGGTTCCTCCCACCTTTCATTTCACAGCCTGATTTGTTCTGATCCTGGTAATAATAATAATAATAATAATAATAATAATAATTTATTACTTACCCGCCTCTCCGTCTGGATCGAGGCGAGGAACAACAATATGATAAAATACATAAAGATGGCTTCCTTATTCTGACATAACAGGATCCTAGTTACTTAACCTAGGAAGTCTTTAATCTCAGAGCTCTGAGAAAGGAAGAGTAAAGAAGTGGTGTGCATGGCTACAAGGCTAATGAATATCTCAGTTAGGGATGGGTAAGTATTTCAGTTCCGTTCAGGTTTTTATTTTTTTAAAAAAAATATTTTATTTAGCATAGTCCACAGTACAAATCATGAGTACAAATCATATCATGAACAATATCTGTACAATTCAACAGTTGTCCAATAAGCTGTTCATTAATTAATCTGGCAGTAACATACATACATTTATGATTAACGGAGCAAAGTCCAGAGTACAGCCAGTACTATCAATAATCCCAGGAGCCAATTTCCTTGGGTGCCAGTTACAAGCCCCATGACTACACCAAGCAGGCTATGACACATTTAAAACAGTTTGAAAATTGTATATGGAGTGTGGCCTGGGCCCCAAAAGTTGTCACTACTGTTATAAACCATTTTAAAGCAGCAACATAGATCCTGCCTATGTTACCTCAAGCACAATCAAAGGTTTAGGCTGCATTTTCAAATATCATTATTTCCCAAGGAGAAAACATGATTTTCATCTTACACGTGCATTGGAAAAGGGTAGTTCTCCATAAATACCTGTGTTTTCAAGGACTGCAATAGGAAGTTGTTCATAAGACACAGGGTGATGTTGTTTGCTTTCATATAGGGGAAATATATGAGTAATAGCCATACTTTTAAAGAGAGAAGGGATTTCAGTGGTGTGTGCTAGGTTTCTCAAAATAAATGGCAAGGAACGGCAATCAACTCCTACACGGTCACAATGGAATAACAATTAATCGTTAGTTCAGCATATACGCAAATTAATCAAGGACTATTTGAATGGGTTTTTAAACAAGAAGATGTAGAGTTCAAGCACCAACTTCTTTGAAACAGCTGTGGCAAATGTCATATTGTCAGTGTACTTTGCTCAGATAGTGCACTATTTTAGTTGTGGTATTGTTATTACTACTACTAGAGAGAGGATCAGAAAGTTTGGAGCTCTGCTACAGGCTTTTACACTTCAAGTACTTCAAGTACTTCAGTTCTTTCCCCCCCCCTTCCTTCTTTTTTAAAAACAACCAAATCTCCTCCAGAACCTTCTCAATCCTTTTCTATGTCCATTTCTTCCTTTCCAATAAATAATACATTTTACTGCACTGTTTCATTGAGTCTTCCCTTGTTCATTTCAGTTCAGCTCAGTTCAGTTTTGATAAAAATTTACCCAAATCACAAAGTTCTCCATATCCAGGGCAAAAAGAATTTGAGATTTACAACATGTGAATTTAGGAGAAATCAAAAGTGACAGATTCATCCACGCAGGGCTTTGAGTGCTTTGTTCTTAAAACTCTGGCTTTGAATCCCTGTGTATTCAACCAAATTCATGTTGAATTAGAGTTGGCACCTCTCTTTTTCTGACAGGTTCCTCATGTTTAACAGTTATATGGAAGGCAAGTACATCATGGTCCTTTCTATCCATGCTGGAAATAGCTGCACCTATTGAATTTGGCTGGCGCAATTGGTGAGAATTTTGTTTCATTAGTTATTGGGAATCACCAAAATTTCTTCATATTTAGGAGAGAAAGAATTTGAGATTTTAAAAATACAAATTCTAGAAAGTGAAATGGACAGATTTGCCTATCCCTAATCTCAGCTAATAGGCCATGGTATATTACATCCCCCCATATATGTTGCAGATAGTTAAACAATTGTAACTATGCAATAGAGTTTGGCAAGATGGCCCAGGTTGTAATGCTCAACATGGATTTGTGTGGGCTATATTGTGGCCCATTTGGCATGCATATTCTTATTCAGTGAAAGTGTATAAAGCAGTTTCCGTGGATTGCAACCAGTGTATCAGCATTTGTTGTTGTTGTTTTATTTTTAAAAAAACACACAGCAAAACAATAGCTAGTTGGAGCCAAGTCCTGTCTCTTGTTTGATTATGGTCCAATTTCCAATCCATTATCAGTGATGCACTGGCTTGACTGAAGGCCTAAGTCAGCCTTCCTCAACATGGTGTTAGACTGCAACTCCCATACTGGTAGGGAATCATGGGAGTTGGGGAAGTATCCAACTGTATCATTCCGTTAGTGCAAGTGACATTTTCGCTATGGAAACTACATTCTGAAAAATGTGCAAGAGGAGATTACATCCAAAGTTCCATTTGCCCAAGGGCGGTTGTGAAACCAGCTTCTGCAAGCATAATGCACAACATAATGTTTCAGTGGAAGTCCACTGGCACTATTTAGTTTGTGGAATGACACCATTGGGTAGTGCCTTTGCAGTCCAACATATCTGGAGGGCACCAAGTTGGCTGGCCTAGGTGGCCTGGTGGATCAGCAATGACCTTGTTAAATTAATTTGACATAGGAAGCTACTTTATACAGACCCTTGGTTCATCTAGTTCAGTATTTTCTCCACTGAGAAGCAGCAGTGTTTCAGACATAAGTCTTTCTTGGCCCTCCTGGGAGACCATTTAATCGCAAAGCATGCACTCTCTCAATGAGCTACAACCCTTCCATAATGACCAAGGCTATGAATCGCTGTTTAAAACAGTACATTCGATTCTCTTGGAGAGAAGACCTATCGACTTCAGGTCTCTATGTTACAGGTCTCTCGAATTGCATGCATCTTTGTCCATTGTATTAGCTCAAGATAACTTAAACCGTTGTCTTTAAAAATATAACGCAAGAAGTGGCCTCATGGTCTCTGATTTCAAGAGGGGTTGGAGTGGATGGTTGGGGGGGGGGGGGCAAGAGTTGGACAACTTCTACTCTTTCGGTGCCAATATCTGTACCTATATATTGGGAAGGAGATCAAGGTAGGCCACAGAGATGAATGCTGAGTGGGTATAAAGTGAGGGGTGAGAACTGGGATATTTAGAATGGGGAAAGGAACACAGTTTCTAAGAACTGCCTTTGCTAGAGCCCAAATGTTACCAGAAGGAGATTCTGTTTCTTTAACTTAGAAACTGCTGTCAGGGATGGGCCAAAAGAGGAGGCTGGACTGGATAGCCTTGAATGCACCTTCCAATTTTATTCTTCTTTTTTTATTACAGCTGATATACTGGAATTTCTCTAATGGATTTAACTAATGGAGAAAATTAAATGAGAATATCACTGTTTATAGTGCTGTTATAGAGTGTTTTTCCTGAATGCATGAGTTTGGTAATTAAATCTATTTCTGCTAGTCTTGTGGCCATATGTCTGCAATATGTAAAAATACATTTTGTTCTTCCCCCACCTCTCTCTCTCTCTCTCTCCTTCTCTCTTTTAAATCCTTTTGTTCCTAGTACAGACTGGCTGTCATATTGAGCCCTCCAGATTCCTGTGTGCTGGTATCCATAAGCTCTTTCTTGCCAAGCTGCCAGTCTGGAGCGTCACACCTTACTGCCTTTAAAGATTGCCCTGCAGAGATAGAGGGAAATGGCAATTTTTACATGATGCAGTCTGGCGGCCCAGGAGATTTGAAGTCAGAACTGGTGCCAAGTTTTACCCAGGAGAGCAAGCAGAGGCAAAACAGAGAACCTGGGCCAAAGGAGAGAAGGGAGGGGTGGGGGAGGTGGGGGGGATGAAAGAGGAAAACGTCAGAGCCAGAGTAAGGGTGTGCTAAAAGTACTGAATGGACGGACACTGCATAGTGTTTGCATGTGTTTACAAAAAGGGTTGGGGTCCGGAAGAATGTCAAAGGGAAGAGGTTGGATTTTCCCCCCTTTGCTTCCCCCCACCCCCTTTTTTTTTTGCATGCCCCAAATTGTAGTAGATTGCAGAATGTAAATGAGACAATTATTACACCAATGCTCATCAAGCTGTGCTGGAAAGACTTCAATAGCCTGATGAATATGCATGCAAATTTGTTAATTAAGTTAATTATTCTGCTGAAAATTCATTTGTCTTCCAAGGACATTTTCCCAATGATTTTAACATGCTTGTGCCATTAGTCATGCTCCATGCTATTTAACATTACTTTTCGTCCACTTTTTTCCTTTACTTCTTTTTTTTTTTTTTAAGTTTTTAAACCAAGGATTGGCTCTCTTAATTGACCCCTGCAATGCTGGAAAGAGACTTACAGCTGGCTCTGTAGGAATCTCTTACAACGCATTTCATTTAAATATTTCTTTGACATAGAAAATGTCACCTAGGAGACTAAAAAGCAACCCAGCAGTACCATGAGAGCTACTCCATACAGGGAAGCTCCACGAGGTAAATCGCTCCCCGCTATAGGGTATTTCTCCAGCTGTACTTTTATTTAACACCAGCAGTTATCCAACCATGCTCCGAAAGGTAGGATGATCTTTCTCTAGATTTCTCCCTCCTAGGAGCATTATTATGGCATATTCAAGATGCTCCCTCAAACAGGAACAAGGTCTGTGAGACTTTTTCTGTCACCAGGAGGCCCAAAACCTGTTACCATAGCAACCAAAGGGAACAGAGAGTTTATATTCATATCTAAATGGCAAAATGGCATACGTTATAGAAACAGAATAGTTAAAAAAAATAAAATAAAAACTAAGCCCAGGAAGATCACAACAATGGTGTGACTCCTCCCCAGTTGTTAACTCTAGACGATGCAATCTTTTTGTTTCCTTCCTTCGAACTTCATTTGCTCCAAAGCATGTCAGAAATATGGGTGTCAACAGCTGCCACCTTGGGCAGTTGCCAGGTTCCCAACCCCTCCACTGATGCCTGTCCTGGGGCGGCCTTTAAATATTTCCCCCCTGGCACTCTAGCTGCCATTTTAATTTTCCCCATTACCCCTCCATAACACCTGTGAGGCATTTTGGGAAATTAAAATGTCAGCTAAACCTAGCCGGAGAGCCCAGGAAGGCCTCTGCTAATGGAGGAGGGCTCCTAACCCTGGAACTGCCCTACTAATGTCAGTAAGGGCATCTTCAGATAGAGTTTTTCTCCTGCGATTTACCACTTCTTCCTGTTCTGGGTTCCTTTTGGGATTTAAATGGGGTCTTTATATGTCCGGTTTTTCTTTTTATGCATAACACTATATGCCATTTTCTCAGGTGGGTGGAGCAAGATGGTATTGGACACCCACCCCTCTCGCGTAGCCCCTCCCCTCTCTCGGCATGACATGGAACACGCCTTCTCTCCTATGGAGAGTGACTAGAAAGGGCTGAAAGTTTTCCGGGCAACGCGTGCGGAGCAACGCAGCCCCCCTCCCATTGTTCACACGTTCAGAAATCTGTGTCTTCGGAAGCCCGCCTTCCCTTCCTCCCCACGGGCAAGTCAGCATTGTCCCTGTAAAAGCAATCAGTCACTTTTCTCATTTGAGTGTACTCTGGGAGAGGGGATTAAATGGAAACGGGTGGCACATGCTCACGGCCTCCTCTCTATTGCCCATTCACTTAGGCATTCCTGAACTATGGAGCTGAGCAGGGGCGGAGGGGTGGAAGGAGACACTCCCCACTGATCCTCGTCAGGACTGACTTCAACGGTGCACCGCCCAACACTCAAGCAGGACATAGTGCGATGGTGTGTGATTACATGGGGAGAGGATGGCAGTTTCATCAATGGCCGTAAAAAATGTACTGCATTTTCCTCATAGCAAAATAACACGTGAAAAGGGGGGGAAGAGGTGGAACAACAACTGCATGGCAACGTGTCATGGCAACGGGAAAAACGGTGGCCAAACCACGATGATCGCACGAAAATCGCCCGTCTGAAGGACCCCTAAAAAGGAAACCAGAATGAAGGATTTTCATACCCGCCCCGCCTAGCATATAGTTGAAACTACACATATGAGAAGCACATCACAAGTATTATTTTCTGTCTTCATGAACAGGGATCTCACAAACAGGAGCTTGTCCTTTTGTAGTGCAAGATATGACGCAGGCAAAGCTGTTGGAATGAGGATTATAAAAGGTAAGGAAATTGGGGACAATGGAAGTCTAAGAAATTAATTGGCAAAGATTTCTCTTTCGTGCAGCCCTTATACATTACACAGTCGGAATGGCACTGTAGTGTCACAGAGATCGTAAACCAATTAGGATGATATTTTAAACTCTGTAATTCCTGTAATTCCATCTGCTTTGGATGGTTTAATTAGGGAAAGTTACAAAAGCCAAATATATTTGAATATTTTGAAAGCAAGCCCAAAGGCAAGAAAGAATAGTCATTGGTGTATGGGTACTCGTACTGCATGAGGAGGATATGAAAACTGGATTGGCGTTTCCAAACCACCACCTTAAAAGGTAATGGATGACAGCTAGGAGCTTGGTTGTTGTTCATTTCTTACAGAAGAATAATTCATTCCCCAGCTCTTAATCCTAGTCCTATTTAAATCAATGCTAAAATCTTAGTGGATAATGAGATTTGGCCCTCTGTGTGTGTGCATGTGTAGAGGGGCAATATCAACACCTAGAAACCTTAGGCATTGACATCTGACCTGGGGCCCCCACACTAAGTGGGGTGAATCCGTAAACCAGGAAGGAGCCTGGAACTTTCTACATTCCAAGCAGGTGCTCTACTACTGAGTAGAACACCTGTTTGAATGCAGAAGGTCCCAGGCTCAATAACCAACATCTCCAGGCTGGGCTGGAAAAACTCCTGCCTCAAAACCTGGAGAGCATTGCTTGCCAGTCAGTGTCAACCATACTGGGCTAGATGGACCAATGGTCTAACTCAGTATAAGAGAGCTTCCTATATTCCTGTGTTCCTATGTTCCATTATATTTCCCATGATGTCCCAGAGTGACACTATGGCCAGATCTACACCAAGCAGGATATAGCGCTATGAAAGCGGTATATAAAAGGCAGGAGCCACACGACTGCACTGACAACTGTTGGGGCCCATAAGACACATACCATATACCACTTTCATACCGCTTTCATGGTGCAGATCGGGCCTATGTCAGTGGCTCCAGGGCACTGTGGGAACCTTAAAATGGTGACTTGTTCACTCGGTGTCACAGCCCTAAAGTCACAGGAGGATAAGCTGGCTGATTCCAGGGTTGCTCTAGCACAGGGGTGGGCAACATATGGATTATGGACTGCATACAGCACCACAGCATGGCCCTCGCCATTCCCTGAAATTCAGGGGACCCCCATGTTGTTGTTTGTTAATTCTCCACACAAATTCGCATCCAGAGCTACTACGAAGCACCCCAAGGTTCAAAAGTAGCTTGTTTGCAAGCTAATTTTGACCCCTTTGGGGCTCTGTAGCAGCTACAGAACACCACAACTGTCAAAGGTAGCTTGCAAACAAGCTAATTTTGACAGTTTTGTCACTGCTTAGCAGAACACATGCCATTTTATTTTATTTTCATTCCTCCTCCCTGTTTTTTTGTACTCATGGGTGGGTGCGGTCCAGAAGGGATCGGGGGGGGGGGGCTGAAAATGGCCCCTGGTCCTCTTGATGTTGACAACCAACAACTGGGGGACTGAGACAGGATCCTCATGATAGTCTTCCTCCAGGCCTCATTTACTTGAAAAGTTGAGTACTTCCTGTTCCACCATGCCTGTCCAAAAACCAAAGTAGTCCACCAGGCGAAAGACCACAGAATGAAGAAGGAGCCCTTGTCTTCAGGTCAAAGGATTGATCCTTTAAGGATTCTCCTTTTTCAGGCAATGGTAGGCAGAACGTAAGTGACTTGGACTAGCTGGAGGCAGGGCAAACCCAAGATGTTTTTCTGCCTGAGGCAAGGCACAAGATAGCACCCTCCTCCATCACGTACACAAGCTGATTGGACAGATAGCAGGCTAGTTTATGGGGTACAGGTCAGTCTGCGTGTCACACACACAGCTGCATCCTTCAAGGAGGGTAATGGTCAAGACGATTTACAGACGATTGGTAAAAAGAGCACTGAAGACGGTGAGGCATCTTCTCTGGGAAATTCACCAACATGCAGGCTGCCAAGCAATGCAGTCACTCACGGAGCCCTCTGTGGCAGAGTTCTGTATTCCAGGGAGGGAGCTGACGCCCCACAGAATGCACTTAGCACGAATCTTTCAAGAACAGAGGCCAGTAACATTGCTGTAGTTACTTGTAGTGATAAATGGATGATAAGAAAACCACTGGATGATAAAACCACAGACAAACTGCTAACTATCATTCAGAGAAATATATTCTGACTTCAACTGCCCAGTTTCATCACACCATTCTAGGCCAGGGATGATAATAATAATAATAATAATAATAATAATAATAATAATAATAATATATTTATTACCCGCCTCTCCCAACGGATCGAGGCGGGGAACAGCATTAAACACAAAATACAAAACTGATTAAAAGCACATAAAACCAGTACATCATTAAAATACCAATACAACACCAATAAAACACTTTAAAATTCATCTGGGTAGGCCTGCCAGAAGAGATCAGTCTTTATAGATCTTTTAAATTCCTGAAGACTAGTGAGTTGGTGAATCTCTCCCGGCAGGTCATTCCACGATCTGGGAGTGGCAGAAGAGAAGGTCCTCTGGGTAACAGTTGTCAGTCTAGTTCTTGTTGACTGTAGTAAATTCTTCCCAGAGGACCTGAGCATGCAGGGCGGATTGTATGGGAGAAGGCGATCCCGTAGGTAACCTGGACCCAAACCATGTAGGGCTTTAAAGGTAATAACCAACACTTTGTACTTCACCCGGAAACTGATTGGCAGCCAGTGAAGAGATTTTAAAACTGGTGTAATGTGGTCTCCCCTAGATGTACCAGTGACCAACCTGGCTGCCATATTTTGAACTACTTGAAGTTTCCGGACTAGGCACAGAGGTAGCCCTATGTACAGAGCATTGCAGAAGTCGAGCCTTGAAGTTACCAGCGCGTGCACTACTGATTTTAGGTCTTCCAACTCCAGGAAGGGGCGCAGCTGGCGTATCAGCCGAAGCTGATAGTAGGCACTCCTGGCCGTCGCATCAATCTGAGCTGTCATTTGGAGCGACGGATCCAGGAGCACCCCCAAGCTGCGAACACAGCCTTTCACTGGGAGTGTAACCACATCCAGAACTGGTTGACACACCTCCAACCCCAGGTTGTGGCCCTTGACAGTAAGCACCTCCGTCTTGTCTGGATTCAGCCTCAGTTTGTTTTTCCTCATCCAGCCCATTACCGCCTCCAAGCATTCATTTAGAGGAGACACACTATCCTTAGCTGACGATGTTGTCGAAGGCATAGAGAAATATATTTGGGTGTCATCAGTGTATTGATAGCACCCCGCCCCATGCCTCCAGATGATCTCTCCCAGCAGTTTCATGTAGATGTTAAACAGCGTTGGGGATAGGATGGCACCTTGTGGTACACCACATAGCTGCTCTTTCTTTGAAGAGCAACTATCCCCAAGCATCACCATCTGGAACCTGCCCGAGAGGTAGGATCGGAACCACTGAAGCACAGTGCCCCCGAGACCCAATTCCCTCAGGCATTCCAGAAGGATACCATGGTCGATGGTATTGAAAGGACCTGATGCCCTCCAGATGTTTTGCAATACAACACCAATAATCTCCATGCTGGCTGGAGATAGTGGTAGTTGTAGTCCAAAATATCTGGAGGGCACAAGATTGGGGAAGGCTAGGGAAGTGGTTAAAGCAGGGCTAAAGAAAAGAGATTTGCTTGGCACCTACATTGTTATATTTTCAGCGCCAGGCAAAAGCCTTTCTGTCCTCCCAGGTTGTAGTTGTGGGTTATTACGGCTGTTTTATCAATTCCTGTGCTGTTCACTGCTTTTGCATGGTATTGTATTTTATTGTTTTAAATATTTCCATTGTATTTTATATTAAGCTGTTCTATGGCATTTTAGGGTGTGTGGTTTTTTTTAAAAAAACTGTTTGCAACCCACTGAGAGAACATTATTTATTGGGCAGATTAAATAAAAAGGAAGCTGTGGCACCAACATTCCCAATCTGGTCCATGGAGGTTTAGGATCCTACTTTGGGTCCTGCTCCCTCCTTTCCTCAATCCTTGCCCCCCTGTAATCCCCACTGCTCAGGCACTGCCAGGGGCTTGGGGAAGAAGGGACATGGAGAAGACTCCCTGTTGATCAATCTGATCACCGATCGGAGGGGTTCCCCTGTGGGCCACAAATCGAGAGGGCATGTGCCATGGAGGAGAATCCCCACTTTCTGCACGATCACAAATCAGAGATAACAGCAGGAATTCCCATTACACAGGACAACATTGATTGGGAGGGGAAAGGCCAAGCTCTGTGGTTTCCTGGCTGAATGCACTGGGTTGAGGAGCGATCCATCGCCCGGTGCCTCAGATGGGGAGGCTTTGTTGCATGCATGTCTGATTTTTCTGGCCAGGGAAAGCACATGAACACAAAAGATGGGCATAGAGTGGATTACTATGCTTCACTCGGGTTTTTCCTGACTAGCCACTCCATTGGGGAGGATGCAGGGCAGGCAAAGCCAAGCTGGCTCATTCCCCTTCACTTAAAGGCAACTGAGCTGGCTTAGCTTCACTCTGCCTGGGTAGAGTGAAATAGTCTCCTCTGTGCCTAGCTGGGGGGGGAAACACATACGCACTGACGTCTCCCCAGCTGAGGCACCAAGTGGAGAGAGAGCAGTGCCTGCTGTTAACTCTGATTTAGGATTGGAGATAACAAAGGGGATTTCTCTCTCTACCTCCTCCCCAAACCATTTGCAGTCTCCGGGGGGAGGGGTTGGGGTTGGAGGCTGGAGGGGGCCGGGCCAATAGAGGGAGCCCATACCACCTCAGACCGGATGGGGAAAATCTGCAAACCAGGTTAGGCCTGCAGACCGGAGGTTTCCCATTCCTGCTCTAACCACTACAGCAATCTTCCCCAAACATGGTGTCCCCCAGATATTTCAACTACAACTTCCATCAGCTCCAGCTAGCCATGGCCCATGATCAGTTATGATCTAGAGGGCACCAGGTTGAGGAATTTTGCAGTACACTATACTGGCTCTCAACAGAGTGACAGAGGCTGCCTCTACAAGAGAGGTTTAAAGCTCTTTCAAGGCTGATTAAATTTTTTACCTCTACAAGAGAGGATCGCAAATTGGGAGCTGAGGCGCTTTAAACCTCCGATTATGCGCATTATTGAATGCGCGTTAAACCGCGAGTTTTAATTTGCGGCGGCAGTTAAAGTGCCTTACTGCCGTGTAAACATGCGATTCTCCACATGTCAGCAAGTTTAAAGCGCGTTTCGGTCATCCTATAATGCACTTCGCCGCCTCTCGTACAGAGGTATTAGGAGTAAATGTGCTTCTGTGAATATGCGCATAATAGGGCAGCCAGGCGCCAAAGCGAATCCTTCTAGAGGGGGTCAGAGTAACGCCCTGAAGTGACTCCTGTAAGTCCAGGCTCGTTTTCTTAGGAAATTATCCTCTGATTTTTCAAGACGTTCAAACCAGATTGACCTATTAGGAATGCACCATGTTCATTTAATTTTTGGTATTATTCCCTCCACATAGCAGATGTGCATTATTATGAGCCTTGGATAGCATCATTCAGCAATGACTGATAGCATTCGACTGACAATGTGATGCATGGAGACCCCTCTTGTCATAATGCTTCCCCTCCCATGATTGGGATACAATAGGTATCTTCTTCTGTCCTTTTTCTATGTGATGAAACATAAGATGGTATTGTCAAAACTGAATATATTTTTTTTTTAAAAAGTACACTTGTCTTCTTAGTTAAGAGGAACATGGTTGAAGCAATTAGTTATTAATTCATTCTATTCCCTACAGTTTGAAAAGAAATCACACTTACATCAAGAGTAGTGAGGATGGAATGTCAAGTAGGCAAAAATATTTGAAATAACATATGCCCTCTCTGCACACATGCTCACAAATTTGTGTGCGGGAACTGTGTACATTCACATGCACACTGTCCAAGCAAGAGAAAGAAGTGAAAGGGACCAGAAAATTCCATATAAACGTTCAACAAACAATGGCATTCTTTGAAATAAGTATGCCTTTATGCATCAGGTAGCCATAACTGAATATCACCTTCTCTTTAATATTCCTGTCATGATTTACTAGTAAAGAACAGACATTTACTCCCCATTTGGGTCCTCAGTACAGCATCCATTCTCTGGGTAGCATTTTGGCAGGTACTGGAATAATGTAAAACAAATGCTTTCCAAAAACTAAAAACAAAATGAAAAAACACCCTTTGTTTTAATGAAAATGGATTGAGCTTATAAAAGGCTAATTGTTAGTGACAGGCATTAAAAATAATAATTCACATCATAAGGGAAATGCATCCTATTTGTAAAAACATCCTCCTTGTTCGATGGTGGGGGACTGTCTTTTCAAAGCATCAGTAATGCAGGAATAGGCAAACCTGTTTTGGGCACATTTGGCAATTTCAGGACCTGTCCTGAGCATAGTGATGGGGTGAAAATCCTCCTATACCCATGGGTGCAGCATACGCCTCCACGTCCGGTCCTCATGGGCCCCAATGGACATGTCTGGTGGATATTCACGCTATTGTATTTTATATTTTATATTTACTGCTGTTCCCCGCCTCGATCCAAACAGAGAGGCGGGTAAGAAATATTATTATTATGATGATTATGATTATGATTATTGCTGCCAAAGTACAAATGGGGTGTAGGTCCAGGCGGAACACAGTTCCACCCAAACCTGTGCACGCCCTTTGTCCTTTTCCTCTGCTGTGTTAATGGCGACTGCCATTAATGCAGCAGGGGGAAATACACAATTTCCGAGGCTGGGGAAATCACATGTTTTTCCACTCCACTCTACTGGCAGCGACTGCCATTAGAGTGGAGTAGAAAAATACATTATTTTCCCAGCCTTAGGCTGACCATGTGAAAAGGAGGACAGGGCTCATGTAACTTTAACAGTTGTAGAGAAAAGGGAATTTCAGCCAGTGTCATTTGTATGCAATTAGTTCCTGGTGAAATTCCCTCTTCATCACAACAGTGAAAGTTGCAGGCACTATACTAGAGTGACCATATACAAAAGAAGGCAGGGCCCCTGCACCTTTAACTGGCTGAAATTCCCTTTTCTCACAACAGTTAAAGTTACATGAGCCCTGTCCTCCCTTTCATATGGTCAGCCTAACCAGCCATGATTAAATTGCGTTCTCCCCCCCCCCCCCGTGCCAATCATGACCATTAAAGGCCCTCTTAAAACTTTGAGTTTAGAGGACCTTTAAGGTCATGATAGAGGCAGGGGGGGAAGGCAAAGCACACTTTCTGTGGCCTCTGGAAGGTGTGCAATTCCCCTGGCATGCCATTAGCATGCTGGGGGATTTGTAAATGTTCCGGAGGCCCCCGAAAGTGCACTTTGCCAAGCGCTCAGCCAGGCTGGCTCTTGCAACAGAGCTGGCCAAGCAGTGCTCAACTAACTCGAGGGCGAGCACCCAATTATTCTACAGTCCCTACCTGATCACCAAACAAAATGGGTGCCAGTGGAATCATGGCTAGCCACAAAGGCAAAGTAACCTGCCCAAAAGACTAAGTACAAGGCAGAGGTGGGGTCTAAGCCACAACATACTAAACCACTCCTTTCAAGCCACAGCTGATGAGATTGTGTTACTGTTAAAAAAAAAAAAGTGGGAGGGGTAAGACCTCGGGGGACACCAGGAAAGGGGTCTGGGGGCATACTGGTGCCCACGGGCACTATGTTTAATTAATTAATTAATTATATTTATTACATTTCTATACAGCCCAAGAGTTAAAACCCTCTTAGTACTTTACAAAGATTAAGATCCTAAAAATACAATGCAATAATATAAGACAAAATTATTAATCTGGTCTTAATCTGGTGCTGGAATGGTTCCAATGTTGGCACAAGGTGGACCTCACTGGGGATCACCAGCACCATCATCATCATCATCATCATCATCATCATTTATTTATTACCCGCCTCTCCGTTTGGATCGAGGCGGGGAACAACAATATGATAAAATACATAAAACTGATTAAAACATGACACACATTATTAAAACTGCATTAAAACATCCTAAAACATCCTAAAAGCATCCTAAAAACATTATAAAATTCCACTGGATATGCCCGCCGGAAGAGAACAGTCTTGAATTGGGTTTAGAAACACACAAGAATGCAAGAAATGTGGAGAAACTGGTGCCTAAGGTTAAGAAGGGGTAAAATGATCTGGTTCAACTCTGCTAACTTTTGGCAGAGACTGGAACTATATGTTATTCTGCTCTGCCAAAATTCTAGGGTGGCTGCACCAGTCCAATAACTTGCATGCATCAAGGTTTCTAGGTGGAGAAAGGGAGGGGGAAATGTACTCTCCTTCTTGGCCTAGAGGACTCCCTTTGTTTTTGAAGTGGACTGAGAACCCCCCGGAAAGCAATGGATCCCCTGGGCCAACCAATGCTTTATCTGTCAGGAAAGGCTTCACATAATGGGGTGGGATCCAGATTTAGTCATGCTTAACTTATTTATTTATTTATTTTATTGCATTTCTGTACTGCCCAATAGCCGAAGCTCTCTGGGTGGTTTACAAAAATTAAAACCAACGACAATATAAAAGCAACATAGAAAATACAGTATAAAAGCGCAACCAGGATAAAAACCGAGCAACCATGCAGAAATTAATACAGATTTAAAATACAAATTTAAAAAGCAAGGTTAAAAATCAAACTGAAGAACTCTTCAAATACTGAGAAAATAAAAAGGTCTTCACCTGGCATCTGAAAGAATATAATGTAGGTGCCAGGCGAACCTCTCTAGGGAGCTCATTCCACAGCCGGGGTGCCACAGCAGAGAAGGCCTTTTTTCCTGGGACCGTCCCTGGGTGCTCCCTGGGTGTCCAAATGATGAAAGGGACTCCTGGAGGCAGGGGTAACAGGCAAGGGTTTTCCCAGGGTTAAAGAAACCCGGAAAACCCAATTCTTCCAGCGGTCCCATGGGAGGTATGGGTGCCCATCCCACCTGGTACCCGCTTACTCATGAATAAGTGTGGCACCAGAAACAGCCATGAAGCCATGCGGGGCAGCTCCTTGCCCATGGGGGGAAACAAGACCGCCATCCCCAGGATGGCGGGATTGGGGGGGCATGCGGGGCAGTTTCTTACCTTCTCCACTGCGCTCCCTGCTCCATTAAAAAAAATGATGCCCGCAATGAGCGTGATGTCCCAGGATGTCACACTTCCACTCTGGACACCCAGGGATGATCCTGGAAGCAGGTACATCTGGGATCATCCTCCCCCTCTCCCTCTCCACCTTTAGGTGTAGAAAGAGCCTAAGTCATGATTAAATTATTTCCCTTTGATTTCAGCGTGTCTACTCTAAATCTGGATCCAACCCACTATATTTCTGTGTGTCAGTCTGCAATTAAAAGCACAAGAGAAGGGCCAGCAAAAAAAAGAAAAGAAAAGGTGGTCATTCTTTTAAAGAAACATCTTCGCTTACTTGTATAGCTCTTACAAAACTATTTCTAATGAAGAAGAAAAGGCATCTTGGTTTCACAAACTTACTATCTTCACTTCACCTGTGATCGTAAGTGAAAATGTTGACTTCCCACTCATGCATTTATCTCACTCTGCTGTTTCTCACAATTTGTTACAATAGAAACTCTGAAGTTTCTATTGTAACTATGAGGGTGAAACCAGGGAGTCAAAACTACACCCTATGCTGTAGTTAGATGGTTGTGAACCTGATCTGTATCTAAATAGAAGACCACTGGAAGCCCCATGTAAACCACTAAACTTTCTAAGCAAATATAAGATATTTATGAATAAGAATAGTGGTAACTAGAGTGAACAGATGACCGGAAACCCCCGGACAAGTCCGGAAAATGGCCGAAAACTGGGGGTCCGGGCGGAAATCCTTGTTTCAGCCCCCAAATCCGGAAAATTTGCCTCTCCCGCCACCCATCTAGGGTCCTGCTGGGTCGCCGCCATCACAACGACCCACCAGGACCCCAGACCACTGCTCCGGAGAGCCTAGAAAGGCCCGTTCCAATACTTTCATATTTGGCCCTTTCTTGCTCCACCCACACTACTTATGGGCTCCTTGGGGAAAATTTCTGTTTAAGATGAATAAAGGACTGGACAATTAGAGTGTCCAGGAGAACTGAACAGCCAGCTGTAGTCAATAATAAGATAGGATAGCTTTTTCTATACACTGTTAAAAAGGTCAGTAAGATAGTGGACACTTTCTGGAAGGTTGGTTAATTGACTGAGTGCTGAGTCAGGGTTCAGCCAATATGTATATAAGTTAGGATATGAGAATGGCTGTTTGTTAGGCTGATTGATTACGTGGAGAAGGAGGCTGATGGAATGAGATTTATTGAGGATGGAAAATATGCTTTGTGAAATATTCCTGGAAACCTGAATAATTGGAGAAACCAGTTGCTGTATATATATTTATTATTGGAACACAGTAAAGGACTTGTATTATACACTATACTGCTGGAGTGTGAGTATTTCTTTACTGCCTGGACTTTGCTGGAACAAACACGCTTACTCTGCTTAAAGCGAATGGGGAGCGCTTCCCTCCCTAACAGTCTCCACCACCACCGCCGCGCTCGTGTCACCACCGCCACTGCCGGGCTCCTGCTGCCTCCACCGTTGCCGCCACCACCAGCGGGCTCGTGCCAGCAGAGGAGGCCGGAGGCAGCGCGGAAGAGGCGGGAAAGGGCCGATACATAAACAGAAGGGCCTTGGAAGCCAATGCTTAGCAAAGAAATACAATTGCCAAAATTAAGTAGAGCCATGTTGGGATTTCTCTAAATTGATTTCAGACATTTAGTAGCTGCTGTTGATATTAAATCTCCTTGACTAGAAAACACAGAGATTGTTATGGTAGATTTCATGGCTTTGCTTTTGGAGGGAGCCATTGGGGAATGTATTACATTGGACATGCCCTGGCAATATAATGCCAATTAAAAATAACAATTCATTGAAAGGAGCTTAGAATTTCTTAGCATATGGCGAGCAAGAGACTATCTCACAATACTCGGGAAGTTATAAATTCACTTTCACCACTGCCGTGGAGAGAGAAGAGATGAGTGAATTGACAAGTGAGATGAAAATACATCAAATGGCATGTTGTAAATATTCCAGATCTTCCCAGGCGTTGGAGAGTGTGAATAAAGTAAGAGTTTCAGTTCTGCTACATGTTTCTTTGAAAGAAGCAGAAATGGACCGATTCACCTGAAAAATGGGGTGAAATCTGAGTAAGAGAGTTATGGGTTAAATCTAGGTGAAATCTGAGTCTTGGTACAAAGAACATAGGAAGTTGCCTTATACCAAATCAGCCATTGGTTCATCTTGCTAGGTATTGCGTATTCTAATTGGCAGAGTTCTTCAGGGTTTAAGACAGGGGACATTCCCAGCCCTTTCTGGAGAAGTTGGGGACTGAACCTGGAACCTTTTGCATGCAAAACATGTGCTTTACCACTGAACTATGGTCCTGAACTATGGCTAATCCACTATCATAACTCATGTCTCAAACATCTACTGTAGGCTGACGTTTCAGTGTTTCTTTACAAATGCTTCAGAGACCATTCAGTAGTCTAAAGTGTCAACTTGAAAAAGCAGGACTTGGACATGGAACATGGGAAGCTGCCTTATACTGAACCAGTCCATTGGTCCATCTAGCCAAGTACTGGCGACACTGACTGGCAGCGACTCTCTAGGGTAGGGTGACCAGATAAAATCCAGGTCAGGGTTAGGGTAACTTTAACAGTTGTAGAGAAAAAGGAATTTCAGCCAGTGTCATTTGTATGCAATTAGTTCCTGGTGATATTCCCTCTTCATCACAACTGTTAAAGGTGCAGGCACTATACTAGCGTGACCAGATACAAAAGAAGGCAGGGCCCCTGCAACTTTAACTGTTGTGATGAAGAGGGAATATCACCAGGAACTAATTACATACAAATGACACTGGCTGAAATTCCCTTTTCTCTACAACTGTTAAAGTTACGTGAGCCCTGACCTGGATTTTATCTGGTCACTCTACTAGGGTTTCAGGCAAGATCCTTGCCTTGCTTTACCTGGAGAAGCCGGGATCGAACTTGGGGCTTTCTGCATGCAAAGCATGTGCTCTGGCACACTGAACTATGGCCCCTTCCTTGAGTGAGAGTGACTTGCCTAAACTGACCATCAAGTTTAGAGTGAAGTTTAGACATGCAATGTAGCCATTGCAGAACTACACACAAGTTCCCATTCCTTCAGCCCAAATTTTGTTATGCTCTCTGGATAGGTTACACCAGTCAATATAAATCTGGGGAAAGCAGGCTGTAGGTGCAGGGTTTAGTGCTTCACCATGGGGGGAAATCTCTCCAAAGGGAAGACTATGCCAAAGGAAAGGCTAGGTTAAACATCTTGTCTCTCTCTCTCTCTCTCTCTGCATGCCTGTGCATGTGTGTGCAAAGGTATGTACATATATATGGTACATAAGCATTCAATCATGTAGTCCCTCGCTACTGACTGATGTGGTGCAGTGAAGATATAGTTTTACCATGTTGTTGCTGTTTGCGTAGCCTAGCTAGGACTCAGTCCCATGTGGTCTAAGGAGAGAACATTCCATTAAAATGAAGGTCTTTGATTTGAGCTTGCAATGGTTGCTGTGAGAAGTGATGGTGAGAGACAGAGGTTTAGGGTTATGACAACAGCTACATCAATAACAACAATAAACTTGAAGCATGCATCTGGAGGTATAGCAAGGATGGAGAGAGAAGGTTAAATAGAGTTAATATTTCTTTTAATAGAAAAGCTTCATCATCACAAAAGGAAAAAAACAAACATTAGGCTGGCTAGGATCTAATTTGCATTTTTTGGATGGTTAATTAGGTCACAAGGGTTAATATGTTAAAGGATGGTCTGCCTATTGTTGTGTTGGTTGTCAGAACTTATCTCAATCAAGCATAGCTACAGATGATTGGGCATCTGTTATTGATCAAAACAGAAGTCTTCATTTAGTCTTAGAGGAACGAACGTGGATCCGAATAATGAAGAAGAATTTTAAAGAGTTTTCCCCTTCCATATGCACAATAAGCAGGAAAACGTTCAGCTAAGAGCCACTGAAATGTTAGTCAAAGAGCTCTGAAGAGCTCCAGAATTAATGTTTCCACACTGTTTTTTATCCCCATAGCAAGAGTTGGATCCAGATCTAGTTATGACTAACTTAAGTCCTATTGTTTTCAGTGGGTCTACTCTAAATATAACAAAATCTGGATCCAACCCATGCTGTGAGGACTGCATTTTTCCTCCTTTCTTTCTCACCTTCCTTTCAGGATCCTGCTTTAGATAGGGTGTCCATATGGAAAGGAGGACGGGGCTCCTGTATCATTAGCAGTTGTATAGAAAAGGGTATTTCAGCAGATGTCATTTGTAGGCATGCAACACTTGGTGAAATTCCCTCTTCATCACAGCTGCAGGAGCCCTGCCATCTTTTGTATCTGTCACTCTAGTATTCAAATGACACCAGCTGAAATTCCCTTTTCTATGCAACTGTTAAAAATACAGGAGCCCTGTCCTCCTTTCCATATGGTTACCCTAGCTTTATACAGTCTGCTACTGTGGCATGCTGTAGACATTCTCCCAGCTGTGTGGGAGCCACATACATGCTCAAAGAATATTTCAATTGTCCCTGTCATACACTCACAGGCTGATGGTGCCTGCCTTTCTCATGGAATCACCATCAAATAGTTCTCTCAAGCTTATACTTGGCACATGGTTCAAAGATAACTTATATGGGGAAATGCTGAGGAACATGTGAATAGCTTTGGCTTTGTTGGGTGGTATCAAAATCTAAATCATATCATCATCATCATCATCTCATGTTCTTAAGCAATGATAAAATCTCCAAACGTCCTAAGTGGAAATGAGGGTAATGTAGGCTGACCATCTGAAAAGAAGGACAGGGCTCATGTTACTTTAACAGTTGTAGAGAAAAGGGAATTTCAGCCAGTGTCATTTGTATGCAATTAGTACCTAGTGAAATTCCCTCTTCATCACAACAGTTAAAGGTGCAGGCACTATACTAGAGTGACCAGATACAAAAGAAGGCAGGGCCCCTGCAACTTTAACTGTTGTGATGAAGAGGGAATTTCACCAGGAACTAGTTGCATACAAATGGCACTAACTGAAATTCCCTTTTCTCTACAACTCTTAAAGTTACATGAGCCCTGTCCTCCTTTTCATATGGTTAGCCTAGGTAATAATAACAGATAATGTACAGGGTTTATAGCAGGGATGGTCACATACACACACACAGCCCGTGGGATTAATCTGGCTCAAGGAGGTTCCCCATCCAGCCTATGGAGGCTTGACTTCCCTCTGCAGGGACCTGTATTCCAAAGCCCTTCTCAAGATCCTGCCCCCTGGAGATTAGTGGATGCTTGAGAAGACTAGTGGGAGGGGGGAAACCCCACAGTTATCACTAATCAGTGATTGGAGATAATAGGGGGGATCCTCCTGTGCGCCACTCCTCCTCCAAGGGGGAATGGTGTGCTAAGTGCTTCCCTGGCCAATGAACCAGGTGTAGGACTGTTCCTCCACCTGGCATCTTGTCTGGGGAGGCTTTTGTGTGGAGAGACAGCCGTGAATGTGCAGAGAAAATTTTATGTACAGAGAGAAGCAGGAGTGATTGCTCTTCTCTCTCTTTGCATGGAGGAAAGAATGTAAATGGGTGGAGCTTGAGGGAAGAGGAGGGGCTTCAAGAAGGAGAACTCACCTCCTGATATTATCCAGCCCCTGGAGGAGTTGGGCCAGAATGCAATCTGGCTCCGGGCGGGTGGCAAATAGTTCTCCATCCCTGGTATATTTATTGATTTGATTTACATCCCGCCCTTTGTCACGAAGAGCCCATTGTGGCTAACAACATGTATAAAATACAGTATACCACGCAAAAGGCACTGAAATCATGACTTTGAAATCACAAATATATAATATAAAATAATAAAACCATCAACACAGTCAATTCAAAAATGAATAGGGCACTACTCTATACTCCCAAAGCCTGAATAAATAAGTTTGCATCCTACACACGGATACCTCAATGTAAGTCCACTGAACTCCATGATTCCAAGCAGACATGTATAGGATTGCACTGTAAATAGGTCTTAAATGGCAACAGCATGGGGGATCAAGAACCACTGGCCCAGGGGCTGCATCTGGCCCACAGAAGTTCCCCACCTGGCCCATGCATTTCGTCCACAGGCCCTGCCCCTGCTTGCTCCAGCCCCTGCATTGGTGCTTACTGCTGAGTAGACATGCAGAACACAATTGAGCTGTTCTTTGTATGCCTGAAAGCATTTGCACTGAAATGTCCCAAAACTTCCTCTGCCACCCATGGAAATTTGGTACTGTGCGGGGAGGGGGGGGGGGTTCCATGGCTTCACATTTTCTGGAAATTTTACATCCCTACTCCTGAGTAGACAAGAATAGAATTGAGCTCTACTTTCTATGCCTGAAACCTGTTGCACTGGGGCTTACATCTGAGTAGAGATGTGAACGCCTGGAAAAATTAGGGGGGGCATTTTTCCTAGGACCCTCTTTTTTAGGGTGACTAGATAAAATCCAAGTCAGGGCTCATATAACTTTAACAGTTGTAGAGAAAAGGGAATTTCAGCCAGTGTCATTTGAATGCAATTAGTTCCTGGTGAAATTCCCTCTTCATCACAACAGTTAAAGTTGCAGGCACTATACTAGAGTAACCATATACAAAAGAAGGCAGGACCCCTGCAACTTTAACTGTTGTGATGAAGAGGGAATTTCACCATACAAATGACACCAGCTGAAATTCCCTTTTCTCTACAACTGTTAAAGTTACATGAGCCCTGACCTGGATTTTATCTGGTCAGCCTACTCTTTTTCATCTGGCCTTTGGAGGATACAGTGAGGGCAATTTGTCCTCCCCCATTTGTTTCCCACCCCTGATTTAGGTTAAGCCTTCATCAACTGGGAAAACCTTCTGCAGCTTTATGGACTGCGTCATGCCTATTGGGTTTTCCTCATTATGAGAGATATCCTCCACTTCTTTTTGCATTAGAAAGCAGTGACTACTACTACCCTTTCTGGCTTTGCAAATTATCTACAGGTAGCTCCGTATTTTTGAGCTTTCACCATTCAACATGGTGGAGAGCAGATGAAACTTTGCCAAATATTGGATGTTTTTTTCCCAATGATGGATATGTAAAGAGTTTTATGCCTGGTCCTTGCATTGGGTTTCCTTACCTTTCTCAACTATCAAGAATACGGTAATGGTTTACTCATCACCTGGCAGTAATACAGCAACCAGGACATATGAAATAACTAGGGCTTGTTTCTTGACTTATTTGAATTCTATTCTGCTCCAGTGACACATTCTAGGCAACTCATTTTTTTAAAAAAACTCTCAAAGATCACAATATTGCCGGTTTGTTGCAACCTCAGATCTGTACAGTAGCAAAGTGGGATCCTACAAATTCACGCTCCCCACCCCACCCTGATTTATAGTGTTATAAACGCTCTAACTGCACACCATTCATGTGATATATGTCAGTTTGAGAAATCACAATTGTCTTGTGGTAGGGATGGACAAATCTCTCAATTGTAAAAAATAAATTAGCAAGAAAATTAATAAACATTTTTGTACATATTTCTCATGATGCATGCCTATCTTTTTGCCTAACGAACACTGTTTTTGCAAGCAATATTCCTAATATAATGCATTGTGGCTGTTGTTTTTGTGACTACATGCATATTTGTATGGATAGTTTGATTGCAAAATTCGGAGAAGTGCAAATTTTGAACAGTAACGGTGTTTCGGTTCACATAATAGTTTGAAAGTGCAAAATTAACTAAGTTTACATTAAAACTGAACTCCTTTCTCTCCCATCCCTAGCTTGTGGCCACCCAAGATACTTCATGGTTGATGCTTGGCCTTCCATAGTCAAACCCAGTGCAATGTCCATTGCACCATAATGATTCTGATAGTTGTCAGGACTTGACTATATGGAACTGTCCTTCCTTTATTCTGAGATATATGTGATACTAAATATTGGCAGGTGTAGCAAGTCCTACTTGTTGTAGCTAGAAGCTGGAATCTGCTAGAATTGGAAAGCAGAATCATTCTTAGCCCTGTTGTAGGGGAAGCGAAATCCCTGGGAACTCTTTCCCTACTGTGGAGTTCTTAAATGTAGAGGAGTGGAAGCCCCCTGCTGGTCACATGCAGACATCTCTAGCTAGAGGACAGCATTGTGAAGGTAACTGGATAATCATATTGACAAAATAATGGAGGGTATAGCTTTCCCACCCTGTGTTTAAGATCTGTGACTGTGTTATTTGGAAATCAGATGTATATAAGGTTAATTAGGAGTGAAAGTGTTAACAAGTGCGTAGTTAATTGGCATAGCTGTCTAGCGTTCTGAGATTTCACATTATATATTTGCATGTTTCCAGTTCAACCTTCTACAAAGAGTAGAAATGTATCCTACCCTTTGTCGGAGGCCACCTCGGCTCAGAGTCCAGATTAACTTAAACTAATTGGCTACAGATGTAACACTTGAGTGGAGCTTCAAACATACAAGGTCTAGGTAGGTCTTTTTATTAGGAATGTATTGAAGTAGAAGAACTTAAGAACTTTCTGGTCCTTAAGTTGAAAGAACTTTTCCAGCTTTCCCATTTCAGTCCTTGGTTCCACAAAGAGACTATCCCTCAGGTTCCAACCTCCCTCCATCAAGGGGAGACAATCTGGGTTAGGCTATCGTTCTTGAATTGATTCCAGTGGGACTTAAGCCCTGTTCAGGTATTTGCCTGAAGTCATTAGGGCCATGTCTCACCCCCAATGTTCCCCATGAATGCTTGGCCCCATTCCCTCAGTTCTTAACCTTGCTGCTTTGAATGGCTAGGCGGGAAGAAGAGTTTTGTTCACTTTTGCTTGAATGTAAATAGAGCTCTCTGCAGGATCTGCTTTCTATTTATATTGCCCATCAGCAGTTAACACCTGGACCGTAGACAAGGCAGGTCACCTGGTCACTTTCTTTGCCATACGGTGAGATTTCTACTTAAATTAGAGTATTTCCTTCTACATTTGTATCTATAAATATAAATTAGCATATGCAAAAATTATGCACATCTTTTCTGGTGCATCTTGTTTGCTGATGCATTTTCTCTTTTTTGGCAATGCATAAGCAGCTGCTCTAGTCATGGTAGTACTTGTTAACATCTTGCGTAAAGACAAATAATCAACGATAAATAAAACATTGAGAAAATACCATTTGGCCAACCATTGCACAATTTTACAACCAAACCAACAAACCTCCACCCCAGCACCCTCTAGATTGCTTCAGGACACAAGATAAGAGTACCTGCTGAGGATGGAATTGCAAGCCTGAACAGTCAGGGAAGCAAAGCAAGGAATCTGTGCAGAGTTATAAAATGCTTGCAGATTTTACACCCAGACAGTCTGCAGGAAGTTAGCTTGTTCTGAGGAATATTCTTCATCCATTGGTCCTATGCCAGGAAGGATTTATTTAATTTAAACAAACTGGATCGTAGTGACCTCTAGGGGTAACTTCTACATTTGCAACCATTGTCCTTCCTAGAGAAAATGCGAGCAGCCTTCTACTGCAAAATAAAGATTCACAGGGATCTGGCATGTAGGACCATCTTCTGTATGAAGAACTCCATGAGGCAGCTGCAGAAATGCCAAGTAGCTGGCAACATATGAACAGCTCAGTTTCTGGGTGGGTTGTGATGTACAGCCTAACATTTGCCTACCAAATGCCTGCCAGGCATTTCGACCTTTCAGAATGAGGGGGAAACTGCACAAAACCCAGGAAACGACCAAATAATTGTGACGGGGGTGGGAAACATCATCATCATCATTTATTTCTTACCCGCCTCTCCGTTTGGATCGAGGCGGGGAACAACAACATGATAAAATACATAAAACTGATCAAAACATGACACACATTATTAAAACTGCATTAAAACATCCTAAAAACATCCTAAAAACATTCCTATATGTAGAAAATTAGCACACCAGGAATGTCCATGACATTAAGTTTTCTATGTGAAAGGTGTTGTACGTATTTACAGGACTCAGTCATAGAGAGGTGGGAGGGGACACTTCACTGGGGCTCAGAGATCCAAGGGAGCAGAGCCGAGCCTAGCCTGCAGAGACAAAAGAGGGCAGGGCCCCTGCAGCTTTAACTGTTGCGATGAAGAGGGAATTTCATGAGGTGCTGCATGCATACGAATTACACCTGCTGGAATTCCCTTTTCCATACAACTGTTAAAGATACAGGAGCCCTATCCTCCTTTTTGTATGGTCACTCTACCATATGATGTTTCCTATGGTTGCCTCAGCCTCCTTCCCTCCCACTCCAAAGTGCTGCTGCTGCTAGACAGGCGAAATCACCCATCTAGCAGAAATTAGGGCTGTCTAGAGGCCCTCTCCGACTCACTTCAGATGCCATTTTGGA
Source organism: Anniella stebbinsi (assembly GCA_029215795.1). NCBI lineage: Eukaryota > Metazoa > Chordata > Lepidosauria > Squamata > Anniellidae > Anniella > Anniella stebbinsi. The sequence goes on along the minus strand of JARDYH010000002.1, from coordinate 158,492,009 downwards.
GCCTCCGAAATGGCCCCGATTTGACTTGGGGTGCTTCAGGGGTGCCCACCTCACCTCGGCACCAAAGTCGAAGTGAGAACCCTCCCCCCCCCCGCATGAAGTGACACACCTTTTGCAGGTTTTTGGGTGCTGGCTGACTGGTACCAAGGCTTCAGTACCAATCTGATTTGGCCTCGGGGTGCCTATGGCCAACCCGGCACTAAATCTACCCACCTTCCCATGGTTTCAGAGATTCGGCCTGAGGAGGTGCACAGCCCTATCAGAAATGCAGGGTGGCTGGAGAATGGAGGAAAAGATTGCTTCCACACTCCAGCCACCTTGCATTGAATACTCGGAAGCTTCCGAGTTCAGAGGTGGCTGCTGACTATCTTTGTAGGATTGTGCCCTAAATCTCTGAGTGGGGATTGGAATGCCTCTTGTCTCTTGTGGACATGCATGCAAATGCACATGAACCCTAAAACACAATGCAGCACATAGCCTGTATTTGGAAGTACCTTAGTGTGTTTTTTTTAAAAAAAAAAATCTTAAAGGGAAATAGCCAATCCACATTTCTATACAGAAAAAATATATAGTACAAATGAATAAACAAAACCAAAACAACAAAAAAAGTCAGTATCTATATGCTACACTTGAGCAGCAACCTTAAAACAAATTTACTAGGAAGTGGATCAAGTTGAACTCATTTCCAAGTGAACATGTTTAGGCTCATACTGATAGACAATAGAGATAGATAGATAGATAGATAGATAGATAGATAGATAGATAGATATAGATAGATAGAGATCAAAGACAGTAAACCATAAAACTTGAAAATTCCAGTTTGTCAATCCTTCCTCTTGATGGATCAAATAACTATGAACCCTACTATAGCCACTAGGCATGTGTGATCCATGCTTAAGAGGATTACTCCACTTTTTCTCTGTTTATTGATTCCAAGCAGAACATCTAGAAGTATCCTGTTTTCATTGGATAATGCAGTATTTTAGCAATACTATATTTATCTCTAACATCATTAATTGATTACAGCAATTTGCAGTTATGATCTTGTATTTCTGGTCACCAGACAGGGATTTGTACAAAAAATATAGATTCCTTTGCTTATTGAAGCAGCAGAGAAATAGGGTAGAACAGCTTTGCAAATCAGCCACCCATCACAAACCAGAACATATTGGAAACCTGGCCTGGATTTATTCTGGGTCAGGGAAGCAGCTCCCGATTGCTCCAGGCATTTGGAGACATCTGGTCACTATTCTGCTCAAAAACACAAATGAATGTGCTTTAAAATTTATTTGCAAGGGAAATGTCCTCTTGCTAGTGCTGTTGGTCTTACTTTTAGAAAAAAAAAATAGAAATAAAACTCAAGCCGTGCAGATTAATACCTTGGTTTATGACAGTGGCGGAGGGAGGAGGGAGGGAGGAACATAATTGTAAGGATTTGGGAATGGAAGTAGAGCTGCTCTCCTTACCACTAGTAGGACCTCATTTGGAAAGCTGCTTCACACTGTACTGAGTTGTGTGCTGCTCTCCTGCCTGCAAGGTCAGCAGTGGGTGAGGTGCAGGAGAGGGACCGTGTATACTTATTCAGCTGCCACCCCTGAGGAATGTCTGAGAAATGGAAGAGGCCTATAACAGGGGTGGGGAACCCCAGGCCTAGGGGACAAATTCGGCCCTCCAGGGTTCCTCAGATGGCCCCACCCCCTTCCCCTCTGTCCCTCCCCTCCACTCACGGATTCTTTAGTAATTTCCTAGCTTTTGTGTAGCTTTCCCCCCACTCTAACAGCTTGAACTGCCTCTCCTGAGGCTTAGATGTTGGAAGTAAGTGCTGTAGACTATAATATGTTGGAATGTCGGGTATTTTTTTGCCTCCAGCCCCACCCTCCACTGGAAGATGGTCACTGAGAGTTTTTACGAAATCGAATTTGGCCCTCAGGTTGAAAGGAGTTCCCCACCTCTGGCCTATATTGTGGCCTGCACATGTACCGTCATATGTACCCTGTCCCAGGCTGCCTGACGTCATTAGCCTATGATGTCATACAATCTACACCTGTTTCTCCCTCTTCAGCTGCTACATCGCAGTGGTGGACAATTCACTGGTCCAGAGGGACCAGGTTGGGCTACTATCCCATTGAATGGAGAGGAAGGAAAATTGAGAGTAAATTGTAGATTATGAAGATTACCTACCCAGACTATCATCTGAGATATTCCTCCAGGTGCCCCCACTCCAACTGAGGTGAGGTAGCTAGCTACAAGAGAGAGGGCCTTTTCAGTCATGGCATCCGATTATGGTCTTTTTGGTGCTGGGTAAATACTTTTTTTGTGTGGGGGGGGTGTTCCCAGGCATTTTAAGGTGCTTCAAGATCACTGTACTTTTATTGCTGCTGGGTTGACTTTGGTTTTAGGTTCTGGAGGGCTTTTACACTCTGTTGTTGATTTTATCATTGTTTTATTATGTGATTTTTTTTTCATTGTTTTATTACTGGTATTTTATATATTATTGTATTATACACCACTCAGAGAAGGTGGGTTACTGGGCAGTTTAAAAGCATAATAAATACATAAATAAATTTTATGCAAACTGATTTCCCAATATCTGTCTTTATTTATTGCATTTGTATACCGCCCCATAGCCGAAGCTCTCTGGGTGGTTTACATAAGATTAAAACACTTAAAAGCAATATACAAAAATTAAAACTGCAAAAACATACAATATATACATACATTTAAAATCACTATAATAACTTAAAAAGCTATAAGTCTAAAGAACAAAACAGACCCAGGCTCATCAGATATTGCTAAATGCCTGAGAGTAGAGGAAAGTCTTGACCTGGCACCAAAAAGATAACAATGTTGGCGCCAGGCGGGCCTCGTCGGGGAGATTGTTCCACAATTGGGGGGCCACCACAGAGAAGGCCCTCTCCCTTGTTGCTGACTTCCAAGCTTCCCTCGGAGTAAGCACTTGGAGGAGGACCTTAAATGTTGAATGTAGTGTTTGGTTCATGTTGGGAAACACGTTCCATCAGGTATTGTGGTTCCAAACTATGTAAGGCTTTAAACCAGCACCTTGAATCAGGCTTAGAAACAAACAGGCAGCCAGTGCAAGCAGGCCAGAGTAGGACTTATATGCTCAAACCTTCTGGTCCCTGTTATCAATCTGGTTGTTGTAGCACATACTAGGTGGAAAGCTTCGTAAGTCCCAAAGCAATTCAGCAATGGAATAATCTTCTCAGTGAATCCATCCTTGATTGTTTTCAGGAGGAAAATCAACAGTCCTCTTCTGGATTTGCCTTAGGTCCTTATGGTGTGCATGTGATCTACTGGTTATCTGTTAGCTCCATGGTTCTCTGAAAGCCATGGCCATAGATAGAAAGCAGTTCACAACAGCAGTTCAAAACAAGGATGGGGTGAAATTCATCTAGTTCACATTTGAATAAGAGCCAACGTAATTTGCACTGCCCAAACTGATGCCCAAACCAGAACACAATTATTCTTCGGATTTAGCACTTCTCTGAATTAAGCTATCAAAATTGTGTATAAAACATGAACGTTAGGAGAAAATGTGCACAAAAATGCACATTATGGAAAACAGCACACATAAAAGCAGATATTTGGGGAAATTGCCTACAATTTTCATGCATACTTAAAGTTCACTAACCGATGCGGATATGCGATGTAACGAACCCCTGCTTGAAAAAATTGTCAATGTTATAGAAAACAAAAGAGATTCATCCGTTCCTAGGTCAAAATCCCATTGCCAGCTGTATAGAAGAAACAAAGGCAAATAGTAATTTCTAATGACAACACTAGAGGTCACTTTAGAACAGTACTGGCAATGTTCAGAATTCTGTTAAACTGGGTTCTAATTTCAGAGAACGATTTAGAGTCATAATGAGTTTTCATCAGGATGTGAAATTATATATATATATGTATATATATGTATATATATATATATATATATATAGGCACAGGAGTGCCTCCTTAGTTAAGCTCAGACCGGAAAAAAAGCAGCCCACCATGTTAAAGGTGTAATGGGGGGGGGGGGTCATTCTAACTAGGGGTGTGCACGGACCCCCCGGATCGGATCGGGACCCGGATCGGGACCTCCAATTTTGTCCCGGACCGGTTCGGACAAAATCGGAGGCCCCCCGGACCGGATCGAGTCCGATCCCGATCCAAAAATCGGAAATTTTTGGATCGGCCGCCATTTTTTTCCCCATAGACTTGCATTGCAATGCAAGTCTATGAGGAAAAAATGGCGGCGGGTGGGTAAGGGGGGGCCTAACTCCCTCCCCCCCCCCCGGGGCCGTCCGCTGTGGACGGCCCCGGCAGGTAAACCCCCTCCCCCGCGCTCCCTACCCCCCCTGGGGCCGCCTGCTTCCATCCGCTGGCGCCCGCGGGCGCCAGCGGATAGAAGCGGACGGCTCCGGGGGGGGGTAAGCCCCCTTCCCCGCCACCTACCTTCTCGGCACGTCCGGCGCCGGCGGCTACTACCAGCGGGCTCCGCGGCCTACTCTCGAGTAGCGCGCCGGGTGATGACATCACCCGGCGCGCCACCCTGGAGCAGGCCGCGGAGCCTGCTGGTAGTAGTAGGCGCCGGCGCCGGACGGGAGCCGCCGGGCCGGGCAGGTAATGGCCCCCCTCCCCCCTCCGCGCGCCCCCTCCTCCCCCCTCCCCCCTCCGCGCGCCCCCTCCTCCCCTCCACGCACCCCCTCCTTACCTTTCCGGCCCGGCGGCTCCCGTCCGGCGCCGGCGCCTACTACTTCCAGCAGGCTCCGCGGCCTGCTCTAGAGTAGTGCGCCGGGTGATGACATCACCCGGCGCGCCATCCTAGAGCAGGCCGCGGAGCCTGCTGGGAATAGTAGGCGCCGGCGCCGGACGGGAGCCGCCGGGCCGGAAAGGTAAGGGCCCCCCTCCCCCCTCCGCGCGCCCCCTCCTCCCCTCCACGCACCCCCTCCTTACCTTTCCGGCCCGGCGGCTCCCGTCCGGCGCCGGCGCCTACTACTTCCAGCAGGCTCCGCGGCCTGCTCTAGAGTAGCGCGCCGGGTGATGACATCACCCGGCGCGCCATCCTAGAGCAGGCCGCGGAGCCTGCTGGGAATAGTAGGCGCCGGCGCCGGACGGGAGCCGCCGGGCCGGAAAGGTAAGGGCCCCCCTCCCCCCTCCGCGCGCCCCCTCCTCCCCTCCACGCACCCCCTCCTTACCTTTCCGGCCCGGCGGCTCCCGTCCGGCGCCGGCGCCTACTACTTCCAGCAGGCTCCGCGGCCTGCTCTAGAGTAGCGCGCCGGGTGATGACATCACCCGGCGCGCCACCCTAGAGCAGGCCGCGGAGCCTGCTGGGAATAGTAGGCGCCGGCGCCGGACGGGAGCCGCCGGGCCGGAAAGGTAAGGGCCCCCCTCCCCCCTCCCCCCTCCGCGCGCCCCCTCCTCCCCTCCACGCACCCCCTCCTTACCTTCCCGGCCCGGTGGCTCCCGTCCGGCGCCGGCGCCTACTACTACCAGCAGGCTCCGCGGCCTGCTCTAGAGTAGCGCGCCGGGTGATGACATCACCCGGCGCGCCACCCTAGAGCAGGCCGCGGAGCCTGCTGGGAATAGTAGGCGCCGGCGCCGGACGGGAGCCGCCGGGCCGGAAAGGTAAGGGCCCCCCTCCCCCCTCCCCCCTCCGCGCGCCCCCTCCTCCCCTCCACGCACCCCCTCCTTACCTTCCCGGCCCGGTGGCTCCCGTCCGGCGCCGGCGCCTACTACTACCAGCAGGCTCCGCGGCCTGCTCTAGAGTAGCGCGCCGGGTGATGACATCACCCGGCGCGCCACCCTAGAGCAGGCCGCGGAGCCTGCTAGTAGTAGTAGGCGCCGGCGCCGGACGGGAGCCACCGGGCCGAGAAGGTAAGTGCCCCCCTCCTCCCCCCCCCCGCTGTCCACTTTCATCGGCGGGCGCCCGCTGGCGCCCGCCAATGGAAGCGGCGGTGGGCGCCAGTGGGCGCCCGCCGATCCGCCGATCCGCCGAACCGGTTCGGAGCTTTTTCGGACCGGTTCGGATTGGATCGGCCGATCCAGCTGCGGGATCGGAAATCGGATAATTTATCCGATTTCCCACTGGACCGGACTCGGATCGTGGATCGGGTCCGATCCAGTGCACATCCCTAATTCTAACATTCATAAAATCAAAAACGTTTCACCAATCTTCCTGAAATTTACATGTGCGAGAAAGAAATGTTGGTTCTACATAACCTGAAAATTTCAAGAAGATCGGTGAAAGATTGAGAGAAGGATGGCAGTTTAAATTATAGCTTTTTAAAGTTATATAAAGTTATATATAAAATTATATATATATATATATATATAAAGTTAAAAGTTATAGCTTTTTAAAGTTATTACAGTGATCTTAAATGTATGTGTATATTATGTGTATATTGTATGTTTTTGCTGTTTTAATTTTTGTATATTGTTTTTAATTGTTTTAATCTTATGCAAACCGCCCAGAGAGCTTCGGCTATGGGGCAGTATACAAATGTAATAATAAATAAATAAATAATAAAAGAAGAGAAACCTCTCTGAATCAGAATGATTCTGATAATTATGGCCAGCGATTATTTATGTCCTGGATTTTTGTAAAAAAATAAGCCCTTACTAAGTAAGCCAGTGGTGGTGTCTTCCTCCTTCCTTGTAGTATGAAGAACAGCTTTTCTTTTTTCAAAATTCCCTTAGGTTGATTTTTAATGAATATTTTTTTCTGTTCAAGTGAATGCAGAGGCCTTCTCTACAAGCACAGTGTGAGACATGCTCAGTAGCATCGCTCTCCCCCTTCCTCCTGCCTCAGCTAGATTAGAATGTTGAAAATAAAATGGCCCCTGCCTCCTCTAGCCTTAGTGGAATTCTCTTAGTTATTCCTTATGATTGTTGGCTTTTAGTTTAGCCACTAAGCTAGAGTGACCAGACGTCCGGATCCCCCCGGACATGTCAGGGAAAAGGGGCCAAATTTGAGTCCGGGGGGGGGGGAATTTTAAAATATCCCCCAAAGTCCGGAAAAATTGGGCCTCTCCCGTGCCATCTGGGCCTTGTTCTTGGCTAGCGCGGTTGCGCTGGCCAAGAACAAGGCCCAGATCGGCCGGGGAAGAGGCTGGAACGACGCACACCCGCACTTCCGGGTGCGCGTCGTTCCAGCCTCCCCCCCCCCCCATCCGGGCCTGCCAAGAACAAGGCCCAGATCGGCCGGGGAAGAGGCTGGAACGACGCACACCCGCACTTCCGGGTGCGCGTCGTTCCAGCCTCCCCCCCCCATCCAGGCCTTGTTCTTGGCTAGCGCGGTTGCGCTGGCCAAGAACAAGGCCCAGATCGGCCGGGGAAGAGGCTGGAACGACGCACACCCGCACTTCCGGGTGGGCGTCGTTCCAGCCTCCCCCCCCCCAATCCGGGCCTGCCAAGAACAAGGCCCAGATCGGCCGGGGAAGAGGCTGGAACGATGCACACCCACACTTCCGGGTGTGCGTCGTTCCAGCCGCCCCCCCCCCCCATCCGGGCCTGCCAAGAACAAGGCCCAGATCGGCCGGGGAAGAGGCTGGAACGACGCACACCCGCACTTCCGGGTGCGCGTCGTTCTAGCCCCTTCCCCGGGCCGATCAGGGGCTTTTTACAGCAGAAGCAGCAGCAGGGCCCGGGCTGCTGCGATGAGAGCGGCAACGGCAGAGGAGGAGGAGGAGGAGGAGGAGAAGAAGAAGAAGAAGAAGAAGAAGAAGAAGACAGACGGAGGAAGAGAAGAAGACAGACGGAGGAGGAGGAGAAGATGGACGGATGGAGGAGGAGGAGGAGGAGGAGGAGGAGGAGGAGACCCGAGGAAGAGAACCGGTGGCAGTGGCAGCAGCAGCGGAGAATTGGTGGTGGAGAAGCAGCAGAGGAGGACGCTGAAGCAGTGGGGCATGAAGAGAGAAGCGGCAGCGGAGGAGGTAAAGCAGTGGCGGTGCTTGTGGCTCACCTTGCACCTGCCTGGGCCAGTTAGGGCGCCTCCTCCCCATTTTTATGAGCACATGGCGATTTGGTTGCTCTTTGTTCAGCTCCCCTCCGTTTTCAGCCTCCGCATGCACTGCATGCGGCTCGCCCAAACTTGCTCCCGCCGGCGCCTGGGCCTCCAGCCAGCGGCGCCTGCCCCGTCCTCCTCCTCGTCTTCCACAGCCGCGCCTTGATTCAGCCGCTGCTCGGGCTTCTTCCCGGCGCTCGGCCCTCCAGCCAGCATGTGAGTTATTACGGCTGCAGCCGCTGCCTGGGTTCGCTTCCACCTGGGCTGACGTGGTCCCTCCCTGTTTGCTTAGCCAGGGCCTGGCCAGTGGGGCTGCTGAGGCGGCTGATGGTATTTTATTTTCCTGCTCCCTAGACCTAGAGAGAGGGGGGCTTTACACTGAGGGTGCCTCATCCCCTCCAACCACCAGGTAATACAGTTTGGCTTCAACTGACTTTTTTAACCTAGTGCGCTACCTCAACTTAATCTCCCCTCTTTTTCAAAATAGAAGGACTGGCACGTTCCTCCGCTCTGCGCCCACCTGGGAATTGCTGCTCCTGTGTGCGCCTGTGTGTGTGGTGTGTGTGTGTTAAAGTAGTGCAGGCCAAATGAACTGTCTCTAGCTGCAATCTAAGTCTAGTGGGGTGTTGGGGGGTAGATTGGATTTTATCTCTGGCTGCAATGATGAAATAAGTTGTTACTGATTTTCTATCCATTCTTTGGGTACAGATTTTGATGAATTAGAGCCTATCTACACACGCAGGATAAAACACTTTGGAAACGTTTTGAAAACTGTCTGTGGAGCGTGTCCTGGGCCCCAACAGTTCTCAAAACTGTTATAAACCATTTTAAACCATTTAAAACTGTTTTATAGCAGTAGTGTAGATAGACTCTTAATTGGGTGAATGTGTGTAGAGAGTGGGTTGCCTTGGGTGAGTTTAAAAACTATTATTAGTTTTGCCATGGGTGAGTATGTTGGTGTGTGGTGGATTTGTATTCGATTTTTAGCCGTTATGATTATGATTATTTTGCCTTGGATGAGTGTGGGGTGGATTTTTATTCTCCCCCCCCCCCCGGTTAAGTGTGTGTGGGGAGTTTTTTTTAAAATTGTCTTGGGGAAGGGTGGGGTTTCCCCCCACTTTGGGTGGGTATGCAGGGGTATGTAGATTTTATTTTTTATTGCCTTTGGTGACCGTGTGTGAGGTGTGTGTGGATGATGATGATTTTTTTAAAAAAAATGTGGCTCCAAAACTGCTTTTGTGCTGATGCAGGTGATGATGATGATTATACTACATGCGAAGGGATATATGTACTCACAACTTTCAGCTCGGTTCCAGACATTTCTTTTCTGTATGGCTTTGAGATTGTGATTATGATTATTTTACAGTGTGGCTTTGTGGATTCCTCCCTCCCCCCAACCTGGTGAAATTCCCTCTTCATCACAACAATTAAAGTTGCAGGAGCCCTGTCCTCTTTTGTATCTGGTCATTCTGGGAATTGTTCTGTCCCAGCAAGATAATATGTGAGTGCATAGTGTGTCTTGTCTGAATGTGTCTGGATCTCCTAGGCTCTGAAAGCATCTTTCTGGAGAGCACCTGCTGGTTGCATGATCCATGAGGCCAGGTTCTGTGAGTGCACAGTTGTCCTTGACAGAAGGGGCTTGCACTTGCTAGAGAAAGATGCACAGATGTTAAGTGGCTGCAATCCTATATTCATTTATCTGGGAGTAAGCTTCATTGAAATCAATGGGACCTGTTTCTGAGGTTTTTTTGGCCAGTTTTCTTTGGGTCCCTGATTGGAATCTCTGTTCTCTGCACACTGAGGCAGTGTAAATTCAGGAGATATTTGGATAAAAGGAGGGAAGCCGTTAGTCCATTTTGTTCCATGGCTTTTGTTTGCAGGGGGATAGTATTTTATATTCTTTCTGAATGCTAGTTTGTTGTACTCGGTTTTTCTGCACTTATTCAGTGGTAGCAGTATGCTGAATCTGTACGTATGGATTTGAGAAAGGTGATGGGGAAAGAGTGTTAAATGTTAGGGAAGTTGAGACTATGGTCATCCAGTGAAGGATTTGCAGTCAAAAAAGATACCTGAGGGAAGGGGAGACTGTATCACACAGAGTATGGCAAACGCTTCAAAGTACAGCAAAAGCTACAAATGTCTTTGAATGTCTCACTTGTTCTTTATTTCAGTGATTTTAACATTAAGATGTTATGTAGTACAAGTTTGTTTAATTATGTGCTGTGAAATCAGACGTGTGACCAAGGCCATGTTTGGGTGGGCACGCCCCCTTGGAGGGGCGGCCATGTTGTCCTCCTTTTTGGTTTCCAAAATATGGTCACCCTAACTAAGCAGCCTGGTTTCAGACCCTACCACAAAGAAGCTATGGAATTGAACGGAACTGAAACTTTAGTTCATTCATTAAACAAAAAACCTATGGTTTACAAAAATAACGTTAAGGCTCTACAGTTGATGGTGACTAAAGTCAATGCTGTAAATGTAAAGGTAGTGAATTGTGAGTTGCAATCAGAGCGCAACTTTGCATTCCTCACCCTGTGTTTCTGCCTACCTGAAACCTCACTGTAGCCTGGGAATGCCCAAACTTCATGCCATTTGGATGACTCAGATGTGCTTCACCCTTCTCCATCTCAGTAGACTCAGGATAGTAAAACATTCTCTCTCTCTCTCTCTCTCTCTCTCTCACACACACACACACACACACCTTGACTAGGCACAGCCTCTCAGCCACCTGTGATTTGCAGCATCTCCCCTGCTCTCTCTTCCTTTCTAGGATAGCCTTCAGTAACTTGACTTAAGGGATGGATGGATGTTATTAAATCCATTCCATCTCTGTTTCGCACATTAATGTGAATACATGCTTGCGCAAATATGCTACTGCACATTAGTTTATGCAATTAAGTGTGAACACTCACACCCAAAGTGAAAAAACAGTCTGCAAGTCCGCAGAATCTGCATGGCTCAAAAATAATGTCCACTGTGGAATCCACAGGTCAGATTCATCTGAACTCCTGAAGCCTCGGTTGTCTTTTCCATTCCTGGAAACCATGAGCATCATCAGACAGGTGGAGTTTCACGTTTCCCTACCGTCGCTATGGCCTCCTGCTGCTTTCCCTCAATAGCAACAGTCTCTTTACATGGGGAGACAAAGAGGAAGCAGCAACGACCACGTGGCCCATTCAGGGGCCATTCATATCGTGCCATTTGTCAGCACATTCCATTAAAAAAATGGCAGCACATTCCATTAAAAAAAAAAGACGGACTAAAAGGGGTCTATTTTGCAATGGAAAAACAAGCGGGAGGTGCGTGGGAGGTGGATAATAATAATAATAATAATAATAACGATTTATTTCTTACCCGCCTCTCCGTCTAGATCGAGGCGGGGAACAACAACATGATAAAATACATAAAACTAATTAAAACATGACAAATATTATTAAAACTGCATTAAAACATCCTAAAACATCCTAAAACATCCTAAAACATAATCATATAAAGGATACACAAACATCCATAAGTGGGCAGCATTGAGTGTGCCATAAAACACTCATCTGATGATGCTCCTTATGGGGACGTTCTGCTATCTAAACCAAAGTTCTGAAGTTATCCTCACTATGCTTTGTAACATATGCCTCGTTGTGGTGGTGTATTCGCTTATGTTGTTAAGTATAGCCTAGGTAAGATAGGGTTCATGGAGTGGCTGAATTCGGACAACACGATAGTCAATGGTGGGGTAATAATCAACTTTACAGTTGTTCAACTAGGGAGTACTCCCCACACAACATGGTAATAAATAATCAACTGTGGTGTGGATTAGGATCAGTGCTGAGTTGACTATGGCAGCATTCGGACGACACGATAGTCAATACAACTGACGATTGTTTCCTCCTCCCCAGTTGCTTATTGTGTCGTCCAAATTCAGCCAGTGAGTGAAAGGTGGGAGGGGCTTGTGTGTGAGAGGTAGATCTGACAGTTAGTTGTGGGGATAGGGCTTAGGGATTGAGGAAGCAACATCTAGTTAGTGGGGCTTGCACGTAGGATTTTAGAAAGAATAGAGTAGGTAGTGAACTTAGGACTAAGCATTGATTTTATATATATATATATATATATATATATACACACACACACACACACGCATACACATACACACACCTTTGTAATTTAAATAAATCTTTAGTTTTTATTGGGTTTTTGTAAATACAAACTCTCACATGTTAATTGACATTACGTTATCAATATTAAATCTATGTCCTTGTAAATTATCCTATGGTGGGTTGAGGGAACCAATCAGGCATATTGAATGTCCCTGGAACACAGAGAGAGGGAAATGGCTGAAGCTTGTGTGTCAGTGGGGACAACTGATCCAAGTGAAAACAGGCGCTCTTGAAGGGCTTGCTTCTCAGTTTCCGAGGTAGAAACTGGAGAAGGCTGGAACCTGGGCAGGAATGTCACATGCTGCTATCCATTGGCAAACATCCTAGTTCCTGGTTCAGCTGTTCTGGACTTACAACAGCCTTTCCTCCAGCAGGAATAGAGCCAGGCACTGTGGAGGGTAAAGGTTACCTTAGCATCCATGCATTCCTCCATCACCTGTTGTTCCTGAGGAGTGTACTCTGTCCCTCATCATGTACTAAAGACACACGTCCCATGTAACACAAGGTTATACCAGTTCCCTATAGCAGCCACTTTGCACTCTGCCCTTTAGATCCACTGGGAGCAGGATTGTAGTCAAATACATTATTATACACAATCCCAAACAGGTAGACCTGTGGGTGGGTTCAATGAGTCCCACTAGGGCAATGGGGCCCCAGCGGCTGTCTGTGATTGATGATACTAGGCCTTGATGATACTAGGCCTGATATCCATATAAAATACATGGATTGAATATAACACTATACTGGGCAAGATCCAAGGAATCCTATACACATGCCTGAAGAACTCGGCACATATGGGGTTCTGCTCATGTTAGCTCCCCACTGCAGTCCTATGTACTGCAATAGATGCTACTCCAGAAGATCCCCAAATTCAGCAATGTGAATTTGAAGGCGTTGAGGGGCTGCTCTGGTCCTGATGCCTGTGCAGAGGGCTGTGCAGAGTTCTTTGGATCCTGGCCATTGCTTTGAATGGGGACGTGTGGCATTATTTTTTACAAGGACTACAGTGCCACTGGAACATGCATCCACTAGCCATCCAAATCAAGGATGGGCAGACTTCAGGCTTGCAGGATCTACTTCTTTTTTTTTTTTTTAGTGAGAACCCAAGATCCACCAGCTGGAGCCTGGTCTAAAAGGCATACACTTCAAATCAAAGTCTTCTGAGGCCAGGAATGTTGTGTTGAGAACTAGAATGTAGTTCACAGCCCCTCCACACGAAACCCTACTCCCAGTTCCCCTAAGCTTTCTTCATTTCAGCAGCAGTACAATTTGGAGATGGGGGTATCATGTCGTTGTGTTGCTATTGTTAAACAATTGAGAGTCAGAAAGCCTTGCCAATCTACTGCAGATCACCCAGAAATCTACTGGGTCTTCCTGCGACCCACCCCTGATCTAAATTAGGTTTGGACGTATCTCTCAGTCTTGCTTTCTCCTACATTCTATTTAAAGAAAAAAAATCTCATTCTGACCCATTTATGAAGAAATTTGCAAATTTTGGTAAGTTCTTATAAAAAAATAAACTCTACAAAACTCTCAACGATCCTAATCTAAATAAACTCCAAGTTTCAATAGGACTTTGTTCCAACTAAAGTGTGCGCAGGCCCAAGGTTAAGACCACTCTTTATCCCAAAGGAACTCATCCACTATGATCACAATAACTTACATTTATGGAAAGTATCCTGGGGTAAACTTTGAAAAATGCTTCCACTGACAGGAAATTGGATGGAAGTCAATATATATTTCTTAGTAGCGCTTTAACACATAAAACATTAGAGGAATAAAAATATTCTGTGGAAGACTCTCGATAAGTGTCAGAAAAAGAGAACACAGCACTTCAACACAGCTAGATCTTTCTAGTGAGGTGTTTGAAGACTGCACAGACTATCAATGGCTGAAGCTTCCCCAGCATTGCTGCTGCTGCGCACTGAGGTCTTCCAACACTTTTGCTTGTGGCTTCAGTTGTTCAATACAAACTGGTATATCCAATAAAGATCACCACAAGATCACTTGGAAAAACACACTTAAGATTATTTGAGAATCGTACTAGAATGTTAACATGATAAACAAATACGAACAGCATCTTGAATGGGCACAATCTATCAGGAAAGTCTTCTATGTGCAAGTGTTAGTGAAATAAACTTTGCTGGAAATACACATCTAAATATTACACATGCATACATCCCGTAACAAAAGCATACATTTCAATATTGCTTGTGTGAAAAAGAGCTGTGACCTTTATGAGAGCTTGTTCACCTGTCAACTCTGCAAAAAAGTGCAATGACCTTTGTCACAGGTATAATGCATTACAGTAATCCAACTGGAAAGTTCCCAGAGTGTGAATCAGCACAGCCAGGCTATCACTGTCCAGGAAATGCCACAGCTGGTGAACGAACCTAAGCTGGGTTAAAGATACTCTGGGCCAGCAAGGTCATCTGAGCCTCTAGTGTGGGATCCAAGAGTATCCCAGAGCTGTACACCTGCTTTTTCATGGGGACCCTATTCAGCACAGAATGTATACCAATGGACCCATTCCTAAATTCTAAGCATTTTTCCTAATCCTTTCAAAAATACATACATTCCCTGTTTCAAAAGCACATAGACACACATGACAATAAACAACAGGATACAATTAAAAAGTTTGAGTTTTTGACAGCCAATGTGATGAAGTGGGAGACTGGGAGTCAGGAGATTTGGGTTCTAGTCCCCACTTAGCCATGGGTACCTACTGAGAGTCACAGACTCTCAGCCCAACCTACCTCACAGGTTTGTTATTGTGAGGATAAAATGGAGAAGAGGAGGATTATGTCCATTGCCTTGGGTTCCTTGGAGGAAAAAAGGCAGAATATAAATACAACAAAATAAATAAAATAAATATATTAAAACTTTTTTTGATTTCCTATGATTGTAAGATGCCTTGAGTGCCATTTTCCTAGTAGAAAGGCTGGATACAAATCAAATCTATAAAATAACTGAAACTTGAATTGGGGGTGGGGGGGTTATTGGATCTCAAATGTGCTTCACAGAATTTCATTGCAAACTTGCTCGGATTCATGTAGAGCCCTCGATTTCTCAACACTTGATTAATCAATACGTGATTATTCACAGCTGAATGTATGAGCACATATCACTGAAAATCTATTGCAGAAGGTGTGAATTGAAATGGACATTATAACTCTGGTAATCTTTGATGACTCATTCCACAGTCCTCAAATGCAGCACGCATATCTGAAGTAGCAGTAATGAATTAATGAAGAGTAGTTCAGTTTCCTTAAAATAAACTCTGAGTCAACCTCACCACCACCCAAATGAGGCATTTAGCACTAATTTTAAACAAGATAATGAAAATTTGTATATTTTGCTGAGAGGACAATTTGGCATTTAAAGATGCCTTGGCAAAGAAACTTTAAATAAAAACAGAAATGGCAGTGTCCTCTCTCATCTAGGTCTTAAGACCTGTTCAGTCACTGAACATTGTTTTATATACATATAAAGTTGGCTTTTCAACATTTAGATGGTTTTGATTGTGCTTCCGGTGTTTCATTTGGCATAAAGCTCTTGACAGTGGACTGTAAGGGAGACAAATAAAGTTATGTGGGAAGAAAATGTTCATTCAACGATTCCATGGCTGAATATTGCGAAAAGCTGGGAACGGAATGCCACAAGCCAGCCAATAAGCAATTCTTATTCTTCTCCGTTTCCAGCATTCATTTCAGATTATGTTTTCCCCTCAATCCTTTTAACTTCCAATTAAAAAGTGAGATCACTTCACTTTTACATACATTTTGCTGACAAACATTTACCAGATTCTCTTGAGCGCCTGTAACCTATGCCTTTCCAGTGAACTAAATGAGCTTTATTAATAATAATAAAAGGGTCGACTTCTGATTGTTGCCCCAATACAAGAGAGTGAATAGGCCACAACTTTTATCAATTTTCATGTCTGATTGCAATGGAGAAAGCACTTCCATGCCCCCTAGACAGCGTCTGGTGGGACATAGGATTGTTTGGTTTCTGGGATACGAGATCAGAAAGAGGGTTCCAACCTCGGGGCTCAGAAACTACACTCCCCCCCTCCCCCCTCATAGACAGTGCAGTTCTGGCTACATCTTTGTGCTCAGAAATGGAATGCACAGATGGGAAAGGGGAGGCAGTCCTGGAGGCAGGGAGAAGAGGAGACTGGGGAAGCAGCTTCCTATGCTTGCCCCAGCCTCTTTAGATCCCGCTTGGAGGCACTGCAGCTAGACAGGCAAAATCGCCCATCTAGCAAAAATGCAGGGTAGCCAGAACACAGAGATGAGAATTGCCTTCACGCTCCAGCTGACCTGCATTGGAAACATGGCAGCCTCCAACCTGGAAGCTGTTGTCTCCATAGGATTGCACTGTGAATTTACATGTTGGGGGTAGAATCCGGAATTACAGTATGCTGCATCAACTGCATGGGTGGAAATGGACTTGCCTGCCATCTCCTTCCCATGGCAGCCCTTCCAGCCCTCTGAAAATGCTACACAGAGTCAGAAGGCCCTGCTAAATAGGGTGAGCTGTGGCGTCTGCGGGGAGGATCTCCAAAAATCAATTGGAGAGACTTTATGCAAGCAGAGCCCTTCCTTTCACGGAACATCTATCCGCTTACGGAAGGCAGATTCTGGATCCAACCTCTGGTCTGCTACCAAGATGTGGGCTGGGAGACGGCATTTCCTGGTGCTCAAGCACAGGGAGTGGCCAAAATGTAGATCTCAATGAGCTTGTAGATCTCTGGATGATTTGCAGTAGACCAGTATTGGTTAACAATAACAGCAACAAAATGACCTCTCCATCCCCATTATACTCCTAAAATAGGCTGACCAGATAAAATCCAGGTCAGGGCTCATGTAACTTTAACAGTTGTAGAGAAAAGGGAATTTCAGCCAGTTTCATTTGTATGCAATTAGTTTCTGATGATATTCCCTCTTCATCACAACAGTTAAAGTTGCAGGGCCCTGCCTTCTTTTGTATATGGTCACTCTAGTATAGTGCCTGCAACTTTAACTGTTGTGATGAAGAGGGAATTTCACCAGGAACTAACTGCATACAAATGACACTGGCTGAAATTCCCTTTTCTCTATGACTGTTAAAGTTACATGAGCCCTGATCTGGATTTTATCTGGTCAGCCTAACACTGTAATCCTATACATGTTTACTCAGAAGTAGACCCCACTGAGTACAACAAAAAACCCAGGGACACGTGTATAGAATTGCAGCCTGTTCAGCTCCACAATCCAGATCTCTAGAACAGCACCTCTAAACTTTTCAGCCATGGTGCAAAGTCCTCTTCCATTTCCTCCCAAACTGCTATTTATTTCAGTCCTGTTTTGAAGACGGATGAAGTGAGGCAACTCTCCATCTCTCACCCTTGTCTTGTGTCGCCGTTGTTCTTGTTGATTGTCGACTGAAGGACAGGTATCCTCCAGGGGTGCTTGAGAGGCTCTGCCACAGTAACATATGTTCAATGGGGAACAAAAATGTGTTATGTGTTACAAGATGGGAGAATAGTTGACAGTAAAACAAAGAACGATGAGTTATGCCAGAAGGAACAGGAAATAATGAGAACAAACATTCAAGCATCAAACGGTAGGGAATACCTGGAGGAAAACAGATACTTACAAGGAGAATTTTATGAAGAAATCTTAAAGTGATTGAAAGTCTTTATCATTAGCTTTATACAAATGGATCTTGCAACAAAATATTGGAGTGGAGAGTGCTCTGGTTCAGGGATCCAGCCTGCTGTGCCCTTTGCCTGGATACTCCGTTCCATTCCCCTTCCACCCTCCCAGTTTTCTATTCCCCCTCCCCCAAACAGTCAGCCAGTGTTCTGTGTTCACTAAGCATGGTCAGCTCTCATTGGGCCATATTTTGTGTGTGTGTGGGGAGAGGTTGTGAAGAGATCCTCACTTAGGTTTTCTTCTAAAGATTTTTTGAAAATCTGAAAACCTTAGGGAAGGGGTGCAGAATAATAAACGGTTGCAATGCCTCTCTTAAGCTTAGTTATTGGCAGTACGAGATTTAAACTACAATATGCTGGTACATTGGGGTATTTTAGCCCTGCCCTGCCTGCCACTGAAATGTGGCCCCATAAAGCTTCTCCAAAATGGAATTCAGCCCTCAGGCTGAAAGAGGTTTTGCATTAGGGGTGTGCACGGACCCCCCGGATCGGATCGGGACCCGGATCGGGACCTCCAATTTTGTCCCGGACCGGTTCGGACAAAATCGGAGGCCCCCCGGACCGGATCGAGTCCGATCCCGACCCAAAAATCGTACATTTTTGGATCGGCCGCCATTTTTTTCCCCATAGACTTGCATTGCAATGCAAGTCTATGAGGAAAAAATGGCGGCGGGTGGGTAAGGGGGGGCCTAACTCCCTCCCCCCCCCGGGGCCGTCCGCTGTGGACGGCCCCGGCAGGTAAACCCCCTCCCCCGCGCTCCCTACCCCCCCTGGGGCCGCCCGCTTCCATCCGCTGGCGCCCGCGGGCGCCAGCGGATAGAAGCGGATGGCTCCGGGGGGGGGGTAAGCCCCCTTCCCCGCCACTGCTTACCTTCTCGGCCCGTCCGGCGCCGGCGGCTACTACCAGCGGGCTCCGCGGCCTACTCTCGAGTAGCGCGCTGGGTGATAACATCACCCGGCGCGCCACCCTGGAGCAGGCCGCGGAGCCTGCTGGTAGTAGTAGGCGCCGGCGCCGGACGGGAGCCGCCGGGCCGGGCAGGTAAGGGCCCCCCTCCCCCCTCCCCCCTCCGCGCGCCCCCTCCTCCCCTCCACGCACCCCCTCCTTACCTTCCCGGCCCGGCGGCTCCCGTCCGGCGCCGGCGCCTACTACTTCCAGCAGGCTCCGCGGCCTGCTCTAGAGTAGCGCGCCGGGTGATTACATCACCCGGCGCGCTACCCTAGAGCAGGCCGCGGAGCCTGCTGGGAGTAGTAGGCGCCGGCGCCGGACGGGAGCCGCCGGGCCGGGCAGGTAAGGGCCCCCCTCCCCCCTCCCCCCTCCGCGCGCCCCCTCCTCCCCTCCACGCACCCCCTCCTTACCTTCCCGGCCCGGCGGCTCCCGTCCGGCGCCGGCGCCTACTACTTCCAGCAGGCTCCGCGGCCTGCTCTAGAGTAGCGTGCCGGGTGATGACATCACCCGGCGCGCCATCCTAGAGCAGGCCGCGGAGCCTGCTGGGAGTAGTAGGCGCCGGCGCCGGACGGGAGCCGCCGGGCCGGGCAGGTAAGGGCCCCCCTCCCCCCTCCCCCCTCCGCGCGCCCCCTCCTCCCCTCCACGCACCCCCTCCTTACCTTCCCGGCCCGGCGGCTCCCGTCCGGCGCCGGCGCCTACTACTTCCAGCAGGCTCCGCGGCCTGCTCTAGAGTAGCGCGCCGGGTAATGACATCACCCGGCGCGCCACCCTAGAGCAGGCCGCGGAGCCTGCTGGGAGTAGTAGGCGCCGGCGCCGGACGGGAGCCGCCGGGCCGGGCAGGTAAGGGCCCCCCTCCCCCCTCCGCGCGCCCCCTCCTCCCCTCCACGCACCCCCTCCTTACCTTCCCGGCCCGGTGGCTCCCGGCCGGCGCTGGCGCCTACTACTACCAGCAGGCTCCGCGGCCTGCTCTAGAGTAGCGCGCCAGGTGATGACATCACCCGGCGCGCCACCCTAGAGCAGGCCGCGGAGCCTGCTAGTAGTAGTAGGCGCCGGCGCCGGACGGGAGCCACCGGGCCGAGAAGGTAAGTGCCCCCCTCCTCCCCCCCCCCGCTGTCCACTTTCATCGGCGGGCGCCCGCTGGCGCCCGCCAATGGAAGCGGCGGTGGGCGCCAGTGGGCGCCCGCCGATCCGCCGATCCGCCGAACCGGTTCGGAGCTTTTTCGGACCGGTTCGGATTGGATCGGCCGATCCAGCTGCGGGATCGGAAATCGGATAATTTATCCGATTTCCCACTGGACCGGACTCGGATCGTGGATCGGGTCCGATCCAGTGCACATCCCTATTTTGCATCTCTTACTTAGGGCTACACTAAGGGATTGTCTTCATGGCGCCAAGTTGGTGCCGCCTCCCTCCTGAACCCTGCGCTTTCTCTCTCCCGGGGCGGCATCAGATAATCCCAACTCTGAGGAAGGCAGGCAGGCAGGCAGGGTTTCTGGGCAGCCATCCAGGTCCCAGAGCCTTTCCTGCCCTCTGCCTGAGGGAAGGCGACCAATCGCCAGTGACAAAGAGCTGGTGACAAAGAAGGGAGCAGATAGATGCCCATTGGGATGTCTTGCCTAAGGGTCCTCAAACACCTCAAGTCGGCACTGGAAGCAGGGAGCCCACCTGACTCAGGGCACTAACATCTTTGTACCATCATTGCACTGCCTTATCTACCTGGAGGAATTCAAAGAGACTCTCTGTTGCCAGATATCAATGACGTTTCTTGTTCCTGCAGGTCAGTTGATCTCTCTCTCTCTCTCTCTCTCTCTCTGGCACTTGATTTTACTGTGGCAATGCTCTTAGGGTTTTTAAGCTAGTAGTTTTTTCCCCCTGTCACTTCCATGACTTTGTGTGTGTGTGTGTGTGTGTATATATATATATATATATATATATATATAAAAAATTTCATTTCTCATTTTCTTATTGCTTTGGCTTCCTTTTGAAGATAACGCAAGTTATACGTTTCTTTAAATGAATATGTGCCGTCGAGACTGAAGAGTAATGCATATCACCTGTTAAAACATAGTTAACATTTGTATCGCTAGGCTGTGATAGAGATATTGAAGATATTGAAGTCAAATTTTGATGTCAAAGATACAACAGTGATATCAGAGCAAGTATGGTTAGCAAATGTTTTGTGAATGTTCTGCAAATGTCCAACGCCAAAATTCAAAGGAGGAACATTTAAAAAAAAAAAAGAAGCTGAAGGATGAATTGAACTCATCTCTACTAGAAAACAAGTCTCTTCAAGAAATATAATGGAATAGTTGGCTTTTTTGTTCCCCACTGCATTGTTAACAGGTTAGTGCAGCGCCTGAAAACCTTCTAACCTACTTGATTATGAACCACCAGACACACAACATCTGGGTAGATATTTATCTTGTTAAATTAAACATGCACCTGGCCTCTTAATTATCAACTGTAATTGACAACTTCATCATCTCAGAGCACTATTCTGTCCATGCCGCACTGGTAGATGTAATTAGGTAATAATTAATGGCTCTTTAAGTGCATTATTTCCTGGGAGCTGGATTTTCTGTAGTCATGTGAGAAAATAAGGCCAGTTTATCAGACATCAAGGCTTGTCCTGAACAATTAAGATGAAAGACTAATGTGTTCAATTTAAGGTCCTCAGACCGCAGTCCTTTGCATACTTTGCTGGGAGCAAGTCCCATTGATCTCTACGGGACTTAGTTCTGCGTATACATGCATAGGAGTGCACTGTAAATTAGCTTCCATTCAGGAGAGTAAACCACTTGGTATTCCCCAATTGCTATATTTTGCTTTAGATGCAGGTTTAGGAGATTGGCAGATATGGATGTGGGTTGTTTCTCTCTTTAGATCAACGTCGTACATCCCTGGGTGATAAAGATATTCTAATCTGGCAAGCTGAGTACAAGACTTCACAGTAACTTGGGGTGCAATGCTGTACTTGTTTAGATGTAAAACAAGACCTCCAACTCCCAGCTTACAACTTCCTGAGAGTTGTAGGATTTTTTTTCCTGTCTAAACATGCATAGGATTCCGCCTTAAAACACAATCAACTGGCATTCAACTGGGGAATACCAATTTCAAATTATACCAGTTCAAGATATTAGTGAGGCAGAAGAATTGGCAGACTGGTCTCACTGTATTATTGGATGCTGACTTTATTCTGATATTAAAGAACACTATTTAGAGACGTTTTAAAAAAGTAAAAAGATTGTAAAGTGAAAGAAAAACAAGGAAATGATCGATATGTGACTTGAAGGGTAGCCATTTTTGCTGTAAAGACTGTAGAGGATTCTAGTCTCAGGAATATATACTTGGAGTTATGGTGACCATATGAAAAAGAGGATAGGGCTCCTGTATCTTTAACAGTTGCATAGAAAAGGGGATTTCAGCAGGTGTTATTTGTATATGCAGAACCTGGTGAAGTTCCCTCTTCTTCACAACAGTTAAAGCTGCAAGTGCCCTGCCCTCTTTTGTATCTGGTCAAGAGGGCAGGGCTCCTGCAGCTTTAACTGTTGTGATGAAGAGGGAATTTCAACAGGTGCTGCATGCATACAAATGGCACCTGCTGAAATTCACTTTTCTATACAACTGTTAAAGATATAGGAGCCCTGTCCTCCTTTTCATACGGTCACCCTACTCGGAGTCAGATTCAGTTAACTGTTGTGGAGATTCCAAGATTTGAGGGTATATGTTCATTTTGATCTGTATTCATATTTCAGCTTTGTTTCAGGCAATGATTTTTAGGATTTCTATGTGGCATTTCAATGTATTTAACTATTTCTTGTCTTTTGATACAGTCTCTGGGCTTCTTCAATAAATTCTATTCTTTTCTATTCTCTTCTCTTCTATTATATGAGTTATTGAGTAAGAAAATATCAAGTGATGTTAGTGCATGTCAATCAGCCATAAGCTCCTCAGCTGCTATTTCTTACCTAGCTTTCTTTTTTCAACTACTCATGAACCATCATCCAACTTGTTCTAGGTTCTTTCCCTTTGTGGTGCAAGGTCTCACATCCTTGGGTGAAAAACAAGTACTCTAATATGGCAAGTTGTGTAATGGGAATCGCACATTACTTTAAAAGGCTATACAACATTTCCCTTGTATCCTCCATAGAATAAACTCACCTGGCCACCTGAAATGAGAGCTTGAACCTTATCAAATGAGTTCTCTCACAGGGATGTGGGGGGGGGGGGAGAAACACTCTTCAATTTATAGCAGGATTTCAATGGTTAAAAAATTGAAGGCAAAATCAAGAACAGATGTGAGCTTCTAAACCATCTTATGTACCTCAGAGAATAATACATGACTTTTGAATAACAAGTACTGCGTAGGAGAGTCTAGAGAGGGCAGCAAGCCTGCTAGACAGAAAGAGGACGAGAGATGCATATACTGAGGAGTTCAGAAATTTCAAGCATAACAATAATCAGCATTATGATTAGCAATTTCACTGCAATCCATTGCTTAGTTCCTGATTTGGTGTATATTTCACAAAACATTTTCAAAACAATAGATAACGCCCTAACTTGTTGTGTTCCAAACGGTCCAGGGAACAGTGAAAATGAGCTCAAGGCTATCAGCCTTCCCCAACCTGGTGCTCTCCAGATGTTTCAAACTTCAACTCCCATCAGCCCTAGCTTACATGCCCAATGGTCAGGAGTGCTGGGAGTTGTAGTTCAAAACATCTGGGGGACACCAGGTTGTGGGAGGCTACTCGTGAGCCTTAGGAAAGTACTGTTAAGCAGGTATAGAACTGTAAGAGAAAATCGGCTTATTCTGGCATTTTATCCGAACAGGGTAGCACAGCATGTGTCAGAAGCAAGGGCCAGTATACATTGGCCCCACCCGCAACGTCGTCAGGCATGGCAGCTCTGTCCTTTCAGTCCCCATGTTGAGCAGGGAGTTGGAAGAGGTCGTTGACTCACATTTGCTTGAATACAAGCTGCTGGTGATTTTGTTTGTTATTCTCTTTTTTTGCTTGTGGTGGTTTTTCTAGACGGATACGAAGGGCTTTGCCAAGTCAAGTTGTCTTTAACTGATTCAGAAATTTCCTGTCTATTAAACATGTTTTAAGTATGACTGCTTTCTGGATGTTGGTGTGGATGTATTTTGGTAGGCCCAGTTTCTGAAAGTTTTCTGTATAGGTTTTTGATGTGATGCCAGTGACTGATGTGTCTAATGGAATTATTATGACCTTTCCTGTTACCATACTTCTTTAACTTCCATAGCCAGTGGAAGTTTTTTCTCTCTCTTTTCGTCTTCCTTTCAGACATTTTTGTCATTAAGTATTGGTATGTTGAAGCCTGGAGAACAGCAAAAGTAATTCTCTCTTATGGGAGACATAAGGGTGGCTGCACAGACCCGACACCCCCCCCCAATCCGATCTGGATCCTGATCTGGGAGGTTCGGATCAGGCCCGATCCGATCCGCCTCGGATCTGGATCCGGAGCAGGGAGAGCGGGAGGGAGGGCTCTGCATGGACCCAGAACGTATCTGGATCACGGATCAGATCCGGCCCGATACAGGCCTGATCTGGTTCAGATCAGGCCCAGATCAGGACAGATCGGGCCGATCTGCTCCAGATTCAGGATCCAGATCCGGATCTGTGCACAGCCCTAGAGCTAAAGTACTCCCCCAACTTCTATATGGCGTGGAGTTATGGGGCCAGGGCTTTGCCTCAACTGCTGAGATCATACAGAATACGTTCGTGAAAGAACTGTTGGCACTCCCCACTGGGGTACTCTCCCCTTTATTATGATTGGAAGTTGACTTGCCTTCCATTAAGGCAAGAATTCACAAGGCAATCATACTTTATAGGAAAAGATTGATGCATTTTGTGGGAAGCAATCTGGTGAAGTAATGTTTCACAGAACAGCTTGCAAAAGGTGGATGGGCTTGCATTTGGTTGGCACTGTCACATTCTTGTTTCGAGGATGCTCAAGTTCTTCTGCATATTTTTTTTATCATGAATTGAATTTTTGAGGCAGATTTTTATGAAAATGCACTTGCTAGCCAGCAGCAGGCCTTCTCCCCATGGTTTAGCCATATTAAGAGAGAACTGTACTTTAACACAGTATTTACAAGACCTAACTTTCCCTGCTCTAAGAAAGGCCTTTACTGCCCTCCGTTTTCAAACAATGCCTTCAGCCTACCTGGAGGAGAAGCATAAAGGGGTTCCCTACATCTAGCGGACTTGTATTTGTGGTGTGAGGGAGGTGGAAGATGTCATACATTACTTGTTATGCTGCTCCTTGTATAAAGATATTAGGAATCGTTTCCTGGGAGATCTTCTGAGAACAAGAGCTGCTGATATTATCTGTGATTTGTTAGCAGATCATAGCAAAGCAATTACAATCAAGGTTGCGACATTTGCTGCAGCAGCTCAAAAAATCCGCCAAAATATCCTAAAGAAATCAGGTGTAGATTGCAGAGGCGACCACCTGCTATAATTTAGGGTTTGCATCGTTTCTTCAACAATATAAATCTCAGCCTTTTCTCTGAGTTTGGTTCCTTTATATACATTTTCTCCCTATGAGTTTGTAAGAATTTTGGTTGTCACAGAGATCTCTTGTTTTATTGTTGTGGTTGTAATGGACTTTGTGCCATAGACAAATAAAATGTATCACATGTTGATGAGGTAAGTGTGTTTTTCTTTTTTGTCTATAATTTTTATGTCTGGTCGTTTGCAAGCTGTCTTGTCCGAATGAATTGTTCTGTCCCAGTATATTTTATGATCTGCATTTTCCCAGATTGTTTTGAGAGGATATGTATAGTATTGCGCAGGTTGTTTGATGACGTTGAATTTGATGGCCAGTTGTTGCAGCTGTATTATGTCTGTCCGTATAGTCCATTCCTGCCAGAATTTTATATGGTCTATTGTTCCTTGGAATTGATGACATTTCCTACAGGAATTTGTTGTTGTTGTTGTTGTTGTTGTTGAATTTATATCTTGCCTTCTTTCCTCCAAGGAGCCCAAGATGGTGCACATGATCGTTCTCCTCTCCATTTTATCCCCACAACCACCCTGTGAAATAAGTTAGGCTGAGAGTCAGTGACTGGCCCCAAGTGTCCCAGTGAGCTTCATGGTGAAGTGGGGATTAGAACCCAGGGCTCCTGAATCCTAGTCCAACCCTCTAACCACAACACCAGCTCTCATGAAGTAGAAGCCCCCTTCAGACTTTCATGTTCAGTGCAGGAAGAGCAGGGACTGAGCAGGGATTTGGGGGAGTGTAGGCAGCTTGCGTAGCCTCATGCCCCTTACACACATAATGGCTAAACAGTGCTAGCGATTTGAGGTAAATAAAGCAAGCTGTGTGTGAGAGACAGAGCCTAGAAAGTATTTGTATCAGACAAAGGTGAGGGAGCTCCAACTGCAAGTCTGAAGAGGCGGCCGGAAGGACAGGACAGGCTTCTCTCAGGGCAGAGCACCAGTTTATACCATCAGCAGTATGAAGTGGTAAACATTTTCGTGGACTGAATCAATTCAAGCTGAAGAGGAGGAGGAGGAGAAGTTGTACATTTGAAAACACCCTCCCTGCACGTAAAGACATAGCACATCATGGAACGATTGTAGGTTTTTCAACGCTGCTGAAAACATTTGCAAAACACTGAATTGTTTGGATTTTCAGATTTCTATGGGAAACACCACCAATTTACATGTCACCCTTTGTGCTAGGGATGGAGGAGACATTCATTCAGTTTGCATTTTTAATGCAAACTTACTAGATTTCATACTTTTGAACTAATATGTGAAGCGAAACTCAGTAATCTTTTGAAATTCACCTTCTCTGAATTTGTCAATGGAGTTTCCCAATAAGAAAATGCATACAAAATGCATATATCAGGGAAACATACACACAAAATTTGTATATTTGTGAAAATAGCATTCCAAAATGCATAATACTAGGAAAATCGTTTGCAAAAAATATACCTATTGGGTAAAATTGTATGCAAAAATGCCTACATTGGGAAAATGAGAACAAAAATGCTTATGAATTGTTATCCAAACTTTTTTTTTAAAAAAAATAATGTTTGAGACAAACCTAACTTAAGATTGGAAAAATTCTCAAAGTTCAGGAAAAACTGAACTTAATACTGGAAAAATTAGAAACAGAGAGGAACAAAACTGACAGATTTGTCCATCCCTACTTTGTGTATGGATGATATGTCTAGAAGGAACAAAACACACACACACACACACACACACACATACACACACAAAACAACAACCAAGCCCCTGGAAAGAAGCATGGCTCCACTCAATAATCTCCTTCTTTGAAAAGAGAACGGCATTATTGAGTATAATAAACAAACATTATATTGCAATAATTGGAATGCTTCTGTCTATTATTTTAGCTGCCTTGTCACTTCAAGTTTATTATTCTTCAGAAAATTCTTCACTAATGAGGGCTTCTTACGGTCCACCTTTCTTACAAATATGCTATTCCATTCTTTCCCAAGAAGAAAGCCTGCTTGATTGAGAAAATGCTTTTACTCTGAAGGGGGAGAATTTAAATTTCATGACCCGCTTGCTATGTTTGTATCTTCTTTGGTGCAGCAGTAGAAAAGGCAACCATTTTATCTCAATACATTTGCAGTGGGTTTCTGGCCAGATAAAACTGGATTTAGTCTATCCACTTGAGTTGACGATGACGACAGTGATGACAAACAGCAGGGCAGAACTTCAGGCCTTGGATCCAAATGCGGCCCACCAATCTGGTTCTTCAGATGGCTTTGCCCCCTGCTCATGAGAGAGACAGTGTGGTGTAGTGGTTAGAGTGTTGGGCTGGAACGTGAGAGATCCAGGTTCTAGTCTCCACTCAGCCATGAAGCTCACTGCATGACTTTGGGCCAGTCACTGACTCTCAGCCTAATTTACCTCACAGGGTTGTTGTGAGAAGAAAGATTATGTTTGCCCTTGTACTCCTTGGAGGAAAGGCAAGATATACATGTAATATAAATAAATGTGGAGGAGCCCTATGCACATATAGGTGTATATGCATGGCTGCCCTTTCACACTAACACAGTGTGAAACCATTGGGAGTATTAGCTTGGGGGGGGGGGGGAGCAAGCCTAGCAGGTATTATTTTGCTCCACTGAACTGTGTGCACTGAAAATGTCAGAGCCATCATGCATTCCTGCTGCTGAATATCCATTCCTGTAGACAAATCCTATACTTCTACCAATCATAAAAATAAAACAAAAATAACAACAATAAAGCAATTGGCTCTCTGTGGGTTTACTATGAATGGCTCTTTTTTGTCACCTTTCTTATATTTCACTTTATTTTAAATCAAGAAAAAAGATAAGAACAGGACTTCATTTGAGCTTCACCAGGACTCATGTAAAGTAAAATGAATAGAAAACTCATGAGCACGTGTACACTTCTTTTGGCTCTACCCCTGGATTAGAGTGTCTAGTTTAGATAGTATGTCTTCCTGAATAGCCTAAAGCCCATCAATTCACATTTTATGAATTAAACACAATATCCCAATTATGCATGAGGTACTCACACTCCAAACTTCCGCCTATGTACACCATGCCTTTTAAAAGAAGATGTATGGCATGCAAACTATTCAACAACAATCCCTGAAAGGAGCAATGTTCTAGCAGCCATCTCACAATGGGATGGGGGGGGCATCCAATGACAAGCAGAGCCAGGCCAAAAGTGGGTGGAGTTTGCAGCCATACAGGAATTGCATAGCCCTTTCATTCTTTGGGCTTGAGCATACAGGGCTTATATTGTGTGATCAAGATTGCTTACTCTCGGAAGTTTGCGGGTCCTTTACAGGATGTTGTCAACTTCCAGGGCCTCTCCCATGGTTATCCCGCCATTGTAAAGCATGGGGAAAACCTGATTTTTCTCTAGGAAACACTAGGAAGCACTTTACTTGATGGGTGTACTTCTGTAATGGCACTATAACAGCAGCACCATCTAGTGGCTATAAAATAAAACACATAGAACTTGCCGAGAAATAAAACATCATGTGTCAGCCTGTGTAAAGGAGCAGATCTTAATCCCACAGGAGATCCCACAGCAGAAGCCCCATTAAGGATGCGGGACTTTATCCACATGTAGTGAAGCCCTTTGTGTCATCCCATCCCTTCTCTCTCTCTCTCTCTCTCTCTCTCTCTCTCTCTTTCTCCATACCATCCATTTTTAAGACAAGGAGTGCTATGTGTAAATTATGTTGACCAAAAGAGCATTTATGCTGGGCAAAGTTAAACAACATTTAACTTAATAGAGAAAATTTGGCAGGCAATTATTATTATTATTATTATTATTATTATTATTATTATTATTGTTATTCATCAAACGTTTCTTTTTCTTTCAACCTGAAGTTTCCAAAACAGTGCAAGTATATTAGAATACAAGTGAACATAAGCCAGTAAATACACGTGACAAGGATAATAACAGACAATGCATCCTTCTACCCACATAAACACAAAAGGGAACTATTTTACAACGGGAGTGAAATGTCACGTGAGTGACTAAGTGAAAATGGTGGCTGAGGGCCTGCCTTATATTCGAACATGTGCCCCATGCGCTTTGCCATTTTCAGCAATGAACTTATGTATGGCGTTGTCACATACAGCGCCATTGATTTTTGGCTATATGTGAAGGCACAAAATGAACCTGTGAACTCTACGTGTCCTTCTTTCTGCAATTGATTATAAAGCAACCCTTATGTCTTCCAACAATTATTGCTTACCTGAGCATTTGGGATTTCATACCTCTCTATGATGAATTTTGTTTGTTCAATAGAAGCGAATACCTTCCTAAGTAGTATTGACTGTTCAGTTGTCATCCAATAAAATCAAGCTACTCCTAAGCTCAACCATATGCAGAAATAGGACAGTTCAAACTGCATGTGGGGACTGCAGTTTTGAATGCTCACTCACGTAAAAACCTCTTGTGCTAAAATGTTGCTTCCCTGACAAGCTAGCTTTCCACATGCAGGGCCAGAGGGCTCCCCACCTGGTTAACATGGAGTGGAGAATTCAAACATACGATTCCCCTGTCTACAGACTGAAGTGATTTAGTTCAGGAGTACCATATGTTATTCTTTGCTCATTTGAAGTTGCTTTAAGTCACACTTAAATATACCAAGCATTTAATTCATGGTATTAAAATGGAATTTATAGAGTGGTGATGCACTGGAAGGATGTTTTAGCCTATTTGAGATCTTGCATTCTATGGACTGGCCAAAAAGAACCAGCAAACCCCAGAAACAAATACAGGGGTGAGGGGAACAAAAAACTTTACCTGCTGGTAGGTCTAGCCGCTTTTCTATGGTTTCTTGGGAGATTTTATTTTAAAAGAGCATTTCCAAGAAAAACCTTGGTAGACAAATAGTTCATAGTAAGACTAAATGTGTAATTAATCTTTTAAATATTTTCAGGGGTTCTTGCTATAATGTGAAATTGCAGTACAAAGACAGAAATGATATATAGATGTTACACTTATCCAAGTTGTTTTTTTAATCTGCACCACAGAATAAACGAACAGAACAATCCTATATATGTCTACTCTAGGAATTCAATTGGACTTTCTCCCAGTCAAGTGTGTACAGGATTTCAGCATGAATGTAACCAAAAGCTCCTTCCAGTAGAGTTTGCAAATAGATCCTGGAAAGACCAAACGTCCACTGAGTCTTTGTTCACTCGTGGCATTTGGAGACATAATTGCTAGCATTTTCTTGTTACATTCTGGAAGCATGGAGTCAAATTCCCTTTGCATGGGGATTTGTAACATGTGAATGTTGGAAGTGCTCAGACACCCCTCTGTATACACATATGACAAGTTACCATAGAATGTGAACATGCCATATTTAAAACAACTGACATGTATATTCCTTAGTTTTCAGGTTAAGGTCAAGGAATCTTTAACAAGCCACCTAAGTACTGTACACAGTGCAGAATGAGCCATAAAGAAACAAAACCAAAGATCTTGATTTAGCTGCCATTGGCTTTAAAACACCACTTGTCATGATTTGATTCTTTCATGCCACAATTGGATTGAGATCTGGTCCCCACAAAGCTACCCTTCACACACACACACGCAGTTCACACACACAGTTCACACATGTTTGTGCTTTCTTGAATGGCACAATGCTATCACACAAGCTCTGTTTACATTCCTGGTGTTAATTAAAATTGACTGATACTTGATGATTTTGAAAAAACTGTGAATGTTTAATGAAATCCAAATGTATTTATTCTTTAATATATCTGGGTGGGTACCAGTGTCAAATCTGATTATTATAATTGGAACTGGAAAGCAGTCATAGTAGAACTGCAAAAAAAACCCAAAAGGGAGAGCCATGAAAAGGTAACAGAGAAAGAACTTAAACTCTTTGTGGCTTCTGAACCATAAAATACCTAACTAACAAAACTCAGCGGTCCTGATCCTCCATGATTCCCCCCTTTCCCCTTCAGGGCCAAACTACCCCTGTTTCTCAGGCAGGCATGTGTAGCTTCTCTTTATTTTAGAGCCTATCTACACTACTGCTTTACAACCGTTTATAACAGTTTTAAAATGGTTATTAACCGGTTTAAAACTGTTCTAAACCATTTTATAGCAGTAGTGTAGATAGGCTCTTACACAACGCAGCCACAAAAGACTGTGGTCTAAAACAGAAGACCGGCTTGGGAGGGAGGAGCTTCTAACCCTTTCCCTGCATGGCATCTATGAAAGCACACACACACACACCCCAGCCAAGCTGCCTTTTGCCCTCCAAAAGAAAAGATGCAGCTACCGTCATACCACTCTTTTGTATTAGGTGGCAGCACTTGGTAAAACAACAACAACAACAACACCAGTCATCCCTAATAAGAGATGCTAGAGAAATCTGCAACGCGTTCAAATGAGATTGGGTAGCTCTGCATCAAACCTGTGGATTCCGCAGCAGGCCAGCTTCCTCTGAGTTGTGCAGACTTGCGGAATGCTTTTTTTAAAAAAAATGGGGGGGGGGGCTGTCGTGCAAGTGCACATTTGCACTTGAAAGTGAGCAAGAGAGATCCTTGCACCCCCGTCCCCATTTGCCACCGCTCTGGGGAGAATGGGGAGGGCGAGGCGTAAGCATCTTGACAGCCGCAGGAGAGATGCTTGCACCCTGCCCTCCCCTGTTCTTGGCACCCCACCCAGGGATGGGATGTGGGGGGACCTGGCACAAAGGAGGATTCTCATGGGAACTAGCGCCACTATTCAGTGGGGAGGGCAGAGGGGGAATGGGGGTGGGCAGTAGTCAACCATATACTAATAGTCAACTCCACAGATGACTTATTATCATGTTGTGTGGGGAGTACCCCCTAAATAGTCATCTGTGGAGTTGACTATTAACACATGATTTGCTATATCTATTTTTGAGGGGGTAGTCTGAATGGCGTATATTATGCTATAGTCTAGGCCTACGATTCTCAAAATTGGAGACAGAGCTTGAAAGCAAGCGTAAGTAACATGGTGCCCATAGGCATGCACCTGTTAAGGTGCTGTGCCCTTCCCACTATGGTTTGTTTGTTTTTAAAAATCAAGACATTTTCTTACTGGCAGCTGAGAGCCAAACGTTCTCTCCGACCCGCTTCTAATCGGGCGCCCTGGTATACGGAAGATCTCAGGGAGATGAAGCGGAAAGGACGACGACTGGAGCGCCGATGGCGGAAAACTCGACTTATATCCGATAAGACACGACATAGAGAACATCTTCGTTCCTATGGGGTGGCAATACGTGCAGCGAAGAAAGCTTACTTCTCTGCACACATTGCGTCTGCGAATTCGCGTCCAGCAGAACTGTTCAGGGTGGTGAGGGGTCTAACTCGGGCACCCTCCCCCCTGAACCCGATGTTAGAGCCTTCAGTAGTTCGCTGTGATGCCTTTAACAATCATTTCACAGATAAAATCTCTCGGATAAGAGCCGACTTAGATGCTGTCGTTATAGCAGAGGCTGACAATGGAGTGTCCAGCAACTCCGCGAGTAGAATTACACTGGATCAGTTTCAGTTGGTGAGTACCGAGGACGTGGACAAGCTGCTTGGTCGAGTGAGGAGGACGACTTGCCCTCTCGATCCCTGTCCTTCTTGGCTGGTCGCCCAGGGAGGAGATGCAGTTAGATCACAATTACAATATATTATTAATGCATCTCTCAGGGAGGGGAGTTTTCCATCATGTTTAAAAGAAGCGGTAGTACGGCCACTTCTAAAAAAGCCCTCCCTGGATCCCCTGGACTTTAATAACTATAGGCCAGTATCAAATCTTCCATTTTTGGGCAAGGTGATCGAGAGAGTGGTTGCCTTCCAACTGCAAGCAGTTTTGGATGATACAGATTTTCTAGACCCATTTCAAACTGGCTTCAGAGCAGGATATGGAGTTGAGACCGCTATGGTCACCTTAGTGGATGATCTACGCTTAAGTATTGACAGGGGGAGTGTGTCCCTGTTGGTACTCCTGGACCTCTCAGCGGCTTTCGATACCATCGACCATGGTATCCTTCTGGAACGCCTGAGGGAATTGGGACTCGGGGGCACTGTGCTTCAGTGGTTCCGGTCCTACCTCTCGGGCAGGTTCCAGATGGTGATGCTTGGGGATAGTTGCTCTTCAAAGAAGGAGCAGCTATGTGGTGTACCACAAGGTGCCATCCTATCCCCAATGCTGTTTAATATATACATGAAACCGCTGGGAGAGATCATCCGGAGGCATGGGGCGGGGTGCTATCAATACGCTGATGACACCCAAATATATTTCTCTATGCCTTCGACAACAGCATCAGCTAAGGATAGTGTGTCTCTTCTGAATGAATGCTTGGAGGCGGTAATGGGCTGGATGAGGAAAAACAAACTGAAGCTGAATCCAGACAAGACGGAGGTGCTTACTGTCAAGGGCCACAACCTGGGGTTGGAGGTGTGTCAACCAGTTCTGGATGGGGTTACACTCCCCCTGAAAGACTGTGTTCGCAGCTTGGGGGTGCTCCTGGATCCGTCGCTCCAAATGACAGCTCAGATAGATGCGACTGCCAGGAGTGCCTACTATCAGCTTCGGCTGATACGCCAGCTGCGCCCCTTCCTAGAGTTGGAAGACCTAAAATCAGTAGTGCACGCACTGGTAACTTCGAGGCTCGACTTCTGCAATGCGTTGTACATAGGGCTACCTCTGTGCCTAGTCCGGAAACTTCAATTAGTTCAAAATATGGCAGCCAGGTTGGTCACCGGTACATCTAGGGGTGACCACATTACACCAGTTTTAAAATCTCTTCACTGGCTGCCAATCAGTTTCCGGGCGAAGTACAAAGTGTTGGTTATTACCTTTAAAGCCCTACATGGTTTGGGTCCAGGTTACCTACGGGATCGCCTTCTCCCATACAATCCGCCCCGCACGCTCAGGTCCTCTGGGAAGAATTTATTACAGTCAACAAGAACTAGACTGACAACCGTTACCCAGAGGACCTTCTCTTCTGCCGCTCCCAGATTGTGGAATGACCTGCCGGGAGAGATTCGCCAACTTACTAGTCTTCAGGAATTTAAAAGATCTATAAAGACTGATCTCTTCTGGCAGGCCTACACAGATGAATTTTAAAGTGTTTTATTGGTGTTTTAATGATGTACTGGTTTTATCTGCTTTTAATCAGTTTTTGTATTTTGTGTTTGGTGTTGTTCCCCGCCTCGATCCGTTGGGAGAGGCGGGTGATAAATAAATATATTATTATTATTATTATTATTATTATTATTATTATTATAAGCAAATGGTGGGCCTCCAGCTCCAGCCATCTTAATTTCCCATGAATGTCTCTGGGCTACATGATGGGGCTCAGACACATTCTTAGGAAATGAAAGGGGTCTGCAGGCTGATGCTTTCACCTGCAGTGGCCCCATCTATCAAGGAAAAAGGGGGGGAAGGTGCTGAAAACTCTGGGCTCAAATGAGTTATTTAGTGTGTTGTGGCTCCGACCCCACCTCTGCCTTGCATACAGGCTACTTTGTGCCTAACCATGTCTCCCACAGCACCCATTTTGTGTTAGTGCTCAGGACAACGTCTCAAATTGCCAAACGTGCCTATAGGTCCAAAAAGGTTGCCTACCTCTGCATGAATGAATGCTTTGAAAAGACATCCCCTCCAATCCAACACGGAGGATGTTTTTACAAAATAGATCACACAGCAGGCATTAAAAGGAGCTGGCCAGTAAGGTTCATGAACGAGAACAATGGCTTCAGGTTGAGGGAGAAGAACCTGCAGTGTGATAGGCAGGGAGCCATTTTGAGTCTTTGGCAATAATTCTGAAATCAGAGGGGGATGCAGATAACAGGGTGAAATTGTTTCTTTTATAGGGTGGCTATGTGTCCTATTTTGCAGAGGACAGTTCTGTATTTGAAAAGCTGCCAAAGGACAGTCTTCTATTTGAGCACATCTTATTCAGTCCAAGTCCAGTTTAAAGAACTATCAGAAGAAAGAGATGGGCTTTGATGTTGCCCATCAACAATTAGGACAACAGACTGAACAGACACAGGTCACCTGGTCATAGTCTTCCACACTGTGGTGAGATGTATTGGATTTCTATTTAAAGTATAATTGTTTCTCAGTTTGTGTGTGTGTGCGCACGGCGCGTGTGCGTGCCAATAGGAATCCTCTGTTGTCATCTTTTTGGGTGGTGCATCCCCTCTTTTTTTTCTTTTGCATTTCATAAGTGGTCACTCTAGCTGAAATATTAAGCATATTTGAGCATGCCTTTCTGGGTCTGAGTGTATGACAATAAGCAGACATGTTGAGCCAAATCCTCTTCTGGCACATTAACAATGAAATCAGTAGGATCACACCAGAGTAAAATTTGACCCAGCTTTATATTCTTACATTCAACAGTACAGCTGAAGACCATTCTTTAATTTATCTGTTGATTTTGCACCTATTAAAAAAAGAACTGCAGAGGTTCACAAGTAACATTATCTATTATTGCATAGTATGGTTTGTTTGTTTTTTGAATGTGCTGACTGATTTATAACTTTGTGAGTGTCTAGCCTCCCCCAGACTCCTCATCCTCAGAGGACGAAGGGGAAGAGCATAACAGTAAGCCTGAAATGTTACACAGCGGATCACTTTAGTGAATGTTCAGTTTCCATTCCTTCTAGAGCAGGCAGATTTTCAATCCATACTTTATTCAACCTTTAAAACTATAGTGATTATTTATGCTGAAATTCAGATTGCAATTGTTGGATCAACTTTCAAACTTACCTAAAATAAGAAAATTTCACAGCAGCAAAGAAGCAATTTTTTTGTCCTTTTCCCTACATCATTATCTGCCAACTCAGGATGATGTTCTATGTATTTGATGAAGTAGCTCTGATCCACAAAAGCTTAGCTGAGTCTTCCCCGACCTGGAGCCCTCCAATGGCCATGCCAGATGGAAATGATGGGAATTGTAGTCCAACACATCTGGAGGGTACCAGGTTCGGGAAGGCTGACCTATGCCCTAAGAGAGTTGTTAGTCTTGAAGATGCCACAGACTCATTGTTGTTATAAATGTTTGTGTGTCTATAGGACACTATCATTTTTAAAAAATACAATTTCTTATTCACAGCTATGGGTTGTTAATATGTGATAGCATCCAGTCAAAGAGATGTCACGCAATTTGACAATTGCAGAGCTCTATATCTTCTAACACTCACTATATGGAGATTGAGTCTCTGCTCATTCACAATGCTAGTCCAGCTGATCCATGATACAAAGCAAATTGTCATGTCGAGCCCCACACACACTGAACTACTAAAATGATGGAAATCAACAATTGTAACAATTATTTCGGTGAGGGGAGGATTCCACATACTTCCTACAAGTGGAATGAGAGGCACCACTTCTGCTCATATATATGGAAAACTCATTCATAAGAGCCATGCTCCTCTCAGCCATAAGACCAGGATGCCACCTTGAGGTACAATTTTTCATGCTTGAACAAGCTATAGATTAAGCATTGGTTGCCCCTGAGTAGTAGATGGCTCTATATTTCAGCTGAGGCCACATGGCAAAACTGCAAGTCACAAGTTTGGTTTAAGGATGAGGGAGAAATTCCTTTAGTTTACATTTTAATGCAAATGTATCTAATCTTGCACTTTCAAATCAAATGCAAACCAAAAGGCTTCCTTCAAAATTTGCACTGCTTTGAATTTTGCAATGGAGTTCCCCAATTAAAACAAGTGTATATTAGGAGATATAACATTAAAATGCATTATATCAGGAAAATTGCTTGCACGAATGTGTACATTTGGCAAGAATGTATAAAAATGCATGTATTAGGTGGAATGTGGATGAAAGTGCCTATGAATTTTCATGCGAACTTAAAAAAATATTCTCACAGTCCAAGGTGAACCAAACTTAAGACTGGAAAAATGAGAAACTGAAATTGATGGGTTCATCCATCCCTAGTCTGATGCGAACCCTATGCAGGCATTTGCCTATTCAGGTGTAGGGCTAAAGGAGAATGTGGGTGACCCCAGA
This sequence comes from Anniella stebbinsi, assembly GCA_029215795.1. Lineage (NCBI taxonomy): Eukaryota > Metazoa > Chordata > Lepidosauria > Squamata > Anniellidae > Anniella > Anniella stebbinsi. The sequence goes on along the minus strand of JARDYH010000002.1, from coordinate 158,454,700 downwards.
ATCACCACATGCTTGGTACTTGGTTAGACCTTCACACACTGAGCGCAAAATTTTGAAGAGGGCTTTGTAAGCTCATCTAGCTCAGCGTGCTTAGAGAGTTTCCACGCTGAACACACAGAGAACCCAGATAAGGTTTTAGCCCTATACTTTATCCCAACATGTGAGCAGGCAAATGCCTGCATAGGGCTTTAGTACAAAGCCTTGCTTTATATGTTTGACTTTGCCACCACATTTTCACACAGCAAGGTATTTGTTGGAAATTGCTTCCACAGAAAGTCGTACAGCTTCGTTGAAAGCTGCTCTGCTCTTTGATGTGTTTTCCTCAGATTCTGACATTTTCATTGTGCTAGTTTTTGCATATTTATGGTTTTGGATATCTCATTCCCAAGTGACATTAAAATGTTACAACTGCTGACTGAAGACCCTTCCACTCTGAACCGTCACATTAGACTTGTCCATGCTAGAATCCATTACAATGGAGCTGCAAGAAAATCAATGGTAGAATTATTACCAAAAGAAGATTTGTGTTTTAGCAAGATAGGCCCCTGAAGTTAAACATATTGTTATGTTTAGAATAAACCCATTGAAATCAATGGGACTTAAGTAAATTGTGATTTACTCATCCCATTGATTTCTAAATATGACAAATCTGGGTCCAACCCTATGAAGAGAAGTGCATTTTGTAACTGAATCAGCAATACCTGAGCATTCCCAAATTTAAAATGTTTCCTTGCACTAAACACTGACACCTCTAATTGTAATTTGTGAACAAACCCTGTGTGATTTTCTGCTGCCAGTGTGATCCCAGTTATAATAAAGCCTGAATTGGGGGTGGGATGTGCAGCAAATTCTGTTAACAGCTACCTTGTTGATAACCAGTGAGGCCCAACATGTAAACTACTGGATTTTGATATAAAGCTCAGCTGATCCATGGACTTACTGCTTGACCCCAGCAAGATCGCTAACTCTAAATGTAGGTTTAGGGTTCACTGACTACCCTCAGAGGGCACTTGCACAAAACAAACCAAGACTAAGATTATAACAGGGAAAATGACAGATAAATAAACATAACATATTCAGGCATTAGATAATGGGAGTTTCCTCTGTTTATATTTATGAGACCTTGACTCCCCAATTCCTTCCCATTGCCAAAGTGACGTCAGGGTTGGCCAAAGGAAGACATTCATTGCTGCATTCTTCAGTGCAATAAGCCCTAGGAACAAGGGTGCATAAAAGCCTGTAGTGTGAGCTACAGATCCTACTATTGGGTTGCAAGGAGTTTTTTGGATCATTCATAAAGTATGTCACATAGTGAGGGAAATGGAGGGAGGAGCAAAGGTTTGACAGGGATGTATGACCTGAAAGGTGATGTCACACAGGCTTGAATTTCGCTTTATCTTTGTTCTAGAAAAAGAATAATACTCTTTTTTTAAGTCAAGTTGTTGAGGCATAGTGCTAATGCTAGTGTGTGTGTGTGTATATATATGCATTCCTGTTGGATTGGATTCAGTATTTGCTTTCCAGCCTCTACCTGATTTTGGGGATCCCCTCCTCCACAGACCCTCCATCAAGATCCCCCGACCTTCTGTGTAGCATTGCAGGAGATTGGAGAGGGCGGGAAGTCTGCTTCTGCCAACCCAGATGCACGCGCCTAAACCAAACACAGCTCAGAAACCATGGATTAGTAACCCATCAAAGCCTCCATGTGCCTCCTTTTTTGCTGCCTGAGAGTGCAGAATCAGGAGGCCCTGACTTGGGGCTGGGGCTGGGGCTGGGGCTGCAATTGGCGCATTGCACATTGTTCAGGTCTGCTTTAAGTGCAAACAAATGGAATCATACATTACAAGTATTAAAACATTGCCTAGGGCTGGTGCTGGATATTGTAAAAAACTAAAATAAAACTTGCTGGATTTTATGTTCCTTGGTAAGGACATGCATTATATATATATATATATATATATATATATAAGGGAGGGGGCTGCACTATTGACAAATGAGGTGGGGATGTGGGGGGGAGAAGATTAAAAAGGGTGATGTCTTTTTTAAAAAAATAATAATAATTGTGACATACTTTATAAACAGCAAAATCTTAAGAAAAAAGTCAATATGAGCAGCACTTAGGGTTCTTTAGCTCACAACTCAAACTATATATATATATATATATATATATATATATATGTGTGTGTGTGTGTGTGTGTGAAAGGACTTTGGCTTGGTGCCACCGGAGGCTTTATATACACCATGATCAAGGCTGCTGGTGGTTTTCCCTATGTGAGGTTTCTCATCTAATTTCATCCGCTTTTCTCTTCTGCATTGAAATTCAAAAGTACAGTATGATTGATATATACACATATGCATGTCCAAGACATCAGCTGGATATCAGTGCTTTACAGCACAATCCTGTGCATGGAAACTCGGAAGAGAGTCCCACTATATTCAATGGGGCTTCCTCCCAGGTAAGTATGCACAGAATTGCAACCTTAGTGAACTATATATATTTATATAGAGAGAGCTATTTAATAGAAAACATAAAACATTGATACAAATATATAAAAGGACATAGTCAGTATAAAAAGCTTATATTTATAAAAAATACTTTTTTTTAGGCAAGAGTCTTCCCCTGAGGGTATACCACATACGTTGGATTCATAAATATTGCTCTGCACTGCAGCTCAGTTATCAAAGTTCATCTCTTCCAGGAAATACAAATTGCTCCAGTCACCTGACGTGTCTGCAGTGGTTGCCTCAGGATACGTTCCCTAGCTTAAGATGATGAAGAACAACAACAGTGTCAGCAGGGCCTCCGAAAAATCTGGAGAAGATTCCTTCTTCCACATATGGAAGATACAAGAGCAGGACCAATAGGGTAGTAATCGTGTGTCACATGACCGGGCTTTCCATGTTTTCCCCTCCCGCAGCAATTCACTGGCTTTTCTGGACCCAGTCCCAGCTCTCCTCATTCTCTTGCCTGTTCTTCTCAGCCTCAATGATTTCTTTGTATTTTCTGCGAAAGAAGCCCATCTGCGAAGGAAAAAAGAGAAATCTTGAGGAATAGTCGGATCAACGTGCTGCGTTTTGATAGACATGCCTCGCCAAGTTGTTAAGCTGAACTCCTTGAACTGGAGGTCCAATAACTTAACTGGAACTCATTAAAACTCCTTAGAAGACTAACTGCCTCTGTACACAGGGGCAGAGATTTGGGTTGAGATTAGGGTCTGGGCAATTATAAACATAAGAGATGGCCAATTGGGTCAGGTCCAAAGATTCATTCAAGCCTGCATTCTCTTTTTAGCAGTGACTAATCAGATGATTTTGGAAAGCCCCAAAGCACCCCCCCTCCACCCCCCATCATTTGTCCTCAGCGTATGATATTCAGAGGTACACTGGGTCTGAAACAAAGGCACCACATGAACTTTGCTTTCCCTTTAGCCTTACCTGGGCTTTCCCCAACTGAACTGCCTGCCCACTCTACCCTTTCCAGCTCTGTCCCTCAGACCTCCTTCGCTACCATTGCCCTGCCACTCCCAGACTTCCATTGCTGCTTTTGGCCTTCTTCATTTCATCTGCATGTATACATAAAATAAAAGGAATAGGGCCCATTGCACTGACGCAAGTATGGTGGTGCTCAGAAAAACGTATATGGCGGTGGCAGCTGGTGAACCAGGGCAGAAGTTGGGGAGCAATAGCTGGTACAGCAGCCGGAGGCATTTTTGTTATGAGCAAGCTTAGATAGAAGGCCTGAAAGCTGAATCAACTAGATTCAGGTGCCGTTTGGTGTTGGTACGCAGGAAAAAGGCTTATCAATGACTGCACAACCACAATGTATAAATCTCCACATTGTTGGTAAATACAATGGCTAGGATTGGAGCCTAAATCAGTTTAGGCCAAAGTTCTCCAAATTAATTATTTCATGGATCAAAATGAATGGAAGCCAGACTCTAATCTTCTTTAAACATAGGTGAGTGTGGGAGAAATACAACACCCACTCAGCTGAAAAAGCTTCTTCGACCCCAGTTTAGAGTAGTGCTGGGCCGAAAATAGTGACCATTCCATTTTCGGCATTTCGGGGGGGGGGGGATGAAAACTCAGGCGAAAGAGGCTGGGAGAGGTGAGAATGAAAGAGCATTTTCTCCTTGTGGAGGGGACAGTTTCCACATACTTTTAAAAATGTAGCCAGTTGTTGAGGGGCCTTCTTTTATTTTCTTTTTTTAAAATACCCCCGGCATTTACAGGAACTTAGGAGTTCTTCCTGAGTGCTTATTGGAGAGGGTGAGGTTACACGGTCGTCAATAGCATTCACTTAGAACTGCTAGGCTCATCCAAATGCCGAGGGAAGTGGGGGTGTTCTTTTTAAAAACTATAAATAAATAAATAAATAAATAAATAAGAAGCCCCCTCAGCCACTGGCTACACCTAAAAAAGGTATGTGGAAACCCTGGCCGTCTCCCCAAGGAGAAAATTCTTTGAATTTCTCCCCGTCCCTGCAAAAGAGGCAGAAAAAACAATACCTATTTTGCAGGGAAAGAGAAGGTTCCCAAAAATTGGGGGGGGGGGGCAGGATTCAGCCCAGCACTAGTTTAGAGGACTGTCACAGTCTTGCCTTCAACTATCAGTTAAAACCAAATATCTCATGAGGTAACATTTAGTGACACTCAACCCCCCCTGAGAAACTATGCTAATCTGACTGAAATTCTTACAGTGAGCTTTTCTTGAAATTCTTCCAGATGTTTCTCTTGAGAAAAAATACCTTTCACAAACTCCTTAAATTTTGCTTTAGACTAAATTCAGTAGACACACTTAGAGCATTTCACATGAGGCTTTTATGGCATCCTTGTGATTGGTTACTCATGGAAGTTTGCAGACCCTTTACACAACGTCATCAACCTCCAGAGTGCCCCCTTATGCTTTTTAAGCTTTATCCAGCTTTTAAAAAGATTGGAGATGAGTCGGTACCAAATGTTAATGCAAGATATCGGCAGTGTGTGATGACAGCTTTGCGCTATAATACAGACACAACATGGTGTTGTATAATGACACTAAAAAGAACATGGCTGAGAATGGAAGTTTTCAATTCAAATAACATGTTCACCATGTAAAGGGGCCCATCATAATCCCACAAAGAAACTGGAAGCACAAAGCCCTGATAAGACTGCAAGATTTTAGCCTGGTGTGGTGAAGCCCTTAGAGATGCATGGGAAGAATTTGCTACTCCCATTGGGATTATTATTATTATTTTTAAAAAACTTTCCTTAAAAATTATTACATATGTTTCACCTGAACAGAAACCCTCCAAAACGACTCCAAATTTCATTTCAGGGAAAATCCAAGGACAACCCTTATTTTAGAATCTCTGAGCTACTTCATCTCATGATTCTCCATATCAAGGTTGGGGAATACCTGGCCCTCCATATATTGCTGGACCACAATTTCTATCATCCCTCACCATTGGCTCTGCTGGCTAAAGCTGATGGGAGTTGCAGGGCAAACAACATGCGGAAGGCTATTCATTTCATATCCCTGGTCCATAGGGAATTTGGTATTTACAGCATACTTTCACAGAACCAACTTTGAGAAGTATTGCTGGGGGAGGGCACAATATCATATTTACAGACATGGTCTGTTAGGAACACTGGGAACTTATCCTGCACAAGTCCCCTTGTAAAGAATACAACAGCGCCTTCTGTTCTAATGGGAGATTGTATTTGTATTTGTTGTCTCTTAGAACATTTTCAACCCTTTTCAACCCTTCTGTTCAATTTAGAATTCGTGGAGTTGCCATTTTTGTTGGCCGTTTAATATTAATCAGTGATTTCACAAGTCCCCATCCTTGACTAAAATAATTTTGTTCTGTAAACAGTCGAGCCTTCTCTGCCTTACTGGGATTTTTATGCCCTTTCCATAAACAAAAACGATTGTAATAAAGAGGTTTGGGTAACCATTCAAGAGCAATTGCTCAAACGTAGCAGCATGCCATTGAGATCATTAAGTCAATATTTTGTTCATTGTAATTAAACATTTATGTAACTCCGACTGTTTTAAACCTGTTTTCACCCTCCTGCAGGGTGTGATGTTTTAGTCTACCTCTATCCGTCAGATGTTATTACCCTCTTTCCCAACACGAAGCATATTTAAAATGACTTTGCACATTAGCTTTGATCCTGCTATGCTTCTGTTAAACATGGCTTTTTAATTGAAAATCTTCTATCTAATTAAACGTCCTACAAAAGTCCAGAACTTTGCGACTTCTTTAGGCTCTTTGAATGTGAGGCTGAGCTGGGCAGATAAGAAAAGAAATATCCGTGTCATGTTCTGCCCGCCAGCACCTTTGGCTCCAAGGGAAGAGAGGGGCTACTTTTTCACCATCTATGGGATGGCGGGCGGGGGGGGGGGTTAAGAGCCACGAATTTGGGTTTTTCTTTTTAAAAGAATGGAGCGGGGCCTCACTCTTGCACAACTGGCCCAGCTGCTTCAAAAAAAATGGGGGCCACGATGTCCCTGCTTCCTCCTGGGACATCGCACGCTGCATGAGCCTGCTGGGGGAGATTGTCGTGATCAGGATATCGCGAGAACCTCCCCACTCCCTCCCGGAATGCAGGGAGGTGTAGAAAGGACCTCAGTGTGTTCAGTGGCTGCTCAATTCTGATTTTCTCTTGGGGGTGGGGAGAATGCAAAACCAGGTTGGAGTGGAAATGGGCGGAGCCATTGTTTTATTTTATTTATTTATCTATTTATTTACAAGATTTATATTCTGCTTTATATCTAACAAAATTCCCGAGTGAAGAACAAAACAGAAAAAAGAATCAATATCCAGAATTAAAATGTTTAAAATCAGATTATATCAAGAAAACTGCAGCTGGTCAGTCAGGGAGAATTTATTTTAAATAAAAATGACAGGTGCTGAAAACAAACAATGTCAGTGGCTGCTTGACTTCCACAGGCAGGCAGTTCCATGGAGTCAGTACACTGAAGGCTGTACTCTGAATGGACCCCAATTGATCCGCAGAGCCACCAGGAGTGCTGCAAGTGAGAAGGCACTCTGGCAGATATCCTCAAAAACTACGTGGGGAATAGGAGCAATCCAAATGGTAACGTTTTGTAGATAAACATGCTAAGGGCATTTCTACATGAGGCTTTTGTCCCACACTTTTACCAAAGCTTCTGCTTCCAGATTCTTTGCGGGATTAAGATCAGGTCCTTTACATGTGCTTTTTCCATGGGGTTTCCTTTCTCTGCCTTTCTATATATTAGGGCTGTGCAAAGTTTGAACCTTGGATATTCGAATCTGAGGTCAGAGGCCATTTTGTGGCGGCTCCGCCATTTTCCTACACAGCCCTAGGCCCCGGTACAACCTACAACCCCCAGCATGCAGTCCCTGGGAGGGCTGGACTTACCGGGGCCAACAAGCAGAGGACAGATGTGTCCTCGCCACATGCAATCGCCCACTCCTCGGTGCAATCGCCAGCTCCCCTGCCACCGTTGCCGGCTTCCTCCTGTGAGATCGCCGGAGGATGGCACTGCTGTATAGTAGAACTGGAAATTATACGAGGCTTTTATAACACCAATGAGAAAAATAGCAGATTTTCCTTGTTAGGAAAAACAACCATGATAAGGTTGCAAAAGATGGGAGAGGCCCTGGAGGATGACAACATCATATAAAGGATCTGCAAACTACCATGAATGTGCAATCATGAGCGCAAAATAAAAGCCTCATGTAGAAAGGCTCTGAGAATTTATGCTAGCAAATAAAATGGGATCCCTTACTTCAGTTCTAAGCTGTTCCACCCCGTAGGCCCTGTTCAGCAACCTCTGTAGACTGCTGACTGACTCTGGTTAGGATCCCCTTTACTTACTGCTCCCTGTCATGTCAAACCCTGCAGCAAACCGCTTCAGCCTGTGCGTTTGCCCTGAGGGAGAGTCCAACCCTAAACCAGACTTGTTCAGTTGGGTGAGCCATTATCCAGATTTAGGCTATGTAAACCACTGGCATCCTGACTTGTTGCAGGCATAGCCATGGATCCACTATAATATGACTTCCAGATCAATGAGTGCAGTTTGCAAATACATTTATTCAGTTTCCTGAAAAAAACAGATTTGCAAGTGTACTCTGAGAGCTAAAGGGAATGCGTTGATGTTGATGTTGAATACTGTTGAAGTTCATGCACATCAACAGTAATAAAAATATTTTCAAAGAAGAAAGTGACTAGAACTCCACAATTAACACATGTGGGGTGGGGGAAGAAAAATGAAATGAACATAAATGTTGAGGCCACAAACCATGAAAGTATAAAAATGAAACAGATCCTGAACCCAAAGTATGAGACATTGAGCCTAGTTCACACAAACCTGAGTTAAGGTGGCTGCTGCTGCTTTAAAATGAATGTCAGGGAGAAGGAGTGTAGCCTAGCCTTCTGTTCACACTTGTGTATGTGTAGGGAATTTCCCTCCCCAGGAGAAGCATTTAACCACCATCAGGTCCTCTACTTGCTGTCTGAAGTGGTACAGTCCAGGAAAAGTTTTATCCCCTTCTCAGGTGAGGCTGGTGGTTCCGATGTCAGCGGAGCAGAGATTCAGCTCCAGATTTCAGTCAGAACACTGAAGGAGCTGATTGAAAACTGGAGGAGATTCACTGCCCTGCTAACATTGGAGCCACCAGCTTCTTCTTCGCCACTTTTCAGAGTCATTCGACTAGTACAGGGCAACACAAATATGCAAAGACGTTCAATTGATGTTCCTTTAAACTGTTTGCTAAGCCCTAAAGGTGCCTGTTCTTCACACAAACCACCTCCTTTGAACATTAAAATCTACACTTGAAGTTATGATCAAAATTACAGAAATGCTTTTTAATTTCCTCCAGGGCCAAACAAGCAAGAGCAAACTATTTCCTACTGTTCTTTTAATAAAAATTGTCTGCTTGCAAAACATCTGCTTCAGGAATTATCTCTAAAAGTTTATTGCAGCCATTTCAGGCATTTGTATTTGTTCACAACTGGATGAAGAATATATTCGCAGGGCCTCTCACAAGCAATAAAAGGAGTTTGAAAAGTTAATAAATATTAATGAAGCATGAAACCCAGAAATCTACAGGTGATCCCGCTAGGAAACCAGAAATGGAGTTTGCTGTAATCTCCATTAAACACTCTGAAACCAGGATAGAAAAATGGGGAGGTCAACAGGAATAAGGCAAAACAAAAACATCCTGATGTGTGAAAGCAGCCCTGGTTTAATGGCAATTTTCTATGCCAATAACATTCTTTAAAATGAGCATATGTGAAGTTTACCATTTCCCATTCACATCCAAAATGAAGGAATATCTCTAACCTCTATCCTGTGATTTACACTGGCTGCCTTTAAACAGCATGATAAGCCATTGTTTATCATGACAGAAATGAGCCTGACCTCCCGCTAGGCTTCCATGGTCCCCACTCCTTCTCTAGCATAGCCAGAAAGAGGTTAGAAGCTTTTGCTTCCATTTTACATTAACCCCAGTTTAGCATGTCATCTGAACCCTAAACTATGGTTAATCTATGTTTTGCTTCATAACCCATGGGTTGAAGTTGACTTGTTTCAAACAAATTGATTTGTTGGGTCTGGACAACACAAGTCCCGCTTAATCAAAAATGGAAGTGAACGCTTCCAAACACTCACTGTGGCCACATTGGAAGGGGGAAGGAGGTTAGGCTTGCTTTGGACAAGACAAACCATGGTTCATCATGACATCTGAACACAGCCAATGCATATTGTGATCATTTCCTGAATCGTCATACACAACATGCAGGTTCCCACTGATGATAAAGCATTGTACAACGTACAACATGCTCACAATTAAAAACAGGGTTGGTGATTACAAGGGGAGGGCCATCTATGCATAGAATTGCAAATGCACAGGCTTCTTTCTAACCATATAATGCCTGTGCAGAGGTCACATGAGATCCCGTTTTCCCCCTCATTTATATAATGTTAGAAAAAGGCTCAAATTAATAAAAGATAAGAGTGTCAAGACTGATGATCAAGAATTGAGGGCAGGCAGGGAAGAGTCTCTCTTACCCAGGATGTCCCAATACTCTAATCTTCCAGAAAGTTGGGGGTGGGGGGAGAAGCAGTTAGTGCTCTGAGCTGCCCCACTCATGCTAAAGCAGTCAGAGAGTAGACTACAGAGTCAATTGGACTTTCTGAGGAATGTAATAGATATATCCTTGTATCTTTGGAGAAGGGACCAGCATTGCCAACGAGTCCTGGTCTGTGCCTTCAGCCCATTGTGTAGCGGAAACTGTGGGTGAGATCCTTGTCATGTTTCTTATTAGCATTTGATTTATTTTAATTATGCTGTTCTGGATTAGTACATTGTAAAGACAAAAAACGAGAGATCCATCTGGAGGAAGCAGATAAGAAGAAAGGGTTTTCAGGGGGAAGGGGAGATCCAACGTTCAAGAGAAAGCCATACTGGGGAGAAAAGGCACCCAGTGAAAGGTGTTTGTCCTGCAGTGAATTAAAACAACTCCAAGCTCAACTCATGATCAGTGTGGATGTACAGGCTGATCTCTTATTATTTCTACATCTCTTTCATCTCACCAGCAGGCAGCATCATAGCTTCAGGACACTGGTCCACAAAAGCAGAGGTGCCATTTTTGCAAGAACAGGAACTTCCAAGCGGGATGCATCTTAGTCCACATCCCAGCACAAGCACATATCACTTACTGTTCAAAACGCTGCCTGGAGTCTTGGGTCTTATAGCTATTCCTCATCTATCTACTTCCTGGCTTGCTACTGTTTCTCTTTGTATCCAGTGTTAGTTCAGCCCAGCTTGTTAGTGCTTTGATCCTCATCTGTGTGTTCCCAGCCTTACCAGGGCTTACCGTTTTCCCTAACTCAGCCCTTCTGGCCTTATTTCTGATGCTTATTTCTGTTTCCAGTGAAAGTGATTCTTAGCTTGTTATTGTAAAGGGCACACAATAGGTGAATTTCCTTCCATGCTATGCAATTAACTTAATTGCACAACACGCCACTACTCCCCCATTCCCACCCTGCAACTTGTGTTAACCGTTGGGCAACTGTTCAAAAACTGGTTGCTTTGTTAGGACACTTCTTTGCACTTGCAGATTTTTTACTCCCCCAAATGAAAATAAAGAATATTAGTTGCATTCATAACTACCAATCAATGTCAAGAAATCAACTGGGAGAACAAAGCCTGCGCCAATCTCCTGAAAAACAAGCTTGGTAAAACTGAATGGCTCCGATACTCTGATTTCCTTTGCATGCCAGCTGGGAGAATAGCATTGCATGCTGGGTACAACAGGCCCAGCCTGTTAGTGCTTAGGTCTCCTGGAGTCAACATAGGAAGATGGCCGATCCCCATGCTCTGGGGCAACAGCCATCATGAGGCCCAAACAAGATCTGCCATCAAATTCCCAATGGATGGCTCTCAGGGAAAATGGAAAAATGGATACGAGCATCGTCACTATAAAATAGATGCCTAGGATTTTAGAGTTGGAAGGAACCTCAAGGTCACCTAATCCCAACCCCCTGCTCAGTGCAGGATACAACTACATAATTGACAGATGGCCATTCAACCTCTGCTTAAATACCACTAGCAAAGGAGAGCCTACCACCTTCAAGGCAATCTATTCCCCCGCCAAACAGCTCTTTCCATTAGGACATTTCTCCTAAGGTTTAGCCAAAATCAGCTTCCTGATGTTTTCAAGCATTGGTTCTAATTCTGTCCTGTAGCACAACCTGGTGCCCTCCAGATGTTGGGGAAGGCACCAAAGTGGGGACAGGGGGCAGACCCATAATTAGATGGGGGATATGATCCCCCATCCAGCCTGTATGGTTCAAGTGGGTGTGCCACGGCCCTGGCATAAGTGGGCTTCGCCACACCCACCTGATGTCATTTGATCCCTGGCTCAACTTATGGGATGTGGGTGTTCCTAGTTACGGAAGCACTGTAAGCAGTGAAACAACAGCCAGGCCCCCACCAGTCCTTGGAGGAGGCGCAGTCGGCCAGCTTTGCTTCACTGCATGCAGGACTTCCCTAACTGGGAAAGCCCACCTGCAGCTAAGCTGGACAAATCCCCTTCACTCCTCCTCCAAGTTGGGAATGAGAGACAGCTGGCTTGGCATTGCTGCACATGGGTTTTCCTGGTTTGGGAAGCCCCATGTGCAGCCAAGCCAAGCCAGTTAAGTCCTCTTCACCCCTGTGATGAAGTAGCAATGCCAACTAAGTTGCATCTGCCCCACCTCCTTCCTGCAATGGCAGAAGGAAGTGGGGCGGGTGAAGCAGAGCCTGTCGAGTCTGCAGGGAAAGCCTGGGCTCAGTGAAGTCACACAGGGTAATCCTCATTGTTATCCCTGATCTTTTGATCACAGATCAGAGATAACAGTGGGGATTCCTCTCCCTGCCTCCTCCCCAACACCCATTAGAGGTAGGGATTATGGAGCAGCAGGGAGAGGCCTGCAGAGATGGCACAAGCCTCCATGGGCCAGATGTGGAGCCTCCATGGGCCAGATTAGGCCAACGGGATGGAGGCTCTGCATCCATGTTCTGGAGCAACCAAGTCTGTTCCATCTTCTGCATGGCAGCCCTTGAGATATTTGAAGACCACTATCAGGTCTCCCCTTAATCTTCTCTTCATACCCAACTCTTCCAACTGTTCCTGACAGGACTTGGTTTGTAGACCCTTCACTAACCTGGTCACTGTCCTCTGGCAATGCTCCAGTTGGTCCACATTTTTTAAAAAACAATGTTCTCGATGCAGACTGTCCTGTACAGAACACAGTGGCACTATTACTTCTCATGATGTGGACACGATGCTTCTGCTAACACAACCTATGACTGCATTTGTTTCATTAGTAACAGCAATGCCACCAGGTCCCAGTGGAGCTTGCATGAATGTGCAGCTTGAAGTGAAAGACCAATTCCTTGCTCCTCTAGTTAAGCAGAATCAATATCACTAGCTGCAATATACTAGTTGCCATCCGGTATAGCTACACTGCCATCTACTGCCTATTTAGAAGACAACTTTTATAGGGGGGAATTGCATTTCTATTTGGAGCATAACAAAAGGCAATTTGGGACTTAATTCAAAGGCATGTCAAAAGCAAAAACATTATAATAGCTAAAATGCAATTTCTGTTTTTTAAAAACTCTCTTCCCCCTTACGAAAATAGCAAAAATAGACAGCTGGGACTAAACAATAATTAATCACAACAAGAAGAAATGACACCCAAAGGCTTAGATGTCCACCAAACTGCCAACAGAAACAGCTCAGGAAAGGGTTAGAGGGAAGGGATTAAATAGGAAAAAGCCTTTCCATTTTCAGTGCTGTGACAAACATTTCTCTGAAGTGGAAGGTTTACAGCTGGGCCAGAACCGCCTGCTCCAATGCAATAAAATACTGTGTTCTGGGCAAACAACCCCTTCCAAGCTTGAATGGAGTGGCATAGGAAAACCCTGCCGTGACATTTCCTCCTCACTCCATGTAGATCACTGGCACTGTGATCAGATCCCTCTGCAGGGCACATCATGTAGGGTGGGAACACATCTGTGTGAACCTCTGGGTTTGGTAACGGAGCAGTCTAAGAGGAGGAGCATGAAGAATCCACTGGTGAAATGGCTACTGACCAAAGAGGTGAAGAACTTGGTACACATCTATTTATATCCTGAAATTTCAGTATCCACAGGTATTTCTGAAGATCCTTTGGTTTCATGTGTGTGTTTTTCATTCTTTTATATCTTGGGGTTAATGTGAGTTGACTGCTGAATGTGCGAAACACCAGCAACTTTGCACATTCACCTAAAGGCACAGAGAACGTGCACAAACTGATAGCATCAAGAGCTTGTTAGGACACCCCCTGCTTAACATGCCTCTGCATGAATATTTGACATCACCCAGGCAATGCGCACAGTCCCAAGTGGAGAATAGGGATTCTGATCAGCCAAAGGGCACACTGCCCAGGCAGGCGACATTATCTGAGTCTGCACATTGTCCAACATCACTTTGAAAATATGCAGGCTGACTGGGAAACATGCGATCTTTCCTATTAATGTCGCCATCTCCATGCCTTCAATCACTGCTGTATAGGCGCATCTTCCATTCAACCCACCCTCACTACAACGACATCTGCACAAATTCATGCTCATAAAGATGCTTCCAGTTCCCACGCACCTAGTGCCTCTCCTTTAAAGAGAGAGCAGAGGAAGATTAAAGACGCAGTGCTTGGATCACACAGAATCGGTTTTGCAGATTCAGAGATTTGTTTTACTTATATATTGCAGTCTAACCATTGTCTGCTGTGGTCGCGTGCTCCTTCTGTGGCCCTCTCTGCCTCCTCCAAGTACAGGGGTCCTGGCTGGCATCAAGAGTTCCCCATTACGTATAAACCAGGGGACTCTGGCTTAATGTTGCTTAACAAACCCAAAGTAGCGAGGATGATATCATGCAAGGTGAGGAGAAGAGGGGCAAGGAAGGGGGGGGGCATGGACCCAGCACTTCTCCGTGAAGTTCCAGTCCTTGTATATGGAGACACAAGGCTCTGCCAACCCAGCCACATTCTTTGGCACCGTGCAAACTTCCACATTGCGCAGTAATTTTATTTTAAAACCAATTTTAAGACAGTCGCCTAAAACGTGAAGTCATATTAACAAAAATGGATTGATACTGAATATTGAACTTTTGTTATTTTTTCTGGATATTGGGCAAAGCCCACCCAAACTCAAGTCCCATTGAAACCAACTGGAGAGATCTTAGCACATGCTTAGCAGGATGCAAATGCCCTTAACTTTGAATAGATCATCCTGATTTTACAAAACACGGTGGCATTAAATTTGTTTACATCATCCTGCATTGCAGTGAAGACCATAAATAACACTCTTAAGAAATACAGAGAGCAGAGTGTTTACTCCAAAGATGTGTGTGTGTGTGTGTGTGTGTGTGTGTGTGTGTGTAAGCACAACTCCTAGTTTGCAAATCCCAGCTGGAACACAGTAGTAGCTAAATGCCATATCACTGTCAGGCGAATGATTTATTGAACATGCTGCTCCTTTTTCCTCTAAAGGGATGCAAAAGTTTTAAAAGAATCCTGGCACTACTTTAAAAACTCTACATTCAGGCTAAACATTAAACACTCTTGCTGAGGTCAATAAAAGAGTAATACAACTGAATGATAGATCACTTTGCCTGCCAAGAATACAGGATATTTGATAGAAAATTGTATCTTTCCCACTATTATTAGCATAAACAATTGCCATGTGTTTGGTTCACCCAGTGGCAAATGCAGATCAAGGAATTAATACCTCCTAGTTCTCAGAATATGGACCTATGAAACAATTACTTAAAAAAAAAGATGCATTTGCTGTTTTAGTTTAGATGTCTGAGAATGTTGTTATTGTACATACTTATTTGCAATTTTAAAGTTGACATATATAGTGTGTCTTGGCTTGGGTTCTTAAGACTACTAGTTATTCTGAAAGGTTTGCTGCACCACAAAAGGACTTCTTGCCTGCCAGTGGATTAAACATGTTTATAGGGTGCCAAGATAAAAGCTAGAATGTCTAACTGGTTTCTGATATACACAGAGTCCCCCATTGGCTGGACTTCAAAATCCGATAGACTGTTTACCCACATGATTGCAGAGAACGTATTGCCTTTGCTGGCTGTGTAGGCAGACCACCAACAAAGCCTAATTACTTGTGGGGGGCAAATGGAAATACTCTAAAGAGTGGGAAAAGGTTGACCAAACTCCTATTTACATGAAATGGCAATTGTGCATAATCAATCTTGTGTGCCGTTTCATATGCCCCATACACTGCTGAAGTAACATAAGCTAAGGAATTTGTGGGTTTGTTTGCAGCAACTGAGGGTTTTGTCTGATGAAATTTGCCTTTCCTATTGTGGCAAGCCTCGTTTTTCCTGGAGCAGGGAAGGAACTCTGATTTCATTCTCTTTCAACTGGTTCAGACATGCATGTTCATCTTGTGATGACTACAGTATCAAGTGGCAATTTGCATTTTTTTTATTTATTATTGCATTTCTATACCGCCCAATAGCCGAAGCTCTCTTTTAAAGTCCCATGTGTGAATCAGCCATCAAAGAACAGATAGCATTTCCCCAAAAAATCATGCTTTTTAAAGGAGCCAGTTCACAGATTCATCTGTGAGTTACTCGGAGCTCCGCAATCAAGAGATGTACCTGCCACATGCAAATTGGCCACATGCTCAGTTTATTTGTTTGCTCCATCGATATCCTATCTTTCCTCCAAGGAGCTCCAGGAAGTGCACATGATTTGATCCTCCAACCTGATGAGATAGGTTAGGCTGGCCCGAGGACACCCAGTGATCTTCATGTGTGGATTTGAACCTGGATCTCCTTGGTCCTTGTCTGCAACTCTAACCATTACTAGGGTGACCATATGAAAAGGAGGACAGGGCTCCTGTATCTTTAACAGTTGCATAGAAAAGGACATTTCAGCAGGTGTTGTTGTTATGCATGCAGCACCTGGTGAAATTCCCTCTTCATCACAACAGTTAAAGCTGCAGGAGCTCAACTAGAGTGACCAGATATAAAAGACGGTAGGGCTGTCACTGTCCTTTAAAGTGGAAGTGCTGGTCCTACTATTAGGCACAGTGATTTGGGGTGTGATGAAAGGGCAGCAAACTGTTAGCTATTTCATTTATTGTTGTTTTACCTTTCCACTTAGAGAGAGGTGCTTGTGGGATTTTCTTCCTCAGGTGCCAAAATAATTTGGCTGTCCTTGGTTACTATGTACCTTGACTGGGGGAGGGGGCACCATTTCCTGTTCTGCAAAATGTCTTGGGTCGGGCCTAAGTGGTGTTAGCCTGCCACTCCCACCGGTTGCCAAGCCTCCAGAAAGATCCTCCTTGACCTTTCCTTATCTGCTTATACTAATTCACTTAAGCCTGACACACATGTTACCTCCCTAATGAGGAAGCATGTGCTCCTGAGGTTTCTTCCACAAAACAAACAGTGTGTATGAAGATGAAGAGTGGTGTGCAGAAGGACCTTACAGGGACTAACATTCCTCACATTACCAGAGAGAAAGAAAGGAGCAGTAGTCACAGCTGCTGGTCCATATTACCAACTCAACCCTTGTCCTCAGCAATAACATTGCTTCCCCAGCCTTCCGTAGTAGTAGTACCTATTTTGGTAGCAGGCACCTTTGTTTTGAGCATCTCTGCATTAAGGGAAATTGTGCTTTTTCCCAGGGCTTTTATGCTTCCTGGTTCTTTGGCATAATTGTTATGGACTGCATTACATGGGAGGAGAGGGGCGACCATGTCCTTTGAATTCTTCCCCTCCCTTCACTTCTATTGAGACAGTGCCATCTAGTGATGGAAGATCTCACTTTTTCTTGGCTGTTAAAAGTGGTTCTTTTCATATTGGGATTTCCAGGAGATACCTCGGGAGACATCCTGGTCATTGACAATGTCAGGTAATCAACATGCAATAAATCGCTCATTTAGAGGAGACCTTTGTCAGAGGAGGACAGCTGCTGCCTTTTGCTAGTTGATTGCTGTGAAGCAATTCAGGTTTGGAAAGAGAGTGAACAGAGCAGAATGGTTGGTTAACGTTCCTTAATGGCCAGTGGCCAAACTGAGCCAGCTTGCTAGGGAAATTACAGGTGGATGGTCCAGAATGACTAGGACATAGTTAAAGACTCCCTTGGAATATGGGTGAAAGGTGACACATTTTCCCCCTAGCTATCCTGTGGAGGTTGATCTGAAGTCTGTGGGTGAGGGAACAATAGAGGCCCAGAGCTTGCTTTGAGTTACCCTCTCTGAGACTCTGATGAGGAGGGGCAGTGGATTTGTTGCTGCTCTCTATGCTTCCTATCTCTTCCTATGTTCTATTTATAAATAAATCAGTATTAAAAACAACAACAACAACACCGTAAGTCTCCAGTGATCTCTCCTCCAAACGGAAACTAAATTCAGGAAAGCGCCACCCCTGGAACTCCTCATTTCTTAGCAAAGGGGAGAGCCTTTAGCACTAGTCTTAGGAGAGGGATTATGATTCCTTGGAGAGAGACTGTGAGCTAGTGTGACAGACAAAAAGGAACAAGTGGCAGCAATAGCATAACAATACATTTCACGGCATTTACCATGTTTTTATCCCTTGTTACCCTTACATCTCTGTCATGCCCACATATCTATATTTTGAATGGAAGCTCCTAAGGGCAGGAACCTCTATTTTTATTATGTTACTATGTAAAGCTCCTTGCATTCTGATAGCAGCAGCATTAATACTGACAACTTCTCTATGCAATTTCCGTAGTGGTGGGTGGGAGGAGAGGGGTTGTGAAAATTGAAGCTTGGGAGGCAGGAATAAATAAAAATTGCTGATTGGGATTAATATTAAATGAAAATAAAAACCTTCTAGAATAGTGATGGTCAAAGAGCGGACAATCCTGGGATAAGGGGCGTTCTGAAACATTTGATCAAATCATCACTTATATACCTGGCATTATAAATGTAATAATGATAAAGAGGCATCACAGAGAGGACAGAACCTGTTTTATGAAGTGCTGATTTTAATGCTAAATATTAGGGATGTGTTTCGTATCATTAAAATGTACAAAAACGATACAATAAGGTAATTATCATGCATGTGCGTAACAATAACAACATGATAGAAAAACCTATGATAATCATCGGAGACGATAATTTTCGGACGATTTTATCGTTTTCTTGGACTGCAATATAAATATACCTATAACTTCTGTATTTTAAAAGTTAGAGGCTTGAAATTTTTTAAAGATTGTTTCCATTCTGACAGGTCTGAATGAACGCATGTGGCGAGCTGTCATTCTGATCTGTCAGAACTGAAACGATCTTTTAAAAATTCATATAAAATCGAGGGTTGGAGGGATAGATCTCAAATTTCATACACATACTTAGGCATACCCCATAAGCACTGTGACCAAGTTTCAAGCCTCTAACATTTAAAATACATAAGTTATAGGCATTTTTCTTTAAAAACAGGGCTGCAAAAAAAATTTTTTTTCACGATAATTATTGTGAAGACGATATGGTTCACCTACGATATGAACGAAGACGGTAATTTTTTTGGTCCGAAATAACGATAACAATAAATGACAACATTTTTTGACATGCACACCCCTACTAAATATATCCCAGTTGACATAGGATTGGTGCTGTCTGAACAAGCTACTTGCAATCTTTATTGGAATACGCTACATGAAACAGAGACTTGTGTGGAATTAGTACCTGAGTCGCTCATGTCAAGTTTCCGGCAAGAACCTTCCATTTTCCCAATAACTGAAATGAATGCAAAACCTCTTTCTGACATGTCATGGTCTCAACGTAGAAGACTGTTTACTTATTAACGTTAATGGAGGTTAAATACTTACCAGGGGCTGATGAGAGAGAGAGAGAGAGAGAGAGAGGTGCATTTTATGCCAAGGCCGTGGCTAATCCTTGTGTCTGCATTGTGTCTGACGGAGAGCTTACCTTCCATAGCAGCACAGCCAACAGCAAGAAGATGAGAATTCCCACCAGCAAACTGATAGCAATGATCCATCCAACCACATAACCACGAGGCTCCAGATTATGCAAGGCCTCAAAGACCACCTACAAAGTAATTAGGGAGAAATATATTTTATACAACTAGCCTTCATTATTCCATATGACAGATATGCTGCATTGCATTCTCGGTTAATATTTGTAAAGCACTGCGGGGTAGTAATGTCAACCACACTTGTAAAGTTTAGCTGTCAAGGCTAATTTTCTCAAGAGTTTTAAAAGCCTTTTAAAAAATCAGATATAAGTACTGATAACGAGACATGTCTCATCCCAGGAAACTCCATCCTGATCCTATTTTCAGCCCAAAACATAAAGCTCCCTTCAGAGCCAGCCATTGCAAGGGTGCGGCAGCTGGCAAGGGAATGCCAACCTTCACTAATTTCCATGAAATATGTTAGAAGCTTGTTGAAAAAAGATCAATTCACTGAAATAAGTCATCTGGTAATAAAGCTTCAGGAGTTGATAGAGTCGAAACACCTGCCTTGTGTGCTACAGTTCTCTTAGGCAAAGATGATTTTCCTATAGGGAAATGTGAGTCTATTAACATTAATGTGGCACAAGTGGATTTTCCACTTTGGGTGCCTTCAAATATCAGATTAGAGCAGTGGAGGCCGGTGGCTCCACTACTCTATTGTCAGTGGGGTGGGAATCCTGCTCCGGGTTCCACAAAGCACCTTGGATGGTTCCTTTGGATAACTCCGCAAGCACCTTGGATAGCTCCTTTAGAGTTCCGACTGGTACTGCCTGAAACCTAGAGCAGATGAAAATAGGAGGGGGGGGAGGAGGTGAGGAATTTCATATGTTCATGATATTCCATGAAAAATGGGTTGTATTCTTGTATAATTTGCATGAAGTCAGCGGTTTTCAGGAGCTGCTCAATCTTAAGTGAACGTGCAGTTTTCTTAACTTTCCCTTTCTGTTCTCTAAATGACTCATCTCTCAAGCTAAAGCAAAGGATTAGTCCACATGCCACATCATCACTCAAAAGCTTAGTCTAGTATTGCCAATGAGAAGAAAATGCTGCTCTCTGATTGGCTGCAAAGCATGCTGGGAGTTGTAGTTCTCTAACTGGAGCTCCTGACTAGGGCTGTGCAGAAAATGGTGGATTGCACACAAAATGGCCACCAATGCTTCAGAATTCTGAATCCGAAGCTTGCACAGCCCTAATTCAAAATGCTGGTTATGACTTACAAAGCCTTACATGATGTGGGACCAGGCTAACTGAAAGACCACCATCTCCTTTATGAACCTTACCCGACTGTAAGCCTCAGGAGAAGTCTTTCTCTCTGTCCCTGCTACCATTGGGAGGCACAGGGGGAGCAGAGGCAGAAAAAGAAGGACAGCCTTAGAAATGACGGCTCCCAGACTCCCTGCCAGAACTCCTTGCCAAGGGAGGCAAGACTATCACCATCTTTGCTATCCTTCTTCCAGCAGACAAACATTTTTTTTAAATTCAAGGCAGACTTCCGGTTGTTCAGCTGTTTTGTTTGCTGAACTAGGTTTTAACAGGCATTTCTTTCTTTTTAAAGGATGTATTTTAACTGATGCGTTTATGTTTTAATTATGTTACATGTTATTACGGATAGCCCCTTTCACCATTATTTCCAGTACAAAAATTAATGAAAAAAATGAATAATAAAGAAAATAACATTTTAGCAGGCATGATCTATCAGATCCAGTGAAGAAACAAGCAAGAAGGGGGTCTTGATCTAACCTACTGCCTTCATTAGCAAGGCCTCCTGAACTGGCCAATAAAAGCTGGGAAAAAGTGGAAGTAATTCGTCTTCCCCAGGTGTTGGCAATGATGTGGCTGAAGAGGAAATGGGCCAGCCAGACTCTATGATTTTGAACTACCTACATCTTTTATACGCTAGAACAAACTGTTAAAAGAGCAAATCTTAGTCTTTCTTTTCTTGGCCTCCTTAACAGTAACGTCTCTTTTAGGGTAGTTAATATAAAATATACTTCATGTTGCCATAGATCTGACAGAATTCCAGAAGGGAAACATACATTATGGCTGATACAGAAGAAAGGAGGAATGAATTGGGAAAAGACTATGGGCCTAAGTAAAATAAAATGGTTATAAAAATGTGGAGCACATTAGAGCTTTGTTTTCTGCTTTGAACAGATGCCCAAGAATCTGAGCGCAAAACTGGATTCACTCTAGAATGCCAAGGAAATAGAGTGCAAAGTTGGATCCATCTTAGAACGCAGCTCAAATTCCAGAATTATTTCACTTTCCATTTTTTGCCACACTGAAATTTTCTTATTGCAGTTTCATGCTTCACCAAAGGGCCTTGCAGGAAAACTTACAGGACTGAATTAAAGAAATAACCATTTCCACCCTCAACCAGGAACCTAGAAATAAATTCACAATGAGGTTTGGCAGTTGACTGTGACTGGAAGAAGCCAATGCTTACTGGAACTATTCCCCAGACAGCCTCCCACATGGGCCAAGATGTCTCAGAGAACGGGAAAGGTCTATCTTGGCATGTGATGTCATGGAAACAGCAAGAGATGTCCACTGTACGGTATCTTGAGAGCCAGTGTGGAGTAGTGGTTAGAGTGTTGGACTGGGACTCGGGACATCTGGGTTCTAGTCCCCACTCGGCTATGAAGCTCACTAGGTGACTTTGGGCCAGTCACTTGCTGTCAACCTAATCTACCTCACAGGGCTATTGTGAGGACAAAAATGGAGGGGAGGAGGTCCATGTAAGCCACCTTGGGTTCTTTGCAAGAGGAAAAAAGGTGGGATATAAATGTAATGATAAATAAATAAATAAATAAATAAAAACAACCACTAGAGGCATGTAATGTTTCTACTGCTCTTTAATTGTCTGCTCTGCCCTTATCAAGGAATGGTAATAAACTCATTGGATTGGATCCAGGCTTAGTTAGTTGTACTTAGTGTTTACTGAAATCAATGGGACAAGTTGGTCTTAACTGATATTTCACTTTGATTTTAATGGGACCTAAGTGCAACTGTCAGGGAACAGTTCTCTGTTTGAGAGGTTGTCCAGTCCAAGCCCCATACAAAGATAAAAGGCCACCAGGAAGACTGCCTTGAACTTGTCCATCAACAGCCCGTGGGCAGCAGACTGAGCAGGCCCAAAGCGCATGAGGTGAGGAGGGATGGGCGTATGGTCTTTCTCTGTATGAGTAGCTTCATTCGTGTGCCTGTGACATCTGGATTTATGACATTCTTTCTTCTACTGAGCAAAACATTTGGCTTGGTCTACATAATTTTCGATTGCCTTCTGCTTGTTGCACATTATTATCAGGATGCTATGAGTTAGGCTGCATGTGTACATTGGGTGTGGCGAAAGTGGGCAGAGCATGAAGCTAAAAACAGAAGATCATAGCACATGAGTCGGCCCCTGCCCAAATCTATGAAGTTTGGTTATTTAATGGCAATGTGTGTCTCTGTCTCAGGCAGGCCCAGCCTGATCACACAAAATATTAAGGAGGGGCATAACTCCGTGTGATATAGCGCATGCTTTGCAAGCAGAAGGTCCCAGGTTCGATCCCTGCCTTCTCCAGGTAGGTAGAAGAAAAAGTCCTGCCTGAAATCCTTGAAAGTTGCTACCAGTCAGTGTTGACAATACTGGGCTAGATGGACCACGGCTCTGGTTCAGTAAAAGGCAGCTTCCTATGTTCCTAAGTGATTAGTTGGAGCTGCTGTTTTATGCAAAGCTTATTTTTATCAGCAAGCTGATAAAACAGCAGCTTCAGGTTCTCTTGTAACTTGCTCCACAATACTGCTTTTTAAAATAGTTTTCAGCATTAATCCTGGTGCTGAGCTGAAAGACTATTCACACTCCCAATGAATTCAGGAGAGTGGGGGGAAAAACCAGACCCACCAAATCTACCTTGCACAGCTAATGAGACTTCATTAAGGTCTCAGACTGTGACAGTAGAGGGAATTAATCTGATAAAACATCTGAAAGAGTCACAGCATGTGATCCAAACTTAGCCGTTCTTAGAGTAGACCCATACAAATCAATGGGATTTAAGTGAGTCATGACGCACTCTATTTCAACAAGTCTACTCTACGTA
Source organism: Anniella stebbinsi (assembly GCA_029215795.1). Lineage (NCBI taxonomy): Eukaryota > Metazoa > Chordata > Lepidosauria > Squamata > Anniellidae > Anniella > Anniella stebbinsi. Next base: position 158,431,089 of record JARDYH010000002.1, on the reverse strand, counting down.
TAACTTAGTCTGGATCCAAATCATAGCTTTCCAGTACTAAGAATTTTTGTTGCTAGTTTGTATCCAGCTTAAAATAAGATTTGAGGGATGGAGATAAAGAGATAAGGTAGAGTATTCAAAAGTATACGAAATAAAAAAGACAGATGAGAAGGCTTAAAAAGAAAGAGGAGGGGAGTGGTCCAAAAATGGTTATTTATGAATAACTGTAGTTGCACAATATGTCTGATTCCATAGTACATTCCACTAAAAGGGGTAGTGGGAGAGAGAGGGAGAAGAATACTACCTTGAGCCAAACCACATGTTTTACTTTTTTCCCTCTTGAGTATGAATCGACACAAAGCAACCCAGATCAGAAAAGCCAAGAGACATATGGAAATTGCATGGACGAAGATTAAAAACTAACATTCACATTAGAAAGGAATGAGATTACAAACTGATGTTTCAAAACTAAATTATGGCCAACACACTCGTTTTCAGCTAGTGCTTCCCAGAAGCAGCCATCAGATTAGAGATTATATTTTTGTTTTTCTACAAAATGGACTATAATGACTAAAACACAAAATTATTATTATTTTAAACCCACTTTGGCCAATAGGAAAAGATTGTTTTAAGGTAATAAATATTAAATGGAAATATTCCATTACACTTACATTTATATTGTATGTATCATTCTGAAGAATGTCCAAACCCTTTATTGTAATATAATCAATGTTACATCTATCAATGTTACACTATCCTGCCTGAAAGATCATGATCCAAATGAAGTGCATGTCCAGTCAATAACCAGAGGGGTCTAGATTTCCGCCCTCTACAAATTTAGGATTGGGATATTTCAGAGAGACCATGTATGAGCATCTCCATGGCGTACACATTTATCGGTAGGGCCTTGCTCAAGATTCCCTTTTCCAAAGACATTAGAGCCATGTCATTTCTGTCATGGCACTGTAGGGCTTTCCACATTTTCTACATAATGTTCGAAAAGAAGTAAATCACATGATCAGGGGTACTGCCCATGCTGGCACTGCCCACTCGCAATGACGATGTTGGCATGGGAAATAACCACATTGCCGGTCTTGCCACATGATGATGATGATGATATTAATTTATATCCCACCTTTTTCCCAGGGCTGGGACTCAAGGCAGTTTACAAGATTAAGAGAACAACACAACTGGGTTGGGAAACACCCTGAATTTACACTTGAATAGATGGATGGCCACTGCTGTCTTTTGCCAAATTTAGAACAATTATTGATGGTCCGACATCTCAAGGAACAGGCATAGCTGGCACACTAGCTTTAACTGTGCAAATGCAGTCCTGGCCACTGCCAAAACCTGGGCATCCAGGCTCAGGACTGAATCCAGGAGTACACCCAAGCTGCGAACCTGTGTCTTCAGGGGTAGTGTAACCCCATCCATCACAAGCTGAGTCCCTATTCCCTGATCTGCCTTTTGACTGACCAGGAGCACCTCTGTCGTGTCTTGTTTGCTTTCAAACTTTAGTGGATAATGACATAGGAAGCAACCAAATGACAGGGGCATTATCATTCAAGTAATGTATGGATCAGAGTAAGACTGCAGTGGTAAGATCTTTTCAGTAATGGCCCAGAATTATGGAATAAGTGATTTTTCAAATCAGCATATTGAGGGCTAGAAACATAGCACCATATCTTGGTTGTCAAACTCTATTTTAAAAAGCTAGTCAACATTTCCAAAGTCTAAGTAATAGTTGCTCAAGTACTGCAACAAAAAACAAGCAAAAGCGAGAACAGAAAACAATGTTGTAAATTCAAGGTGAGGAGAGTTATTTTGTTGTTGAGCTGAAGGAAAACTTTCCTTGGTTTCTAGAGCTCCTCCAAGAAATTTTGTATTGCCATGATTTGGCAAGGGATTCCCAGATGCTGGGGTGCAACTCTCAGAACACACATGAAGCCAGATATGCACACACAGTTGTACGCATGACCCAACTCATGAATCCCCTACAACATTTGTAAGGATGTTAAGTAGGCTGACCCTATGAAAAGGAGGACAGGGCTCATATAACTTTAACAGTTGTAGAGAAAAGGGAATTTCAGCCAGTGTCATTTGTATGCAATTAGTTCCTGGTGAAATTCCCTCTTCATCACAATAGTTAAAGGTGCAGGGGCCTTGCCTTCTTTTGTATATGGTCACTAGTATAGTGCCTGCAACTTTAACTGTTGTGATGAAGAAGGAATTTCACCAGGTGCTGCATGCATACAAATGACACTGGCTGAAATTCCCTTTTCTCTACAACTGTTAAAGTTACATGAGCCCTGTCCTCCTTTTCATAGGGTCAGCCTAATGTTAAGGTAATCTCTGACTGTGCTCCATTGTACTCTGCAGGCAACTGTATGGCTTGCTTGTCTAGCTGGGCCAGCCCTAATCATTCCTGTTGTGATAAATTCTGGCCGATCTGAAATATAAATATATCTAATGACATTTGGGGCTGTTAAATCTTTGGGAATACTTCTAATTCCAGATTCCATCCAGCATAATTGGAATTTTGGCTCTAAGCCTCTAGGATGCATTCAAAATGGCAGCCAAATTGTTTTAGGCTGTGATCCCAACAACATTTGCTTGGAATCATGTTCCACTGAAAGCACTTCCAAGTCATGTATTGAGGAGTGGTGTGCCAGCCAATATCAGGGAGCCTGGAAATGAATTTAAGCAACATCTAGGAAAGATGCTTGATACCTAATCCAACGAAGCCAGATAGGCACTCTGGGATGGGGTGGTGGTGGTGGTACACACAACCATCCATGCCATGCACAGAATGCAAGCTCCTTTTAAACTCAACATTTAAAAGGGGTTTACTGGATCATGTTCATGCTTTATAGATGGGCAGTGCTGAGAAGGAAGGGAGGAATGTGGCACAGTTAGGACCTAACTCAACGTTACTAACCATTACAAGTAAACACATGTAACAAAAACCCATTGGCCTCCCCACCCCCTTTTAAAAGAAATACTTTGGGGAATGGGTGATTTTGAGAAATGATTTGGATGCATTCCACTAGGGTGACCATATGGAAAGGAGGACGGGGCTCCTGTATCTTTAACAGTTGTATAGAAAAAGGAATTTCAGCTGGTGTCATTTGTATGCAAGTAGTCCCTGGTGAAATTCCCTCTTCATCACAATAGTTAAAGCTGCAGCAGCCCTGCTGTCTTATGTATCTGGTCAAGAGGGCAGGGCTCCTGCAGCTTTAACTGTTGTGATGAAGAGGGAGTTTCACCAGGTGCTGCATGCATACAAATTACACTTGCTGAAATTCCCTTTTCTATTCAATTGTTAAAAATACAGGAGCCCCCCTGTCCTCCTTTCCATAGGGTCAGCCTACAGTCCACTCACTACCCACTTGCCTCTTCTCTGCTTCAAATTGTCCCCACAAGCCACCTTTCCTCCGTACAGTTCCAAATGTCTGTTTGCTCCCACAAACAAATGTTTGAAACCCTGCAAGGGGGACAATTTGGAGCAGGCAAGGAAAAATGTGAGCACCCCCTACTGCTGCTGCTTCTCCACTCTAAAATGACCCTTTTAAAAGCTCTGTCGCTCTCTCTCGCTCTCTCTCTGGCTCAATTCGGACAACACGATAGTCAATGGTGGGTTGACTAACCCTAACCCTAGGGTATACTCCCCACACAACATGGTAATAAATAATCAACTGTGGTATGGATTAGGATCAGCGCTGAGTTGACTATGGCAGCATTCGGATGACACAATAATCAAAACAACTGACAATTGTTTCCCCCACACCAGTTGTTTATTGTGTCGTCCGAATTGAGCCTCTCTGTGTGTGTGTGTGTGTGTGTGTACTTTTAAGGCAATTGTGGCTTTGTTATATGCATTTGCATGGCATCAGTTTCAGTATCTGCATATGATTAAACTTAGTTTTTATTCTGTTTCATTCTAGCTCTGAGGAGGCTTTCGAGGCTACATCAAAAGCAAGCAGCATTAGTTCAAAAAATGTAAACAGATAAAGTCAAGCCAGTCACTCCAAAAGCCTTCTGAACACAAAAGCCTTTGCCATTTTTCAAGCAGCTATGAGTAAATAGGTCTCGCAAGCCATTCTGTCTAAAGGGAAAGGGCATCGCCACTCTAAAGGCCCTGTTCCTTGAATTTTCCAGCCTCTCCTCAGAAGCCTGGGGTATCTGGACCAGAGTCTCAATTCATGACCGAAGCACATGGGAAGGAACATAAGAGAGATGGTTCCTAAAGTGCACCATTTCCAAGTACAATTAATACCTCTTTTGGACAAAGGCAGCTTCTTGTTACCTAGGATTGAGGACTTCTAGAAGTGAACAAAATGGAGCCATTACAGATGTGCTCTTAATAAGTGACGTAGACGTGACGACATCTGGAACCAAAATGAGACATGACTTTTGTCCAAATACTGTCTCCTCTTGGTTATTTTTTAATCCTAAAATGTTATTTAAATGATTACTGCTACAATCCTAAACCCACTTAACTAGGGAGTAAACTCCCACTGAACACAGATTTAGCTCCAAGGAAACATGCACAGGATTGCGTAGTACATAATCTTCCATATGATATGAGCAGATCTTCCAAAAGTGGTTAAGTCTCCTGGATTTCCAAAAAGCTGTGTTCAGTTAAAACAGGCTTCAGCTTTACACTGGGAAAGTGAACTCATCGCTTAGCAGAAGGTACACCCGAGGCCTTTACAAGGTGGGCTAGCTACAACACACCGTGCGTTAAAGTATTCTCAATAATACCATTTGCTATGGGGACAAGGCTTATAACAGCAAGACAGACCATAGGAAGACTGCGAGGCAACGGCTCCGCTGGTCTATTCAAAGAAAAGCACGCTTGCTCATTTTTGTAGGCTAGGCATAGGCCTGACCACAAATTCCTCACTCAGTCCAGGATCATCTAATGCATTCCATATGAGCAACACAAGCAACGCCTGCTCTTCAGAGTCCCTCACTCACCGTCGCTTCTTCTGAATTCCCGTTGGGGACTTCTACTGCCCGGACCTTCGTGTCCACCTTCACCTTTGCCGTCGTTACAAACTGAATAACTGATGAACTGTCCTAAGGATGAAGGAACAACCAAAGCTGAGCCAATGCTGTCAAATGTCCAACCTTCAAAGACTTTTAACCACCGCCTCTTTTATGGCCTCAAATCAGATGCAAAGTCTCTCAAGCAATATTCCAGATTTAAATCCAACCCAGCCCATTAAATTTGATATGCTGTGGTACTGCTTTTTGTTTTCAGACTTGGATCTGATCTGGATGAAAAACTCTCCGGTCCAGAGACATGGCCCAATTAAAAGAATGCAGTGTGCTGCCAAATACCACCAGCAAAGAATGCCTTAACCTGGATGATTTCCACATAATTAAAAACAGATATTTAGATGCAATTACTAAAACGTGCTTTTGTACACTATCATATAAAATATTTTTATTATTAAAATAAATCCTGACACAATGCATCGTAAAAAGCCTAAATATATCTATGGTGTTTTCTCTCTCTCCTTCAAGAGTGAATCCCTCTTGTATTTCCTACAATGAGTTTAAACAAAGGGCCCAACCAGTTACTTTTTAAAGCCAGTATTTGTTCTTGTAATGTCAAATTGCATTGCATGCCCTTTGCTGGAGCTAGATCAGAATTACAGTTTCATAGTCACATGACTGTTAGCAAAGTGACAACTGGAGGCATAATTCCACCCATCCTTCTGACTAGCAAAGAGCATACCCATGACTTTCACGCTGTGGTTTCAAACTACATAGTGCATGTGGTCCAAGTGGTCTCCTACTGGTGTGGCGCCACTGGGTGCCATAGTGTTGGTGGCTAACACGAAGTTTGGACCACTGTCCCTTGGTGCTAACCATATCATCAAGGATAATGAGTCCCCACAATATTCTTGCTGAACCCTCTATATGGTTTTCCAAGTAACATGAAACAGGATCAGGGGATTCCTCTAGAAGGGGCCCAATGGATTTGCCTTGCCCTCAGTTCTAAGGTCATCTAAAGGTTGTGAAAATCACCTCTGAATTGAGGGGTCTGGAGTTAAAATATTAATTTGCTTTCTTGCTTTAATACTCTACAAAGTTTCAGAGCCAGGGTGTTTAGCCGCTTGAAGGATGGATGCAAGACATGAATTCAATTTTGTTTAAATGCCTGGGATTTGCTCAAACTGCAATGCACGAAGCAATACATCTAAATCTTTCCAGGTCAATTCTCACTGTGTGTTGCTATCATTCAGGCAATTATGCTCACCTTTTTTAATATCTCAGTATTCAACAGCATCTGCACATCTATGGTCCGCGATTCTGCTTTTGCTAGTGAGCTTAAGTTACAGTGTATAATTGAGCAGGGCCTGTTTGATCTTTCACAGTCCTAAGGGAGACAAGGAGATAGTTGTGAGGCAAATAAAGAAAAGGGGGGGGGGGAGATAAATGATGCTCAGCTTTTGGACCTGAGATTGTAGCAGCCATGTTTTGATTAACTCTTGTTCAGCTTCTCTAGAAACATCTCCTAGAAAGCCCTTGTATAAAGTTACAATGTCCAGAAATAAATCATCCATATAGCTTTGGAATCATGTAAACAGGAACTACAAAATGCAGGTATTTAATGCTGGTTGTATGCAGAAGGATGATAAGGAGTAACTCAATATACTTATCTGAAAGTAAGACCCCCTTGAAATCAGAGTAACTCAACATAGGATTAGACTGTCATCAGTTATTTCTTAGCCAAAACAACAACAAATGCTGACAAACAAGGTGATTAGAGGAATATATTTATCAATTTGGGGAAAAAATCCATTTGAAATAAGCTGCTTTTTATATCATATTTATACTTCAATCCAGATGTGATGCGCCTTCATAACCTCCTTTTACTTTAAGGTCTAGAGTTCCCTATGTATGATAGTAGCTGTCAGGTATAGGTTTCAGCAAGTTGTAGCTAGATTTATTAGAACTAGTTAGGAATGTCCGTGCAAGCTTATCTCGGTCAGGATTCTCAGGGAAAGAGTTCACACACCCCTCCACCCTCTGGCCTTGAGCTGTTTAGAATTCCCTGGAAAAGTGATAGCACGTTTAGAAAGGTGGGGGGCTTGTTGAAGGAGCGTAGTGTCGTCTTGGTGGGCTGAGCAGTGGAGCAAAGGCGAGAAGCCTTTGCTAGGATCATCTTTCAACTCATGGTCCAAAATCCCTCCCTGTTTGGATCCATCACCGTTTGGGACTTTGAAAGCACTCTGCACCTGAACTCTCTGCTATTTTGACTTTGGATTTCTAAGGACTGTGAGCCTTTTCATAGACTTGAACTCTCATTTGTTGTGGATTGTGTGTGTTTGTTCATTAATCGCTTAGTGTAAGGGTAGACTGGGGTTGATTTTTATTGTTGGACTTTTTCTCTGCAGATTCAGTTGGCAGAGACTTCCCAGGGCTAAAGTACATGCACGGGAGTTCTTGTGCCTGAGATGTTTACCTTCCCTATGATCTTGTTTAGGCTTTCACCATGTTCCCTGAGTTACCAATGTGTGGCCAAGTTTGGACTGGCTCCCTTGGGATGGTCTGTTCAGCCTTTCAAGAATTCCCCATTGTGATTGCCTGAAGGATCATATCAGGAATCTTTCCCCTCCCTTGGTCGGGTTTGGAACCCATTTTTGGAACAGTTGAGATAGCAACAGAGAAACCAAGCTGTTATTGCAGTGAGTAGCAATACGTTATCTTGGATCCTAAAGCTTTCTGACCATCGATATCTTTAAGTATTTCTGAAGTGTGTAACCATTAAGCTTTTTACCGTGGGATTTCCTCAAATAAAAGAAGTCTCACTGATTGAGTGTCCCATGTCAGTTTGCCAGCATGTGTGAATGCCAGAGGGAATGGGAATCCACAACAGGAGCAAGAACATTTACAGTTGTATGTGAAAAACTGCATAGTCATTACCCTCCAGAAGTAGTGCAAGGACCCCCCCCCCCCAATCTGATCCAGATCCTGATCTGTCAGGTCTGGATCAGGCCTGATCCGACTCGGATCGGGCTCAATCCGATCCTACTCGGATCCAGATCAGTGCACAGCACTCCCCCCCACTCCCTCCCCCCAATCACCCTGCTTACCTTCTGCCTCCTCCGCGTAGTCCTCAGCATCGCCCTCCCTCCTCAATGTCAGCCGCCGCTTTCCCACTCGCGTTGGGTGATGACGTCACCCGACGCGAGTGGGAAAGCGGCGGCTGACATCAAGGAGGGAAGGTGATGCCAAGGACTACGTGGAGGAGGAAGAAGGTAAGCAGGGCAATTGGGAGGAGAAATGGAGGGAGCAAGGGGGAGAGAGGACTCTGGACGGATTCGGATCCGGATTGCAGATCCAATCTGGCCCAATCCGGGCCCGATCCGGATCCTGGAAGCCCGGATCAGCCCGATCCACTTCAGATTCGGGATCTGGATCCATGCATAGCCCTATCCTGAAGCATATGGTTGCCATGGTTACCTTTCTTGGAGGGGAGTAAAGAGGGGTCTGGATTCTCTCCCCCCCAAAACAGATAACTGTTTTTAAAACTGACAGTCCCTAGGGAATACAGAACAGATCTTCATGTGCAAAGCCCCAGGTGCATGATGATGATATTTTATCCTGTGGGGCATCTTCCATGCATGCAGGACCCTACATTTTAGAGAAGGACCATAGGTCAGTGGTAGAAGAGTACATGCTTTGCATGCAAAAGGTCCCAGGGAAAAACTCATGCCTGAATCTTGGAGAGCTGCTGCCTGCATGTGTAGACAATATTGAGCTAGATGTTCCCCCTTGAGACTTGTTTCTGGTTGGTTCTAGCTCCATTTATAGGTGGCACTATAGCATACTCTCATTTATGACTAAAACTGGCATTTTCTGCTGAAATGTTTGGTTATAAACATTTTCTTTTAAAATGTACACACTGGATACACAACTGCTGGCCATTTATTGTGAATAGATAATGACAAAGATTATCTATTGCCAGCTACAGGCAGAAAGTGCTCCATGTACTCACAGAGCTCCACTGGCTGTAATAGCATTGGGGAGCCTAGGCAAATGTGGGGCTCCAGAATGAGGCAACGGAGGTTTCCAGTGTGTCTTACCAGAACTGTTCTCCCAGACTTGGTGAAAAAGGAAAATATTGTATGAAAAATGTTCTCCTTTTCTTGAGGGATGACGCATGGGGTTGGGTTTTTTTGAAAAGAGCAGTTTCCCTTGTCCTGGGCAACCTAAAGAAAGATAAAACAACACACAAACAACTGAGCTTTTGAACGTTTTGAACCATCTTTTCCATTGCAACTATCATTATTATGTCCAGGTTTTTGTTGCTGTTGTTGTTAAACTCATACTTCTCCCACATCACCAACAAGAAATCAAAATCTTCAAGTACAAGTAAAACAAACCACAATACAAAAACAAAATCTAAAAGCACAATCTAAAAGCACAACCAGGATAAAGCCAAGCAGCAATGCAGAGATTTATACAGATTGAAAAATCTGGGCCTTGATTGCTGATTGGGGGAGAGGGGAATCCTGCCCACATTTGCTATTGGGGACCATATATATCCCCTTGCTTCTCCCTCTCAATGACAGTCAATCTTAAAATGCCTGGAAGTAGGAAGTATTTATATTCATGGAAAGAAAGGGTGGTTGTTAAGTTATAGAAGTAGCATGATTGCCATTTCCTATGGCACCATCTCACACCACTCTCATAAGAGCAGGATCGTATGGAAGGGGCTCTCAAGGAATGATGTAGGCAGGTAGGGATGTACAGATTTTGTTAAAATCCGTCCTGTCTCTGACTTGTTAAGCATCTTTCACTCCATCATCCACTGATTGATAGAAACAGAACGTGTTTTAGAGATGTACAAGAATTTTGTTCCACTTATGCAGGTGCGCATTAACACTGATGTGCATTTGTGCAAAACTTCCCCAAAGGTTAAAAAAATTGCCTGCTAGTCCGTGCAACTCGGAAAAAGCCGATTCACTATGGAATCCACATGTTGGATTCATAGAAATCTGAACTCATCTGAATCTGTTGTAGATTTCGCCAGCATCCCTAATGGGAAGTAACCAAATCATCTGCACTTTCCACGTGAATTTGTTCTAATATTACTCTCACAGGGGGAAGGTTAATTTGTGCTAGAACCACTTCCCGCAGGGGGAAGACGATGGAGGAGCAAAGTCAGCATCTTGGTGGGCTTTACTCTGCCTGGGCTTTCCCTAGTTGGCAGAAGCCTGGGTAGACCAAAATTGGCTCCCTGACCAGGGCACCAGCTGGAGAAACATCTGTTGGCACTTTGGCCAAGGGTCCACTCCTGACATCACTGACAGGGCCCTGCCCCTGATATCATCTAGCCCACAGAGGGATGTCTGGAAGGGGAGGCAACCCAACTCCCAGGCTGAAACTAGCTTGACACAACAGATCTCAGAGTATGTTTCTAGAATACATGTTTTGCTTGCAGACATTCCCAAATTCAATCCCTGGCATCTCCTGGTAGGGCTAGGAAAGAATCCTGCCTGAAAAACTGGAGAGTGGCTGTCAGCCACTGTCAACAACACTGAGTTAGATGGACCAATGGTATGACTCAGTATAAGGTGGCTTCCTATATTCTTAGAATGCAAGAGGTCCCAGCAAAAGGCTCCAATTTTGGATAGACCTTGCTTGAGGGATAGGGTAGCTATATCTTTGGGGAGGGACCAAAGCACAGTACTAAAGCATGTGCTTTGCACGCAGGTCACAGGTTCAATCCCTGGTATGCCCAGTCAGAAGGACCAGGTAGCAGATTAAAGGGAAGACATTGACTGAGACCTGCTGGCAGTCAATGCTGGACTAGCCAAATAGTCTGGCATGGCACAGGGCTGCTTCCTAGCCTTCAGACTTCTAATGAAGTTAATGCAAGGACATGCAGCTTTGGTAGATGGTTATTCCAATAGCGTCTTTCATCGGCATGAACCACATTGCTTCTCAGCAACAGGATATAGCCACTGAAGTAAAAATGTGTATGACTTCACTCACAAAGAATGCTATGCTTGCAACATGCAAAGGAAGTTCCCATAGGACTTTTACAGGAGAAGTTGAATCCTTTAGTAGCCTTATGGAGCAAGGAGAAGAGGAAAGACAATAGCAGTGAATTTTAACCAGGCCAGATGGCATCATCTTTAATAGCAGGCAGTGGAAATATGCAACTTTTTACAAGGTCAAATGTTTGTGGGTGTAAGCAGCAGAGATCTATTCTAAATTAGGAACATAATTTAGGAAGAGACAACATTGAGCTCCAATGCAGCATTCTGAGTTGATTCTTTAAGAGGAATGATTCACTGCAGTCTCACCCCCATCTCCCTCTCCCATTTGGGATCACAGATGTTCTTGGTAAAGCTATGAGGCCCTCAAGAAGACTGATTCATTAGATATGAATCACAATTACCTGAGATCCTATTGAAAGTAACAAAAACCAAGGGCAATTCAGTTATCACATGCTAGTCCAGTGTAGTGAATGTTGGGAAAGGGTGCTGCTAGTGGCGGTGGTGGTGGTGGTGATTGTGTGTGTGTGTGTGTGTGTGTGATTGATTGTACATGTATGAGTATGAACATTCCTTAGGCAAAAAAAGAGGTCTTGGAATGGCTGGGGAGGAATTATACTAGATGAAACACTACTACACGCCGGCCCCAAGGACATGATAGAACCATCTGAGACCCACAGTAATATATTTGCTAGGCACTTCCAGAATAAAATCCTTGGCATCCGCCAGGACTTAGATTCCAATGTTATAGCAGGTGAATCAAGTAAGGTATCCAGACCACAGGCTTGCCCTGGTTTCTTGGATGAGTTTCAGTTGGTGCAGCTCGAGGATGTTGACAAGGTGCTTGGACAGGTGCGTGCAACCACCTCCACATTGGATCCTTGCCCCTCTTGGCTAATAAAAGCTAGCAGGGATGGAACAACTGGCTGGGCCAGGGAAGTGATTAATGCCTCTTTGGAAGAGGGAGTTGTCCCAAGCCGCTTGAAAGAGGGGCGGTAGTGAGACCACTCCTAAAGAAATCTTCCCTGGACCCTGAAAATCTTAATAACTACAAGCCAGTAGCAAATGTTCCATTCCTGGGCAAGGTCCTTGAATGGGTGGTTGCGAGCCAGCCCCAGGCACTCCTGGATGAGCGATTATCTGGATCCATTTCAGTCGGGTTTCAGGACTGGTTTTGGTACGGAAACAGCCTCGGTCGCCCTGTATGATGACCTATGTCGGGAGAAAGACAGGGGGAGTGTGACTCTGTTGATTCTTCTTGATCTCTCAGTGACTTTTGATACCATCGGCCATGGTATCCTTCTGGGATGACTGTCTGAATTGGGAGTGGGAGGCACTGCATTGCAGTGGCTCAGCTCCTACTTAGCAGGTCAGCTCCAGAAAGTGGTGCTTGGGGAACATTGCTCGGCCCCGTGGATTCTCCAGCATGGGGTTCCGCAGGGGTCAGTCTTATCCCTGATGCTGTTCAATGTGTATATGAAACTGTTGGGTGCGGTCATCCAGAGTTTTGGAATGCGTTGTCATCAGCAGGCTGATGACACGCAGCTCTTCTTCTCCTACTCATCTTCATCAGGTGAAGCTGTGGATGTGCTGAACTGGTGCCTGGCTGTGACAATGGATTTCATAAGGGCTAATAAACTGAAACTCAATCCAGACAAGATTGAGATGCTGCTGACTGGATGGAGGGTCTTCAACCTGTTCTGGATGGGGTTACACTCCCCCTAAAGGAGCAAGTTTGTAGCTTGGGGGTTCTCCTAGAACCATCTCTGTCACTTGAGGCTCAGGTGGCCTCAGTGGCATGGAGTGCCTTCTACCAACTACGGTTGGTGGCCCAGCTACGCCCCTATCTGGACAGGGATAATCTAGCTTCAGTTGTCTATGCTCTGGTAACCTCCAAGTTAGATTACTGCAATGCACTCTACGTGGGGCTGCCTTTGAAGACGGTTCAGAAGCTGCAACTTGTGCAAAATGCGGCAGCCAGACTAATAACCCAGACCAAGAGATTTGAACATATAAAACAGACTCTAGCCCGCTTGCATTGGCTGCTTGTATGTTTCCAAGCCCGATTCAAGTTGCTGGTTTTAATCTATAAAGCCTTACATGGTTTGGGACCATAATACCTGATGGAACACCTCTCCCAACATCAACCTACCCATACACTACATTCAACATCTAAGGCCCTCCTCTGGGTGCCTACTTCGAGGGAAGCTCAGAGGATGGCAACAAGGGAGAGAGCCTTCTCAGTGGTGGTCCCCCAATTCTGGAATGATCTCCCCAACGAGGTTCGCCTGGTGCCAAACTTTGTTATCGTTTTGGCGCCAGGTCATTTAACAGCATATAGTGAGTTTTTAATTGACCCCAGAACTATATTTAGGCCTGGCTGAGAGTTTGCAGCTGTTTTAAATGTATACTGTTTTTATATGTTGTCTGTTGTTTTATGCTTTTATGGTTTTAAATTTTGTTTATTGATTTTTAATGTCCCAAGTTTTAATTTTTGTAAACTGCCCAGAGAGCTTTGGCTATGGGGCAGTATATAAATGTAAATAATAATAATAATAATAATAATAATAATAATAATAATAATAATAGCTATAGGAATTACAAAGAGTATGAATAACAGGGATGTTTCCAAAATTATTCTCCTCTGAATAATGTCTCACCAGGTTTTGGAGTTCTGAATTATCCGGCCTTGTTTCTGTAGAAGAACTATTGCATTAAGATGCTCTACTGCTACATTTTTGTTTGTCTCTTTTTCTTTATCTGAATTTTGCATCGAGGTCTGTGTGCATACAGGTTGGGGTAGCTTTCTGTTGCTTAGGCTGACCATATGAAAAGGAGGACAGGGCTCATGTAACTTTAACAGTTGCAGAGAAAAGGGAATTTCAGCTGACATCATTTGTATGCAATTAGTACCTGGTGAAATCCCCTCTTCATCACAGCAATTAAAGTTGCATGCACTATACTACAGTCACCATATACAAAAGAGGGCAGGGCCCCTGCAGCTTTAACTGTTGTAATGAAGAGGGAATTTCACCAGGTACAAATTGCGCAGGCTGAAATTCCCTTTTCTCTACAACTGTTAAAGTTACATGAGCCCTGTCCTCCTTTTCATACGGTCAGCATACTGTTGCTTTCACTTGTTAGTATATCCCCCACCCCTCTTCAACACTACTAACAGCAGATTGCTGAAGCATGGCAAACTCATCTTGAAGTGACTGTATACATGACTGCCGCCATGTTCTTTATGTGCAATCATGAGCATGTGCGTGCAAACAATCAATCAATCAAAACAGGGCACAGCAGGCTCCATCCATGGTGGCCCAATGGTCAGAGATTATGGGACTTGTAGCCCAAAACATCTGGAAGGCACCAGATTGGGGGAAGCTGAACTACACAATTCCATCAGATTGTTTTTGTTCCCAGCAGTGCTGAGCAAGTTGGAACGATGTATTCAAGCACTCCTGAATGACAAATGATAGCTACTGGAGAGACACCCTTCTGGGATGGATATGAATCAGCTGATTCTGTTCATCCCTAAACCAGATGCCTTATTCACAAACTCCAGGGTATGCTGACCTCAGTGACTTGTCAAATGTTTAATCTTATAATGGTTGTCAGAGAGGGATTTTTTTTTCCCTGCGGGGTACAGCATGTATCCTTTCAAAATATTTCCTGATGTACTCCGAGTGCAAGTCTACAAACTGGGTAACTTATAATGCATATCTCTTTTCTTTTCTTTTTGAAGCAGTTCCAAATTCTTTCAGTAGTGGACTTTACAAAACAAATAGCAGTATAAGCCTCTCTAAGTGAGGCATCCAGTTTATTTTCCTGGAAAGAATCGCAACTTGAAACAAGCAGATGAGGGGCACTTTACTCATGAGAAGATGTTGCAGCAAAACAGATGTGCCAAGTGATCGTGTGCATCTGCTGCTTCCTGTTAACATGCAAAAAGTCCTCTCATGAATTAGAGGAAGGGTCATCGCTCAATAATAAAGCACATGTTTTGCAAGCAAAAGGTCTCAGGTTCAATCCTTGGCATCTCTAGGTAGGGTTGGGGGAAATCCCTGTCTCAAACCTAGGGAAGCAACTGCCAGTCAGCAAAGACAGGGATGAGGAACATGTGGCCTTCTAGATGTTGCTGGACTGCAACTTCTATCAGCATAACTATGATGAAGGATAATATGAATTGCAGTCCAACAGCATTTGGAGGGCCACATATGCAGGTTGCTTACCTGTAACTGTAGTTCTTCGAGTGGTCATCTGTGCAGTCACACATATGGGCTCGTGCCGACGCCGAGCCTGCTTCCGGGAAACTTAGCTAGCTTAGACTTTTGGCGGGAACCCCTCCCCCCACCATCCTACCGCGCATGCTCAGGGCTCCCGCCTCTCCTTTACCTCAGTTTTCTGAGACCGCTTGGCCTCTTAACTAAGGCACAACTATGTTATTAGACAATGAGCATGGCGAACCAATTGACAACCACAAACAGCGATGCCAAGAGGGGACGGTGGGTGGGTTGTGTGACTGCACAGATGACCACTCGAAGAACTACAGTTACAGGTAAGCAACCTGCATTTCTTCTTCGTGGTCTCTGTGCATCACACATATGGGCGAATAACAAGCAGAGACTTACCGGAGGTGGGTAGGCATGCTGGTTGGTCACTGGCAAATCGAAGAAAGGACCGCTCTTCCAAACGAGGAGTCCTGTCTGGCCCTGACATCCAGCCGATAATGCTTAACAAAGGTAGAAGCATTAGACCAAGTGGCTGCTTTGCAGAGGTCAGTGAGCGAGGCTCCATGGAGCAAGGCTGAAGAGGTCGCTTGCGCCCTGGCGGAATGCGCTGTCACACGAAAAGGTGGATCTTTCTTGGCAATCTTGTAGGCCAGGGTAATGGTCTCCACAACCCACTTGGAGATGCGCTGTCGGGAGACCGCCAATCCTTTAGTGACGCCCCCGTAACAAATGAACAAGTTACGGGACTTTCTGAAAGATTCAGTCCTTGACTTATAGAAAGCCAATGCTCTTCTAACGTCTAGCGTGTGCAACGTTGACGACAAGGGGTCCGACGAAGGGTTGAAAAATGTGGGCAAGACAATATCTTGACTCACGTGGAACCACGATGAAACTTTGGGAATGAACTTGGGGTCAGTACGTAATACTACCTTATCTCTAAAAAACTGCAAGTAAGGAAGGTCCACTAGCAATGCAGCTAGCTCCGAAACACGTCTAGCAGACGTGATGGCAACTAGGAACATAGTTTTAAGTGTCAATAAACGAATATCAACTGTACCCAACGGTTCGAAGGGCTTAGAAGTGAGGACTGAAAGAACGAGAGATAGACTCCATTGTGGAACTATCAGGCGAATAGAAGGAAACAAACTGAACAAACCTTTCAAGAAAGCCCTTGCCATTGGGTGGCTAAAAACAGAGAAACCATTCACTAATCCATGGCTGGCTGCAATAGCAGACAGGTAAACTTTAATGGAAGCTGGTCTTAGACCCTGGACATGCAAGGAGTAAAGAAAAGAGATGATGTTAGACATGCTCGATGTGTTAGAATCAAAATTATTAAGAAGCGCATACTCCTGAAAACGCTTCCATTTTCTATCATACGACAACCTAGTAGAGGGCTTACGTGAGGCCTCTAAAATAGATTTTAATCGTTCTGGGAGGTCTAGAATCCTCCAAGACGACGGATTCACCAGGCCGTCAGGTGCAGAGAGTGGATCTCGGGATGAAGAATCTTTCCCCTCTCTCGAGTCAAAAGGTCGGGAATGTAAGGTAGGTTCCAAACTTCCGCTCTCGCTAGTCTGAGTAGCGACGTGAACCAAGCTTGTCTTGGCCACCACGGGGCTATCATTATCACGTCCGAATTGTTCCGCCTGACCGTGGTCACCGCTTTTGCAATCAGTGGGAACGGTGGGAAAATGTAGAGAAGTCCTTTCGACCAGTCCCATTGAAAAGCGTCCCCTAGAGATGCCTCTCCTATGCCCGCTCTGGAGCAATACGCCGGACACACTGCATTGGCAGCCGTCGCGAAGAGATCGATATCGGGCGTTCCCCAACGAGCGAAGAGACGAGTGAGGATGCGAGAAGCGAGTTGCCATTCGTGCGTGTCTGCGAAAGATCGGCTGAGAACATCCGCTGTGGTATTCTCCTTTCCCGCAATGTGCAACGCTGACAGCAGTATATTGTGGGAGATGGCCCACTGTAGAATGTCCATGACAAGACAAAGGAGGCGGCAAGAGCGGGTTCCGCCCTCCTTGTTCAGATACCACACTACTGTGGTATTGTCGGTCAGGATGCGGACATGACGCCCCTGTAGGCGGGGTAAAAATGCGCGTAAGGCTTTTTTTACTGCTAGCAGTTCCAACATATTGATATGAAGGCGAGTCTCTGAAGGTGACCACCTTCCTTGTGTTTGCAGGTCGCCGTGGTGAGCGCCCCATCCTTCTAGCGACGCATCTGTTGTTACTACGTGAGACGGGCCCCGTGACACAAAGGGCATGCCCTGTGAAAGGTTGCGCCAACTCGACCACCATCGGAGCGACTGTTTTGTCAAATGCGGGATGGTAAGTATTAGTCTGTGTGGGTTCTGTAGTGGCGAGTAGTGCTGGAGTAGAAACTGCTGGAGGAGGCGCATACGAAGTCGCGCCCATCGGACGACGAACACGGCTGCTGCCATTAACCCTAGCAACCTCAGAATTGCGAATGCTGAGACTCGAGGACTGTCTTGCAACTTTAATGATAGTTGCTGTAGGATCGTTATTCTGTCTGTAGGGAGGAAAGCCCTTCCTATTGTTGAGTCGAGGGTAACCCCTATGAACTGCAGCTGCTGCGAAGGTTGAGTGATGGATTTTTTGTAATTTATTTGCAGCCCAAGCGACGACAGAAGAGAGATGACCTCGTGCACGTCGGCAAGCGCCTGGCTTCTGGAAGTGGAAACGATCAGCCAATCGTCCAGGTAAGGATATAAGTCGATGTTGCGTGATCGTAGGTGCGCGCATACTGCCGACATGCACTTGGTGAATACTCTTGGTGCAGACTTTAGGCCGAAAGGAAGGATGGAGAACTGGTACGCCTGATGCCCAATGACAAACCGCAGATAGTGCCGGTGGGTCGGGTGAATCGCAATGTGAAAATAAGCGTCCTTTAGGTCTATTAGCGTGAACCAGTTGCCCTTCCGTAGCATAGGCAGGACGGATGCCAAGGTAACCATACGAAATTTTTTGGGTAGTATGAACTTGTTCAGAATTCTGAGATCCATAATGGGACGAAGTCCCCCGTCCCTTTTTGGCACCGTAAAATAACGGGAATAAAACCCTGTACGGAGCTGATGTCGTGGCACCCTCGTGATTGCCGCCTTGTTTAAGAGGGCAGTAGTCTCCTGCGTCAGAGTCTCCGAGGGCGGTGTAACTTTTATGATGCCAAGAGGAGGAGGAACTTCGAACTCTATTTTGTAGCCCTCTGCGATGATGTTCAAAACCCAAGCGTCCGATGTTATTGTCGTCCATGTTTGCAGAAAGGGCTGTAGTTTGTTTGGGCTGCTGGTGATTAGATGAGGCGTCAAGTCAAAGACGACACTTGTTCTGTTGGGGTTGCTTGCTGCGTTGTTGAAAACGCGGCATTGCCTTCCGCGGCTGATAAGATTGGGACGAAGCAGGTTGATACCGCTGCGTTCTGTCCTGTTGCGGCCTGGGTTGGTACGGGACTGGCCTGTACCACTTTCTGGGTCGATAAGACTGTTGCGGTTGCTGGAACCCCATCTTCCTAGCTGTCATTCTGGCCTTATGCAACGTATCCATCGTGGTATCAGTGTCTGTATTAAACAGGCCCTCCCCGTCAAAAGGAAGGTCCTCTATACGGTTCTTGGTCTCTTATGGCAGAGATGCTGAGTGCAACCATGCATGCCGACGTAAGGCAACTGCACCAACCATTGCCTTAGAGACACAGTCTGTCAGATGTCGCGCTGTTGTCAGTTCCTGCTTTGACAATCTAACTGCTTCTGATTGGAAAACCCGAGCGAGTTCTCGCTGGTCGTCCGGAAGGTAATCAGTCAAAGATGATATTTTCTCCCATAGGAACAGCTGATAACGCGCCATGAGAGCCATATAGTTTGTTACTTTTATGCCCAAAGATGTAGAAGCATAAATTCTACGTCCGTAGGAATCAAGCTTTCGTCCCTCTTTATCAGTTGGGGCGGAATGCACCTTTCCCGACCTGCCCTGCGCTGCTTCTACAACAACCGAATTAGGTTTCGGATGTTGGAAGAGAAAAGGTGCCTGCGCCTCCTTAACCTTATAGATGGCATCAAGGCGTTTGGAAGTCGCACCAACAGTGGCTGGGTGTTCCCAAGACTGTTTAATTGTTTTTAACAATGCCTTAACCATTGGCAGGGTAAGTTGAGGTGATGGCTCTGTATACATAACATCATATATGCCATCGTCAGAATCCTCAGTTGGCTGTTGGCACTCGATGTTTAGGGATTGCGCCAGTCTGAGCATTTGGTCGGAGAAACTGCCCATCTCCATCGTAGGCGAGGCACGATCCTCGGTACCGACCGTGTCCAAAGGAGATGGTTCAGATGGACGTGGAGATGGGGCTGAAGACGTGTCCGATGGATAGTCCTCAAAGGACTGAGAGGGCTGTTGCCGTCGTGCCGGTGTTGGTGGCGTTCGATCATGGTGCCGTGTTGTTGTCGCTGTCGCGCGACCTCGACATCGAGTTGAGGCCTGGCTTAACGAGGTTGTCCTTCGTGGAGGGACAGGCGGTGGGGATTGCTCGCCCCGGATCCGATGTCCTGTGTAGGGATCGAAGCGGTAGCGACTACGCTCCGACTGCCGGGAATGCTCCGAGTAGATATCCCAGTCTCGCGATTGTGATCGAGAGCGCGACCTCGAGTGCGATGATCGGTCTCGAGAGCTATGCCGTCGACGTCGATGCGTCTGCGGTCGCCTCGGTGACGAGAGCTGCGGCGGTACCGTGCGCTCAGTATCCGATGGGAGGAGTACGGGCATCGGACCAGGCGATGGCAACGACTGGGAGGGCGATAGGGTAGTCGCTTGCGGCTGTGCTCTCGGCGTCGACGGCGTACGAAGAAGCGAGGACACGGAAGGAGTACGTCGCTTCGATGCCGACGGAGCTGGAGAAATCTCTGTGTGCGATGTCTGCGACGTTGACGCCATCGATGTCGAACGGTGCGTCGGTGCCGACGGTCTGGTCGGTACCGACGACGACTTGTGGACCATAGCGACCACTTTAATCGATGCCGAAGAAGGCATGGAAGCCGGTCGTGCTGTTTTCGATGCCGTAGCCGGTATCGATGTCGAAGCCGGAGCTGTAATTTTTGAAGTTTTCTTCGGCTTTGACTTCTTGGGCTTCTTGACCGGAACCGGTGAGGAGGCCAGTGAGATGCCCGGTATCGATGCCGGTGCTGCCGCCCTTAAACGGGGGGAAACCGGAGACGCTGGACTCGAGAGTCGACGACTCTCCCCAGAAACTACCTCTTGCATCATAGAGGGACGTGGTTGGTCTACTGCTGATAAAGCCTTTGTCCACAGGAGACTACGGAGGCGATCAGCTCTATTTCGTCTTGTCTGCCGCGAAAAACGCATGCAATGGCTGCACGAGTCGACGACGTGGGCCTCTCCCAGACAAATGAGGCAGAGCGAGTGTCCGTCGGTGAGGGCTATTTTGGCCCTACACCGCGAGCAACGCCGGAATAAAGCGGTCTGTGCCATAAGATGGCGAGCCGCCTCAGACAAATCCAATATCAAAAATTGAAATCTAGTAAAACTAAAACTAATACTATTTAAAATATATATATATATATATTTTTGAAAACTAGAACTATACTAACTAATAACTATACTGACGAAAACAACAACGAGCCTAAGCTAACTATAACTATATTCTTCTTTCTCAAAACAGGCACAACGTACCAGAGAAGTCTCCCGCGAGGCTAACGGCGAAGCGGTCGAAGAAGAACTGAGGTAAAGGAGAGGCGGGTTCCCGCCAAAAGTCTAAGCTAGCTAAGTTTCCCGGAAGCAGGCTCGGCGTCGGCACGAGCCCATATGTGTGATGCACAGAGACCACGAAGAAGAAGTTCCCCACCCCTGGTGTTGACAATATTGAGCTGGATGGACCAGTGGTCTGACCCGGTAATAATGTTGTATTTTTCTCTTGTTTTTTAAATTTTAACTGTTGTGATTTTATGTTTTATATTGTTGCTGTTCCCCGCCTCGATCCGAAGGGAGAGGTGGGCTACAAATAAATATTATTATTATTATTATTATTATTATTATTATTATTATTATTATGTTCCTGACTATCCATGAGAAAGGTCCCCAATCTTCTGAAGTCCACATGCATTCATCCTGATCCATTGTCTTTGATGTTATTGCTTATCCTGTAGTTCAAGGGTGGGGAATATGTGACCCTCCAGATGATGGACTAAAACTCCCATCATCGTTGACCATTGGGCATGTGGGTTGGGGCTAATGGGAGTTGGAGTCCAACAACATCTAGAGGGCCAAACATTCCCCACCACTGCTGTAGATAGTGCTATAGCAGCATTCACTTCTCACTTCAATCACTTGATGGGAAATTTCTATGCCAGTGTTCGCTCCACCCACTTCTCAATCTATATCCTTGTTTCCATTCAAAGCGGATGCCATTTTCGGGTGCCCATGCTAAGTGGGTCCAAGGAACAGATAAGGCGCACAGTATACATAATAGCATAAACATTCTCTGTACATTGTTTGGAAACCTTTTATGGTCTGCCATTTGATAAAAAATGTTATAATAGCCTAATACTGAAGGAGGTTTGACACAGCCTTTAAACCTATCTAAACTGGCACAAGAACCAAGAATAGGCATGATTCGGCCTATCTGGCATGAACAACAAAGACTCTCAAGTCTTTGTGAATAGGAAGGGCAGACAGCATCCAATATATCAACAGTGAGTGAGAAGAAACATTTGTTTTATTTAATTTTAGTGGTCACAAACGGTTGAAGCTTACAGCTCAACACCACCATACATGGCATCCAAATAGAGAGTTTACATGGAACATTCCCATGTTCAAGTGCTCAGCAGCTGAAATCCATGAGAGTGCTTACATTCTGCCCTTCTCTGGTGGCAAAGCAGGGTAATTTCTGCATTGCAAAGATGCCAACTGCTATTTGATATTAGGCAAAGCTTCATGTTGGGCTCCTCCAAACAGCTGTTACAAGATGGAAGCAGAGCAGGCTGACCCCAAGGCAACAGAAAGCTGAAAGAAGCCACTCGCTATGGATTTTGGCCCATGTCTGTTTTTGTTACTTGTTTAGAACAGCAAAACATGGGCAAGGGTAACAGTTTCCCAGCACTTGTAAAGCTGCAATATATTGCTTGTTGTTTGTGTTCAGCTTTGCGGGGTCACAAGTTGTTCAGAGCCAACAAAGAATTTTATCCTTCAAGTTCTTTACTTCTTTATTTTAAAATCCTTGGTTACCTGTGTATATTCTCCCAATATTAATCAGACAGCATTATGAATAACTTGAGTTGTTTGCATCCCATCCAGATTAATAGATTAAGGCTGCAATCCTATACACACTTACCTGGGAGTGTCCCACTGAACTTAATGGAGTTTGCACTGCACAACTTAACTTTTGAGTTCCTTTGTATGGAAGTTACTATCTCATTAAAGAAGAACTAACCTTTAACAGTGTTCTGACAGCTCAAAACAAATCTTCATACAGTGTCCTGACAGCTACAGGACATTTTATGTTCCCCATCCTGGGGATTGTCTTATCACTGTTCCTTCATTACATGTCAGTTGTTTCTTTTACATTGACATTCAATCGCAAATCTAAATATGAAATTAGTGGTGCCAGAATTTTGAAGGACAATGAGAGAAAAACAACACTAAAACTCTAACTAATTTTAGAACCTTGTGGAAGGGGCAAGATGTGGCATGAGATTTGGAATGAAGAAAAAACGAGTAGGGAAAGGGTTAAGTCTCCCCTTCCTGTATGCCCTAGCAGCTTCTCAACTCCAAATCAATATTTCTCATAGCTGCTTTTCTGTAGAAAAGCATACATTGAGCTTTTGTTACCTGCAGGATTGCCTTCTCCCATACAATCCACCCCGCGCACTCAGGTCCTCTGGGAAGAATTGACTCCCCAGTCAGCCAAAACTAGGCTGACATCCATTACCCAGAGGACCTTCTCTTCTGCCACTCCCGAACTGTGGAATGGCCTGCCGGGAGAGATTCATCAACTTAACAGTCTTCCAGAACTTAAGAAAACCATAAAGACTGATCTCTTCCAGCAGGCCTACCCAGTCGAATTTTAAGATGCCTTTTAATAATGTATTAGTTTTATATGCTTTTAATCAGTTATATGTATTTTATGGTGTTTTTTGTATTTGGTGTTGTACCTCGCCTCGATCCAGAGGGAGAGACGGGTAAGAAATAAAATTATTATTATTATTATTATTATTATTAGCATGCAACATATCTAACGTATTGTTTTGTCCTAAGAACTATACAAATGGGCACTAGTGGAGACTTACCACGGTTTTATCATAGACATATTCTCATATTTTCCTACATTGTATAAACATTCCCCCACTTTTGACACTTTTAGGGAACATTTGCCTTCCAGACGTTTTATTTAAGGCCTGAGATTGCTTCTTTTAGTTTGAATACAATATCGTTCTCATCATCTTTCTTTGCTTTGGGTTTTATCAGTGGCTTTTTGGAAGATTTGCATTGTAGTATTATTGTATATCATAGTTACAAAGGTGTTACTTACAATAGAGGTTTTTGTAAATAGTGGCCAGACTATTAACAGGGACCGGCCAATTAGACCACATTACGCCAGCCCTTTTCCAGCTTCACTGGCTGCCAGTCCAAGTCCAGCCCAATTCAAAGTGCTGGTATTAATATTCAAAGCCCTAAACGGCTTGGGGCCAGGTTATCAGAAGGAATGCCTCCTCCCATATGTACCTGCTCAGACCCTAAGATCATCTTCAGGGCTCCTTCTCCGTGAGCCCCAGCCAAAGGAAGTGAGGCAGGTGGCAACCAGGAGGAGGGCCTTCTCTACTGTGGCACCCCAGCTGTGGAATGAGCTCCTTAGAAAGGTTCACCTGGCACCTATGTTATAATCTTTTCGACATCAGGTGAAGACCTTCTTATTCTCCCAGTATTTTAACAGTTTATCATCTTAGTCATTTAACTTTGCTGTTTTAAATCTGTATTTTAAATCTGTATATTAACTCTGTATAAATCTCTGCATTGCTGCTCGGTTTTACCCTGGTTGTGCATTTTATATTGTATTTTTATACTGTTGTTTGTTTGATAGTGTTGTTTGTTTTATACTTTAATTCGTCTCTGATGGTTTTAACTTTTGTGAACTGCCCAGAGAGCTTCACCTGTTGGGTGGTATAGAAATGCAATAAATAAATAAATAATCAATGGTAAGCTGCTTTGGGAGTTTAACCGAATCTAGGAGTTTAACTGAGAAGCATTCTAGAAACTGAAGATATAAAGCAATAAAGATACTTCTGTCTATAAAACCATTAAATTGCACAACAGTGGAAAAACATTGGAGGACAATCTTAGTTTGCTGATTTAAAAACAGCAATCCAAGGAATGAACTATTGGACTGGAACGCCTTCAAGATGACAGGAGATACACCATCTTACACTGCTTCCTAAGTTCTCCTGAGTGTTACCCAAAAAAATAGCAACTTACCATTATGGAGAATCTTGCCAAGGCTATTATGATCAATGTTATACAACTTTTTCTTGGCGATTACATTCCTTTTTTAAAAAAATAAGATTTTTATTGGTCTAATTATGAACCTTTATGTCTGAGAAGAAACTGTAATGTGCAAATTATTCTTTGTTGCTTTTGTTAACAAAGACTTTAATTAGATCCTTGTCAAGTACTTAATGAACTTTATATAGAGATGCGACACTCTCCTCATGAACTAATCCCTTAAAATTGTAGCCGGTGTTGATCCTTCCAATCCTAACTGGAATAATTGCAATGACTATTATACAAAGTTTTTAAAAAACAATAGAAAGGCTTACTAATGAATAATAGCTTATTATTAAATCTGTTTATGTTGTAAAGCAGTAATCAATCATTTCCAACTTCCTTCTCACTATTTCTGGAAGAGTTAAAGTTATACCAATGACAGAATGGGGGAATTATCTCACTTTAAGAATCCCTCATGAAAATATTGCTGGTCTTCTCTTTCTCAGATTCAAAAACTCTTCAGGAAGGAAAACACCTCTTGTAAAGGTTTTTGTAGCTGTTCTGATTGTCATGATATTCTATCAAACCTTCTGTTTCCTGGCTGTACACAGTTCATACATTCAGCTTACTCAACAAATCTTCTGAAACAATAACTGAAAGATGTAATCATCCCCCAAATGGATACTGTATAGGCTGACCATCTGAAAAGGAGGACAGGGCTCATATAACTTTAACAATTGTAGAGAAAAGGGAATTTCAGCAGGTGTCATTTGTATGCAATTAGTTCCTGGTGAAATTCCCTCTTCATCACAACTGACCATATACAAAAGAAGGCAAGGTCCCTGCAACTTTAACTGTTGTGATGAAGAGAGAATATCAATAGGAACTAATTGCATACAAATGACACTGGTTGAAATTCCCTTTTCTCTACAACTGTTAAAGTTATATGATCCCTGTCCTCCTTTTCAGATGGTCAGCCTAGGATACCAGTCGTCTACATTTATCTGCTCCTAGAAAACACAGTTGCACACAAAGCTGGCTCTACCATTAGGCATAGTGAGCCAGCTGCCTCAGCTGACAGATGCTGGGGTGGGTGGGGGCAACAACAACAAAGCATTAAAGAGCAGAGTTGTGGGTGCTCCTGCATTTCCTAAGCTAGCCCACTCCCCTCAGGTGTGGTGGAGGATACTGTCCCATTGTCTACATTGAAATGAGAGACAACTGCCAGTTTGACCGGCTTCTGTGTGGAATTGGAGAGACGCCATTTTGCCCTTTGCCTCAGGCACCAAAAATGACTTGAACCAGCATGGGCATAGCTTTATGTCTTGGAGTGGGGCACTGAGCCCTCTCTTCTAATAGGTGCTTTCTCCCTAGGATATGATCTCCATCTTGTATTTTTCTTCTGTCTCCATGACAAATACAACTGCCTCTTTCATCCTGTCTCTTCTGGAATCCACACAGTCTCTCAGCACACTCTTGCTCTCTCCCTGGACCAATGCACTCTGTAGATCCAGGGCCTGAGACGACTGCCCCCGCCCCCACCCCACCACTCTCTTCCACTGCAGACCAGTCTCAGGGCCAAATCATAAGCATACGGGAGAGAGAGGGGGAGAGAATTGGTTTGCTATAAAGCATGAGTGGGAGTCTATTAAATGGAGTACACAGCAAACAGCTGCAAAATACACCCTCACCTTTCCTAGCTCCCCACGCTATGCTAGTTGAAGACTCCCCCTCCCCCAGCCTACTCACTTGAGGTCATATTGCTGGGCAGGTTAAAATTTAAAAGATCCGATTTGGCCCCTCAGCCGCACAGCTTAATGATCAGCCAAAACTGCTGAGTGACATTTGGATCAGTTCATACAACTGCAATACTTGCAAATAAATGCCAATGGCCATGAATGCCCATTTTTGCATGGCCTGCAGACCATTAATTGGGAACAACACGCAATGAAATGCAGAAGGAATTTGAAGGTTCTACAATTCTTTTACATTATCCTTCCCAGCTGAAATCTACCTAGAGGTCTGGCAATGTCTGTGGAGCATCGTTCAAAATAATGTCATCACATAATTCAATGCAGGCAGGATGGTTCTATTCATAAACGGTCCAAATTCATCCTCTGCTTTTGAGTCACATGCACAGCGGAGATCAGTGACAGCAAGATGTCGGAGAATAACCAGCTGCCACAATGACAATGAGTCTCAAAAAGTTATTACCGCTGAGTATTTACATGTAGTCACAAGCGCTTGCTGTGTGCCTTTTATCAGAGCCAAGTCCCAAAACTTCAAAGGAACAGAATACAAAAAAATTTGGAACTAGCTGCCAAACACACACACACACACACACACACACACACACACTGAGTTTTCTACATGGGATGAGGTTAAGACATTTCTCCAAATGATAGCAAAGTTAACAACAGACTCTAGCTAACTGAGAAAAGTTCTAGCTCAGCATTTCACTGGGCATTGTTGCTTTAGCTGAAACATACATTGCTTTCCTTCTCTTAAAAGGAGCGTCTGTAGTGATGCAACATACCTGGCATTTATTAATTATTTAAATGAGGGGTGGGCAACATGTGGCTCATGGATTGCATGCAACTCCTGCTGCCCCTGGTGTGGCCTCTGCTGGCCCCTGCCACGCAACCGAAACAGCTGGCACTTTCAGCATTACAGAGGACTAAAGAAGGGTCACATTTAGCTTGTCCTTAAATAAATTTGACAGTTTAGCGTTCTGCAACTGCTACAGAGCCCCAAAAGGCCAAATTTATCATGACGACATGCCACATTTAACTCGTTTAGTGCTATGGAGCACTACGGAGTGGTGTTTTTTTGGAGTTGCCTACAAACAGGAGACTTCGCAGAGTCGCCCACCCCTGCTTTAGTACCTGAATTGGGAGCAAGACCCATGACACGTATGCAAATGCATTACACACCATGCTAATTGCAGTTGATGGATGGGAGTGGAATGACAGCTTTGCCAGTAGTGAAACACTGCAGATGGACTAAAGGAAAATGCAATTTCCCCATAACAGAAGCATGGCTTCCCCCATCTAGACCCCAGGAAATAAAAGAGTAACAACTGCACAATTACTGTGTGGGGAAAAATAATTATCTAGAACGCCCCTGAATATGGTGCCATGGCCATCTCAAAATAGCCTGTGCAATACCAATTTCCAATTAAAGATTAGCTTGTTTACATCAGTCTTTCAGAGCTACTAATGAACGTTTGCCAAGGAATAAAGAAGATTTCCAGCTGCTGTGTAGCAAAAGGTCAAGCCATTGTAGAAAAGTAATTTTTGTCTTGTGTCTACACTGATGGGAACTCTCTGGACTCCCAGCCTATGACCCAGACATAATCCACCTCTTCTTTTGTAAATTCTAAAAACATGGGAATTTGAAGAAGATGGGGGGGGGGGGGGGGAAACCAGTTCTAGAAAAAAAAAAAACAACGTTGCAAGCAGTGACTTCTGACCCATTTCCCCCCTGGAAAAACAAAATCACCCCAGTCTGCTGCTTTTGAGAAAAGATTTCCCCTCCCCTCAAAAGCCATCTTCAATGAGGCATTTTATTCCTCTTTCCAATCAAATATGCCAGAAGAGAGATTGAAAGATGAGGACGTGACTAGTGCCTGGTGCTGCCATAGGGCCTGCTGGAGCACGGCTCAGACCTTTCCTTCCATGCAACGTGAGAAGCATAAGATCAAGCAAGAAGAGGACTGACAGCTGTGCTCCAGCACAAGTTCTTCCCATATGGTCTCTGTCCTTTCATAGTCCTCCTCCAAGGTTGCTGGAAAGAGCAGCAACTCAAATGCCACCAGGATAATGAGATACTGGGCCTCAGGCACTAACACCTCCTCTTTGGGATGATACCTGGCAGGATATTTGGATATGAAATCACCTAAAAGTAATTCCTTGTATAGCAGAGGTGCAGAACCTCAGGCCTGGAGGCCAGATTCAGCCCTCCAGAAGTCCCCAATCCAACCCTCTGGGGTTCCCCAAAAAGCCACCCCGCCTTCCCCTTTCCACCAACCACTGATTGTTTTGTGGTTCCCTTGCTTTTGTGCACTGTTTTCCCCATTCTAAAAGGTTGCAGAGCCTCTCATAGCTAACTATGCTGGTATTATTATTTTAATATCTTTGGCTCCACCCACCTCAGGAATGTGGCCCCCAATAGTTTGTCCACAATGGAATTCAGCCCGCGGGCTGAAAGAGGTTCAGCACCCCTGTTGTAAAGCATTCAGAGCACTGTCACTTGGAAGAGGCTGAATTCTACCTCAGTTCTGCAACCTCTGTCAATTTTCCCCCTTGCATTATAATAAACGATGGTTAGTTCACACAGGAATGTACATAACGTGATCCTGCAGCACTTGGTAACTCTCATCCAAATGTATGAACTGTCACCATTAGAAGACATTGGGTTGAATCCAGAGAAGGTTGAGCAGAACTCCATTCACACAACAGGGTTTTCCTGCCTCTTCCCCCCTCCACTACATTGCCCTGCAACCCACCCACCCCACTATGGACCTTCTGGGATGGGGCACATTGGGCTGCAGCAAGACAGGGAAATCAGGGGAATTCAGTGGGGCTGCTTTGTCAGTTGGAAGTGTTTCCTAGGGTGTGCAGCACACCTCTGGATCCAGGAAATGGTGCTTGAGTTGACATCAGAAGGTGCACCATACTGGGAACTGTACGGGATTCAAAACAAGTTTCTACAAAGATATGGAACAAAACTAAAAGATTGTGAAGGGGAAATGTTGCAAATGCTTGGAAATAATGATAGCAAAAGGACACCACAGAATAACTGAAATTTAAGAACTTTCTGTGATTCGTCTAGTATGGCTAATTTACATGTTCAAACTACCCCTGAATGAACTCTGTCACCCTGGTTTAGCTTGGTCCTCTGAACCATCCTGCCAAGTGATAACCAAGACCATGTCATACGTCATGTGCAGATGTGTGGCTAAAATGTTCAAACGGTTTCTTGTTCGTTGCATAGTCTCTAGTTAGGCCAATATAAACCTATGGAAACAAAATTCCCATTTCTCAGCC
Organism: Anniella stebbinsi; assembly: GCA_029215795.1. Lineage (NCBI taxonomy): Eukaryota > Metazoa > Chordata > Lepidosauria > Squamata > Anniellidae > Anniella > Anniella stebbinsi. The sequence goes on along the minus strand of JARDYH010000002.1, from coordinate 158,401,291 downwards.
ATTGATTATCTGAATGTTTCTGTGAAGAAAAAATATGGTTGTATTATAACATTTACACACTCTGGTAAATAATGGATGGGGTTCAAGCTTTAAAAATAACTGACCCATTACGCAAGAGAAATAGGGCCAAAGAAAGGAGTACTGTGGAGACAATTAGGACAGTATGATAGTCGTAACTGATTCCTCCTTATAAATTAGTTCAAGTCAAGGTTTAGATGGTACCACGGCAGATAACCATAATTTTGTCCCTTTAAATGCAAGTCTGTGGAACAAACTCTCATGTTACTCTCCCTCTTCCAGTAACAGCAGCTGCCAGCATCTACACAGGAAAGATCCTGTAGAGTAGCTTACCATCACCTGCCGAATATGAAACATTTCAGCTCCAGTAGTTGAGAGATGGTTCGGAAATGAAATCTTGACAGAAGAACCAGGGAGAGTGCTTGGGCCAGCATTGTAGACCTTTAAAAAAAAGAAGTAAAAGTGAGTAAGCAGGTACAAACTTCAGAAAACTGCAGGCTCATGGCCAACCTCTATTGATTTGTACTGGCATTAAAACAAGCGAACACCAAGAACCAATATAGGCCTCCCCCAAATCGCTTATAACGGGCATGAACACTGGCTACAACATAAAAGGCAAATGGAAGATAAAGAGGGCAGGTATCATGCCATTAATTTGAAGGAAGGGTTTCATGTATGAACTTGCCCAGAGATATTGAGTTTTAACTGATCCCAGAATAGTTGGTATGTAATCTGTTTTTATGCTTTTTATGGTTTTAAATTTTGTATATCTGTTTTTAATGTTCAATGTTTAATCTTTGTAAACCACCCAGATTGCTTCGGCTATGGGGTGGTATATAAATGTAATAAATCATCATCATCATCATCATCATCATCATCATCATCATATCTCTCTACCAGCCTTTCCTAACCTGGTGTCTTTGAAATGTGTTGGACTACAGCTCCCACCATCCCCAACCAACTCTCCATGCTGCCTAGGGATGACAGGGGTTATAGGCTAACACATCTGGAGAGCACCAAGTTGGGGTTGGCTGTTCTGTGGAATACTTAGTCTAATAGTTAATCCAGCCCTTTATACAGACAGACAGACAGACAGACAGACAGACAGACAGACAGACAGACAGACAGATGCACACGCCTAAACATTTACATACCAAACAATAAACAATCTCAAGTAGACACAGTCATCTCTGTTTAGAATTTAGTCTCTGAATACGTGGTGGTCTATACATGGCACTGTTTGGGATCCAGCCGACTCTAAATATCCAAACATCTAGACTTTATTCTCCAAACATTGTTCATGTTTTGAGGAATGTATGAATGATAAAGAGAAGAGGTGCACAATGCCAAACCCTTACAAAGGCCCAGAGGCACTTAAAAGGGGGAAAAGAATCCAGCTACAACTGCAATAAGCTCCAAGTGCTGCATGAAATGCAAGAGCAAAATAGCAAATTCAAAAATAAATGAACTGGCAATTCTGCAGTGATGAAAAATGAGTCCATGAATAAAGGGGATTTGGATCTCCACAATAAAGGAGATGAAAGGGCCTTAAAATGTCTTAATTTATGATTTTTTTTCAAAAAAATATTTTTTTGCCAATTGTTTCTTTCTATTCATTAAATAGAATAAACCTAGTTTCTTTTCTACAAGTAAATCTTTTCTCAATATAGCACTTTTGAAAAGAGTCAGAAGCACCGAAGCATGTTGTAAGGTAAAATGATGGTTTACCTAAATTTTTATGATTTGCCAAAATTCTGGAACTTTGTAATTAACGTTTTGGTTATTTATGTCAACTATGCTGCTTTGTATCTGTGAGAGTCAGCTACAGAGAAAGGCCTCTCTGAAATATTTGTGTGGAGGTAAGGGATGAATTAGATTAGGGATAATCTGGCTGAGCCAACAGAGGGATGGATGATTTCTACATATAGTATAATCAGTGTCAAAATGTACCTCTTCTGCATTTGAACAATTTTGGGAGAGATGGTTATGAAAGGACATGGAAGTATTGCTTTCACTTCAAATAGGCTTTGTTTCATTTCAAGACATTGTATATTATTTTCTATGTGATCTTTGATTGCCTGGGATCAAACTAAGAATAAGTGGCAGATCTTTAAAGCGCGTTATAACAGTAGTGACAACTGTTTTGGAGTGTGTCCTGGGCCCCAACAGTTGTCACTACTGTTATAAAGCACTTTAAAATGGTTTATAACGGTACTGACAACTGTTGGGGCCCAGGACACACTCCAAAACAGTTGTCACTACTGTTATAAAACACTTTAAAGCGCTTTAAAACAGCAGTGTAGGTCCTGCCTAGGAAAATATGTAAATATTCACACATTTAAGTTGTTCAGGAAACATTGCACCACCACCCTGTCAAATTAGATACCATTTCATTTTTAAAAAAATAATCACACAATCAAAGCATTAATTCATCTGGTGTTTATCCTCTCTTCTGATCATTATATGATTAGTATATGTGGGGAGAGTGAGTCTAAATTATGAGTTCAAAATCAGTGTAAACTAATAGCTTGGTCAGAGAAGCTTTAGGGTCCTGAAATCCAAGCTTGGACAGACTTCTTCCATTCCTTCCCACTAAATAACTAAAGTCAGTGAAGGACAGTACAGAATTAATTGCTCTGAACTATGGCCTTTCCATGGTGAGAGATATGTGCTACTTATTAGCTGTAAAACAGCATTATGTTTGGGAGAGAAGGAAAAGATGCAAAAATACACGTGCATAAAATATTAGTAGTTACACATCCCTTCTTTGTACAGTTTGTCATTCTGTAGTCCCACCTAGTGGCTAAAAAGATTTTGCCACAGTGTATGGACCCGTTTCGAATGGGAAATGGATGCTAAGGAGGGGGAGAGTCAACTGATCTTCAAGAGATGATAGACATGTTACTTAATCAATATAGCCAAAATCCAGCTTCATGTTCTTTACAAATCCTATTATGACACTTAGGTATGTACTCAAATCTCTCCCTTTGAAATCAGTGGAACTGAAAAGGACTCAGGTTTGGCTGGATTGAGCCCCAAGAGGTAACTGACGAAGGCTGCAATCCTATACACGTTGAATCAGAAGTAAGTCACATTGAGTTCAATGTGTTGCACTCCCAGGTAAATGGGATAGGATTGCAGCCTCACAGTAATTTTTTGGGTGGGAAACAGCTGCAAGGGAAGGATAGATGACATCTGCTTCACACATTACATGATAGCTAAGACAACTGTCAATATATGAACGCAGGGATTGTGGGCCAGACTTCTCGGGTCTTGCACCTGTATGATATATGTGATTAAAAGCATACTTTGATCATGTGCACACATTTTAGTTGTACAGATACAAAATTTTACAAGTACACAATAACCATTATAGGTTGTATTCAAACTTAGTCATTCTTAGAATAGACTTTTTGAAATTATCGTGAGTTAAGTTAATAGTGATTAAATCCTATTGATTTCAATTTGTCTACTCTAAGTATGACTGGTTCTGAATCCAACCCATGATGTATGAAGAGGCTGTAAGGCACAGGATTTTACCTCTGGTAGGATGACCACATTTTGGGGTAGCCCACTCAGGACAGAGTGCATGAAGCAGGTCACAAATCAGGGGAGTGGGGGGGAACAGACTTTGTGTCTGCAGTGAAGGCATTGATTTAAAATGCTGTTTACAGTTTAAGCCTAGAGCAGGCCAGCACATCTTGAGACCCACACAAATCAGGCACAGCCCCACCAGACATTCATTTGGGGCAATCTGTCCTGAACTCCCCCTCCATCTCCCCATCCCCTGCTTTATACTCTCAGCCAGACAGCAAAAGCAAGACATTTTTGCCACCTAGGGAGCAGCCTTACCTGGCTGGGAGCGGTGTTTGTCCTAGCATAGGGGTGGGCAACTTTGGGAGGTCCGGGGGCCATTTCACTCCCCGTGGACTACCCTTCATCCCCCACAGGTGCAGAAAAACAGAATTAAAAATTATATAAATGGCATCCTTAGTGGCAAAGGAGACTTTGGGAATTATTTTTCTTTACGGAGTGCCCACTTCTCATTCCACATGGCAGGCCCCTTTTGAATCTAAAGGAGGTTTCCAGAGCCGTTTGTGATGTGGCATGGACTGAGGGGCAAGGATCTGCTCAAAACAGAAAGAAAGAAAAATGCCAGAATCCTACTAGGTGTATTGACATTTTGTCTTTGGATCCCAGACTGTATAGTGCTTTTGGTACCACAGCATACTACATAGAAACACAACATATCTGAACAATGCAGTAACCCAGAGTGCAGTACAGAGCCCAAAATCCATAGGCTTCCCTAATCAATAGGCAAAAGAAATGATCCATTATCTCATCCTTCTTGGTCATAGGTATTTATTATGCAATCTTACACATGTCTACTCAAAAGTACATCCCACTGAGTTCAATAGGATTCAATCCCGAGTAGGTATGTACAGGATTGTAGCCTTAAATTTTAGTATCCTTCCCTGTGGACCAATGGAGACAATGTGTGTTGTACTGTAGACAAGAACACACACTTACTTAACAAAACCCCATAAACATTAGAAAGCACTAGCAAGAAAGACAGCTGTGCATAATTTTTACCTGAAGAGTGATATTGAGGTCCTGAAAATCACACTCCAAATCTTCCAGCTGAATAAATTGTGACGCCGCCACAGACTCGCCGTAAGTAAAAGAACTGGGGGACACCGCTCTGAATGAGAGAAAGACGGGATAATATAAGAGCGCCCCAAATGAGCCCCGCTTAGTTCTTGTTGCACAAATAGCCCCCCGCTTCTGACAGCCATTTAAAACTGTCTATTTCTCATTAAGCACTTTTATCTTACAAAAAGAGAGGACAACATAAACAGAGTTCCGACTGTGAAATTAAACAGAAAGGCATGCAGCTAGACCTCCCTGTGACCTCTACTATCCCAGAACATTTGACCCCAACCTTTGGTCTTGTGGATGTGAACCAAAACTTTTGATTTGACCTCAGAAATAATGTCTTCTTTTTTAAGGTAGATCACAGTATCATAATTAATGCCTAATGTTTTTGTGCTGAGGAACTGCAATAAAGAAAAAAGTAAACACACACACACTCCTTTTATCATGTCCTAGTTTCCTAGTCTGGGAAATGAGTTGAGAAGAAACAAACATTCTGGCCTTGTAAACCAGGTACGGAGGGGATTTCCAATGGAAGGGATGCTTAAAGTAATCTCGGGCATTTTTTATGCCTGCCCATGCTCATTTCATGACCAGTTCCTTACCCAGTGATGGAGGAGTCCACTTCGTGCATCAGGGGAACAGATAAGGTGAGAATGTTGTCATGCAGGTTGTGTTCCAAGTTCCCACTGTGTCAAACAAGAGAGGCAAGGTTGTTGCACAAAGGAGCTTTCCTTTAATATAACTGACCCATGGGATTTCTTAAATTTAGTTATGACATTAATACTCCCCCCCAGATGATTTCTCTTAGTAAAAAATGTCCTTACACATAAGCTATGTGCCTTTCTATATCATATTAACTCCACAATCATAGCAAAATGAGAGAGGCGACTTTCAAATGAAATAAGAAAGTGGTGTGCACATACACAGCCTAACAGCAGGTTTTGCCGAATAGTTTGGGTGCTCTTTCTAGCTGTATGATTCGCTGGCTATTGCTACACTATCCTGGGTCCTGTGATATTCCCTTTGGCAGCAATGGGGTTAATGTGGTATCAAGGACCTTCCCCCTCCTCTTGCCAAATTCACTGTTGGCCATGACTTAGAGCCTGTGGGGAACCCTCCTTGGGTAGATTTCCTGGGATTTAAAATAGGTACAGAAGTTGTGTATGTTTTTGTGTGTTCCCCCATCTCCAGACATTTAGAATGGTGCCTTAGCTTCACCTGCCACTGTACAACTGGGGTCATGATTGTCCCTGCTACAAAGTGCCCCTCCCCTTCTCAAAAGTCATGCCAAAAGGCAATCTAAATGATTTAAGAGGCTTTTGAATAAAATGCCTCATTCCCACTGTCTATATATGTTGATTTTAAAAACATCATTTATCATTATTTATTTCTCATTAAAGAAACGTATCAAAAGGCCATTAGGAATTGTGTTGCTCATGATGGTAGAAAATGTCCTTCACTCATCACAGATCACACTAGTTTAGCATTTCATTGCCTCTAAAATGCTACACGTTATGTTTACTTTGTACCCCCACTGAATGTGGGAGGGGATCTTGCTAGACACAGGCTTTAAAGCCCACCCCTAAACCACCCCTGCTCACTGTGGCCGGGATTCCTGGCCAATTTTCTGACCTCACCTATGCCTCCTTCTTGCCCCCTGGTGCCTTGATAGGAAATGTCTGTCTGTGTCAACTGCTGCTATAAAAAAGGAAAGGTGCCCTATGAAGTCCTGCGCTGGCAGGTGCTGGCAGGCACTGCATATCACCTGAAGCAGGCCTCACCCCCACTTCTCCAACACTGACCAGCTGGCTCATCTGAGTTCTTGCAGTGGAGGTAGCGCCAGGGATTCTGGGGCCATCTGACCCTCAATGCCTTGCTTTGGTTAGTAGCAGCGGCAACTGCTGCTGCTGCTGCTGGAGGGACATGTTGGGGGCAGCCCTGTGGATGGCAGATGGGAGCGCAATTGACCACCTCTCCCAATCCGCCCTCTGGGCTATGTGGCTCACCATGGCTCATGGTAGGGCCCTGTTGCTACCACTACATCCTACAGCAATCTCCTCAAAATGGGCCATCTGAATAATTAGTAAAGTTATCATGGTGCCACTGCATTGTATGCATGATAAAATGCATTTAATCAAATGTTTAACGAAGCAAAGATCGAAAGCATCTTAAGGGACACATTTGACAACTAGTTCTAGAGAAACCAAACATCTCAATGCCAGTTACTGAGGATCGTGAGCGGGTGAGGGGTGTGGCAACACATAATAGGCAGCATTTGGACGACACAATGATCACTGGGGGGGGGGGGGAACAATCGTCAGTTGTGTTGATTGTCGTGTCGCCTGAATGCTGCCAATAACTTACTGTCCGTTGCCTCTTCCCCCTCCGTTGCCTAAAATGTCATCCGAATGCTGCCAATAAGCACCACAACGGAAGTTTGTCCCCCCCCCCCGGTTGATTATTATGTCGTCCAAAACAGGCCATAGTTAACCTATGGAATTCCCTACCACAATATATAGCAATAGCCACCAATTTGTATCTTTTTAAAAGGGGATTAGATAAATTCCTGGAGGAGAAGGATATCAGTATCTACTAGTCCTGATAGCTATGTGCTACCTCCAGTAGCAAAGGCAGTAAGCCTATGTACACCAGCTGCTGGGGAACATGGGTGGGGTGCTGCTGTTGCACCCGTGTCCTGCTTGTGCGTTCCTGTGAATGGAATGCTGGACTAGATGGACCCTTGGTCTGATCCAGCATGCTCTTCTTATGTTCTTATGCAATAATGTCTCATTTGTGGCCTTCCCACTGTACAAACAAAACGATGGATTAGATAAGCCTTTGGTTGGATCCAGCATGGCTCTTCTTATGTTCTTATTGTATAATGGTTCCTAGTTTTGCAGTTTCATGAGCTATTCCACATGTGCAGGAGGAAGGAATAGGTGGATGACTATTTCTTGTTCAACATAGAAGACGTGGTATAGCTTAGAAACCACCCCAATATCCTATACTATATACAAATAGTGAACTCATTCTCTGAGCGTGGATTCTTATGTAGCCAAACAGCACCAGCCACACTAAGGGGAGCTATTCATAGGCTTGAATGAAACTGAAGGCTTCCAATCTTTCGGGGTGGGTGGAAGGGGAGCTTAAAGGGGCAAGGCAAGGCAACCCAGTGAGAACTTAAGCATCTCAGTGGACAGAGAATGCTGGCTGGCTGTTGGATAGAAAAAAATGGGAAATTGGGGGTGTGGAGGGAAATCGAATGGAGTATCCTGAAAGAAGGCCTCAGTGACTGGTTGGAATCCTGAACAGAAGCACTCCATGCTGCAACATTTTATTACATTCCCCCACACGTGCATTTTGGAACAATTTTATACAGCAACAGGCTAACTGCTTTGCAAACTGGAGGTGCCATTGAGTCCTTTCCAGGGAGAGATCTCATAAGATTGCAGGCTCTCTTGTGGGGAAGCTGGCAATCTCACGAGAGATCTCCCCGGAAAGGGCACACTGGCGCCGAGAACATAGGCTCCACATTGCTGAGGAGCAGGCAATGGCGGCAATGAACGCAGCTCTACCATCTGTTCCTGGGCCCCGGTACATCTAGCCCTCCCCAGCACTGTATGCTGGGAGTTGTAGACTGTATGGGGCCCTGGGAGTGGGCGAGGAAATGGCGGATCCGTCATGAAATAGTGAATCTGTCATGAAATGGCCGCTGGGCTTAGATTTGGACATCTGAGGCCCGAGGCTTGCACAGGCCTAATTTATGATATACATGGGCAGTACAGAAGGCTGCAAGATCTTGTTGCACACACCTGTTCTTTCTCAAGAGTTACTTTCCTCCCCCTGAGATCCGTAATGCAACTGTTGGTTCTTTTCTCTCATCTCCAACTGACTTAATTTGTTTTAAAACAGGAGATTAAGAATTGCTATATTAGAGGCGAGTGTGGCAGATACCAAATGGCATCCACAATCTCATCTTTCATGCATCTACCATCACATCTAACCGCATCAAAAAGCAAAAGTGGGCGCCTCTGCTTTAGAAGTGGTGGGTCTGAGAGCAAAAGTTCATGAAGCTGAGCCATGTCCGTTCCCATGCGAGTAGAATTATTTCCTGTGGCTAATCACAGATGGGGTTTGCTTCTTTATGCTTATAATCATGGGAAGTGTGCACCATACATTAAAGTTTTCAACACTCTCTTTATCAACTCCCTGTGCACCCATTATGAAGGATCTATAGTCAAATGGAGAGTTGGCCTAAACTCTGTCCTAGCAGACTTCAGGATATCCTCTGAGGTACAAAAACACTCAGTTCAGCTGCCTCATGAGGACTCTTAAATCAGGATAGGGGGGAGCATGAGGGGTCAAGAGGCCCTGGGTGTAATGTTGTAAATGCCAGTGAATGGGCATGAAATAAAAGCTGTCTGTTTTCTAGCTTGGATCCAATTGCTTATTTCACTGAAGCACTAGTAAATACAGATTATGCGGTCATGACTGAAAGATACATTTGAGTTAAACCTGGTGCAAGCAATAATGGAATGAGTAAATCTATTCCAGCATTAGGATTCTCTAGATCTTGCCACAATATATAGCACAAGAAAGATTAGCCATGCCATCTTAAAGTAGTTCCTAGCCAGCTGGGACCATTGATGATACATTATGTACAAATGTGGCTGTGTTCCCATACCTAGAGAGATGGGAAACCATGCCTTTTGGCCAGTTTATATTGGTGCTTGGAAATGGAATAATGTCTTTACGTCCTGCCTCTTAAGCCATTACAGAATGGGGAAAGATTAAGCCAATGCACCAGGTCATTTTTATTAGCTATTATCAGGTTTAGCATCACAATCCCTTGGCACACAAAGACTGCGGATCCTAATAAATCATATATGAAATCCCATTCTATGTTTTCCCTCCCTGGTCTGAGTGGAGAGTTTAAGCAGTGAATGCTGTAATCAATGGGATATCTCTGAGGCAAGTCTAATGGATTCATTATCCCTGACACAAAACTCTTTGCATTTTTTGTAAATAGGAAATTACCAAATTGGCTGCAGGATGTGTCTACATTACACAACACGCCAAGGTGCCATTTGAAAGTACCTGTCACAAAAGTGTAGGGTTGGGATGGTGTATCAGACATGTCTGGAATAAAAAGGGATCCATACTGACAAAGACCATGATGCGACTCTAATGTCTCCCACAGAGGCGGCAGCAGGCAACATAAACAGCCAATTTAAAGAGCGCTCAAGGTCACATTTCAAAGAAATAGCAATTTGGAGATGGACTGGGTTCCCTATCAGGAGAAGAAAGATGCTTTTTAATCTTTCCAGAACTCCTCCTGAGGGAGAAAATAAATATTTCTTTAAATCTGTGTCCAGCAGCTATGTCTTCCCCCCATTTTTTTTCTAGAGTAGGTGCAAGGCCCCCAGTCTGACTCTTAACCCCCGCCCAGTTCCAGACTATGGTCCTGATCCCCTCTTCCAACTCTAGATTAAAAGGGAAAGAAAAACAAGTAGCTGCTAGACACAGTTTTAAAGTAATGTCTATTTTGATCCTATGTGCTTTTCTGAATCTTCTTATCATCGATCCCAGTTGTTTTCCACCTTTTGCAGTTTGTCACCATTTTTTAAAAGGTTGAAATGCCTCTCCTAGGGCTTAGTTACTGGCAGTAAGAGCTGTAAGCGAAAATATGCTGTTTTTTAAAAGAATTGGCTCCACCCCTTTTCCTTTGGCACCACCCACCACTAGAAGGCAGCCTCCCAGAGCTTCTCTGAAATTGAATTCGGCCCTCAGACTGACAGCCGTTCCCTGCACCTCTAGGCACTAAAATCAGCCCTTACTCCTTGCACCCTGTGCAGACTTGATACTTACAGCCTATCTACACTACTGCTTTAAAACGGTTTATAACAGTTTTAAAGCAGTAGTGTAGATAGGTTCTAAGACATTTACCAAGTTTTATGTACTTGGGGGGGGGGAAATAAAATGATAAAAGGCTGTACCAGTCGAGGCTAACTTAAGTTCCATTCATTTCAATGGGTCTGTTCTACATATGATTAACTCTGAATCAAAGCCAATACATGTCTAAAAGCCAAATCTAGCCATTCAGGCTTGAGAGAATAGAATCCATGAGCAGAAACATGGACAGAACAGGAGGAAGATCTCCCCATTCTTAAATTTGGAGGGTGGGTGAATAAATTCTGGCGGCTCTATTCTTTCCTTTGAATTTCATTGGCACACGCTTATGATTCAAAACAAAACCAACCAAGGTAGCAGCTCCAACTACAATGTCTCTTCAGTTGGCTAAAGCCAACTTAAGGCAGTGGACACCCTATCTGGAGCTGGCCACACATTTTAGGGGGGGCTGAGCAAAGTGCCCCTTGGTGGGCCCTCTTGTCCATACATGGTTCAGGAGGCCTTATCAAATGGTGGCAAAAGCATCATGTCAGGCAGTACGGCAGGGGCGCAGACCCAAAGGTCACCCCAAAGGTCAAATTCCTTTTCAGACAAGCTCTCGGGGGCAGCATTCCCTTAGTGGGCAGGGCCAAAGGCAAAAGGGGCAAATGCCAAAACTACAGGCATATTTAAGCTTCAAGCTCTTACTTCCAGTAAGTAAGCCTGGGGCAGAAGGGAGCACAAAAGCCCAGAAACTACGAAACAATTGAAGACTGAGGAAAAGGGTGTGCAGCCTTCTGGGGAACTCTGGAGGGCTGGATAAGAACTCCCAGAGGGCCTGAGGCCTGAGTTTCTGCAAGCTTGCGGCAGGATCTAGTTGCCATTTTAATTTTCTCACAGTACTACTGATGTAGCATTGCTCTGGAGTATTGTGGGAAATTTAAACAGCAGCTAGACCTGGCCACCCAGCACCGCTTTGAGCACCAAGCTGGACAAATAATCATTAAGGGATTGCGCTGAGCGGTGAAGTTGTCAGGTGCTGAGGCCACTCTTGACCCTACTCAATCAGGATTGTTACAGGGGAAAGTGGTTAAAGAAAGAAAAACAGGAAGGGTTCCAATGTCATTTTAGAGTCTGTGTGTCCTAGACATGTGCCAGGCAAGAGAGATGTCTGCAACATGCCCAGATGAAGGCAGATGAAGGAGATGGAAAGCGAAATCTACATTACCTCTGAGCAGTGGCAAGGAATGTAAGACTCGTCTCCTCCCCAGACAGACGACTGGTGTCAAAGATAACGCTGAACTCGTACTAAAGGGGAAAAGAAAGTCCCATCTATCACATTGTGGTTATTGCTGTTGATAGATATGAGCCATATTTGAATTAAATACCTTCCTTTCATCACAGGGTTGCGTATTTCTAGAATGTGTACATTTAGCACAATTTCTCACGTTCCAGATTTGAAACGATTTTTCTTTATACCAGGGATGGGGAACTTCCAGCCCACAGGGCTCCTCTCCCCACTGGCCCACCCAAAGCCCTGCGCCTTCGGGGTAAGTGAGGAAAGGAAAGCCAGCTGTTATCTCCATTGTTTGGGAAGGGAAGTGATGTGTTAAGAGCAGGGTTTCCTTTAGCACACTTGGGAAGGCAAATGGCATGCTAAGAGCTCCGCCCAGCCCCACACCCTTCCCAATAGGGGAAGCCACAGGGTATGTGAAGCTGCGTCCCCCACCTAAGCAACAAGTAGAGGAGCGCTCCTCCATCTGGTGCTTCAGCTGTGGATATTTTGCCCATCCTGTGTCCTCCCCAGTGGGGGAAGACATGGGGCCAGCAAAGCCAGGTCCCCAACCGATGTGCCAGCTGGAGGGGCTCCAGCTAGAACTTCAGCTGGGGACCAAACGATGTCAGGAGTGTGGCCGTGCCCTCCTTGACATCATCGGGTCTGTGGAGGGCCAGATTGGGGTAGGGGATCATCCAACCAATTATAGTTCCCCATACACAATGTGTCCTCATACACCTTGTGTATAATTCCCTATGCAGTGTTCAGGGCGCATCTGTAGCTCCATGGGGAATCACACATCCAAATAGTCTTCTACATGTGATTCCCCTATCAAATCCAGCAGCCGTGGCTGCATACACACATTTTCTGTCTGATCATTCAAGAGGAGGCAGGGGAGAGCTGGAGTTGGTTCCCCCAGCTTGCCTCTCACTCCAAAAAGATGATTGGTCTGATTGCTACTTTTTTGCTATGCTGGCTGGGACCAATGATGGCATCCACATCAAGGCTATTTCGCTTCATGTACAGGCATAATGCCAAGGGAAATTTATGATGCCTTGGCAAGATAAATCTTGTGTAACTTGGATTTTGCAGACTTCTAAACAATTCTGGAAGCACCACTGATCTTTTGATGGTAGGTGGAGGATGACTTGCAAATGTTTCATAGCACCTTTGTAGGAATAGATATGCCCAAAGAAAAGAGCCATGTGCTATTGGGCATTGGGCTATTCATGTAATTCCAACTTGCATAGATTTTTACTACAATAAAAAGCAGGTAACCTCCCCTTCCCTCAGCACAATCTTCCCTCCCAGATTCAAAGGACTGGGAATAGAAAGGCACAGGACAGAAATACCTTAGCAATGGATAATATAGATTTGGCTGCTGACTGAACTGGCCCCACACTGAATGAGAACCGACCCTACCATTAAACAGAATGAGGAAGCTGTCGCTGGCTGCAAATTGTTAGCTGTTTAATTTATAATTATTGTATTTTTACTGCCAGGGTGCTTGGGTTAGGGTTAGAGTTAGGGTTCCAAATTAATTTGATCATCCCTACATACTATGCACCTTGAATAGGCAGTGCCATATGCTGCTTTAGGCAAAGTTTTGCTTCAGGCAGCAAAATGTCTTAGGCCAAAATGCCTTAGGCACAGAATGAAGCTTTCAAACATCCAGCAGTATCATCAAAATGAAAAAGCATAAGCCTACTAGTTAATGGAACAAATATGACAAATAAAAACTTGGAAAGAAAATAACAATAATAAAATGTATTTTTATTGGCTCCGCACAGCAAATATCTGAACTTTTCATACTTCGCTCAGTAGGAGAAAACAGAATGCTTTGCATAGCAGGAGAAAACAGAGAAAATAGACAATGAAGCAGGACAACTAAGGACAGAAATATCTGCCAAAGAAACTTCACAAAATCATTTTGGCGTAGCTTCCATTGGGGCTCCACTGTCACAGCACTACCACTGAATTCTGTTTGGCCAAGGAAGACCAGGAGCACCTAATAGCAAGAGCAGCAGAGAGGTGACCACGACATCTCTGTGGTCAAAGTGCAAAGCCACAGTGTGTTTGCAAAGTAGTCTGTGGCCCACAAATTCCCTTGACAGACAGAGGAGCTCAGAGGAGCTATCGGAAGTCGTAACTCATTACCTTAGATTTTGATCTCATGAAGGGAAAGCCCACACTGCACTTCAGGAAATCGGAGTCTGGTTCCAGCAACTCACACGCAATGCCCATTTCTTCCTAAAGGAAACAAGGAGGGATTACATATATATATATATATATATATATATATATATATATTGCTTCAGCAAATGAAGAAAAGAACACGTTGCGTTGGATCGAGCTGACTGCACGTAGGCTGCAATCCGATCCCCACTTACTTGTGGGCATATACGATGGCAATCTTTCTTCCCACTGAAATCAATGGGACTTCAGAGATGACTTTTATTTCAATGGGACCCAAGGGCAGCTAAGTTACCCTAGATCCAACCCATCATTTCCCAGGAATGAACTCTATGACAAATCACAAACCAGAGGTCAAAGAACCAATGGCATATCCGGGGTGAGCGTCACATGGGCCACAACAAGAAGAAACTTTCAGCACTGCTCCGCTACTATAATTACTATACAAAACTTTTAAAGTCACAGCCTCAGAAAGATGATTTTCATGCATACATTTCACACCCCCATCACAATGTTTCATCTATAGAAATAAAATAAAAGCCTACACTGAATTACATATTTTAGAGTTCTGCTGCTTAAGAATGAGAGCACGTTTCAAAAAGGGAAATGTTGCTACAGGGTGTTCTGCAGTTTGCATGATCAGACAGCACCTTATGCACAGAAACGTACCATATACACTTCAACAGCAAAAATAAAAGTATTAAAACTACATCACTATGTCCAGCAAAGAACAAGTTATATTGAATTTGTTTTTATTAAATAGCTACACTTATCACTGTAACTCTTTCAGCTGCTAATTGTGAAAGCTTTACTTCCATTAATAAGCAAGCGAGGTTCTATAGTGTTTAGTCCCTACGCCGGGAGATGAATCAGTCACATGTACGCTAATACCAAATTCGGCACGGAGGCACACAGGTGCATCTCGCGCAGAGCCTGTTCACAAGCAGAGGAAACATGCAAGGCAGCAGTTGACTGAAAGGTTCCTGGCCACAGGAACGTCCCTTTAAGGCTCTCAACTCTTCAGGAAATAGGTGGAGCCTAGGAGGGGTATTCTGGCCCAAGAGGGATAAAAGGCCTCAGTTGAGCTCCAAACATTGATGCAAATTGTCAGCTTGGAGCTATCCATGGTCCTGCAATTCCAGCTCATGCCTGCCTGTGCCACATTCAGACATTCATTGGACAACTATGGGCTCCTGCTTGAGACCACGACAGCACACCCAGCTGCCTACAGCTCAGGGTGGCCTTCAACGGACTCCAGTATGTTATTGTCTCAGCTTCTTTCACCCAAAAACTAAAAAAGATGTTGCTATGATTGATGACTACTCATGCTCTATGTATCCAAGTGATGCCGGAGGCTTTCTTTTCAAAACTGGAAAGACCATCTCGCATCTCTCTGCTCATATTTTAAGTGATTTTAGAAAATTCCTCCATATAATTTTGCCAACCAGACTGATTACCCATCCGCCTAATGTGGTTTTTCCAGAGTTGTAGTGGTATAATGTTTGGTTTTATTTCACTCTGAACTAACATCAGTCCTTGACATCTTGCTTTATTCAAAACAAATAACATTTTCATGAGTTTAACTGGACTCCAGTTATCTGATGAGAATATTATCCAGATTTTGACTGAAATAATGCAACAAAAGCATTATAGCTGAAGAACATGATCTGCTGTAGGTTGTTGACATGCACAGAGTGCAGAGTCCTGGAGAAGTTAGCACTAAATTCCATTCCATTGCTCTCGCTAGAATCTATGCTACCAGATTCTGCCCAATATAGGCAAACAAAATCAAAATATAGATCTTGTATTCATTTTCATTCATTTATTACATTTCTATACCCACCCATTGGCTGAAGCTCTCTGGTGGTTTACAATGATTAAAACCGTAAAATATATTATACAAACCACTTACATACAAACAGGCAGCACACACAAGGACAGACATATATCTAAAACAGTTTTAAACAAACAACAATAAGAAAAATCCAGGACCTGATTAAAATTTCATCATATGCTGCCAAATGCTTGAGAGAAGAGGAAGGTCTTAATCTAGCGCTGAAAAGATAATAATGTCGGTGCCAGATGGGCCTTGGTGGGGAGGTCATTCCTGAATTGGGGTGCCACCACTGAGAAAGCCTCTCCTTTGTTGCTACGTTCTGAGCCTCCCTCAGAAGTGGCACCTGGAGGATGGCCTTAGATGAGAAATATAGTATATGGATAGGTTCATGCTGGGAGAGGTGCTCCATCACATATAAAGACAGCCACTTCAAGCTGTCCTACCAAGACAGCTTTTTGCATGCAGAAAGTCTCCAATCTGTGACATCACCATTTTTTAAAATAATCAGCTAAAATGTATTGGGAAATATGTCTTCCAAGAGAGTCACTTGCACAAAGAACAGACAACACAGGGTTTGTTGGACAAATAGTTGCGCTCTGGTATAAGGCAGCTTCCTCTGTCTCTACGATTAAAAACAACACCATTCTGAGGCTCCTTGTGGATTAAACAGCATTATCTCACTGGGCATTATATCTTTATGTAGCGTTTTTGCTTTGTTTTAAAAAATACATAATATTTAAATGGGATTTTTTGAATAAGGATGTGTCTGTGTATACCAGCATGGTGTAGTGATTTGGGTGTTAGATCAGGACTGGGAAGACCCAGGTTCAACCAATTCCTCATCCATGAAGCTCACTGGGTGACCTTGGACTACTCAATTACTCTCAATCTAGTCTACTGTTGTCAGGCTAAAATGGGAGGTGGGAGGAAGACAATCTATGTTGTTTTAAGCTTCTTGGAGGAAGGGAGCGATATACAGGATATACATGTACCAAGTAAGTAAAATGAAGATGTCTTGAAATATGAAATTACATTTAGGTTAACAACTGTCTGCAGATGTGTCTCTACTGTGTTTTCACGTTGAAGTGATCAGAGAGGCATTTGCCCAGCTCCTTTTGCAGTATCAAAGGACTCTGAATTCTCTGCAGCATTGCAAGGTATCCTCAAGTGCATCTCTCAGGCTACACACTAGAGCTGACCTTGTCCAAAGGCAGCCATACACACTGCAGTCGCAGTGGGAAATATCAGTGTTGCAGCAAAATATAAAGTATGGATATTGGGTGAAAGGCTTCAGCTGAGTCGCAAAGCACAATCTTTGCATGCCAAAAGCCTCCAGGAGGAGCTGGAAAAAGCTCCTGTCCAAAACCCCGGTCACTCACGATTGGTCAGTGAAGACTGAGGCTAGATCTACACTACTGCTTTATTGCGGTATTGAAGTACACTGATAACTGTTGGGGCACAATCCACATTCGATATACTGCTTTCGTAGTGTTATTTCTTGGTTTTTATTCCACATTCGTAATGATTTGACACAATGTGTAGATCTGGCCTAAGGGTAGGCAATGAGAGGTCCTTCAGATGTTTTGGACTACAACTTCCAACAGCTCAACCAGCACGGCCAATGGTCTGGAATTATGGAAGCTGTAGTCCAAAACATCTTGAGGACACCACACTGCCTACCCCTGGTGCAGACAATGCTGAGCTAGAAGAACAAACGTTCTGACTCAAGATAAGGCGGCTTTCTGTGGTCTATGTCATACACCTATGCCCACATCTCTCTGAAGACCCTCATACACATATCTGTGAGCTCATAGTTTCCAGACATGTAGTGGATGATATCCATGTTATATGTGTTGGCTTCTGCAAGAAACACCAGTGAAGCACCAGAATTCCCCACAGTAATTGTAACATGTGGAGCAGCACTAAGTCTCATTTCATGTTATTTGCACAGAGCAAAGGAAAGATTACTGGTTTGATCTTCTCCTCGTTGTTTGCTTTGTACGTCTCATGGCAGGGTGAATATTCCCTTAATGCACATGGGCTTCAGCCTGACAGTTCATATGCTTCAATTCACAGGAGGACCTCAACACCTGAGAGAGGTCAGGAACTTATAACCCTGAAAAGGCTAGTTTGTCACTCAACTGTGTGCCTTGATGTAACAAATATGCAGACTATTGCTGAGTACCCAAATACGTTTCCCTTTAAATGTCTCTTCCACACTGTATCCTACTTGTGTGTGGGGGGGAAACATTTCAGCAAAAATCCAGTAATGTATGTAATGAAGAAAGAATGAGATTTCCTGGCCAGATTAGAGACTTCTGTGTCAAAACAAATCTAGATTTTTCTGAGAAGATTCTACAAGCTGATAGTTATCATCCAGGGAAGAGGAAGCTCAAAAGACAATAGTAATAAACAGCAACTTGTTCACTGAATGTACCTTTACATTGCATGATACGATCTGTATAAGAATACATTAGTGTAACGCTTATTACTGAGATCTACCAGACCAATTCTCCTCATTTTTTTAACTGAAGCTTGAGCACAGTAGACATGCAGAAAATTTTGAAACTTCAAAAAAGTTCAAAGCTCGACAGTTAACAGCAAAACTGTTATGTTTATTTGCTCTGCATTAAAACAGTCTCCTATTGCTCTACGGGTTCAGTGCCGGTTTATTTCTTCCGCAGCAAACAGCGCCTGATCTCACATCACGTGTTCCCAACCTGAAACTGAAAGAAATCCTAAATGATATTTTTAAAACAAATGTGCCAGACAGAGCCTGAACTGACAGTATGTGTTTTCAACTTCAAACGTAAAGAAATGCTAAATGATCTTCTTAAAAAGAACATATTTTTCTTTTGTTTTCACATTTGCCAGTTTGTCAGATTTAACTCATTTTGGTTTTATTCTCACCTTTGAAAAAACAGGATTCATTGACGGTTTTGTGTATCAGACTGATTAAGCTAATTTTTGTTTCGTTTTCTCAGACTACAAGCGCCCGTGGTGACACAGGGTTTACACTAATTTTAAAAGAATAAAATAAAATGGTAAAATAAAAAAGTTATGCACTCAAGTTTCCGGGCGAAGTACAAAGTGTTGGTTATTACCTTTAAAGCCCTACATGGTTTGGGTCCAGGTTACCTTTGGGATCGCCTCCTCCCATACAATCCGCCCTGCATGCTTAGGTCCTCTGGGAAGAATTTATTATAGCCAGCCAAGACTAAGCTATCAACTGTTACCCAGAGAGCCTTCTCTTCTGCTGCTCCCAGACTGTGGAACGACCTACTGGTCTGCCAACTTACAAGTCTTCAAGAATTTAAGAGAGCTATAAAGACTGATCTCTTCTGACAGGCCTACCCAGTCAAATTTTAAGACTTTATTGATTTTAATAACGTATTCATTTTATATGCTTTTAATCAGTTTATGTATTTTATATTGTTGGTATTGAAGTTGTTCCCCGCCTCGATCCAGAGGGAGAGGTGGGTAAGAAATAATAATAATAATAATAATTTTTAAAAGATATTTATTTAACTTCCCATTCATTAAAATAAATGGCAGTTAATCAAATACCCCTATAAAATAATCCTAAACCCAGATCCAGAAACAGAAGTGTCTCTTCCGTTTCCAGCAGAAATGGGAGCTAAGGGAGGATTTTTTTTCTTTTATTTATGACAACATGCTGGCAACAGAGGGTGGGGGAGGTAGGCCTGCCTCCTACCAGCCTCCCCCCAGCTGTCATGAGCCTGCAAAGATAATCTGCCACTTTGCTCCTCTCACACTTAGGATTGCACTGTAAAGTTGTCTAGCAATGTACAAAGATTAAAGGACTACATAATCTCTGCCTGTATGCCTACAATCAAACAGACATGATACAAAAGGAAAAAGGAATGTGTGTGGTGATGGGGGGAGGCGAACAGGAAAACATGCAAGCTCAATCACTAATTTTTCATAGTTCTCAATGTAGTCACAGTGACATATACGATACCCTCATGAATGATTCACTATCTAAAAGTACGTTAGCGCAAACCTCTTCACATTTCTTCTAGGAAGGAGAGGGGGAGAAAAAAATGGGAAAGAATATTTTCTTTGGCATGAGGCACTGATTTCCTGCTCTCTTCCATGATCTCATTAGTAAGTGCTGAAGGCACACCCACACCCCCAATTCAGCAAATTTGGTTTCACATCTTGGATACCTTGCTGATTCTGGGAGGGCATTTCCATAAAACTAATTTCAGAAAACTGCTTTCTCCATCTCCCTGCCCCCTCCAACCCATGCAGCTGAGCCTATTTTTGGAACATGAGATTACAAGCGTTGACGTACACAGGAAGTCTCCAAGTGAAGGAAGGAAAGGGGAAAGAAACATCTCTGGGGGATTTTAGCATAGTCCACACACACACACACACACACACACCAACTCTCCTCTAACTTTTTAACGGTTGGAAGAAAAGTTAGCACGTAATGCAAGAATCCAGCATCTATAATACTGTAGCTAATGTGCCCAAAGTACAACGGACAAGGCTAGATCAATCTAAAAATACAGAATGAAACACATACATACTAGGGATGTGCAGTGGATTGGTTCCGATCCATGAGCCGGACCAGATCCGGGCAAAATCAGATGAAATTATCCGATCCCGATCCCGATCAGTTGGACCGTCCGATCTGATCCAATCCGATCTGAAGGGACCCGATCCGGATCGGAAAAAATTGGAGGATCGGACCTCCTCCCCCCCCCCCCCGCACTCCTTACCTGCTGCCTCCTCGCTGCCGGCCGCTGCCGCCCACTGCTTCCATACTACTTTGAAACAGGCCTTGCGGCCTGTTCCACAATAGAGCGACAGCGCACCGGGTGACGTCATCACTCGGCACACCCTCACTCTACTGTGGAACAAGCTGCAAGGCCTGTTCCTCAGTAGTACTGAAGCAGTGGGCGGCAGTGGATGGCAGCGAGGAGGCAGCACGTAAGGAGTGCGAGTGGGGGGAGGGGGGAGGGAGAGGGAGGTCCCCACTTACCTGCTGGGCCGTCCACCTGGCGCTCTACTGAGAGGCAGGCTGCGAAGCCTGTTTCTCAGTAGAAGGGACCAGCGGGTGGCAGCGGACGGAAGTGGATGGCCCCGGCAGGTAAGGAGCGTGAGTGGGGGGAGAGATAGGGAGGGGGGGTTAGGTCCCCACTCACCCCCCATGTTTTCCCCATAGGCTTGCATTGGGGGAAAGCTTTCTTTCCCCCAATGCAAGCCTATGGCGAAAACACCTAAAATGGCGTCCGAGCCGAAAACCGGATGTCCAATTTTCATATCGGAATTGGACCCGATCTGATCCAAGGGACCTCCAATTTTGTCCGATCCGATCCAGGGCAAAGTCTGAGGTCCCGATTCCGATTCTGATACGATTTTTCCTCCCGTGCACACCCCTAATACATACACCAGAGGGAGGAATATCAGAGACATCTGCCTCAGGCCTTGCCGACAGGTGAACCAAAGAGGGCTAACAATTGCTAAAGATGCAAGTTAGGTTCAGTAGTATCTAAAAGGGATCTATTTCACAAATGGAGATTTGTGCAAGTTCAAGAATTGATAAAAGAAGGATCCCTGTATTGATTTTGCAGTGGGGGGGGGTGTCTTGAAGAGGTCAAAAGTGCTGTGCAACTTCTTTCAGGGTGGTTTGAATAAGGACAAAAGTTGTGTTTTTTTAACCACACTGCTTATATTAATCGGTGCAACATTGCCATGATGTCTGTGTTATCATCCAACAACCCTTTGCAAATGACAACAGTTAAGGCAATGGTCACGTTGTTGCTTTTCAATTTTGCATTTCAATATGTTCATCAGCTCACCACTGCAATGACGTCCGTGTTCTTCCCTAACAACGTTTTGTGAATTGGCTCTCCAGGATCAGCTGAATTTCCATGTCTGAAACCCTGGTGAGCCACTGCTAGTCAAAGTAGACAATACTGGGCTAGATGGACCAGTGAGCTGACTTCGTAAAAGGGAGATTCCTATGTTCCTTTTACCTACCCTAATCCATCTCCACCAATGGAGTGAGACCTCAGCCAGGACAATTCCAGAACAAGCATTAGAAGACCTCAAACGATTATACTACTGCCCATGACAGTTTTGAGAAAGATGTAGAAAGAAGACTATACTTCATTCTGAAGCCAAATATATGGCCACCAGTCAGTGTCAACAACATTGTGCTAGATGGACCAATGATCTGACCTGGTATAAGGCAGCTTCCAATGTTCCTATATATGTATAAAGTAAGTCAAGGGCTGGTTTATAATAATTGCTGTGTCATTTCAATGTACTCCCAACAACTCTCTCCTCCTTTGCTTTCTATGGACTTCATTCAAACATTTTAACAAAGCTGTTAAGCTATCGTGCTTCGAATCATTTAGCTGTGCAAAATTTGCAAGCAGTATTATATCATTTTTTAAAAAAGAAATACATTGAAGGCTCTTTAGAAGTATATGTGGACAAACTCCGAAAGACATGTGCAAAGAAGTTAAGATCTGATTTACTGAATATGCAGCAAAGCAAAAAAAAATGCACGTCAAATCTTGTTCTTTCATTTCAAAACCCTGATTCAAAAGTAGTTCTGGTGGCCATTCTTCCATGTGTGTGAGTTGTCCATGCGTATGTGCGTGCTTGTGCATATCAAAGAATTTGTCTAATTGCTGTGGTATTTTAACCTTTTAGTAATGCCAAAATATTTATAGTCTCAAAATATTATAAATTTCTATGTCAAACTCTCTTCACCCCTTTGTATAAGAAACAGAGGCACAAGAAGTTCTAAAAATAACCTAATTAGAATGTTAAATCTTAATACTACAAAACCCATCATACAAACAATTGCAAGATGTAGTGATGCCCAGCAATTTGGATGGCTTTAAAAGGGTGTTGGATAAATTCCTGGAGGAGAAGGCTATCGATGGCTACTAGCCCTGATGGATATGTGCTCCCTCCACTATCCGAGTCAGTAAGCCTGTTTGTACCAGTTGCTGGGGAACATGGGTGGGAGGGTGCTGTTGCACAGTGTCCTGCTTTGTTGGTCCCTGGTCAACAGCTGGGTGGCCACTGTGTGAACAGAGTGCTGGACTAGATGGACCCTCGTTCTGATCCAGCATGGCACTTTTTATGTTATTACATTCTTATGTTAATAGTGGTGGTGAGGAGCAGTAAATGCCATTGCTTACTTGCTCAATGGCTGTCTTACTGCTAGTAGTTACTTGCTTGACAAAGATGAGGATGAGGAGCAATAGCAGCTGGTGCCAATGGTGGTGAGAAGGTCGACTCACTGAGGGAGGGTCCCCACTGAGGGCGTCCTGCCCGAGGACCCTCAAAAGCCTGGAGCCATCACTAGCAAGAGGAATCCCTGCTTTATCTCTCATCTCTGTTGACAGATCAGAGACAAGAAAGTAGTTAACTTGCAAGAGCTAGCATGAGAAACAGATCAGAAGTAAGGAAGGAGTTTTCCCTACTAGCATTAGCAACTTAACCCCTTCCTTATCTCCAAACTCTTACCAGGAATTGGAGATAAGGGATGGGTTTCTGTTGCTAGTGCTAGCAAGTGAACATCTTATCTCTGCGGATTGTCTATGTTCACGCACATGTGTGTACACATGTTTCTGTGTGTGCAAGGGCACATGTGACTGCTCAAATTGGCCCTTGGAACCAAAAGGGGTGTGCAGCCCTCAATGAAAGTGAGGAGCTGATACAATTGAAGGAAATGAGGTGCAATTGGAACCTGCAGCTGGAGTTTACACAGAAATCCACTACTCAAGATTTGGAAATGGAAGAGAAAAATGCAATTCCTCTAACGGGTTTTTGAAGAAGCCTATGTTAAAAGTGGTTATGTCCAAACTGGCGCGATGAACGTTGCTCCAAGGTCTGAGTTCCCAGCTTATTATCAGCACACATTGCTTGGGAAAACATCAAACCCTTCAAGTTCCAAACTGAAATCCACACACACAAATATTTGCATGCTGGGAAAGGAGAAGGAGGATGCCAATGAGAGTTCACATAGGTTTCCTCTCATTTGTATTCATTTCCCTGCATGTAACTACTTCTAGGTCTACAGTTGGAAAGGAACTGAGATGAGTGTAATCGCTGTTAAGATAGGCTGGATGTGTAGAATATCCATCCTGGTCTGGAAACAGGAAGTTTTGCAAATGTGGGGTTTTTAAATATATATATATATAATCTCAATAGATTCTTGTGAAATTTGCAGAGCAGCCCTGCAGATGCCAGGCTCTGAATTCTTGCTTGGGAGATGCAGCTAAATGCCCCCCTTGTTTATCCAGGGCAAGTCTCCACAGCTTTTATGGGTTCTCTTGTTGATTCTTGTAATACTGAATGTGATTTTAGCTCAGAAGTGGAGTTACTTCTGGCCTTTCTATTTGCATGCTCCGTGGGACGTGCTGATGTAAGATTATCATCAGCACAAATGTCAGTTCATTCATTTTCTACCAAAAAAGGAAAAGCCTGTTCATTCTACAAGCAAGTTCTTACAATAAAACACGATTAAGTGCTAGAGGATTCTAACAGAGACTCCCTTAACCAAGTCCTGTCGAGAATCTCATTTTGGACTCACTTTTATTTCCTCTGTCTTCTGAAATCCTTGCTGGGTTCCTTTCCTTTTAAAAGAAACTAACAGCACAATCCTATGCATGTTTGGACAGAAAAAATATTATAACTCCCAGCATGTCTCAAGCCTGCACAGTCCACTCTGGGGCAATGCTAGTTAGTAGTTGTAGGAATTTTTCTCTCTAAACATGCATAGGATTGCACCCTAAGGTATCAAATAAATAATATCATGCCTTTATTAGCAACAGCATCACTTGCTATGGATTTTTTAAATGTCTGTTTATTTTCAAGTGAATTAGCATGCCGAGGAAGGGATGAAAAATCCTTTATGTTGTTCGTAAAAATAGTTAAACAGTAAACTGTTTTTTGATAATTCGATTGAGACTCTCAAGGAAAAAGCAAAAAAGTTGAAAGGAGACTCTCCTCCAGTATACATTCTCCTATTCAATGTGCAAGACATCCCTTCTTTATTTTTAGTTTTAAATGGGCTAATTGGTAGGGTATTAATGGAAACAGTGCAAAGAACGAAAGACCCGTCTTAACGACGGTGCGTTGGTGCTGGGATGCCTTGGGCCCTCGCACTCACACTCCTTCTTGGCATCTGCACTCCTTCCTCTCTCCCCTCCCTGCCGAGCACCGGGGGGGCAGGGGCAGGAGAGGAATGGGGCAGCCAGAGGGAGGTCAGAGGCAGGTGAGCTGGTTTGGGCGCCATGCGTCCCTCTCTTCCTCCCCCTCCGGCTGCTCTGTTCCTTCCCCCGTTTGTATAAAAAATGGGGGGAAGGAACGGAGTGGCCGGAGGGGAAGGAAGAGAGGGACGCACGGCGCTCGAACCGGCCCTCCTCCAGCCGATGACGATCAATCAGCTGCCGCCATCTGCTGTGCAGGCTCCGCAAGGAAAAAAAGTCAGGGTAAGTGCCCAACTTTTTTACAGTGGAGTTTAGGGGTTTTGGCCCTGGATGGCTTTGGAGTGGCGGCTGCGTCATGCGCATCACCTGCAGCCACTCCGAAGCCACCACAGGGAAAAGCTCCCATCTAGAGGTACCCTAAGTGGGATCAGGGAGGGAGGTCTGTGCATGTGTGTATTTGTGTGTGCGTTTGTGTACATGTGTGTGTGTATGAGAGAAAGAAAAAGAGATGGAGAGTGAAGGATAGGGTGGCCCCTTTTGAATTGCACCTATTTCCATAACATTTCTGCTATTCAAAATAAAATGGCTGAAATATGGGATACAGTTGAGGTGAGAGGGGAAAATTGCCCCTTGTCACAGATAATTAAGTTGGGTTTATCACAACGGCAAAAAGAAAAGTTCCAAAATGGTCTCTACAGCAGCAAAATAAGATTTTTTCAAAGAACCTTACATGTTTTGAGTCCCCACGCAACTCATTATGGCAATTAGTTTTGCTCAAAGACAGACTTGCTCTCTGGGTATGTTCACTTTCAGAAGACCACAACTGTGTGCTGGATTGTACTTTTTTACTTTCTCCCATACAATGGATAGCTGATACTTATTTCGATGAGAAAAACAAAGGCTTGCTGTGACAGCAAAGGTGTTCTTTTTATTTGTGTGGCCCAGCTTCCATTAACAGGAATGCTTTGTGAGACTCAATGTGTTTCGCAGTGTAAAAGTTCACAAAGACAAATTGTAGATGCCCCGGAGTTGACTGGATTCTCTCTGACTTTGTGTCCCTCTTGTACTTGGATCTTACTTGTGATCCTATTTGTGAGATTGAAGTTCACATCTCAGAGAGGACTAGGGAGCCCATGGGATGCTTCTGGTTACGAAACGATCAGCTGCCATGATGTCTCAAAACCACACATAAAACCTCTCATAAAGATTCACAGAGAGTCTAAGATAAAATGACTAAAACTCACAGCAGCCCGACTGCACTACAATCAATGTGAAGAACATTTTAATGCTTTATGGGCATTCATGTTGCTTTGCAATGAAAGACAGATTGAGCTCTTGAATTCTGCTTCATGAAAGTGCTTTGGGAAAACCATGTTTATCAGAACACTTCCTATCAATAGGGTACTACTGTGATTCTCAAGACAGAAGGCATTGTGTGTGCACATTTGTGTGTGTGTGTGTGCTCTCAAAGGTGTGTGCGTGCATGAGAGAGAGAGAGAGAGAGAGAGAGAGAGAGAGAGGTGCGATTACACCTCTCTCTCTCTCTCTATGTACATAAATATTCCATTGTTCAGACAGATGGCTTGCATGCAAAATATTGTGCTTGCAAAATCTGCACAATCACAAAAAAGTGATCTTATCAAAATTTAAATCTGAAACTGTTTCTTCTCCACCTAATTCCACAGGAAGTTAATACTAGCACTCTGGTTTTTAACAGAAATTACTGGCAATGACAGCAAGAATTTTCTGTCCTTCTACAAATTCAAATAAGTAAAATAGCACTGAATAAAAAAAATGAGTTAAATATTTGCACTGCATTTGGGAAAATGAACACTACGTGAAAAGGTTCTCCTACTCTTATATCAGTCTTCTGAACATAGTGCATAATAAGTTAAATAAGGATACAGTGGTGATATAAGTTCAAATCCAGGTGTCAGTTTGCTATGGCTCTACACTGGGGCACCCCTGAACTGTATGAGGTGAGCTATAGATTGATGTGATCACTGTGATCTATGTTAGTTATGGCCAATGAGACACTTCATTCTGTTTCATCCATTGGGAGGAGGTGGGTAGGATGGGAGGGGGAACATTAGTGGGTTTGATGAACAAATTCAAAGCTCTTGTTCCACAAACACTCTCATAGTCATGTAGCCCTATTCATTCATTAGTGTGATATAGGGAAACGTTTTTAAAAAGGCAAACTGTGTCTCACTGCCAAGCAAAAGAAACTTCATTTCTTAAGAGCCAAAACTAATACGTCACACATACTGTGAAAGACCAGAAAGAAACCTCTTTACAGGAGTTACTTTGTATGAAGCAGATTACAGACCCTATTGAATGAGTATTAATAGCAAGACTTTATATACATTCTACGCTTGACAAAAGTCAAAACAATTTTGCTGAGATCTTTCTAGGTTTAAATCATAACAATTTGATTTTATATGATTTTCTTCTGTAAATACTGGAAAGGACCAGTTACCACCACCACATTAGTTATACTACAAAACTAAAATCTGTTAATATTCAAGGCACTCAGGTTTATCAGCTATTTCACTAAGTCAGCACATACTGCAATACAATGTTTAGATTTCATTAATTTGCAAAATCTATTCATAATCATCAAGATATTGTGACAAAATGATAGCCTAAACATTGGAGAATCAATTGGGACTGTGCTGAAATGGGTGTATGTGAGTTTCATGAAAAAGTTTTCCCCTTTAGCCATTTTGGTGCAAAATGGGATGAAGGCACAAGTGATTCCCATGTTCAGAATGTGGGGGGTCATAGAGCAAATCCAGTTGCCTATTTGGCATCATAAGGAAGTCTACTCAGAATGAGGGCAATGCTACCTGGCCTCATACTGATTTGGCTTTATGGAATCATCACATCACAACAAAATCCAATGGGCTGTGTGATTCATCATGCCATTACATTGGTGGTATGATCCCTGACTAGCTCAATCATACAGCCAACATGAGAAAGTTTCCTGCTGAAGCACCTACTGAGAGTAGCAGTGAACAGGACTGAAATAGGGTAGAAAAGATACCATTTTTTAGTGATTTCTACATTATACCCAGACAAATCCCACAGATTTTATATAAAAACTTGTATTAAAATACTTGTGAAATACTTCTGTGTTTAAATTAGACACTAGAGGGTTTCCTTTCAACATATTGCCCAGTTCATGTAGCTAGAGAAAGGGACTAAAATTTCTAGGCCTAAGGGTGCAATCATATTCAAGTCTAAACAGAAATAAGTCTTACAACTTCCAGTAAGGCTGGCTGGGGGGGGTACTGGGGGTTGTAGAAGTTATTTATATAAAAAATTACTTGTCATATAAAAACTTGTTTTTATGCTTTATGGTTTAAAATTTTGTATATAGAAGTTATTTATATAAAAAAAATACTTGTTTTTAATGTTCAATGTTTTTAATTTTTGTAAACCGCCCAGAGAGCTTCGGCTATGGGGCGGTATATAAATGGAATAAAATTAAATAAATAAATAAATATGCATAGGATTATGCCCTAACTCACTGAGTCTCCATTCTGTATACATACTATCTGATCTTCAATTTCAAATGAGTGATGAAAACTCTGCCATCAGCTCAACTCACAATTAGCTCAGTTTTTCCAAGCTCTCTCAGAGAACCCTAGGAAAAACTTGGTTGTTGTTGCTTTCAACTGAGAGTCCTCCAACAAAGTTTGGAATGTTGGCATGCCTGGGGGAGCTCTTTGTCAGCCTTCTGACTGCTCCCTTCCTTTCCAAAACAAACTTGCCCTGGCAAAGAGGCAGGGTCACTGGCCCTGGGGAGATAGCTGTTGAATGGTCTGAGCTTCTAAGCCTCATCCACAAGGCTGTAGTGCTAGCAAAGCACCAAGCAGCAGCAGCAGCAGCAGCAGGAGGAGGAGGAGGAGGAGGAGGAGGAGGAGGAGGAGGAGGAGGAGGAGACAACCTAGGAACACTGAAGGCAGTCTCATACTGAGTCAGACCATTGGTCCATCAAGCCCAGTATTGTTGACATGACTGGCAATGGTTCTCCAGGATTTCAGGCAGTTTTTCCAGCCCTACTTATCTATGCTGGGGACTGAACTTGGGATCTTCTGCATGCAGAGAATGTGTGCTACCACTGAGCCACAGCCCACGCAACAAACCTCCAGCCAATCCTAAACTACAGCATTCACTCCTGTGGCTCGTGTGGACATCTGGGTCTCAAGAAGCCATGACTGGTTTGATAGTCCTCCAGGGAGGCAAAGAGGTTGATCTGAAAATCCCAGAGCTGAAGAACCCATCAATGAAACCTGCAGATTCCCTACCATGCTCCTGTCACCCCAGGCAGCAGATGCTGGGTAGTGTTGGGAACAGCAGGGACACCTGCACTCCTAAGTGGTTCACCTCTGATGGAGGACAGGGCTATGTGTGCCTTGACCCCCTAAACTAGCCTGCTGCCCTCAGGTGTGCTAGAGGCTGCAGCCCCATTGTCAGTGTTCAAGTTAGATTCAGTTGCCAGCCTGAATGGCTCCTGTAGGTGGAATGGGGGGAAGGAATCTGGTCCATCTTGTCCTGGGGCTAGCCCTGGAGAAATCTCTCCCTTGCCCGCGACCAAACGGAGTCCGTTTTCCAAAGAGCAGCCTTGACTGTCCCACCCCAGCACCTGGAGAATTGCATTTTTCAAATAGTTTAGAAACGTGCACGGTCCATCACACTTGCATTTAGAAAATCTTAAAGGGGCAGGGGCAGGGCAGATGAAACCACTGAAAGCCAAGCTGAATCTTTGTCTTTGATTTAGGCAAATCCCGATGTGCAGGCCAACTCCACATATGCCCCTCACCAGACTTCAAAGCTTTCCTTGATAGAGATCAAAAAAGCACAAGTAGTTATCAGAAAACCAATGCAGGAGAGATCTAAAGAGATGGAGGAATACTTAAGGGACTAATGCAGGACTGGCAAGACCATGGAAAAGGATATTGTCAAACTGATATTTAAGATAAACGAGTTTCCTCTCCTTGCCCTTTAATCTGAGTCTAATCTCTTTAAACCTGGATATCTGCAACCAGTTACAGTGTATATAGTAGGATCTTATATCTCAAGGTCAAGCAAATCACAAGCAGCTGAGTTTCTTTTAGATATTTATGTGCATATCCATATCTATAAAACGGACTCCCCAAGGGCAAAACAATAACAACTTCTCAAGAATATATTGCCTAGAAACCTAAATACTACAGATGGGCTATTAATGAGTTACATTTTGGGAATAAAGCTCAGTTTGAAAAAAAATATAACACGAATTATAGTCAGAGAAAAATGAGACTACAAGACGTGGCTGACATTACGCCTTGCGTTCTTATTTTCCTCATAATGCTTGTAAATGTGAGACCTCAGTTATGTCCAAAATGCATCTATATATTAGAAATGCAATGAAGGTGTGTGTGTGTGTGTGTGTGTGTGTTCATTCCTGTAGAACCCACTTTCTAATTTCCAATGGAAGATACTCCTCTAAAATAAAGCTCAAACAAAATGAAACCAACTACACAGAGCATAGCTTGCACATCCTTTTCCACATGGAGACCACAAATCTTCTTAATTACACCTTTGAATCTGTTAAAGAAAAAACCCTAAAGCTCTCATAAAGAGTAAATGCCTGACCAAATGGAAGGACAGTACATAAGGCAGGAAATCAGGCCTGTTGGATACAAAACAGACATGCCCAAAATTACATGGTAGCCTGTCCAATTTGGAAAGGATCGCTCTTTGGTTCCTACCACAACTAAGATTACGAAATGACCAGAAGTGATGTGTTATGCATGTGACTGACATAGTGCTATATCATTTTAGGCCAAGAATGTGTTTACCAATACTCTAAGACCTGGTCTACATATGTAACAGAATGAAGTTGCGATACACTATACCACAATGGGGGGGGGGGGGGGGAGAGAGAGAGTCATGTTTTTGAATGTTTCCCTACAGCAAAAACAAACAAACAAACAAACAACAGTGCAGCAAGAGCTAGCCTAGAATCTTTCTCCTTGGTGTGCTAGATAGCTCTTTGCAGACCATTTTGTTTACATGGGGGCGTATTAAGAGTGGTATAGCCCACTTTTAACATGAAATGGTACAGCCAAGTCTACTTCCTCAGTGTTCTACCACTTCATTCTGCTGCATGTATAGCCTAAATCTACTGTGCACTTCATATTTGTGCAAAGATGTGCAGACAACAGGCACACATGAACCAGCAACATCCTTCTCAGAAATCTCAGCTCAAACTTGGGTTCAGTTTTGTTCAGATGCAAATGTCTGTGATTCAGCATAGCAAGCAAAATACACAGGCTATAAGAAAAGCCAACTATTGCACCATTAGGTATTATGGCAGTTTGATTACTGTAAAGCTGCACGACACTTTAACAGTTTCGGACAGCTTTTAATCACTCCATACCATTCCGCCATGCCAAACAGAACAGCAATTTCTAGTATACCAATCCTGCACCATAGCTAATTAACTTAATAGTTTTCAAATGGATTTAGTATCATGGCCATTAGGCAAACGGAAACCACTTGAAAGATGATATCTAAAATGGGATAGCAAAATAAATGCAACTCTGGAAGGTACTTTTCAAGCACAAATGGGCAAACATTCAATGTCAGGGTTCTAGTACATTGAACAGTTGTGCAGATAAGGGGATTTTGGCAGGCACACATCTCTTCAACCCTCACCCAGCTGTGCACTGCAACATGACAAGGGCATCTTCTATCAACAGGACTATTAAAAGTAGTCAACAGGCTTTTCTACACAAGGCTTTAATTGCGCACTCGTTATTCCTCACCTATGGTTGTTTACAACTGCTTTACACAATGTCTTGACCCTCCAGTTTAGCTTCTGTTTTTAAACGCACTTTTGCTGGGGAAAGGGTGGAACAGAGAAGTTGCAGTATTTTTTTTCATTCCGAAACAAAGTCCCCACTAGTGTAACTGCCAATTCCACTATACCACAGCACCACCTAGAGGTTATGTAGCAGAAAGAAAAGGCAGGAAAGGAACTGAGGTTGGAGAGATTCGACTTCAATTTTGTGACAATACTAAAAGTAGGGAGGGGCAGACTCGCCCGCATTCGGCTTCGTTGGGTGCTCGCTGAGCTGATGTCACCTGTCCCTGCTTGTGGCACTGTGAGAGCTTCTCAATGGCTCATCCAGCACCCAATGAAGCTATGGGGCCATCTATCCTCCTTCCAAGCCACCATATTGCAAACAATGGCGGTTCAGGCATTTCCAGGAAGAGAGTGTTGACTAAATGGCAGCTGTAAAGGGGCCATTTATTATGTGACATTGCAGGATGAGCTGGACTATGAGACCCTGTTGCTCAGCGAGCACATTAACAGCCTCATCTAGAAACGCTCCTAATGTAGTCTTACAGTCGTCTGTACATATGGACTATAAGGTAGAACAATTATTCTCTTTCATTAAGTGTTGACTTTTTCTTGCTCTAGGATCTGATAAGAGTCAGTACTAAGAAGGGTGTGAGCTGAGACCTGCAGGCCTTCCGTACTATTTGTCCATCTGTTTTATCATGACATTCTGATTCACAAACTAGCTAAAAGTGGGCTAGATGGAACAACTATTAGGTGGATCCATGGTTGGATACAGAATTGGACTCAAAGAGTGCTTATCAATGGTACCTTCTCAAACTGTGGGGAGGTAACGAGCGGGGTACCGCAAGGCTCATTCATGGGCCCAGTGCTCTTCAACATTTTTATGAATGATTTGGATGTGGAAGGGCAGGGAATGCTTATCAAATTTGCACATGACACAAAATTGGGTGGGATAGCTAATACCCTGGAAGACAGAAACAAATTCCAAAGTGATCTTGATAGGCTGGAGAGCTGTTGTTGCTCACAATTGCTAGGGGTTGATGAGAATTTCATTTTAGTTCAATTTTGTTAAGAATTAACCAACGGTCACAAAGTTCTCCAGGTTCAGAAGAAAAAGAGTTTCAGATTAAAAGAACTTGAATGCAGGGGAGAAATGAAAACTGGCAGATTCATCCATCCAGGCCCAGGGCTTTGAGTGCTTAGCTCTTAAAGTTCTGCTTTTGAATCCCTGTGTATTCGATCATGTTACTGCTGAATTAGAATTTCCACTTCTTTTTTCTGACAGGCGTCTGATCAGCTGTAAGGTAGGCAGGTACATCATGGTCCTCTCCATGCAGGGAATAGCTGAATCTATTGGATTTGTCTGGTTCAGATGGATGAGAATTCCATTTCACTTCCATTTTTAAAAGAATTTACCCAAATTTGCAAATTTCTTCATCTTCAGGAGAAAATATATTTTAAAAATTCAAATATGGGAGAAAGTCAAACTGACCGATTCACCAATCTCTAACCATTGCTCTGAGACAATCTCACATAATGCTAAAACAGGATTTAGGCTCACGCATGGAGTGGTAAATCCTGGCTTTGCATTACATACAAACTGTCTCATTGCCTCCAGTACAAAGAGAGTATCCACTTTCCCCACACTGCCATCAGAAGGTTTCCCAAAAAGAGTTTTGAGAAGCCCTCTGACGGCCCACCAAAGATTCCAATACAAATATGGGGGCAGCATGAACTAAGCGTGATCTTCTTTGAACTTGTTTTAAAATAGAAAAACTTCCATCAGCATAGAACAAAGAAAGAGAAGAGATAAAGCACCCTGCTTCATTTTCAAGAATAGTCCAAGTTTCCATGAGCACATTCTACTTTCCCCCTTATGAAGCTGTTGGGCACTAAGAGTATGAGAAAAAAGAAAAAAGAAAAAATGGAAAGAATTTGCATCCAGGAAAATGAACAGGAGCGTTTTCCACACTTACTGGCACTAGGCAGGACATCCATGGTGGTGTCATCACTAATTCAGAACTATAACCTGGTTCCCTCCAGATGTGTTCAACTACAAGCCCCATCATCCCCAGTAAATGTGCCCACTGGCCATGCTGGCTTGGGTGATGGAAGTTGTTGTCCAATACATCTGGAGGATACCAGCTTGGGAATGATAGCACTAAAGGTAAACAGGACGAAACTGATTACTGTAAGGTATTGGGCAGTTATAGCCAAACAGGTTATATGATGTGGTTCAGAGGTCATTCTGTCTAATCATCAAGCATAGTTTGGCTATCATGAATGCCCTGCAGCCTTGTACAACTCTCCCCTTCACTCCTACTCCTTCCTCCTCCCTTGACTGGTTATACTTAACGATGATTTAGTATTACGTCTGAATTCACGTGCCCTTAGTTAGCTTCTAAACAAAGACTGAAATCCAGCCTCAGTCTCTGGCTTAAGAACTAACCAT
Source organism: Anniella stebbinsi (assembly GCA_029215795.1). Taxonomy (NCBI): domain Eukaryota; kingdom Metazoa; phylum Chordata; class Lepidosauria; order Squamata; family Anniellidae; genus Anniella; species Anniella stebbinsi. The sequence goes on along the minus strand of JARDYH010000002.1, from coordinate 158,366,905 downwards.
GGTTAACTGTAACTGTGATTATGCAAGTTCAGATATGATGCTGAACCTTCATTAATATTCTGCAGAGACATGAGTGGGGAATTGACATGAGATGGGAAAGAAGAGAACAAGTCCACAAGGTTTTCTTGATGTCAAACCATGGTTTGGTGATCAGGCACCATGACTCGATGGCCTTATAGGCCCTTTCCAACTCTACTATTCTATGACATCTAAACTAGGCTTCTGAACCTGAGCACACGTTGTCCCAGCCAGCTCACTAGGCTAGAACTCTGCCCCATTGGGCTACGAAGATTCCTAAATCAGAACTCAGCATTCTAGACAAGTCAGTTCTTGAATTACAGCAGCAGCCTCTAAGTTTTGTGACAGCACCCCCTAATCTTTAGACGGTTACAAAGGGTGGGTGCATCATGCTTTGACTAAAATGGGGGGGGCAGAGTCAACAGTTGGCAATTTTATTAAGGGCACCCCCTATCTTTACTCCAATATTTCATGCACTGGAATAAGTTCTTCTAATATTTGGAGTCTTGCAAATACCACTCTTGGAATAAGAGCTAACAGCTTTACTTTTAGTCAGGACAAAACACATGTCAGTTAACACAAATCTGACTGCAAGTCTACATGGCTAATAGCTTCAGTGAGTTCAATAAGCTAAGCAGGATTGGGATATTATTATTATTATTATTATTATTATTATTATTATTATTATTATTAAAAAAACATTCCTGAGGAAAACAATAAGTTCCCCCCTGCCCCCCTTACCACCAAACAGGATAGCTGAGCAAATAGATGAAAGAGAACAATTACCACCAGTTCCTGCTATTAAAGCATATTGATATAATGTGTGAAATTGGGAATGGCCAGTTTTAAATAAAATAGGATTATCATCCTGTTGGGATTTCAATTCAGGATGCCATTTATCTCTCAGCACGATCTCAAACAGCTACTTTCAAAAGCAAGCAAAAGATTCTCTGGTGTGAAAGATACAATTCCTTTCTTGCAAACGCCAATAAACTTCTGGGTCTTGTTACAAAAAATATAAGCTCTGAGGCCAATGCTTCCAGCTCTTTCAAAAAGAAAGAAAGAAAGAAAGAAGCCATTAATTGTTGACTGTTGTTAATGACCTACATTAGGCAGTTTAATTTAGAATGCAAAGGGTACTTCAAAAGAGTCTAGGATCCCAATTTACTTGGAAGTAAATAACTGATTTCAATGAAACTTCCTTCTACAAGGACAAAATATTGTCCTGCTATTTTTGAATACTAATATACTTCAGTTGGCTACTGATCACTCATTGCAAAACCAAATGGCAGAAAGAATCCCAGGAGAACAAATAAAAATGTCAAGTTAACTGAGCAGTTTTCTTACATTTTAAAATGTCCTTGGACACACAAACACACACACACACGCCAAATCCTCTTACGATCAAAATAGTAATAATTAAGGAACATTGAAAGAACAGTAAACTAGTTGTAAAGGAGTTCAGGAAAGCACTACTATCAATTCAGCTTTGGCCATTCCTAAAACAGCCGTGGTATTTGTAACCAACTATGATACTGCTTTCGTTGCAACATTTTTGATGTATTTGTTATCTTATACTGTTTTTACATTATTTTTTATATTGTATTGTAATGCAGACAATACCGTTTAACCACACCATTAACCCTTTTGTGGCTAGTGTGGTTAGGGCAGCATGGTTAACGGTGTCGTCTGAACACCTGTTTTCCCTAACCATCTGCCTCATTAACCACATTGTAGTTAGACTCACTAACTATGTTGTGCCATATGGTTAGCATCACTAACCATGGCTAAAAGTGTCATCTGACACGTGTCTGTGGTTAAGGGGGCGTGGTTAAGGGGTTAAGAAATAGAGCTTCCAGTACAGAGCAGCCTAACCTGGCATGCTCTATCCGCCTGAGTGATACGCTCGCTGCAGCCGCCATTTCATGCTTTCGCGTCAGTTTCCTCAAGCGGTTTTTGCTCTCCCTGGCAGAGCGTGCTTACTGTCTATCTTTTGAAATCCCCGCTTGCAACTTCCCCATACGAAGCAGCCACGTCTCCTACCTCGTTGAAGATCCACTGCGCCCCTCAGGTTCTGACTACTGTGCCAGCAGCAGGATTGCTGGTATATGGGGCAGATCACTTGGAGGAATCAGGTGCACCACTAAACACTTTGTGGTTCGTGTGTGGTTAAGGAAAACATAACCATAAAAGGTTTAACGGTGTCGTCTGCAACGGTTCCACATGTGGTCAGCATTAATCACAGCTGAACATGGTTAAGCTAACCACAAAGCCCTGAGTGTCATCTGAATGGGGCCTTAGAGATCTTAGGATATCAAGCAGCATAGAAGTAGTTTAAGTAAATGCATAGATAATAAACTAAACAAAAGATGCAGGGCTGAAAAGCAAGCCCACAGCCTTGAAAAGCCCACCTCATGAAGAATCATCTTCATAATGCATGTGTTTTAAGGACTTGCTCTCTTATAAAGCTACAGAAAGCACCATTTCAGCCCATAGCCATGAAATGGATGCTGACTGGCTACAGCCTGAAGGGGAAAATGAAACAGCTCAGTAAATGAAGCCTTTTAAATATCAGTCAATGTGCCCCTTTCTCACCCCGGTGAAGAGGAAGTAGGAGCTTGCCAAGAAATGTCATTAACACGGCTCATGCAATTTCAGAGTCTAAAGGAAATGAGAGCCAGCAACAATAACACTCGCACAGAACAGTAAATGACACAGTAACAATTACTGAGACGGGGCATAATTTTTCCTTTAAATAATAGTATTAGATAATTTGGTGTCTATACACCTAATATACCTTTTCTCAGAAGTTTACATAAGCTATTTGAAACAAAGAGCCAGTCATTGTCCTCACTTCTTATAGCTGTAACAGCCAGATGAAAGCATATTACATTTAATCTACTAAGGAGGGCTTAGCAGGCGCAAGAAAAAAACAAACCAAAATGGATGGTGGGTTACCGTACATCAGGGAGACTAGCCAAGAGAGATCACAAACCTGGCTGCAAGGGTGGGCTTTATTTCGAGGTTTACCTTGACTGAGAATATGTTTCAGGTGACACCATGGGTGACAGGGAGGTCTGTCCACTTGGGTTATTGAAACCCCCATTAAAAACGGATCCATGCAAAGACAGACGAGAGAGAGGGAGAGGCAAACCTCTTGTTCAGGGATGGGAAGCTTGTGATCCTCCAAATGTTGTTGGACTACAATTCCCATCGTCCCGCACCATGGGCCATGTTTTGTAATTAATTTGAAAGATTGTAATGTTACTATTGCTATTATTGTAATGACGTACTATTGTAATTGATGTACTGGTATGCGTTCTTGTATTTTTTATTGCTGTTGTGTTGTTAGTAGCTTTGGGCAGTTTTGTAGAAAAGTTGCAGATAAAATAGATGATGATGATGATGATGATGATGATGATGATGATGATGATGATGTCCAACAACATCTAGAAGGCCACAGGTTCTATATCCCTGCTCTAGCTGGTATTGAATCTCACTATGCTGTTCAGTGCTGGGATTCTAGTGCTGGAATCCTATTTCTTATGCAGTAGCCTGTGCAGACCAGGAGTTCTGGATGTGTCTCATATAACTAATGGGGAGAAGCTCTGAGCCTGCTGTCTATAGAGTTCACCTCTTGCACTCAACAAAACCACTGCCGCTTGCATTGACTCTCGCAATACAAGAAGACACAAGCTTCTTATATTGCAACACGAGAAGCCTCTGGGCAATCAAGTAAGGCTTCTTTTTTCACTCCCACCACCAAACCAGTCCATGCAACCCTGTTAAAACTGGGGGCAGGGAGAACCTATAGAAATTGTCCTTCTATGCAGAACCTTTTATGGAAGCTTATGAAACCATTTCAGTCAAGATGACTAGGGCAGACCAGCTCTCCTGATTACACCATGGAACAAATGAGAATGGTTAAAACTCTGCGAACCTCCTTCTGATTCACAAAGACACAGCTTTGCCTGTCCTCAGACCGGCCGCTCCTCACCTTTTGCCACATTTTGATGAAGAAGAGCTCCTTGGAGAAGTTGAAGGCTATGTTTGTGTCATACGCATCGTCCCCAATGTTGGAAATGGAGATGTTCATCGAAACGTTCTTCACCGCCCCCAATGCCAGATAGGGAGCCCTATCATCAACACTGCAGACAGAAATGGCATCAAATTGTTAGTCATTTTCTCCTTTTCCAAATTCACAGCAGAGAAATTTCAAAATCTCATTCATGAAATCCCAAATAACGCTCCTGCTATAAGACAAGTAGAAACAAAGAACGTTGTGCCTGGCTCTCCTCCTAGTCTGTCATTGTGTGGCCAGGCCAAAAGAATGATTTAAGACTACTTTGAAAATCAAAGGTCTTATTTCACCCACCTTCAGCGCTTGCTGGTGTTATTTTCCACTGAAATGGGGGGAGGGGGGGAGGGGAATGGGATAACCCCATTCAAGGAAGACAGAAGGGCACATGCACAATAAAGGGCATTTTAGTCCTTTCCTCATAGCCACACTCCTTAAGTCCACAGCAGTTTGCTGGACTGGGTTAGCCATAAGATACCAGAAATATCTTGTCACCCTTTGCAAGGGCCCAGCCTACTCACATGCAGAGGCTAAACGTGAGGAAGGAGCATATGCAACCCTGCCTCCAGTGTCCCCTGGCTGATGTCGCCCACATCCTGTATTGACCTGGAAAGTCTGCAGGAGGGTTGAACATGAGTAGAAACCCCCACTTCAGACCTTTCCCCTCAACATCGGAAGGCTGGGGAATGAGCGGATGGGAGAGTTGGGGGCAGGGCTTGTGTGCCCTCCCATGTCTTCTCCCCACTTTTAGTCATTGCACGAGCAGGCTGATCACCTCCATAAGGCTTGTGACTATCACTGTAGAAGGAAGTGCAGATACTGGATGTGCAAACTGATGCGCTGTTAGGTGACTTTTAGAAAACAACATGCATCACATGTACAATGTTGATTCAGATCTGTATTATAGTGCTGAGAGAGACGATGGATTTTTTGAACAGGGAACATGGCATCTGAATAAGTTCAATGTTAGCCAGCCACCTGGGTTTTGCCTAGGAGAACAGAGCTGTTCACATCTGCTGCATCCCAGCCCCCACCCCAAGTTCTTCCTTCAGCAATATTAAAATAACATTAAACAATATTAAAAAAAACATTCACAGTTGCACCTGAAATTCTCCACTGCATTTGTAGGTGGTGAAAATTGTGGGAGGGAGAGAGATTGCACCAACCATTCCTGGGGATGGGAGGGAGAAATGTCCAGGAGAAACTTGAAAAGGGGGGGGGGAGGGTACAACAACATTTACCAGAAAAAAACATTTCCTGAAAAATTTCAGCCCAGTTCTTCAGTACCCTGAAGAGGTCCACGCAAGACGGCTTTTAAAAAAAATCTCTCATTTTGTTTGACCAAAAAAACAGTTAATTCAGTGGAAGGGGCAACATTTTTTAAGCATTCAAACAACATGTGAACTCTGAAAATGTTTATTCATATTCACATATAAAGAGGCGCTGCTGCAATTGTTCATCAGGGAAACAATGAATAAGTACTGTGGATTTCTGCCTGCAGCTGCCAGCTATCTCACCAAGTGAAACAGATGAAAATTAGGGGAACAGTTCGGTAGTCGAAGTGAAGCATGTATTCCACCACAGAGCAGAAAAAAATCCTGCTACTTTAGAAAGCATGAACAAACATCTGATTTGAAGGTACTGACATCAAATCCATAGCTTTGGGGTACTTTTATTGAAAATCTCATTGGTCTGAGGCTGACAGAAGGTTTCAAAAACCTCATCACAACAGCAACAAGAGCTTAGGCCTTCCTTTAAAGAGAGCAGTTTCCTGAGTCATTAAATCTCAAAACATCTGGAATGAATCAGTTATACTCTCAGTAAGAAATGGATTAAGAAAAAAGAATCTCTCTATTGGCAAGGGAATTCCTGACCCACGTTTGTTGCTCCGGGGCGTGATGTCATTGGGTATGAATTGCCTGCCGTGATGTATGAACTGCATTGCCAACGTGATACCATCCTTTTTCAGCATCTGCAGTTCATTAAATGAGCTGGGTTACCACCACTGGAATGCATTGGTTAATGACATTGTTCAAGGAGCTATGCTTCTTTGGGACACACAAGCCATGCTTAAGGAAGTGAGTGAGCAAGCAAAACAGTAATCCGAAATAAAAATACCATATCACATTTTTGCTTCACTAAGAGATTAGCACTTATGTGGGCAGTGCATTTCCTATTAAGGTGAGGGCTGATGAATGTTCTCCTAGTCATTTATTTATTTGTTTATTTATTTATTTTAATGTCTGGATTGCCCTGGGCATATGTGAATGTTATCTGTGTTATCTCTGCTTAGTAGAGATGTCGCAAATGCACTCTTAAGGACTTAATTGTCAAAGCATTCCAATAGGGCTTATATTATATTGGGCCTTAAGCTAGGGTGACCAGACGTCCTCTTTCCTCCGGACAAGTCCGGAAACGGGGTGCCAAAATGGCGTCCGGGGGGGAAATCAACTGATTTCCTGGAAAGTCCGGGAATTAGGCAGATCCCTGCGCCATCTGGGGCCTGTTCTTTGATAGTGTAGGCCAAGAACAGCCCCTGATTGGCGCTGGGAAGAGGCTAGAACGACGCGTGCCGTACTTCTGGGTATGCGTTATACAGCTCCTCCCATCATCCGGGGCTTGTTCTTGGCCAGCGTGATCACGCAGGCCAAGGAAAGCACCGGTGCGGGAAAAAGGCTGGATGACACCTACCTGGAAGTGCAGGCACACGTTGTTCTAAAGGGCGGTATCGTGGAGAGGGAGGGTGGGGGGCGAAAGAGCTCACTTTCTCCCCCCTATCTCCGCGATCCAGCTCTTTATTTTGCTAAAGGTCTGGATCACGGAGAAGGAGGGCTGGGGTGTGTGTGTGTGTGTGAAAGAGCTCTCTTTCTCCCCCCCCCCACCTTCCCTCTCCGTGATCCAGCCCTTTATTTTGCTAAAAGTCTAGATCATGGAGAAGGAGGGCTGGGGGGGGGGTGAAAGAGCTCTCTTTCTCCCCCCCCCCTGCTTCCCTCTCCGCGATCCAGCCCTTTATTTTGCTAAAGGTCTGGATCATGGAGAAGGAGGGCTGGGGGGGTGAAAGAGCTCTTTTTCTCCCCCCCCCTCTCTCGGCGATCCGGCCCTTTATTTTGGACATCATACCTCCTAACTCTCTCCCTGTCTTGTCCTGCTCTCGGGAGACTTGTGGGAGAACAACCAGATGGTGAAGGCAGTAGTAGCAGTGCAGGCCATGATGAAGGGGTGTGTGCGGGGCACGTGGTGATGGGCGGGTGTGGGCGGCGTGGCATGGGCTGCAAGTGGTGCAAAGGGTGCGGAACGCTTGTGGTGGGTCGCGAGGTGCTGGGCGTGGGGCACGTGGTGCTGGGTGGGTGGGCGCGGCATGGGCATCAAGCACTGCGAATGATGTGGCGCGGGCAGCAGGGCGCATGGCATGGGCGGGCGGGAGGCGAGCGGTACGTGATGCAGGCAGGTGGAGGTCCCACAGGGTGGGCTGGGGTGCAGAGCGGGTGTGCAGCGGGCGGGGGACAGGGAGCGGGCAGTCCATGATTGAATGTGTATAGGTGTTTGGTTGGTTTTGCCCATGTGAGTGTGTGGATTTGTATTCTTGTTATTTTCATTGTTGTTATTATGCCTTGGGTGAGTATGTGGGTAGATGTTGTATTGTTTATATGATTTTATGTTTTGCCTTGGGGTGTGTGTGCATGTCTGTGTGTAGATTTATTATGTTGATGAATGTTATTGGGTAGCTGGCTATGGATTATGATCATTATTATTATTTTGCCTTTGGTGTATGGGGGGAGGTTTTTTTTAAATTGTTTTGGAGAGGGTGTGGGTTTTTTCCACTTTGGGTGAGTGTGCAGGGGGTAAGGATTTTATTATTATTATTATTATTTTGCCTGTGGTAAGCATGTGTGAGGTATGTGTGGATTATTATTACTATTATTAATTATTATTAATATTTTACCTTGGGTGTGTATGTGTGTGAATGAATTTTTATTTTTGCCTTAGGTAGGTGGATTCCTCACCATCAGCAGCACCATTGGTTTTTAAGCATAGTCCACAGTGAACTATGATATCTCAGCTACAAAGGGAGGTGGGATGTTTGGAAGAATTGCGTTGTCAATTGTGTGATGCGTGGATTGGGAAACTGGCATGGTGATTCTCTGATGTTAGTTATTTTTTTAGCTGAGAAATCCTAGTTCACTGTGGACTATGCTTAAAAGTTACATTCTTCGTCATCCATAACTTACATCAGAGAATCTCCATATGCCACTTCTGTTTTTAAGAGATGTGTTTGTAAGATAAACATGGAAAGTTGTGATGTACTCCTGCCCCTTCTTTTCCCTTTTTTCCCAACTGACTGCATTTCACAACAGTAAGGTGGTTTAACTGTAGGAGATGCGCAATGATATCTTACTTTATTGTCTTTTAGATTCTGTTCTGGTCTATAATTCAGTAAAAACTTCGTAGAAAAGCATTCAGAATGCCAAAAAGAAAGTGTAAATTTCTGATACATTGACTGTCTTACTTGTTCTTTATTTCAGTAAGTTTAACATTAACGTATTATGTAGAACATATTTGTCTTAATTGTGAGGTATGAAATTAGACATGTGACCAAGGCCACGCCCCCTTGGGGGCAGCCATCTTGTCCTCCTTTTTGATTTCCAAAATATGGTCACCCTACCTTAAGCTCTTCTCAATAGTGATTAGAACATTATAAAATCTTTCCTTACGAAATCTAGTTATATAATAGACGAGAAAGGCAAGGAAATTTGTTGTCCACAAATACTTTGGGCGATCCAGGCCAAAATTTAAGCAGATGGCTGCACAGATGCACAAGCCCCTATATATCATAGTAAATCATCACCATCCAAAGTCATGTACTCCAGATAACTGAAACACTTGGTGTACCCTACTGTGTAACTGTCACCAACGCTTCAACTCAGCCAAAGACCTATGGTTAACCTACACATTAAATTAAATACATAGCATACAACAACCTTTGGGTTTTGTTTTGTTCAGAGTAAATACAGGGCCCACCATTCTGGATCAGGAACAAAGTGGCTCAATTCGGACGATTGTTTCCCCCTGGTGTGGGGGAAACAATCGTCAATTGTTTTGACTATCGTGTTATCCGAATGCTGATAACTCAGTGCTGATCCTAATCCACACCACGGTTGATTATTTATTACCATGTTGTGTGGGAAGTACCCCCTAGATGAACAACTGTAAAGTTGATTATTACCCCACCATTGACTATCGTGTCGTCCGAATTGAGCCAGTGTGAAGGAAAGCAATTACTATTCGAAGTTACTTATAATAAAAATGCCCCCACTGGTGCCAATGGAAGCTTTGTTTTTGTTTTGTTTTTTTACGACTGATAACTGCCATGTGGCAGATGGGGGTCATGGCTGGGGAAAGAATGATTAAATCCCCCCTCCCCATGTGCTTTAGTTCCAACCTGGATTGCAGGGGGGCACTTACTTTTGAGTGAAAACAGAAAGAGAATTACACATTACATACGACATGCAGTTTGTCTGATTGTTTTGAATGCTACAGATAGTTATTTGTTTATTTATTTCATTTCATTTCTATATGGCCCAATAGCCAAAGCTCTCTGGGCAATTCACAACAATTAAAACCATAAAATACGACACGATAAAATACAATACAAAACTTTTAATGTTTAAAATTACAGTATAAAATAAAAATAAAAAACAAAATAAAACCTAGCAGCAGGGCAAAGATTTGAAATACAGTCACAGTTTTGAAACAACAGACACTGAAATACCTGGGAAAACAAGGAAGTCTTCACCTGGTGCCTCAGTGTAGGTGCTAGGCAAGCCTCTCTAAGAAGCTCATTCCAGAACTGGGTGCCACAAAAGAAAAGGCCCCTCTTCTTAGTAGCCACCCACTTCACTTCCTCTGGCATACTGCTGAAGGTAATAAGTATGCTTTTCCTGCATACATGTTTATCTCTAGCTAGCTACGATATGACATTTTAAAATGCCAGGTTCCCCTTTTGTGTCTGCAAATATTTGAAATATGTTGACATTAATAAGGAAATTTTGGGCCGTGAATTCCTGTCCTCTGTGACATTCAGAGTACATTCTTGAGTCTTTGAGAGTACACTTCCCCTTGGGTCAAGAGGCACAGCCAAATTCTAAAAAATGACTTCATAGGAGAGGAGGTTGCTCTCCCAGACCAAATAAGAAAAGAAAAGCCATGTCAAATTCTAACTCTAACCAAAGTGAAGAAATTAATAGAAAGAAGGTAGAAAGGACAGAGCAGTGGGGCAGCCTTGTGAATCCCATGACTTTCTCTTATATGCACAATGAAAACCTAAGCCTATTCAGTAGCCCTCCCCTAAAGTAGCGTTGGAAACAAGTATCTCCTTACACCATGGTGAATAGGAATTCACAGTAAGAAAGCTCATTGTATCCCCTCACGCAAGGACTCAAAAATTCAGCCATTGTACGTAGCTCCTTAACCTCTGCAACATATAGACAGGACAGGAAACACACACAGTAGATGTTCACCTCTTTACTCAAGGTCACCATTTCCCCTCTGCACATGAAAGCTTTCTGATAGGATAGGGATTACAGAAGTGCAAAATAATAAAAAAAAAAATTACCTACTAACGTTTTCAAGATTTTTTGAAAAAATGCTTTTGGAGGCAGGCAAAAAGTACCTTGAAAACACTCCACTCTGTCTTTTTCATGCTGCATTATTTATTGTTGTGCCTGCTTTCACCTTGTTTTCCCAACTGGCTTCTTTCTCCTTCACTAGGAGGAACACATATCCAGGTAACACATATTGAATAGGGTTACACTGCAGACAGAACAATCCAGGTTTGCCCTGGGGTAACAATGCAAGCAAATGAAGCCACTATTCCCTTCGCTTTGAAGTCTAACCTGGTTATAGTCGCGCAACAATGAGCATGGTAATGTGCAGACAAGGGCTGTGGCTCAGTGTCAGAGCACATGCTTTGTTGCAAAAGGTCCCAGGTTCAATCCATGGCATCTTCAGTAGGAAAAATTCCTGCCTGAAACTCTGAAGAGCTGCTGTGAGAACGATGGACCACTGATGGATGATGGACCACTGATCTGACATTGTATGAGTCAGCTTCCTATGTTCCTACAGCCTTAAAGATATGCATTCAACCACTTTTTCCATTCAGAACAAAATAGTGCAGAGAAACAACATCTTCCTGTGGATGCCAATTTCAAGATACATCCAAATGTGCCACTGGCCAATTGTCTCTATTTGGCCACAATGCATTGCAGTAGTTTCATTGCTGCAGCACATGAAACAAGAGAGCTGTATCCTGCTTGCCTAGGTGATAGGGACCCATTCCCTCAGCCCACAAAAATGGGGGAGGGGCACTTTCAAGGGGCAATCCCCTGGTTCAGCTCAACTCTTCTACCTTAAGAAATGGGACAAAATTTACTACTTCTAGTCACCTGTAAAACAGGGCTGCAAAATCCAATAGGCTCTGGCAGATTCAGCCAAGGGATGATTCTCAAGACCAGAGTACTCATGTTTAGGATGTCATATGGCTTCATTCACGTCAATGGTGGTGTTTGTTGTTAATTTCAATGAAAATTTTCCCATCAATTCAATAGTAAGTGGGCAAAACACTTGATTGTGTTGGTTGTGTGAAACACCTAGCATAGATCAGTTTTCTTGGACAGAACTACATTAGCAAGTGAATGCACTAGTTGTCAATGGAAACAGGTCTATTACTACTACTAGGAACTTGTACTTTCTGTGGTGACTCTGTCACTTTGGAATTATCTTCCCAGGGAGATATGCATGGCCTCGTCTCTATTCATTTTTTAGGAACCCCTAAACACTTTTTTTATTGCTGTCAGCTTTTAGAGGCCCTTGGGGATCATTTTATTATAACTATTTTATATGCTGTTGTTGTTTTACATGGTTGTAAATTTTATATTGTTATGTGATTGTTTTGGTGTTTTAATAACTCATAATTGGTATTGGTTATTGTCAGCTGCCCTGAAAAGTAGACACCCTAAAGTATTAAATCTATTAAATAAACAAATAAATCCCATCTAGCCATGCAAACTGGCCTGCAGACACATTACTTTGTTTCTTATTTTGCTACCCTAAAATAAGACTTATTGTTTCTGTCAATAATATGGCAATTAAAAATCCAGCAAACTTCTGTGGTTTGTCTCATGCTAATTAAGAACACTTATATGCAGCTGTATATTTCAAAGAACTCAACCGCCCTCCGCCTCCACCCTACCCCACCCCACCCCACCCCCACTTCTCTGAGTCTTCTTTGGTCTGGCAGATTCATTACCCAAAGCAAAGAACCCAAGAAGGCTTACACCAATTCAAATCAAACACATTTGCTTTCCACACAGCAGGATTTCCTGGTGGGGTTTTCTGTGGTTTTGGTTCACATCGTTTGTAGTCCTTTCTGTGCCAGTTCACTGGATAGCCCCTGTTTGTTAAGCAGATGTTGCAAGGAAGATGAACTTCAAATGCATATTAAAATAAACAAATGTAATGCATGGGTAAGCTGCTGGTGAAAAGGGGGGGAAAAGACACTTGCAGGATTCATACCATAAGATATATTCTAGTATTCCTTGTAACTTCCAATACTCGATTACATTTCAGTGCCTTCATTAGCACAATCAATAGGATGAATGAGCTTCAGGTTACTATGCTCTGCTGCATACTTCATGCTTTGCATTTTAAGTTCATAGAAATTGATGACATGAACATAATGCTGATCTGAGCAACTGTTCTTTGTTATATTTCCACAACAGGAAGCACCGTAAGGATGTTGTGATTCTTCAGAAGCTTCATTCAATTCTCATGTTTCATTTTTAAACATGCAAGTTTCTAGGCCATACATTTCTAGGGAGCAAAGATACAAGAGACCATACATAGATAATGCTAAGGATGGGAGGATCAGCAATGTTTGTGCTTGTCAAGGTTCTCAGAACTCCACCTCATGCTCGGTCAGCCTCATTCCCAAATGCTTTTTGTTGTTGTTGTTTGAATGGGAAAAGTGTACATTTTTAAAAGCGCACCCCAATGTCTACTTTCTTCCATCAACTAAAGAGTAAAAATGTGTAGGTTGGGTTTGTCTTTGTTTGTTTTGTTTTCAAAATGCACATTTTTTAAGTGCCCACTTTTCTAACAAAACATGATTGCAAGCTCAGGAATATATATGCAAGCTTTGACCAGAAAATGCACTTGTGTTCAGGGCAGTGTTCAAGGCAAGTTCTGATGCTCAATGAACTGAAACCCCTAGGGAATACCTGGTGAGGTTTGAGAAGCGAGAGAATGTGCTGAAGAACATTTTCAGAGATCTTGGACTAAGTGGGGGGTTAAGTGTCCTGTAAAATGTTCTTCCCTTGTCATTGACGATGAAGCTGAACAGAATAGCAGAAAATAAAGAGAAAGCCCTACACATTCACAGGTTACAGAATTCAGCTGTGGGTGGCATAGAATCTGGATTCTCTTTGCTCAGAATTTTGATTCTTTTAAAAGAAAATTTTGGAATTATATGCAGTTCTAACAACAGGGCCCCAAAAGCGCCTGTCACTACAAATATGGCCCAGTTATCTAGTCATAATGATCTATCATGTTTTCAGTCCCATTTTGGGAATTCTACATTTTCATGACTCCATGTCAACTATTTGTGCAGGTTTTCTTATTGATTTTGCAAAAGGAGATTGGTGTTGACTGATAGCTTTAGTGCACTTAAGGAGACATTTGCAGTACAATGGGCAGTCTTAACAGCAACAGACATCACACTTAACATTTATATCATGCTATAGAATGTTCAAATCACTTCACATCAATCAAACTCAAGACTTCCTGATTCATAGTAGTCTCTGAGCATTATGCTACATCTCTCGTTGAGCTCTCCTTGAGAATAGGTTTCTCAGAAATGTGACTTAGGTTTCCAAATTTTCCAGCATAGAATGTAAATCTTCTGCAATTGATGCCAATGAAATCTGACCATAAACAAACTTGGGATTTTGCTTAGTAATCGGGATGAAAAATAATGTAAGAAATGGAGAGTGGGTGTAGAAATGAATGCCCAATTCAGAAATGCCCTATCCATTATGAGTCAAGCCCAACTATCCTTCAAACTTTGCCTCCGCTCATAATATTCAGCAGCAGCCATCTTGTTTGCCAGTTTCTTTCATCTCCACTCCCATATTTTCACAAATGTATCAAGTTGGGGGAGAGGGGAAGAATAGCAGCTGCGGTAAAGCCAAATGACTGCTTCTATACTGTTCCAGAATGGTAAGCTACTCTTTTAAAGGTGAACTCTGGAAAGTGTTGCTTTTTCATTCCTCTTTATTCAATGACCTGGTTTGCATGACATGGTGTGGCTCATCATAGGTTATTTAACCCATGCATATCCAACCCATGTTCGGGTGTTGTCATATTGTGCAAACCCAGCAAACATGGGTTGTACAAGGGTTAAGCAACCCTTGCATAACCCAAGGTCTGTTCAAGGGTCATGTAAGATTATGTTTAATATAGAATCCATTGTGATATCATGTCAAGAAAAATGAATGATAAAGAGAGATTGAGCTGCACACCAGTCAAGTATAGATGACAATCTTGGAATGCAAGTTCATAAAGTTTACTGTTGGTTGCAATAAAAAAAATTGTTGCACAGTAGCAAGTGATTTATGTCAAGAATAAAATATACCCAAACCAGATACCTTTAGCCAAGAACTGCATAAGTACAGAAGAAAACTCTCAAACAGCAGTTCTTCTATTTCAACTCGCCAGGTGACCTTTAAGAAGCCCAATTTCAGATTTCATAGAAGATGACTGTAGGCAAAGTTAGTAAACTAAGCTTATGGAGAGGCTTAAAATCAAATCTACTGGGTCAGATTTATATTACAATAAGCCAAACACAACTGTGCATTTATGGTGTTCTGGCTTTCATCACAAATTTTCAGCCTGTGCAATATCAGCTGGAATCCCTGCATCAGGAGTTTAAACTTTCTCTTTGACAAGACTTACATTGCAGGGACAGGATGCCAGTTATGCACACACTATGACTTGGAGCATCTTCCTCACATCCCAGTCGTTTTATAGTCTCTGAGCCACACCATAAAAAAAGATGAATTATTACCATATGTGATGAATAATGCCGAATGTGATTTCTGGAAAGATCTATACCACAAGAGATGCAAAATAGGTGGTCGACTTACAGCAATCCATTTTCTGTGTAATCATAATTTTAAACATCCCCAAGCTTTGTTTTGTTTTCTCAGGATTTCTAAATATATGTTAATTTTATTTGGCTGTAAGCTACTTTGAAGGCCAGTTGTCAGGCAGAAAGGTAAGATATAAATATTTCAAATAAATCAATATTGTACCCACACACATGGAGCTTACGACAACAACAATTAAAAAATGAAGCCTTTTGCATGATGTGGAGAATGTGTATAGGGAGACATTTTTCTCCCTCTTCCATAATACTAGAACCCAGGGTCATCCCATGAAGCTGCTTGTTGGGAGATTCAGGACAGATAAAAGGAAGTACATCATCATACAGTGCATAGTTAAATATGGAATTCACTATCACAAGATGTAGTGATAGCCACTAAGTTGGATGGCTTTAAATGGGGATTGGAAAAATTCCTGGAGAAGTCTATCAAAGGCTACTCGTCCTGATGACTATAGGCTACCAACAGTATCAGAGGCAGTAAGCCTACATACACCAGTTGCTGGGGAATGTGGGTGGGAGGGTGCTGTTGCACCGTGTCCTGCTTGTGGTTCCCTGGTCAACAGCTGGTTGGCCACTGTGTGAACACAGTGCTGGACTAGATGGACCCTTGGTCTGATCCTGCATGGCTCTTCTTATGTTCTTACATTCTGATCCTGCGACAGCCAAGTGTAGTTAAGACTGGTTGTGCTAGCTGTGGGTGGGAACGTGCAGTCAATTGCTCTCTGGAATGCTCTGAGGGTAATGCAATGCTTACAGACATCCAGACTTGCATGCACTTTCTGATGTGAGCTTGCCCACTGCTGAATCCATGCATTTCATCAGCAACCCCACCCTCTAAAAAACCCCATAAAGTACATTGGACAGAATTGTTTGAAACAACTAAGGTTCTGAATAATTAGACGCACCATTGAAACACCAGTATCTGTAACAGAAATAGAACCTTGCAGATTACTGCAGTGTCTCTAATATAAACTATGCTCTCTTTTCAGAACTTTTCAGAAAAATCAAAGGACTCTGAAATATATAGGACTGGGTTATGCTCACTGTTTATAGATACCCATGGGCGTTATAAACCTGGACTCTGCAAACATCTGACATACCCAAGACAATAACTAGTATGAGAAACAACGAAACAACAGTATTTAGTAAATTGGACACTAACTAAGAAAGAGTTCCATTTCAGAATTCAGCTTTTCATTTTCATTTTTGTAACACAAATTATTTAGGCTTCGAACGGGTGAGAAAAATTTGACAGGGTAATGCAGGGTGCGTGAATGAATGACAGCTGGCAGATCAATTCGTAAAAGCATTTCTAAATAGTTCTTGCCAATTGGACCTCAAGCCAAATATAGGAATCCAGAAACAAGCCTGGCAAATAACATGTCCGAGCTTTAATGACAAGTGCAGGGAAAGTGTAGGGAGCAGAAATCTCTGGGAGGCAGAAAAGCTGCCCTTGACGTTCTCCCATCAGTAATAATTATTTATAACTAGTCCTCTTCCACAGCAAGTTCAGACGGGCTACCCTGTCTTCATAAGCCAGGCTACACTCTCATTCCGGCCTCTCCTCCGGAAGGAATGCAGAAGGCCTTCGATAAGTCCGGCCACGTTGCTTTTTCTATTAATGCTCCTGCCAAGCTGCTGCTCTGCTCTCCATGGCATCACAAGGAGGGCTATTACGTTTATACAGTCTGTCAGGCAGGATTTCCTCTCCAGCTGCACTGCTAAGAATCACCTGCCCATTCTGCTCCAGGGGTGGCACCTGTCCATTTTTCTCTTCTGTCTGCTTGTTTTTTAATAACCAAGTGGGTCTCTTTTTCCCCTCTGGTGGGTCCCTTTTCCTCACCTACTGCCCCATAGGCAAATACCTTCTGTGTGTGTGTGTGTGTGTGTGTGTGTGTGTATGTGGGCTTGAAGGTCTGATTTTATTCTTGCAAGGCTGAGAGCTCTTTCGCTGACGACAGCCAGCGGCATTCGGCTGCCATCCCTGTCGCCAAATGCAAGCAAATGCAGCCTATACGGCTAGAGCAATGGCAAAATGGCTCCGTATGGAAATGGCAGTAAGACAAATGCAAAAGTAGTATGAGACATGCAAAACAATTCAAAAGCATCAAGAAAGGAAAAGGGGCAAACAGTATGATTTCTCCTGAGGACAAACAGAAGTGGTGGGGAGGGGGGAGAAAACTGAAAAGCTGGCTTTGGAGTTTTGTGAATATGTGCTTTTTATACTTTAGTATAATAATACAGGGGTTGTTATTATTATTATTATTATTATTATTATTAATAATAATATTAATATTACATTTCCCCATGTGACTACCATTGGCATTCTGTTAGCAACTCTGCTCATTCGAAGCAGAAAGCCAGCTGAACAAAATCCAGCTTATTTAGTTATCAGTGCCACTAGATCGGTTTTAAATAGGTGCAGCCAGTTCTTGTCTACCAGTGGTGACTTGGGCACTTGACTCTGACGAAGAGGGGCTAGCTGACTCAATGGCACCAGCCACAGAACCGTCAGATCTGCGCCCTGAAACCGAATTCAAGTCCTGCAAAGAAGCAGAACCCCCAGAACCCCCCCCCCCGAAGTAGAACTCCCTAAATCAGGTCACCCAGAGACTGCAGTCCTTGAGGCAAACCACACTGAGGAACCAGCATTCTTGCCCTCAAAGGAATCAAGGGCCAAATCTGCTCGCCACCACAGACAGCACGCCTTTCAAGAGACAACAGGAAGATAAGAGAGTGGTGCCTGGCTAGAAAACTGCGCTAAAGTTGGAAAACCACCAAATGATCATAGGTTTGGGAAAGGGTGTGGGGTGTGGCCATTTGGGGGACCCTGGAGGGTGAGACTGGGGCTTGAGGAGGGCTGGATTTGACCCCAGGCCTAAGGGAGAGATGGAAGAACCAGCGATTTTTGAGCTTGCCAAAATTCTCTGAAATGCAGTGTCAAGCTTATTTTGCCTCACTCCCATTTTCACTTCCAATTTATTTTTTGGCTCATTCGAATGGAAAAATGCACATTTTGAACAGGAAATCTGTGCATTTCTGTGCATATTTTTCAAAAGTGCGCGCTTTCCTCCCACCGGCTGTCGACTAAAAACGCACAGTTCTCTAACGTAATTGCCATTTTTGTTTTTGTTAATTTGCAGACATTTCTTGAAAAAACATTCTACTACTCATTATTATTATTACATTATTATTTATTGCATTTATATATACCACCTCATAACCGAAGCTCTCTGGACAGTTTACAAAGATTGCATTTGTGATTGCGAATTTGACATTTTGGGATGATTGGCGAACATTAAAAAAAACCTCATCATCCCTAACCTGAGATTCTGCACCCCTGCCATGAAGTATTTCCATTCCCCAGCAAGGGGGTGGAGCCTGGGACGGGTAATCAGGCTGAAAGACTATATAAGAGCTCAGTCAGCAACCAGGGCAGATCTACACCAAGCAGGATAT
Organism: Anniella stebbinsi; assembly: GCA_029215795.1. Lineage (NCBI taxonomy): Eukaryota > Metazoa > Chordata > Lepidosauria > Squamata > Anniellidae > Anniella > Anniella stebbinsi. The sequence goes on along the minus strand of JARDYH010000002.1, from coordinate 158,348,132 downwards.
AATACTTTGAAAGCGGTTTGAAAACAGTATATAGAATGTGCCATGGGCCCCAACAGTGGTCAATACTGTTTTTCACTGTTATAAAGCAGTAGTGTGGATCCTGCTCAGGCCTTATCAGAACAAATTATCTCTTCCCTGGGACCTGTCCAAGGTTCTGAAGGACCTGCTTCTGACCACCCTTGCTTTCCAATCTGTGACCATCGAGAAGATACAAGCTCCTACCTTCTCCAGAGCCCTACCTGTCCTGCTTCTTCCAAACCCCCACTGTAGCCTCATCCTTACCACAGACTGCATGGTTATATGGCTTCCTTTCCTATTCAGTTAACTTCTCGAAGTTAGTTAAGTCCAACTCTAAATCTCTGCTGCCCCAGGGAACAAGGCAACTCTATTGAGAACAATTTGTTCACTCAGTACATGCACAGGACATGGCTCACATACTATTATGGTGGGGGGTGGGGTGGGGCGGAGAATCATTTTCCTCATGTCACAAACATTGCAAATAGCTTCCTAGTTAATGCTGCACAATGACGCTGGCATTTTATGCTCTTTCCTGCACAACTTGTTTTGGGGTTAGCAGCAGTCAGATTTCCCCCCCCCCAAATGGGTGCACCTAACGCAGACCAGACGGACAAGTCACATGAGTACATGAAACAAATCCAAGGATTCGCTAGGGAAACAGGTTAAAGGCAGAAAGATTTAATTGCTTCTCAGATGTGGTTAATGGGAGACCTCCGATGCAGTCACAATGGCATGGGAGCAGAAATGAGGCATACAGGTAAGAAAAGAAATAGATTAAAGAGACTGGAAGCAGTAAGGCATGAGGGGAAATAGGGATTGCCTAGCCACTGTGGTTCATGCACTGGCAGCATCATGATTAGATCACTGTCAAGCATTTTATTTTGGGTTGCACTTGGGCCTGGTCTGGAAGCTGCAGGTAGTGCAGCATGTAGCAGCTTGGGTACTCAGTGGGACATTCAGCCATGTTCACATTTCACCCGTGTTAAAATAACTGCACACCTTTACACCTCTACTGTTGCGGAGATGGCCCTCTACGGCTGCCATTTTGCACAACATTAGATATACGCAACTTCCGAAGCCCCGATCTTCTGTAAAAATGCTGGCTTGCAGGGAGGAGCGGGTGGCTGTGGGGAACTCCTGGACCATGCAGTGCTGGACAAGCGCATGTGAGAGAGCCCCGCGGCTCGGCGAGTGGGGTCCTGGTGGCCGGGCACAGGGGAGCCTACTGGACACCCACACCCAATTCAGTGTTCACGCCCTCCTTAATTAACCTTTGCGCATGTGTGCTTTAAAGCAACTTTCATATAAAATTGCCACCATCATGATCATCATCCTACCAGTTCAGTCCCAGTGTATGGTTTATACCCAGTGGAAAGAGGACAAATTGCCAATATACCACAAATAAAATGGACAGTATTTATTTATTTTTATTTATTTATTTTATTCCATTTATATACCACCCCATAACCGAAGCTCTCTGGTTTGGGTGTTGTTTTTATTCTGTTATTGCTGTGTTTTTATTTGTGTGTTTTATACTTGTTTTAATCAAGTTTTATTTATGATCGTAAGCTGCCCTGAATGAGATTTTTCTTGGTATAAAAAGTACACATTTAAAAAATAAAAAAAACAATAAACATTACAAATAAATGAATATTAATTAGTAAATCCAACACCAGATTCAACCTAAATATAAAATTCCATATTACCAGTTTCCAATTTCAGTTTTATAAGTTGCTATTGACCAAGCCATAAAACATAAGAGAAAATCAAACTTCTCCATTACAGTCTTTCACATTTGCCTTATAATACCTGGCATGTGCCATGGCTAGAGCCTTTAAAAATGCAACCCTTCTAAAAACTTAAAATTTCTCAAAACAAACAAACAAACCCCACACAAAAAACCTGACCAACTAGTTCCAGTTTTTAACAAGTCAACAAGATTTTTTCTCTCTCTCTACCTTGTGTCAGAAGACAATTAAAAGGTAATGGGGAAAGCTCTCAACTTCATCTGATCCACAATGGCAAAGTCATAATGCTGAGGTATTTTAGCTAGTATCTTAGCCTGTCTACCATTAAGAACTGTGAAGGGCAGTGAGTGAAACTTGGCAAGAGTTAGTTCCTTCCCAGTTTTTGAATTATTCAATTTTGAATAATACTTGAATCACATACTCAATTTATATATTTTGATTTTGGTCTCCTTTGACCAAATTTTTCATGATGTGTAAACTTCCTTCCCCCTGCCCAATGCCTGACAATTAATTAAAACTATGGGCTTTTTTATTGTGCATTTATCAAAAAGGATCAGGATTTAAAAGTGTCACTCACCTGGACAGGAATAGTTTTCCCTGAAGTTTCAGATCAGCAGCACAGTCGTCTGACTGACAATTCCTCTCAAAAACAGTCTACAAGATTTAAGAAAATAGCATTACAATACTAAGAAGGGGGAAACGTAAACAGAAATAAATTCTCTCTTACTCTGTAAGAATTGGCAAATGCATCCTAAGGAACTCAGGAAGTTTCCTGAACCTCTTGAGGAGTATGCAGTACAAAGCAGTTTGAGAACATGCAGTCACAGAAAAACATTTATATAGCAAGTTTCTCTTCAAATCAGGAGAACCCCCTGGTTTCCTCTTAAAAAGTTCCTAGTTCATGGTTGCAGCAATCATACTTTAAAACATGATACCAAAGACATTATAAAGATGCTATAATACTTTAAACCAGAAGCCATGCTGGTCGCTTATTTCTGAAATGTTGCATCCGTTTTTATTAACAAGAAAGAATGGGCAATTAAGGATAAGCTCACAATAATCGTTCGGGAAAGGGATGTAGCTCAGTAACAGCCCACATGCTTTGTAGTCAAAAGGTCTAAGGTTCAATCTCCAGCATCTCCAGTTAGAGCTGAAAAGGACTCCTTTCTGAAACCAATGTAGGCAAATACTGAGCTAGGTGGACCAATGATCTGACTTAACAAAAGACAGCACCCTTCATCGTAATGGGCCTGTTCACATAAAGCTATGCACAGTAACTTATTCTGCAAATAGCCTACTGAGCCCCAACAGACAATCGGACAAATAAACTACACGGAGAAGGTTTTTTTCCCCTGGTCCCTCCTCCCCCTGTAGTCCTCCTGCACAGCCAGACAGGTATCCCAACTTCCTTCGCAGATTTTCAAGCCTTTGCTAGGTATCCTTTCTCCACTTGTGTGCAACAAAAGGGAGAAGGCTCTAATTCCTTGAAAGTTTGCAGAAATGGGATGAAACCTAATGTACAGGATCTCCTTAGATGGAGACACCATATGCATTACTGGATACTGGGACTTTGCATTTTCATGGAAAAATGAGAATTTATCCACAAGTGAAACAAACTGTTTGCTTCCCTTTCCACTCTTACATCCTCCTCCTCCTCTGCTGAGTTTAGAAGGGGTGGCCTGACTCTGGAATGCAGAGATGTTTACACTGTACCAAAAAGGGAGGGGGTTCCAACTCCTTAAAAGTTTGCAGGAATGGAAAGAAATTTAAAATGCAGGTCCCCTTATTGGGAGCCACCACATACACTACTGGATAAATGTGGGATTTTGCATTTTCATGGAAAAATGAGGATATATCCACACATGAAACCATTTGGGAACTGTGCTGAGTGGGGGGGGCAACGTCTTTGGAGTCGGAGACACAGCTGAATGCGGCAGGAAAACAAGTTTCCTCAGAGACACCTTGAGAGGAGCAGGGCAGCGGCACCATTTTTAGACTCTCCTGCCATGTGGCCCTGTGGGCAATTTCTGTAACCCACACTGGCACGACAGACAATACGCTAACCCACCATAGGTCAAATCATCCTTACTGTAGACCATGGGTTCCCAGGGTGGTTTATTTGGGGGTTAACATGTTGTGAGTTATCGTGTTGCCCAAACCCAGTCAATATGAATGTCCTTTTTGGGAGATTGATATGTTAAACTAATATTTATTTATTTACAATATTTATATACCACCACCCATTCAAGAATTGTAGGGTGGTGAACAAATACCATAAAAGAATGAAAACTGAATCAAAACACATTAAAATACCTATTTAAAGAAACAAAATGCAAATAAAACCACACGTTTGCTGGTAGATTCAGCAAACCTTAGAGGATGGGTCATCCTATTATGACAAAACCCAAAGAATTTTATGTCCAGTCCAGTTCACTATGCCAACATCCTCTGAAAAGGTCAAGATATGCTGACATCACCAGGTTAAAAAGATAGTATGAATAAGCCTTAACATATGGTCTAGAAAATATCTGGAAGGGGAGATTTCAACATGCAAAAATTAAGACTCATAAAGGAAGTCATTAAAAAAACTTCCTTTGGCCAGGATCAAATGAGAGGCATTATACATAATACTCTTCATCTTTCCTAGATAAAGGAGCACTTCCTTGCATCCAATGATTGCAAAGTGGAGGACCAGTTGCTTTTTACACCATCCACTCAGACCCTTGGCTGTTTATGAAGCACATCTAATAAAACATATCCCATGAAACCCAATGCAAGCACCTGATTTCATCTCACTGATGACAAGTAATTAACATTCCTGAACACTTTCCAGTATTTAATTACATACACTGGCCACAAGAAGACAAAATAACTGGCAGACTATCTCCACTGAGAGGCATAGCAGGTGAAGCAAATGGGAGTGAATTCCTTACAAGCTATAAATGTAAAAAATAAATAAGAATCTTGCTATTAAACAAAGCAGACACGCCCCATTTAAGTGGTGAACAGGAACAGCTGTGAAATTCCTTCACAAGACATTCTGTTTCATGAGGAAGGTGGACAGTAATTTGCTGAGGTGGGATGGGGGGAGGTTTGGGATATGGGACATTCAAAGGCCCACATGGTCATGAAGATGGTTGGATAGAATAAATTGTAGCCTCTCAGCCTAAACCTCCTTACCAGGCCGGCGTGAGGATACATGATAAATCTGAAAAGAAGCACCTGCACTTCAGACAGCAGAAAGTGATCAAGAACCGAACATATATCAATAGGAATAGGAATGCAGTCATTTTTGTCATACAGCATGTTTTGAGCATACTATTTATGGAAAAGCGGTGTTCAAATGAATTGATTGACTGATTGGTTGAATTTGCATTTACAAATTACACACAGCCAAGCCAACACCACAAAGACATGAAAAACTCTGAGAAATCAAAACTGATCATTTTGTCCACCCCTAGTTCATGGAATCAAAAGATGGACTCAACATAAAGTGCTCAGGACAAATGGCATGAATGTGTTGTCAGTGGGTTCTACTCTAGGCCTTGCCAACTTCTAGTGTTTGGAACTGGGAAGGATTTTTTCTCTTCAGATAATGTATTGAAGAGCTTGGAGGAAGAGAGCGTCATTAGACAGGAGGAAAATCGTGTTTCCCTGCCGTCGCTTTTGCCTCCTGCTGCTGTCCCACAATAGGGACGAGCCGCTTCCTCTTTCTTCACACAGGAAAGAAAGAGGAAGCAGCAACGACCATGTGGCACATTCAGGAGGTGTTTTTATCATGCAGCTTTCCCTGCACACAGCAAGAAATGGCAGCAAGTTCCGCTTCAATAAAAAAAGGTGGATTTACCAGGTGTTATTTTGTTGCAGTAAAAAGACCAGAAGAAGCAGGAGACATGCAGGAGTCGGATGTCATCAAAAGGACCCATGAAAAAGCATGAGTGGCCAGGAACAAGCATGCAATGAAATGTTTGTCTGATGATTCACAGTTTCCTTTTCCTGCCGCATGGGGGCCATTTCACCTATGCAGGTGCAAATTGAGGTTTACCATCATGTGCATGCTCAATAGGGAGCCGTAGTCAGTCACAAAAGGAAAACAGAAGGCTTTTACCCCACATTGGCCTAACTGAACAATCTGCACATATCTGAGGCAGTTTCCCTAACTATTCCACATAAAAGTAATGATGGCCATATCTAGCTTAGTCAGTGACTTAAGTGAACAAATGACGGCCTTTTCCGAGTTAGAAATACATCCAGATACCTTCTGCTCAAATGCAGATCTAAATTACTTCCAAACCTATCAGTCCTGCTTTCCCTCTTACACACTGGCCTGATTCTTTAAAGCACAGACAATTTCAGAGCTCAACTCAATCCGATTGTATTATAACTCTGGGTGGGATCATTTTTAAGTTTCCTGGCATGGAAAGTGTCCATTCACTGCCAACTTTGGGTTCACTCAGACCACCGATTTCCAGCATGTGAGGCCAGGCAAGTATATGTGGGTGGGACTGAATGCTTTGGGGGATTCCATTCAACCAAAAACGAAAAAAAAAAAAATTGAAAAAGGAGGGAGGGACAGGAGAAAGCAGTTTCCTGTAATAAAGGAAAGATTTGTATCTTGGACATATTGGGAGTAGCACAGAGTTCTGATGTCTGTTCTAACAAAGTACATTCTCGGCATTAAACAGTTTGATTCCCAGAGGCTATAAATGACCAAAGGATAATTAACTGGCTAACAACGCTATGACTGCGAGACTGGTCTTCCCCGCTCAAACATAGTTCCTATATTGCCATTCTAAATTATATCAGGGCTGGACTAGATAGACATTATTCTATCTGCTCCCTGGCCACTTCCGCATAGGGAGTTTCCATACCATGCTATGATTTCTGGTTACCATGGGACTTCTCCCTATTGTGTGGAGAATTTCCTCACTGCCCTAAGACCTGAGGTAGTGCTGGCCAGGAAACTCTCTAGAAGTGGTACTTGACATTTTAACACAGAAGCAGAAACTCACCATGGAGTACTGGGTTGGGGAAGGAAGGTCAGATAAGGTAATGTGGAGATCGGTCAGCAGTAGACATTGATTCCACGCTACACACACTCTTTCAATATCATTCACATGAGAGCTAATTATATCCCCAAACCACCGTTTTTCCTGGGCAAATGTTCACACAAACAGTATAAAGAGTAGTGCAGCTCTGCAGTGTAACTGGATGAGAAGAGGAAATTGCTTGGACAATAAAATGTTACGCTAAGAGGGAGGGAGGGAGGGAGGGAGGGAGGGAGGGAGGGAGGGAGGGAAAACCTACTGGGGGTGGAATGTTGGGGATTGAGTAGCTGACATTAGTGAGGGCCTTAATAGCATAGTTCTGTCCTTGAGTGCAAGTTTTCCCCTTAGAAATTGCCAGCATGGGGGAACGCAATGTGGACTGGAACCCTAGTATGTAGGACAGGGGGGTGCTATCATACCACCACCACCACCACCACCACCCTGAGGTCCCAATCCAGATTGTAGGCTGTGAGGGGGAAACAGTACATCTTTACCTGTTTGAATGTATTCTGTAAGTGACGTCTGAATGAGGTTATAACGTAACTGCATAAGCCAAAAGCCTGGCTTTGCTTTTCTGTGTTGAGCATAAGACAAAACTGACATTTTGATCATGACTAGGGGGAGAATCGGTCTTTGTTGAGTTATTCGGGCAGTGTGGGGAGGTCAACAAATTGGACTGATAAAAAGGCCACAAAGAACAAGTTTGGTCAGGAGATTTGAAAAGTTCATTTATAGGAGTTGGAGAAGTTGGTTGGAGACTGAGTATTGGGGACAGTTGGTAGTTCATCATAAGAGATTTGGTGGCTAAGGAAAGCAGAACTCAGAGCTGGTAAAGAGAAAGCCCTCAAGATTGACAGAACCCTACTGGAAGAAATGAAGACTGGAGCCGGTTGCTGAGGGGAGTGGAAAGCCATGCTGTAAGGATGTGGTGAAGCTTCAAGCAGGCAGCAAAGCCCAGTACCAGAAGATTTCAGGAAAAGGTCCAATCAGAGCAAGCCTCAGTAAGTAGACTTTGAAACAGAATAATCCTAGAAGTCAGAAACAACGGGAAGAGCTGGAGGCAGAGGAAGACTGGTTTAGAGAAATCTGGTCTGAGGGAAAAGCTATTGAGGGCTTATTTGGCTGTTACATATTAGGAACAGTAACCAAGCTTATTTAATCTAAATACATTTAAGCAATCTAAATGCATTATTTAAAGAGGGACATTTTATTCCCTATTGTAAATAATGTTCTCATAAACATCTCAATTTTATTATTCTCGAAAGATTGTCCCCAGGGGTGATGTCAATCTAGTGCCTACATCATAGAAACCAGGCTACTGAGTTTCTTTTTGGCATAGAGAGTTCATTTTGGTGGTGATCGTTAAAGGTTTTATAGTTGAGGAAACATTCCCTAACACTGTTTTGTAACAAAGCCCAGATGTCTGCATGAGCAGTTCTCTTCAGGTGCTGTTCTAAATGTGTGAGGGCTAAAACTGCAGATGGAGTTGGGCCTGCTCATCACACACACACACACACACACACACACACACACACACACACACCAACATCCCTGGACATGCTGGCCCAATCCCCTCAGGACCCCAGCCTTGCCGTGTTGAGTGGGAAGTTCTGCAGGTGAGTTCTACTTGCATTTGCTTGAATGTGAGTAGAAAGCTTCATGCAATTCAGGACCCCACTCAACGTCATGGATTTGAGGGGGTGGGGCTGGCACACATAGAGAGATTGGGAGCAGGGCCAGCATGTGTGTCCCCAATCCCCAGTTGTAGCCTTCACACATGAAGAGGACTATTGAGTCTGACAGTGGAACGCCTCCTGAACACTAGTGTGATTAGGAACTGTACTAGTAAAAGAAAAACAAAAAACAAAACAGAGAAGCGGAAAGGTAACAGACTCTGTTTAGTCAAACTATCACCTTTTCACCTGTAATGCACCAAAAATGCATCAAAGGAGCATAATTAAGTAAGTAGTAGTTTATGATCCCTCTAAACTGTTTAAAAATGACAGAAATCTCTGCTTACATAATAACGACTGGGTTTAGGTAATATGTCCTGGACTAAGATCCATTTCAGGCAACGCCACACGACCAAGAAGAGAGTCACAGCTCATTTTCACATTTCAATTTGATGCCAAATCAATGCCATATGTGCATCATTTTCTTTACCCAATGAATGCCACACTCTATGAAATTAAAGCCAGGCACTGGGAAAAATCATTGATGCATAGAAGCTAGAAACACAATTAAGGTTGCAATCCTATGGACATATACCACTGAACGTACTCGGACTTATTTCTGAATAAACATCCATAAGTTTGCACTGCAAGTTGGGCTTCTTTTACATATTTCAATATAGCTTGTTTCCAAATGGTTTAGGGCTTTACATGTTAATAACAGCACCTTAAATTGGGCTTGGAAACAAATAGGCAATCAATGTAAATAGCACAGAATACGTGTCTTGTGCTCAGAATGCCTAGCTTCTAAAAGTGCTCTCACCGCTGCATTCTGCAACAACTGAAGTTTCCAAATGATCTTTCAAGGCAGCCCCCATGTATTACAGTAACCCAGCCTGGATGTAACTGACACATGTCTCACTGAGATGAGATCTGCTTGCTCTGGTGAACCAGCCAAAGCTAGTAAAACACACTCCTGGTCACTGCTGACACCTGTCCCTCCAGAGAAAGTGCCAAATCAGGAGTACTCCCAAACTGCATACCTAGCCCTTTAAAGGGAGTGCATCTCCATCCAGGAACAGTTGTTCACCACCACCGAGCTCAGCAGATTTCCTGACCCACAATACTTCTGCCTTGCTGGATTAAGTTTCAGCTAGCTCACCCTCATCCATCCCGAAATTGTCCCAAGACATCTGTTCAGGGTTTCCACTGCCTCTTTGGAATTGGAAGGCAGAAAAGAGAAGTAGAGCTGCACATCATCCACATACCAATCACACCTCAGCCAAAACCTCCAGGTGACCTCCAGTTTCATGTAGATGTTAAAAAGGATGGTGCCTTGGCCAATGGTCCTCCCAGCACTAGCTTCTGGACCCAACCCAACTCTCAAGTAGGACTGAAACCCCTGCAATACAGTGACCTCAAGGCCCAACTGAGAGAGGATCCAGAAGGATGCCATGGTCAATAACATGTTCAGAATCCCATGTTGTTGCTGCTGTTTTTAACAGGAAGATAATTTAGTGTCTAACCTGATTTCTCTGAGCCATCTTCTGTCCCTTTTTCCATCGGAGTACAGGCCTGAGTGCAGGTAATTCTTTTTCTTCCTTGGCCACAATATGTTCCCCAAGACTATATGCAGCTTCAAATACAATTGGTGATATCACATCTTTGACTCTTCTCTGTAAGATTAAATGACAAAAAAAGAGCATTGTTTAAGTAATAGCATGGACTGGGCTCTCCTTGGAGGCTCAGTAAATACCTGAAGATACACTATTTTTTATATATTATTATTATTATTATTATTATTATTATTATTATTATTATTATTAATCCAATTTATAGCCTGCCTATATACAAAACACCCTAGGTGGCATACAAAGTTAAAAACAATTTAAACAAGATAAAGCAATCAATAAAACAATGCAACATAAAAACAATATGTAACAGTCAGCAATAAGATTCTAAAACGGGAAGGCCTGCCGGAATAATAGTCTTTAATGTCAGCAGGCACATTTCATTCGGTGGGTCAATTCCACAGCTGAGGGGCGACAAAGGAAAAGGTCCTCTGATGTGTGAATCCCAATCTCATATTAAATAGTCACAGCAGATGGCCCTCCGAGGACCTGAAATGGTGGGCAGGAACATAGGGGAGGAGGTGCTTCCTAAGGTTACCTGGACCTCGACCATATAGGGCTTTAAAGGTAAGAACCAGCACTTTATATTTTGCCCAGAAAGGACATGTCAATAATCTCTTTTCTAGCATGACCCTCCCTCTTTCCCACCCATATATTTATTTCCTTTCCCAATCCATTTCTTCCTCCTTTTACACCTGACACTGAATTTATGGCATTTTCCAATTTCAGGCTTACTGCAGCAGACCAACAACTTTCTGAGCTCACGAGAGTGAGACAAACGATATAGGAAATTCAGATGTGAAGTACTCATCCAAACTCACTTCAGCTTTCACAGGGAAATGTTACCATTCTAAAACAACTGGCACATGCAACAAAATGTTGCAGAGTGGAGTTGCCCCAACCCGCCCACCCACCCAAGCATGCTGATATCTCCCTCTTGTTCATGGGTAGTGCCATTTTGGCTACATAAACAGCAGCAGTACACTATTAGTTTATGTGATGGCACCTACCAGCCAACACAAAGTAATCTTAACAGAGGTCAGAACTACACAATGGCCCGGAGTGCACGATTAGCACAGCCCACAGTGGCTTATTTAAGCTATGGTGTTGCAGTGCAGGCCAATGGACATTTTGAATATTCAAACAACTGTTGCCATGGCTTATCATGAACCTGGTGAAGGTGGGTTGATGGTGTGATTAACCATCCACCCACAACCCTAAAACAGCCTATGGGTTGTGGGTTGTTTGTTAACCATGCCAGCAACCCACCCTTGCTGTGATTGGACATCACAATAAGGCACAGTGGACTGTGGTGATCACGTGAACCAGGCCAGTGACTCCAAAATGTAGGCTAGCACTATGTTCCTGACTCCCCAGCACCATCACTATGGATAGCAGCAGCTGCAGGAGAGGGGGAGATTTAAATTGGGGAATGGTGCAGAAGGGTTAAACGTCTCTTCTTTAGTGCCACAACCCAAGTTGCCCTCTCCCCCATGGCTGCTTTTAATCAAAGAAAAAGGATGCTGGGAGATCCCATCACGAATCTCCTATCTCATGTTGAGTTTGATCTTTATGAATTACTGCAGAAGACCATTCTCTTTCTTCACTAGTTTAAATGTGCTTAATGCAGCTGGGTTTGTGAGTCCTGACCTAAATCAAGTGTAAGAAGTGGATCAGCATGCCAAGAGCTTATTAAATTAAAGATGGTGTTTGGAAGAGTGGCTGGCAGCTACTAGACAACCTCTTCTGCTCATTGCCTGCAGTTAGTACACGACCCTAGCATTTGCTAGGGAACAACGAATAACAAGCAATTAAGCCTGCCCTTTGCAGCATCCAAGTCCTGATTCTCTTAATTTTCTGCCACGGGTTGTAGGAGAGCCAGAATGGCATATTAAAAAAGAAAACTAGAGATGGATAGGCAATAGCAGAAGGCTTGAAATATGAGAGGAAAAGCAAGAAGCCCTTAATGAAAAATCTACAACTCCAACGTAAGCCAAATCATGGCCCTCCCTCAGGAAAACCATCACACAAGGGGCTATTGCAAAAAAGCAAGAGGATCAGGACCCCTTTGCCTCCCCACCCCCACATAATTCAAGCCCTGAATAATGGCTAACAAAATTCTGCAAGCTGCTTTGGGAAAACTTTTAGTTTTGAAAAGTGAATGAAACATCTCTTAAACAAATAAAACAGGGGCAGTGAGAATCAAGAGGCAGATGGCAACATGCTTTGGGGAACACTGAGGTTTGCAGAACCATGTAGCTAGAGAAGTGGCATGGCACGAGGGAATCCATGGATGGAGTAACTAAATGCTCCCGTGAGTCCAAAGTACTCAGTAGAAAGAAAGGAGGCTCCTAATTACGTCTCTGCATATTTCATTATTCTTGTGTTGCTCCCTTCATTCAATCAACATCCCCTGATATATTTAGGGTGGTTACAACAAAAAGAGACAGCAAAGCGCTCCAAAAGGTTCTCTCCAAACTGGGGAAATGGACATTAAAGTGGAAGTTCAATGCAAGCAAATGTAAAATGATGCACAGCTTTGCAAATTGCAGAATTCCAACTTTTTTGAACGTGACTGAAGCATCCAAATGATTTTAACTGTACGGGGAAAAAGTGTGCCTCAACTCTCTGGAGTTTGGGAAACTCTGCCATGGATGGTAAAATCTAAACAAATAGCAGTGAACAACCAACACATCTGCATTCCTCCAGAGTTTCTTAATGACTTCTAAAAAGCTACCTGGTACATCGTCCAGATCCCCCCTCCCTCAAATCCTTGTAAATCAGGGTGAAGGAAAAACCCTAATACATCCCGGCCACTTTGGGAGCATACTTTTGCAGGGTGTCTTTCTGCTTCACTTCTTTTGATGAAAACTGTGACAAGAAGAAGCTAGATTAATCACATGTGTGGCCATTCTCTTCCAGAGGGCCTTGGAGAAATAGATTTTCATAGAGCCGTTTGTCTTTAATTAAAGCTTTTGAGTGCAAATTCTACCCAGCCATTCATTACGCCACATGTTCTGCTCTTTCAATTGATCTCCTTGCCGATTACAGATGAAAACATCTTTCCAGAGGACTTGCAGACTCAATAAAACAATAAGCAGGCGGTTTTCCATAAGCTAATGCAATGAAAATAGGCCTCTGCTCCAAGTGGGGCGGGGCGTATAACCATTCGCGGGATCAATCTCTTTTTGGTGGTTTATTTCAGATGAACTTCCGACTCCCTGGTTCTTTGATCAAATATATACCATAAATTGTCATTAAAGAGTAAAGGCCTCTGCATTTGGTCATAAATTTATTTTTCCTGCCAAGAGTTAATTGCTACATACATGTCTTGGACACTAAAGTTAACTGTTGGTTTTTGTTTGGTTGGTTGTTTGGTTTTGTTTGGTTTCTTGGTGGAAGGAGATCCCATTCATTTCAGTGGAACTCAAGCACAGTTTCTTCAGACAGTATTAAAAGCAGAATGTCAGCACAAATAACTGCTCATAAAGGTGGTGAACTTGTGATAGCAGAGAAGATACTATCAGAAAAGATACTGGTGGGAAAATTAACCTTTGTCATGAACTTTCTTCTTTCAATTAAACCAATTGCCACAAGAGTACATGAACAGCACAGACGGGGACCCACTAGCTTGCAGGTCACCTGCAGCATGCAAGGCCTTTCCATCTGGCCCCACCAGCCTCACCTCCTTGGCCCTGCACCCTCTACTCAGCCTCACCATTCCTACCATGCCCCACACCATGTGGGAAAAGGCAGTTCGCTTCAGGGTTTCAACATTCAGGGAGCGGGAGGTTAACCCTCTCCTCCTACACACTGCAATCCCATCAAGAACTGCACTGGGATAGCAATCAGGTTTAGCAAAAGAGCTAATTCTCCCTGGGATGACAGCTGGGGAGGGAAAGGTTAACCCCCTATAGTTAGAATTTACATTGGGAAAGTAAGTGATAGAAAGAGATAGAAAGCCACCCCACTCACTTTCCCTCAAAGAGTGTTGGGGTGGTGTCCCTGAGAAAGAAAAAGGAAATGTCGGAGCAGTTCTGATCCCACCCACTTCCGGTTCTGGTCCTGCCCACCACGGCCATGCAGCCCCCAAACCATTTCCCCTGAGAGAATGCCGCCCTTCGTGGGGAGAAAAAGATTTTGATATTCAGCGTCCATGATTTATTTTGCTTATTTATATTCTCCCTTCTGGAGAAGAAGTCGGCATGCCATAGATAGAGGTTATCCCAATGTACTCTCACAAGAAGATGGTGACCCATGGTCACCCAAGTGAGTTTGATGGCTGAGCCAGGACCTGAACCCTGGTCTCCTCAGTCCAAGTCCACTGCTATATAAGTAGATTGTAAAGAGACTGGATGTATTAGAATGAACTATGTGAGAGAAAAAGCAGAACCGAAAAAGAGAACCACATCCCTTTAAAATGGGCAGCACATTATTGACCACTTTCATTCCTGAGGATCCTAGAGGGCTACACTGTGGCTATTTTGAACAATCACATGTTTAGGCTGACCATATGAAAAGGAGGACAGGACTCATGTAACTTTAACAGTTGCAGAGAAAAGGGAATTTTAGCCAGCGTCATTTGTATGCAATTAGTACTTGGTGAAATCCTCTCTTCATCACAACAATTAAAGTTGCAGGCACTATACTAGAGTGATCAGATACAAAAGAGGGCAGGGCCCCTGCAGCTTTAACTGTTGTGATGAAGAGGGAATTTCATCAGGTACGAATTGCATACAAATGACACTGGCTGAAAGTCCCCTTTCTCTACAACTGTTAAAGTTACATGAGCCCTGTCCTTTTCATATCATCAGCCTAAGCATGATTCATTTTGGGAACGTCTTTATAGGTCTCTTCCTGAAGCTGCTCCATACGATACATATATTGCAAAGGGGGAAAATCCATTATTTGTGTACATGGGTGCTATAGCTCTGTATTTTGGACTTGGGAACATGCTCATGAGAACCAATTGTACCATATGGAAAAATCCCTAGAGATAAAATGTATATAGAGCAAAACAATATAAACATGGATTGAAATATGAATGAGTGTGTGTTCACATGTGTGTGTTTTTCCATGTTGATGTTTAACACTGACAAAATAGGAAGCTAACGATAGTGATCAGTACCATCAGTAAGAGAGGTGCATTAGGCATCAAGGAGAGAGCCTTTTCTCTGGTGACACCCTGACCTAAGGAAGTTTCACTGGTGCCAACGTTATACTCTTTTCAATCCCAGGTCAAAATGTTTCTATATGCCCAAGCATTTTAATTCACTGTATTATTTTGCTGGTTGTATAGCTGTATTGTCTACTGCCTCTCAGTTATTATTGTTATGTTTGGCTGTTTGTTTTGGCAATGTATCTATAAACAGAGATGGGCAATTTGTGGCCCTCCAGATGTTGCTGGACTGCAACTCTTATCATCCCTCACCACTGACTATGCTGGCTAGGGTTGATGGGAGTTGTAGTCCAACAACATTTGGATGACCACAAGTTGCCCACATTTTTTAAAAAAAATGCACATTACTCTGGAATCCAACATTGGATGAAATTTTTTAAATCAATAGATTTACTTTGTATGGAACATGTGTCTTTTGAACACAACATGTACTAAGCATCTTCTCTATACTGATATCCCCTTCATATCCATAAAACACTTGTAAATTCAAAGGGATGGAAATTAACAATGAAAGCACAGACAGTAGTAGTGGGGGGTTTTCAGAAGTTTGTGAAGACACTAGCCTTATCCACACCAGCTGTTTATTTCGGAATAATATCAAGATCATCCCTACTAGGTCACATGACATTCACCTACTCCCGTGGTGATCTCGGGATGACCCTTCAGTTATTCAAGAATATCGGTGACTGGATTTTTCACAGCTTTTCCAGCTCTCTCACTACAATCCCAACATCGTGGCTGGTATGCCCCCCCTTCCCGAAGCTCTTGCTGTTTGGCATGAGTTCCTGGCTTGACGAACAGCCAATCCGTTGTCAGGGTCATGTCCAGCAGTTTTGGACATGTTCGGGAGTGGGCGTCCGCCATTTTTAGCATATTTTTTGATTGGTTACCGGTGTGTTTTGAGGCTGACCGTGTGTATTTTTTTAAAACACAAATGTATCAATGCGCAGGAGCGCATTTTCAACACAGTACCCATCCCCCCTGCGTTGCTGTGTTTGCGCTGATGTGCATCTGAGGAGTTATTAAAAAAAAATTCTGTGCCCCGTACCCATCTACCTAACCCTGCCCATTTCTGCCAATGCACTTTTGGAACCGCTGTCACAGGGCACACATCCTCCCACAAAGGCTCTCCTTTACTTGCGGGAAACTTCCCTCATGTGTGCCCCATGAGCAACGATTGCGGGAGCGGGAAACCTCACAAACACCCCTCCCCTCTCTCGAAAGGGTTCGGTGAGCCCTGTATCAATCACTATGCCTAATCTCCACTTCATGATTCCCAGAAGAAAACATTCCTGGCTGGGATGTCAAATAACTCCACTCTTAATGATTGGTCACAGGCCAAGGCATAAATACAGGGTAAGAAAGTGTAATTGACCGTACTTCAAAGGCCTGGTAAGCGGGACCATGGCCTGTCCATTGTTTAGATGTACATCATATTATACCATGGCAATCTTCTAGGATTAGAGGTTGTTTGCACTGTAACCTTTATTGCACCCACCCAAATACATAAACAGTGGGTAATTGACAGGATTCTTTTACTAACACTAGCAAGCAACAGAGGCAGGGTTTATCAATTTCTTTGAAAATGACCCAACACAGTCAAAACTCAATTACAAAGGCAATTTTCATAGCTTCAAAGATAATCCCTTTGAACTATCTAGTGGCTTAAAAATTGCTTGCTGTTGTTGGCTCCCTCCCCATGGCAATTGTCATGTGCGCTCAAGGTCTAATATGAATTCTGTCATAAATTTACAAGAAGAACTAAAACCAGAGATGCATTTCTTTCCCATTTTGTAAATATGCAATGACTCCCACGTGCCATCTCATGCAGGAAAGTTTTTTTGTTTTTGTTTTTTGGGGGTATAAATGACCACATCCGACAAGGCTTCCAAAACTGCACAGTGGGTAACAGAAACTTCTCATCATTGGGACTGCTTGAGCCAATAGCATACATTTCACATATAATCTTGGTTTTATAAAAAATAATTAAAAAATAATTTAAAAAATTCATAGGGTTGGAGAGATCCTGTATGCAGCCAACTGTGGGATCCTTTATTTGTGATGAAGGGAGCAAGAGAGGCGGGGAAGAGAGCGCATCCAAACCTAGCCCGCTGCAATGCCACCACAGATAGAAGCCCAGGAGCCAAACAAGGGAACATGTCAATAATATTGGAAAAATCTGTGGCAGAGAGGAAGCAGGGACCCAGAAAGTGAGCTTGAGAAAATTAAAAGATCAGAAGAAGAAGAAAAAAGAGCTCAGGAATTGCTCAAAGAAATCTGTTGCGTTGATATTCCCCTTAAATTTTCCCTTTCTATCTGATCACCATTCCTTGCCACATCCTATTTCCCATCCTCCCTTTTCTTCCTATTCATTCCTATTCTCATAATCTGTCATGCCTGCTCCCTTCTTCATCCCCCTTTCATTCTTTCATCCCTTCTCTATGCCACATTTCTCCACTCCCCCATTATCCTGTTTCTTATTCGATGCCACTATTTTCTTCTTCTTTCCTTCGCTCAATGCCATTAACTTGACCTTCTTGCCTTTGCACACAACAGCATCCAAATTTTCTAAATAGTGGTGGTGCACCATAAATAATGATGCTATCATTTAATGGAAGTGCTATAAAGCACTGAGGTGGTACAGTGGCATCTGGTCCACTGAGAACATTTGGCCGGCTTATAAGACATGGTGCATTAAGTGATGTTTATGTGCAAAGCCCTCTCAAAATACATCACACCAGAGAAACCAGACACGTCAGAACAATTGTTTTCATAAGCTACCCCCTTCCAAGATTGATTTCATATGTGGGCCTGAACTTCAATCAGTCTCTCCTCATCTGAAATCATAAAATGCAACCAAAAGATGCTCAGGTCTCACAATACAGGTTTTTTTAAAAAAAGTTGGGGAACTACACTGATAATTACATAAAATGATATTTATATTCTAAGCCTCTGGCAATCTTGATTTATTTAAAGGCCTCAGGAATGGAAAATGCCTTTTAAAAGTTGCTTCCTGCCAAGACAACAAGCTATTATGGTTTCTCTCAGTTTTATGAGTGTGCGCCTTTTTAAGAGACGTAGTATCTTCAGGGATGAATCAAAGTCATAAACCAAGAACATATTTTAAGGTGGGGCTGATGCTCCTTTACCTTGTGTGAATAAATGCTTGCATACAACTAGTGTTTAATGTGTGCTTTTTGTGGCCTCTGTGAGGCAACTACCTGATCAAGGTAAATTCAATTCTGCTTGGCTGGGGATTAATAATAATAATAATAATAATAATAATAATAATAGTTAGGCGGAAAAGAACGGTTGGGAAATGATAGTTAATGGATGACAGCTGGCAATAAAGAGTTTAGTCAGAGGGAGAGAGTCTGTGGAGAGAGGGACAACATCCACTGGCTGGTGTGTGGTGTTTGAGAAGAACTAAAAGAAAGCTGAGGAGAAAGAGAATAGCTCTTAGGGGGTTGGTGAATATCAGGAGTAGGGAGCAGGTGGCAGTGTTATGCCAAAAGGCGGCCCTAAGAGTTTGACAGAGGAAAGTTATACAAGCAGGCAGTAAAAACCCAGATAAATTATCCAAGCAGCCAGTAATTCAACAAGAGGAGCTTTGAGTGTCCGAGGAAGACTGTACCTAGAAGCTAGACCTGATTGTAAGGATATTTGGCTGGGGTGGACGTTTAGCAATTTTGGCCTGAGGTAAAATAAGTCCTTAGAGGCTTGTAACGGCAACATTGTCTCTTGAGTCCTAAAGAATTGTCACTAAGCAGTCTTTTGAACACCACAAAGTAAATATTAGTAATCCCTTGTGTACAAAATATCCCTATAATGAATTGTTTAATGGTTCATCTGGTCTCTAGTGTTCATGCCCAAGCCTCTTATAACAGCTAATAAGAGGTTTAAAAGTATTCTAACAGAACTGGTGGCAGCGGGAAAGGGTCAGCTTGTGGAAATCTGAGTTCCTTAGGCCCAGAAAAATAAGAATTTGTTATAAATAAGAAACCCCATAGATGAGACTCCCCAGTGAAGGAGCAGTTTCCCCATAGGTTGTGGCAGTAGAATAGAATTGTTTATTTACGGTCAATAAACCAACACAGGTCGTGGCAGTAGTGGGGAGCAGAAATCCCCCCCCCATATCTTGGCACTGTGGTTTTCAGATGGAACATTTTATCTTCAGGAAAATGCTTTCAACATTTACTACAGAATTTCTACCATGGAATCTCAGTATGTTGCAGATGATGCTGAGGCTGTTCTCAATTGCTAGAACTTCACCACTGGTCTGCTTGAATGGAGAATTAACCTGGGACATAGGGTGCCTACATGCCCCATGGTTTACAAGGGCTATGAGAGAATAGTCCTCTATTTGAAGGGTTGTCTGGTCTATGTCAGGTTTCAAGATAAGGAACCCTAAGAAAGGAGAGCAGGAGCCTTGAAGTTGCCCATCAACCATGAGCACCTGGACAGCAGATTGAGCAGGCACACAGGTCACCTAGTCACACTCTTCCACATGAGGTGAGATATATTGTATTTCCATTTAAATTACAGTGATTATTTGTATGTTAGCATCTACACATATAATTTAGTGTATGCAAATCTGCACCCTCTTTTTGTGCAAATCTGCCCAAGTGATAACCCAACGGGGGGAGGGGGGAGTGTTCCTTTACAGGTGCACATTGTAAGGGAAGATCAGGGAAAACCTGATAAGCCTCAGACCTCCTTGAAGTTTTCAAGAGCACAGCTTGTAAATTACTGCCCTGGCATATCAATGGGTAAGATATGTTTGTCCTTATAAAACATATGATAAGAAAACAAGGTGGGAACATGAAGATTGGATTACAATAGCATTCCGAGCTTCTCTATATGAGTGATTTGTTGCACGCTCATGACTGGCCACTCACGGAGGTTTGTGGGTCCATTATCTGATGCTGTCAACCTCAAGGATGTCTCTCACTCCTTCCTCTGGAAATCTCGCTAACCCTCCCCCCCCAAGAGATAATCCAGTATCTAAAATGTGGATTAATTCCACCTGTAGATGGCACTGTTTCATTGAGCTTTATGAAACATTGGCAAGAGGGGAAGGTTTCAATTACAAATCACATGACTACATCTGAAGTCCACAGTGCACACAGAAAGGCCTGAGGGGGGAAGAAAAGCCTGGTAAGGGGGCAGTTTTTTTCCGTTCATGTAGAGAAGCTCCCCATCATTTAAAGACACTAACGATATTCCTCCAAAAGACAAACCCTATTTTATATTATGCATTATTTTTAATCTGCAGCCTGTCTAATATTGAAATCCAAGAGTAGAAAACTATAAATTCAGTAAAATTCAACAAAAAAAAAACTAAATGTAAGAGATCTTTTTTAAAAAATAAAAAAAATCCAACCTGGTTTAAAGACAGCCAGCTGGTTTTATGTTTTTACAATTTTAAATTAAGGTTGTTACAGGCCACTTAAAATCATGGCAAACTGATCCATCTAAAACATCTGATCCATCTAAACTCCATCAAGATGTTACCATACTATATTTTAGGTGAACTGGAAATGCCACCAGCATCCATAAAGGATGGGCTGTGATGTCCTAGTCTGATTCTAAAAAAAAATTCTCCGTGGTCCCACCTATGTTGAAAACCCTAGTGTAGGAGGGAAAATAATCACCCCCAAAACAAAACATTAAAATAAGACAATTTTAAACACTACCATGTTCCTGTAAACTCTTTTCCTGGATTATCAATGAGTAGATTCACTTATTCCAGTAAAAAATCCTTCTCTTATGATAATAAGCCCACTGGCATCCCTTCTATACAGAGAGCCCACACATTCTAAACAACCAGTTTATGGCAATTCTTATAAGGCATCATAAGTGCTTTTATGTCTTCAAAAGGAAGCCAGCCATGGTTAAGGTTTTCAAAGAAATTCGGTGCTGTACCCAACCCTGAGCATTCTCCAGCAGAACAGAAACCACTGGCTGAGTGGTTGTCTCCTCCCACGCGCCCCCCACAATCTGCTCTGGAGGGTTGGGGGACCCTCTGAATGAGATGTGGGAGGCCTACAGGGGACTGCAGGTGGGTAGAGCAAGGACATGTCCACCCATGTGACACTGGATTTGAGCCTCAGGGAGAACCAGGTAAAACTGAGCAGAAGACGCAGTGGCTGTAAAGGAAGGAATGGGCACTGCTCAGTCTACAAATGATTCACTGAATGAAGGAAAACCACATAGCAACTAGTTTTCCTATTGTTTGGCAATTGGACTACTATGCACCAAGGGACAGCAATCCTATGGGTCTCTTGTGGGGGGGGGGGATCCACTGGCAGAGCCATTACTGCATCCCCTAGCCTTGCCATTATGCTGCAGCCAGGGCAGAAGGTGCGGGAGGGCAGATTTCTTTTCTTACCTCCCATTGCGATGAATGGGAAGGAATCATCTACACCAGCTCCGGTGCTGGTGTGGAGACCATGGGCATGATGGGGAAACGATGGGGCTTTGGATGGGGCATCCCTATGTCTGGCCATGATGCATCCTGTTTCTCCTATGCACAAACACACATGCACACACTCAAGCAGACCACTGCTAGGGGAACATCTGCTCCAATAAAGCTTCTCACCTGCATCGGGGGGGGGGGGGCTCCTGTCAGTGGACTTCCCTCTCCATTAGCAGAGCAGAACTTACACCACTTCCTAAGGTCCTTCCGCTAGCCTCCAGGTAGGTATAGGAGTGTTCCCTTACTTGGTAGTACGTCCCACTGAACTCGGTGGGATTAACCTCTGAAAATCAGGCATAGCATCAGGCCACATGAATGGTTTATTTTGCAGGTGTAGGTGAACAATCCTTTTATTAAAAGTGGTGTTTTATTTATTGTCCTCAAAATGCAATTACATTCATGGAAAGCAATTGAGCTGGACAGCTAGGAACTCTCCCTTCTTCTCATATCTTGCAGCAGTAAAGTTCTCTTTTATTGACGTTTTCAGTACAGGATACAATATGTGTTTCCATTTGCTATACAGACCTCACATAGTGAATATGAAACCCCTTAAGCTAAGGGTGTGGCGAGACCTCAAACACCTACGGAAATTGGATGTTCGTCCTGTCAGAAATCAATAAACCTGAGCCCCTCCAACTCTCCCCACATCGTATTTTAGAGGAGTACAAGTTGAAGAGAAGGCGATCTCTGCAGGCAGGTCACCATAAAACAACATAATGGAAAACATTCAAAATTTATTTGCTGTTTCCTGACATAATTTATGAAATGATTATGTTGCCCATCTCCACCACCCTTTAAACCGATAAGTCCTAGATATAGATAAAGGAAAATAAACAAAGGATTTCCAGCCTGAAATCATAACCAGATGGGCAAAGAGAAGAGAGATTGATGTGCAATGGTGTTAATGGTAACTAATTATGTATGATGCTGTTGTGGTGTTCAGATACTGACATGGATGTTTTTCACACACACACACACACACACACACACAGAGAGAGAGAGAGAGAGAGAGAGAGAGAGAGAGAGAGAGAGAGAGAGAATAACCCTACCGGATCAATATAGTCCTGCATCCTGTTCTCACAAGTATGACATGAATTCAATAGCACTCATCTGCTCATCTTCCCCAGTAACTGGTGTACATAGGCATACTGCCTCTGAGTATATAGCCATCATGACTAATAGTTATGGATAGCCACATGAAAGCTTAGAGGGGCCAGGAAGGCAGAGATACACATATTGGCTCCATTTTCTGGGTCCTTGCTCTTCCTTGCACATGACTTGACTACACATTGAACATGGACCACTGATACTGTTCCAAGAGCTACATGGGTATATTCTGCAATCAGGATGGCCTGATGTTGCCATGGTACATAGTCACACTGGTGGCTGGGATGCAACGTTACACAGGTGCAGCACAAGTACAAAACAAAAAATAATGAGCTACACCACTGCTGTAGAAAAAAGCTGTTCAAATGACCTCGTTTCTGCCTGCTGCTGCTCCCCCCCCAATCCCTTGGATTTCCCTGCCACCCCCACATACTGTGAGTTGATTTCTGACTGAGTGAATAAGCCCTCCATTTCCTTTTTAAAGGGTCATAGGCATTCCTAGCCATGGTTTATCACTCTGACAGAAAAAGACCCTTTAAAGGAAATCTACCAGAGGTTTAAAGAAAATGCACATGGGCTACTCTGCAAATGCTTTTTCCATTTCCTGATTAGAATAAACTAAACAAGCAGCAGGCATGTGGGTTTCAGTTTGAAGCCCAACACAAATTAGGAAAACACACATTCCCAAGGTGTCTGGGACTCCAGTTTATTTATCCGCCTTCTGCTGATGACCTGGGCTGATTAAACCAACATATTCCATTTATTCTAACAAATGCTAGCTAAACAAGGTGGGTGGAAATCGCATGTAGTTCCAATCTGTGAGACCAAAGATGGCCAAATCTCTTGACTATTGAATCTCCCATATCATATTTTGATAATAGTAACAATAAGGTACAAAGTAAAGAAAAGCATCAAGCAGATATACATTTAAATCTTCAATGCCTTTATATATTACATGACAGGAGAATATATGAATGAGAGAGAGAGAGAGAGAGAGAGAATGAATTGTCACTTTTAAAATACTGTTTTTAACAAAGTTATACTAGAAGTCCCAGCTGCCAGAAATTAGTTCTTAAGAGTTGAAAATATCAACAAATACATTTAGGATGGATCTGGGGGCCTATTTAATCCCAGATAATGTTCTACATTCAGCCATTGATTGATGTAATTAGTTGCGCATGTGACTATGTTGGGGAAGGGAAGAACCAATTTAGTGAATGGAGAACTTTCAGGCAAGACTCAAGACTAATAGCACAACCCTATGCACGTTTACTCAGAAGTAAGTCCCATGGGGGGCATACTCCAAGGTAAGTGTGCATAGGTTTGCAGCCTAAGTCCCCTTTGTTTTTTAAAAAAAGTGTTGCCTTAAAGAGGGGCCCTTCCTACATCATAAGAAAGACTCGAACTCCAGATGTAGAATGCCTGAGGTGTCGCACGGTCTTCAAAGAAGAGCATACAAAACTGCCCACTGCCCAAAAAGGAATGGAGTCTTTCTATTGTTTAAGGTGATGTGGAGGGGAAAAGGCGAAGAGAAAAACAATCTGGGATGTTACAGTCATTTCAGTTTATATATTAATCCAAACATGTTCTTTCTTTCACTCGCTTTTAGAAGGATGAACTTTCCCTAAAATGCCGTGAGTTGTGGTGAGCCATACCATCTGTCTTGGTTTCCACTGAAGTGGGTCTGAGTTCACTGCAATGGCTGAGAAACAGAATAATAAACTTGTATCTGATAGGGGAAAGTACGTACTGATTTTCTCGGCTGGTACATGTGGCTTGTATCCAAACCCACAATCCCATTCTCAAAGTTGGGAGGTGGGAGTTGGGATTAATTCCCCGTCACCACCCTCAGCATGCTAGCTCCTGTTCCTGCTGTCACTTTTTAATAATGCGAGCAAACCACACATTTACAGTGGAAGGAGTACCAGGCAAAGTAAGACCTAGCAAGATAGGATGGGGGGTGGGGGCAACAGATTTGCACATCAACACCAGAACTGGGGGTGAAGGGAAGCAAGCCCCTCTTGACCTGAACTTGAATCCTCATTTCCTATGCACAGTCTCAGCATCTTGAATCAAGGCCATGTTTGTTGTGAGAGGGGAGTTTTAACCCAAAATGCACCAGAATGGGAAATCCCAGCACCTTGCATTTCAGGAAAATACAGATGTGGCTGCAACTGCAGTGCCTGAGGGGACCAGAATGTGGGGCATATGCAGCAGTGGGGACTCCTGCATGCATCACCAGCAGCGTGGGTCCTGAATCCTACACCTCTTTCTGCATGCCCTCAGCCAACATTAGCTATGCAGATACATGCTGTTCTTTCTTCTGTTGCTCATTTGGCCCTTCAAAATATTTAATAAAGAGGATTATTGTTTAATTTTTTTATAAACCACTCAAAGAGTTTCAGCTATGGCATGGTATAGAAATGTAATAAATAATAACATCATCATCATCGCAAAATATTTACTCCTAATATAGAAGAAAAATATGTCTAGGTGATTCCTTATCAGCCTGCAAGAAATTTGTGCTATGTGAAAAGACCTGAAACAAATTAAATGGCTGAACACTGTCCACCAAGTGTAAGAGCAAAACTACAGACACGTTTGTTTATTTCTATTAAACATTTAAACATGGGCTGCTACATCTTACACCATGCTCTCTCCTTAAGTTATGTGGGTGTAGGAGAGAGAAAATGGTTATAATGTAAGACCTAGACAAGATAGGGGCCTTCAACTTCCAGCATTCTCCAGTCAGCTATGGCTGGCTGGGGAAAGCTGGGAGCTGTAGGATGTTTTTCCGTCTAAACATGCATAGGTTTGCAGTCTTGAAGCTTTTTAAATGTCTTAACAATTAGATATTTGGGCTACACATCCAGGACTGGCCCAAGGTATTTTGCTGCCTTCTTCCTTTTGAGTACCTTTGGGTATTTTTTTCTTCTTCTGTAAATACTCCTCAGTGGCATAGAATCAATTTTCTGACCGCAAAAAGGAAAACAACAACAACAACAACAACAACTCCCAAAATGCTGGCCTTTGAAAAAATCCCAAAGTTTCCTGTCTGTAGAAATGTACAGCATTCAGACCAGAGAACTTGCTGACAATTTCAATAACTAATAATATATTTATTATAAACAAGGCAAAGTCAAATAGGAAAAAGTCATCTCATTTGTCAAGTATTCCGGGAACACTTTTTATGGTCACTTGCCGTATTTCCATTCATGTCAAAAACCGCAGGTTTATGGGCAGAGATCACAGCATCTCATGGCCATGAGTAGGAACTGTTAAAAACTAAAGAAACTGACAGAAGACCATATATGATGTGGTGACTCAGACCAAGTTCCCCTCTACAAGAATTCGGTTTGACACCCGGTTGTCCGATTATGCACATCTTCTCGCAATCGCTTTTACGCCTAATCCCTATACATGGGAGGCGGTGAAGCGCATTACCGGTTGTATGAAATGCATTTTAAAGGTGTTCAATGAGGAGAATCGCTTGTTTACATGGTCATAAGATGCTTTAACTCCCGTGGTAAATTAAAACTCGCTATTTAACACGCATTCGATAATGCGCATAATCGGACAGAAAAAGCGCCTCAACCCCCAATTTGTGCTCCATTCATGTGGAGGTAAAATCGGTAATGCGCTTTGAAAGAGCTTTAAATCGCTCTTGTATAGGCACCCCATGTAACTTTCCCCCTCTTTGGATTGAAATACATTTTCAGTGCAGAGTTAAGAGTGCAGAAATCCGAGATCAGTTGAATGGGATTTAGTGAAAAGCACATGGGGGGAAAGAATTAATGGGAAAATAAAGTATTGCAAGCTATCAGTATTTCAGGAAAATTGCATCTCAGCAAACCCACACAGTAAAAAAATTACCATTTTAATCAAGTTGCCTGCATCAGGTTTTATAAAATTTCAGGCTAATTCAGCCTCTCTCTCTTACAGAGGGGATCAGAATTGGGTGTTTTATTGTGGACAATCTCCCCTCTCTGCCACTTGTCCACGCTGCCACTGTAACAAGTGCAATGCTTCCACACACTCAAATATTATGACAGATCTAGTGCATTTCATATACATGCCTTCAATAGCCTGTTAGCTCCTCAAGCTCTATATGGAAATAGGCTGCGTATTTGGAACCTAGAGAAGTTGTATACCTATATGTGAGGTTTTTTAATAAAGGCTGAAAACCATTTTTCTAACTCACATACAATATTATAACCTGGGGTCATCCCATGAAGCTGATCGGTGGGAGATTCAGGAGAGACAATAGGACGTACTTCTTCACACAGTGCATCTCTGAACTATGGAATTCGCTAGCACAAGCTTTAATGATGACCACCATTTTAGATGGCTTTGAAAGGCAATTAGACAACTTCAAGCAGAATAAGGCTATCAATGGCTTTGGCTATGGGGCAGTATATAAATGTAAATAATAATAATAATAATAATAATAATAATAATAATAATATTAATAGTCCTGATGGCTATCTCACACCTCCAGTCTCAGAGGCAGTATGCTTCTGTATACAGGTTGCTGGGGATCCTGACTGGAGGATGTCCTACTTGTGCGTTTCCCACAGGCAGATGGTTGGCTATTTAGCTTTGCCCCAATTAGGTCCCTGTTGGATATTTTCTACCTTCCTCCTAACATTGACAGATTGTTCTAGAATTATTTCCTTCATCTTTAAAACACTGGTGAACACTCTGTGGAGAGAGTAGTTGTGGAGAATTTTAGGCATGGAAAGGAGAAATGGTTGGTGCTCCATCAAGGCCTGGCCTTCTAAAGGAATCTGGGCTACTCACTTTACGTTCCACATCATCAGTCACTTTTTACATCAGCTAACATAAAACAACTTTTGAAGGACCTGAAACTTTTAACTATGCAAATGTTCTGCACACACACACCTTCAGCTGCACATTTTTTGTCTGGTTGCACATTTTAAAAGGTCCTGCAGGCTGTTGCACAACTCTGTGCATATACTATCATTTCATTCTTACGTCTAGGCCTGTTAAGCATCTGAAGTATATTAATTGCTAGTCATGCAAACAGATTTGAGAGGATGCTGGGGATTGGTTTAATAGCTGCCAAGAAAGATCACAACT
Organism: Anniella stebbinsi; assembly: GCA_029215795.1. NCBI lineage: Eukaryota > Metazoa > Chordata > Lepidosauria > Squamata > Anniellidae > Anniella > Anniella stebbinsi. The sequence continues at coordinate 158,320,153 of JARDYH010000002.1, read as the reverse complement.
GCACTGATGGCTTTCCCAAAGCAGAACAGTTCCCCTATGCACTGCCTAGGGGCATTGGAGGGATGATCTCTCCCTAAATAATAATAATAATAATAATAATAATAATAATAATTTATAACCTGCCTCTCCCTCCGGATCGAGGTAGGGAACAACAACAATATATAACACAGAATCACAAACAGTTAAAATTAAAAAAAAACAAGAAAAAAATACATCATTAAAACATCTTAAAATTCATCTGGATAGGCCTGCCAGAAGAGAGCAGTCTTCATGACTCTCTTAAATTCATGAAGACTGCTAATTTGTCTAATCTCCTCCGGCAGACCATTCCATAGTCTGGGAGCGATGGAAGAGAAAGTCCTCTGGGTAACACTCGTCAGCCTAGTCTTGGCTGACTTGAGTAAGTTCTTCCCAGAGGACCTAAGTGTGCGGGGCGGATTGTACGGGAGAAGGCGATCCCGCAGGTAGCCTGGGCCCAAACCATGTAGGGCTTTAAAGGTAATAACCAACACTTTATACTTTGCCCGGAAACTGATTGGCAGCCAATGAAGCGATTTTAAAACTGGTGTAATGTGGTCACCCCTAGGTGTACCGGTGACCAACCTGGCTGCCATATTTTGAACAAGTTGAAGTTTCCGGACTAGGCACAAAGGTAGCCCTATGTACAGCGCATTGCACAAGTCAAGCCTCGAAGTTACCAGCGTGTGCACTACCGTCTTTAGATCTTCCAACTCTAGGAAGGGGTGCAGCTGGTGTATCAGCCGAAGCTGATAGTAGGCACTCCTGGCCGTCACATCTATCTGAGCTGTCATTTGGAGCGATGGATCCAGGAGTACCCCCAAGCTGCGAACACAGTCTTTCAGGGGGGTGTAACCCCATCCAGAACTGGTTGACACACCTCCAAACCCAGGTTGGGGCCTTTGACAGCAAGCACCTCCGTCTTGTCTGGATTCAGCTTCTAGACGGAGAGGCGGGTAAGAAATAAATCGTTATTATTATTATTATTATTATTATTATTATTATTAGTTTGTTTTTCCTCATCCAGCCCATTACCACCTCCAAGCATTCATTCAGAGGAGACACACTATCCTTAGCTGACGATGTTGTCGAAGGCATAGAGAAATATATTTGGGTGTCATCAGCTTATTGATAGCACCCCGCCCCATGCCTCTGGATGATCTCTCCCAGCAGTTTCATGTAAATGTTAAATAGCATTGGGAAAAGGATGGCACCTTGTGGTACACCACATAGCAACTCCTTTTTTGAAGAGCAGCTATACCCAAGCATCACCATCTGGAACCTGCCCGAGAGATAGGATAGGAACCACTGAAGCACAGTGCCCCCGATTCCCAATTCCCCCAGGCGCTCCAGAAGGATAACATGGTCAATGGTATCAAAAGCCGCTGAGAGGTCCAGGAGTACCAGCAGGGACACACTCCTCCTGTCAATACTGAGGCATGGATCATCCACTAAGGCGACCAAAGCGGTCTCAACTCCGTATCCTGCCCTGAAGCCGGTTTGAAATGGGTCTAGAAAATCAGTGTCATCCAAGACTGCCTGGAGTTGGAACGCAACCGCCCTCTCGATTACCTTGCCCAAAAATGGAAGATTTGATACTGGCTTGTAGTTATTAAGGTCCAGGGGATCCAGGGAGGGCTTTTTTAGAAGTGGCCATACCACTGCCTCTTTTAAACATGATGGAAAACTCCAATCCCTGAGAGATGCATTAATGATATGTTATAGATGTGATCTAACTGCATCTCCTCCCTGGACGACCAGCCAAGAAGGACAGGGACTGAGAGGGCAAGTCGTCCTCCTCACACATCCAAGTACCTTGTCCGCATCCTCGGTACTCACCAACTGAAACTGATCCAGTGTAATCCTACTTGCGGAATCGCTGGACACTCCACTGTCAGCCTCTGCTATAACAATGGCATCTAAGTCAGCTCTTATCCGAGAGATTTATCTGAGAAATGATCGTTAAAGGCATCACAGCGAACTACAGAAGGCTCTAAAATCGGATTCAGGGGAGAAGGTGCCTGGGTTAGACCCGTCACCTCCCTGAACAGTTCTGCTGGACGTGAATTCGCAGACGCAATGCGCGCAGAGAAGAAAGCTTTCTTCGCTGCACGTATTGCCACCCCATAGGAACGAAGATGTTCTCTATGTCGTGTCTTGTCGGATATAAGTCGAGTTTTCTGCCATCGGCGCTCCAGTCGTCGTCCTTTCTGCTTCAACTCCCTGAGGTCTTCTGTATACCAGGGTGCCCTATTATAAGCGGGCCAGAGAGGACGTTTGGGGGCAATCGTGTCGATAGTCCTAGTTAGGTCTTGATTCCATCTATTCACCAGGGCTTCTACAGGATCGTCGATGATACCAGCCATAGAACACTCCAAGGCTTTCTGGAATCCAGAAGGATCCATCAGCCTTCGAGGGCGGACCATCTTAATAGGTCTGCCACCCCTGCTGGGGCGGGTGGTAACCGTGATACTAACCCTGACCAGAAAATGTCTGTCCATGACAATTCGGAGGTATTCAATACCTCCACCCACAGATCCGTCTGTTCGGAACTGAAAACAGCATCGAGGGTGTGACCTGCTGAATGTGTGGGTCCAGAGACCAATTGGGATAGGCCCATGTTTGTCATGGATGCCATGAACTCCCGAGCTCCACCTGACAAACCGGCCTCAAATGGGATGTTGAAATCGCCCAGGACCAAAAGCCTGTGCGAATCCAACACTAGTTCTGAGACCAGTTCCGTGAGCTCGGCCAGGGAGTCTGATAGGCAGTGGGGTGGCCGGTACACTAACAGAATCCCTAGTCTATCCCTGGCCTTCAGACTCAGGTACACATACTCGATATGATTCAATTCCCAAACAGGATGTCTGGTCAGGTTAAGATGGTTTTTGTAGACCACAGCTACTCCGTCCCCCCCCCCACTTTCCCTCACCTGCTCACTAACACAGTACCCAGCTGGGAGAGCCTAAGCCCATGTCGGGCCACTGTCATCTCCCAGCCAGGACTCTGTGAAGCATGCCAGGTCGGCCTCCTCTTCTGTGAGGAGGTCATAGATTATGTTTGTTTTGTGTGCAAGCTCCCCATGAATGGTACCTCTTCCATCTGTATCTGCACAGGAGCTCAGGAGGAATAGGTGGGTAGGCAAACAGACTCATGACAGTATGAGAATTCATAGATATTGAATGTCGCATACCATGTTCTTCCATTAAAATGGCTAATTTGACAACCTTTTGGAAAGAAGTGCAGAAAGCTTGTATGTTCATTGTATATCGCCTCATCCTGTGGAGGTGAGAAATAAATTGCTTGCCTTTCCAACCTAGTAGATACTCTGCACCATCCAGTATACCAAGGTAACTTTAAAAGGCAAAGGTTAGTCAAAAGGGGGAAAATCCAAAAGAAAAATGAAGTCCATGAATACTGTCATCTCTAATCACATGGGGGAAATTATTTCATCCAGGCCACACTGGATTGTCAACAATTTTCCTTTCAAATAACAACTTTTATCATTCTCAGAAAGCCAAGTAAATAATCAAAACCAAACAGATGAAGACGGCACCCCTTCTTCTTCAGTTTTCCAGATTCCAAACCGCTCATCCGAACCTCCTTTCAACGGTCTAACTGCTTAAAGAATCTTACTGTCTGATCCCATCTCAGGAAAGAAGCACAATCAGGGTGAAATTCATTCAAATTTGCCTTCCTTCTTCTTTAAGAATAACCAACATATCACTTGATATTTCTCCCTCTCTCTTCGTGTGTGTATGTATCTATATCTATATCTAATCTGTTAAACTTAATAGAATACAACAATCATTAATTTTACCACACATTGCTACATTATATTTGATGTGTATTATTTATCTTGAAAAAGTGAATCAGGAAATCTCTGTTCTGAATTTCATCTCTCCCTTAGTTTCATAACTGTATTTATATTTATTTATTTATTTATTTATTTATTTATTTATTTTATTCCATTTATATACCGCTTCATAGCCGAAGCTCTCTGGGCGGTTTACATAGGATTAAAACAATTATGTAACTATATTTATGCCCCATTTTCCTATAATGTGCACCCAAGGCAGTTAACAAGAGTAAAGTCTACAGTGAAAAAGCATACAATATAAAACCATCTAAATATAAAATTATGAAGTGCCTGCAAGCAAGACACTTTGGCTCAGTTCAGACAACACATTTCTTAACAGTGGTTTTAGAACTCCAAAGTGGAGTTTTTACACCGCCATTGAGAAATGTGTTGTCTCCAGTTTTTTTAAAATAAAATACTCCACCCTGAATATCCATGCTGTGCAGAGGAGAGTTTTTGCACAACTGTTGCATTGCATGTTGTCTGGAGGGCTCGGTGAAGTTTCTTGCTGCATTGAGTGGAGTTTCCCCACTGGCTAAAGAATTCCCTGGCTAGAGCAGCCAAAAGAGGAAGTGTCACTCTAGGAGAGCTGCCAGGATATTTTTTTTCCAGCAATGGCTGATGGGATAGGATCGAGAGGCCTGGGGGAGGGAGAGGGCGGAGGAACTGTCAATCAAACGTCACGTTGAGTTTTACTCTACTCCACGGGAGCCCACAGTCACACAACATGTTATGTGGTGAGTACCTCCTAAAAACTCCACTGTTGAGTTGAGTTTTCACATTGTGTAGAGAAAAGGGTTGTGTGAACTGTCTCTCTCAGTCTCTCCTTCTGCAATATGGGGAATAATAATCCTGATTTACAGGGTTGTTCTAAGGATTACAAATAGATAATGCATGTGAAGCACTTTAGACTCTTAATAAGTATTATTCTTTAAAATTATTATTTAATATACAGTTAATTTAAAATGTTACTTTTTAATTATTATTTTGTACTAATGCTCTCTTTCAGCTGATTGCTCAGAACTACTTGTACATAAACATGGTACCCTCAGAATCAGTCTAAATGCACCAGAGTTCACCAGAGGATCTCAATGGAAACCAGTATCAGCTGACTCAATTACAAAAGGAAGAGGTGGCTAGTGGGATGCATTTGGTTTGATCCTAAAGTCACAGTTAATGCTGCAAAGCAAGGAAGGCTTCCTGCAGAACAGGAATGCACCTTTTTGGTCTCAAGGACAACATCTGGTGTCAGCAGGAGGCCTGGGGGGCCCACATGTGCAAGATCACTGGGGTGGGGAGATGCTGCTTCAGTATTGTTGAGGGAGGGGGAGGCTAAAGCTGCCTCTTCACTCACAATCCCAATGGGCACTGCTGCTTCACCACTGCCATTAGCAACATGGCAGCTGCAATCATGGCTTCTTTGGGGTCGCTGCAGGCAGTAGGGAGGCTTTAGCCCCCTCCCCATTGATGCTGCTCATATCACCATTAGTGCCATAGAAATAGCAATGCTGGTGCTTCTGGGTAGCTGTGGGGAGGTGGAGGCTAAAGCCAACTCTGATAGTATCATTGGTTTCATGCCACCATTAACAGTGTGGAAGCACTGATGTTGATCAACTGGGGAGAAATTCAGTAAGCACGGAGCATGGGGACCGCACAGCCCGCATCCAGGAGCCACATGCAGCCTGTGGGCCACTGATTCTGCACTTCTGCTGTAGAAGGAAGTGCCTCATTTTAATTGTAGACATCAAGTTAGATGTCAAGAAACCAAATGCATTGGAGAGAGTGATGGACACAGATCTAGGAAACCTGGGATAAAAACTCTCCACTCTGCTGCAAACCTCAGTGGATAGCTTTGGACAAATCACTAAATGGTGTCAACCTAAACTACCTCACAGGACTATTGTGTGGCTATAATGGGATAATCCAACAGCTGTAGTTTTGAGTTCTCTGAAGGCATACAAAAGTGAATAGAATGGCTTGTTCTAATACAGACGAGAGATGGTTAGGACAAAGAGTAAAGACACAGGGAAAAGTCTGCAGCCTTAATCATTTTCAGGCCGCAATTGTTTTACAAGTTGATTGAGCTTCACCTACATCTCTTATCGTTTCGATGTGTAACCATCTTACAAATGCATATGCAGAAATACAAGCATTTCATTCCTAAGACAGAGTGATGTCAAATGTCCTTACTTTTTATAGTGATTCTCTCATGCCATTTTGAGTGTTTATTTTGCAATAAAACCACTTAAAAAGCTGCCAAGAAAAAGCATCATCTAAGGAATGATAGAATCCAATGAATGCCTGGGAGGCCTTTACCTGTGACGTAGTATCATACAATTAGCCATTTTGAATCGGCTTAAAAGTAAACGTCACTACTGCTTATTCATTTTTAAGGTAACCTGAAAGCATTCCTGCACTAAAACAACAGGTCGTAGCAGTGCAGAAAGCCGTCAACAAAGCAGACATAATATACCTTTGAAATCCCTTGGGGAAATATCCATTTCCATTGCGAAGTTATCCCATTGGAACATTTGCAACAATGTAATCAATCATATCCTTTTGCAATGAGTGAGTCAATCCACTACGTCAGTAGTACAGACATTCACCTGATGCCATTCAAGACCTACAGTCTTTTGGTACCTAGAGGGCTGGAGATAAATAAGCACCAGAGAAAGACTACATCATCTTTCTTTCTTTCTTTCTTTCTTTCTTTCGAGGGAGCACATGTTCCAATCTGCAGAGAAGTGTTAGCGTGACCTCCTATCACTTAAAGGATGTATCCTTACCCCAGGGCAGCGTTTTGCAAGCCAATCTTGGCACAGATGGGGAAATGGCAGGGAAAAGCACATAGAGCTAAGGCAGAACATTTGTAAAGATTTAACATTTCTTTTCTACGTTTGCCCAATGAACTTCACATGGTGCAAAAACCTCTCTCTCACACACATAAAAACCCCAAACAAGCTGCTATCTTACAAATGAACCATTTCTATACTACGTTCCTTGCCTAAATTAGTTATCTTTTTAGGGAAAGGTCCACAAATTCATGGTCATCATGATGGGGGTCTTGTCTCCACCATCCTGAGATACTTTGGAGCAGTCTCAGCTGTAGGTCTGAAAGGTCCTCAGCAGAAGTGCCTCATTGTGTGTGTGCATGGGGGAGGGGGTTACCCAGCAGTGACAGAAGCAGCAGGCAGCCACACTCTGAGGGAGCTTCCATTTACATTTTCTACAATGCCCCAAGAGCAGCCTTCCCTGCAACTGGAGTCCTCTAGGTGGGTTGCACTAAAACTCTCACAATTCCTCAGCCAGCTATGCTTAGGGTGACCAGATTTTGAGGATCAAAATCCCGGAACCCCCCCCCTGCCACCCCACCCACCCAAAACAACCCCCCCCCGCGCCGCCCCCCCCGCGCCGCCCCCCCCCGCCCCGCGCTGCCCGCCCGCCCGCAAGCCCCGCGCCGCCCGCCCCGCGCTCCTTACCGGCTGGGGCGTCCGCTTCCCTCCGGTGCTCGGAATCTACTGAGAAACAGGCTTCCTGGCCTGTCTCTCAGTACCGCGCCGGGTGATGACGTCATCACCCGGCGTGCTACTGAGGGACAGGCCGCGAAGCCTGTTTCTCAGTAGATTCCGAGCACCAGAGGGAAGCGGACGCCCGAGCAGGTAAGTGCCTCGCGCTGCCGCCCGCCCCGCGCAGGCCGCCCGCCCGCCCCACCTGCGCCGCGCCGCCCCCCCTCCTCGCGGAAGGAGCTGACTGTTTCCCAGAGGTTGCCCCCTGGGGCCCGGTCGGCCCGGTTTGGCCCATTTTTCCCGTTTAGGACCGGGAAACCCCGGGGGGTCTTGTCAGCCTAGCTATGCTGGCTGCAGGATTATGGGAGTTCTAGTCCAACATGTCTGGAGGGTGCCAGGTGTGGAGGAAGGCTCCCCCTGAGCAATACTACTTCAGAAGCATTGTGGTAAGCTAAAATGGGAGCATAAATTAATAGTTTAAAAGTGAGGGCACAGGGCAGGTATCTACTGGGGTGCTATCCCCCACCCTGGCAGCTGCCCAAGGATGCCCTATGCTGATGCTGGGCTTTCTTTGGCAGATCTCTGAACACCTCCAAAGTACAGCATGATGTGAGGGGCAATTCCTTGCTCTCTTCTACAGCTCCAAGCTCAGAAACAAGCTGGGGTTTATTAAACTTTTTTTTAATAAAAGCTAAAAATGCTTAATGCACAAAATAAATTTCCACACATTATAAGATGGAGAGAAATGGATCTCAATATTAATAAGCATGTGAGTAGGGATTCCAATTGTCAAAGAAGTGTCAACTTTGCAGTCTTCTTCAGTGGCATAGATGACAACTAGTAGACTCTAAAGTAGAGTCAAATTCAGGCTCACCTAAATCAGGAGTCATGGTCTTAAAATAAAGGTATTTCATTTCCATTATTCTGTGTATAAATCTTACTTGCAATCCCTGGTATACGAAAAACCAAGGACCTTACACCATTTTGTTGGGCCCAATACAAATTTGCAACATGGGTCCCATTTCACACATGATCCCATCCCATATACTGTATTTCATCGATTCTAAGATGCACTTTTTCTCCCATGTTTACATCTGTAAAAATGGGGTGCGTCTTAGAATCGATGCCGCCTTGCAATCGAGGGATTTCTCCCACGTTTTGCAGAAGGCACTAGGGCTCTGCATGCCCCCCCTCCCCGCGACCCCGCGACTCAACCTAGCGGATCCCGAGGGACCCCACAAGGCCGGTCAGAAATCCCCCCTCCCCACTTACCTTGATCGCTGCTGCCTCGGCCTGGGAAGGCTTCAGTACTGGGAAAGAGGCCGCGATCTCAGGAAATCTTGCGAGATTTCGGCCTCCTTCCCAGTACTGAAGTCTTCCCAGTTCGAGGCAGCAGCGATCAAGGTAAGTGGGAAAGGGGCTCATGCAAGGGAGGAGGGGGACTTGCGAGGGGGGACTTGCAGGGCCCTAACCCTCCCATTCCCCTCTCACCTCCATCGCCCGTCCTCGCTGCTGCCGCCGCTACTCCATACCGCCACCAGCGCTCGTCTTGGCCTGGCAAGGCGTCATTCCCAGTAACGAGGGGAGCATTGCCAATGGTGCGGAGCAGCGGCAGCGGTGGTAGCGAGGATGGGCGATGGAGGGGAGGGGGAGGGGGAGGGCCCCACAAGTCCCCCCTCCCCTCTCCCCCTCCCCTCTTACCTTGATCGCTGCCACCTCAGCCTGGCAAGGCATCGTTACTGGGTTCCCAGTAACGACGCCTTGCTAGGCCAAGGGGAGCGTTGCCAGCGGTGTGGAGTGGCAGTGGCAGCGGCGGCAGCAAGGATGGGCAATGGCGATGGAGGTGAGTGGGGAGGGGGGAAGGGGTGCTGAAATTAAGTTGTGTCTTAGAATCGCCACAAAGCTTTTTCACTGTTGGTGGCCCTGAAATTTAGGTGAGTCTTACAATCGATGGCGTCTTACATTCAGTGAAATACGGTATACAAGCTCAGGATTTGTATTTATAGCTATATATGGCATTCGTGTTTGGGGGGGTAACACAGGGAGAGGGGAGAGGGGAGGGGGGAGAGATTGAAACTAGACATTTACATATAATTGGGGTCTGTAGATCCTACTAGCAACATGGGCTGCACACTGATTTCCCCTGGGATCAGTGTCCTTGGTTATTATGGTGCTTTGTCTCTTTTACTGGCTATTGCTCCCTCCTGTCAATGCACAGGAATTCTGAGACTGTTAGTTCTTGAGAAAGCATGTCATATAGGGAAGCACAAATCTCTCTGTCTCTCAAAATAAAGGTCCTCATTTAACTGCATTAGCACACAATGGTTCACATGTAATGACCAACAATGGTTGGTTGGGGCCACACAGGAGCGAGCATGCTGCCTCCTGCCCACTCACTGGCTGAATTCGGACAACACAATAGTCAATGGTGGGGTAATAATCAACTTTACAGTTGTTCATTTAGGGGGTACTCCCCACACAACATGGTAATAAATAATCAAACGTGGTGTGGATTAGGATCAGCACTGAGTTGACTATGGCAGCATTCAGACGACATGATAGTCAATACAATTGATGATTGCTTCCCCCCCCCCCCCAGTTGCTTAATGTGTTGTCCAAATTTAACCACTGTTTCCGCTTTGGGAAACAACCCAAGCATAACCCATTCCTGGGTTGTTCAGCATGATGTGTGAACCAAAAGCTCTGGGTTGTTGAAGGAAAAACAATCCAGAGTTTCAACCAAACAACAAATCTACAACATTTCTACAATGTTTTTGTCATTGAGTGTTGCTATGTCAATGAGGTATATGTCTTTTTCATTGTTGTTGTTGTTGTTTGGAAAAGCAGTAAACTGCCAAACACCCAGTGACTGGCAAAGAAACTGTTTAGAAGTACAGATTACTTGCCCTGTAGCTCCCTCCTGCAACCAGCAATCCTAGGACCATGGAGGTATTGGGGGTACCATGGAAGTATTCTCTATATTTGACAGTTACTGTACATACAGACATAAAGGATGCAATCCTGTGCACAGGCACCTATCAGTAAGCCCCTCTGAATTTGGTTGGAGTAACTTCTGAGTAGCAGGCTGCAAAAGTGATTAACAGTTGACTGGGTCACTCAGAAGCCCTGAAGCCTATGGTGAAAGGCTTCAGGAAGCTTCTGGTTCTGGCTGGGGAATTGCATAATCACTCCCAAGCCCTGCAGTAGGCTGACTAGATAAAATCCAGGTCAGGGCTCATGTAACTTTAACAGTTGTAGAGAAAAAGGTATTTCAGCCAGTGTTATTTGTATGCAATTCGTTCCTGGTGATATTCCCTCTTCATCACAACACTTAAAGGTGCATGCACTATACTAGAGTGACCATATACAAAAGAAGGCAGGGCCCCTGCAACTTTAACTGTTGTGATGAAGAGGGAATTTCACCAGGAACTAATTGCATACAAATGACACTGGCTGAAATTCCCTTTGCTCTACAACTGTTAAAGTTACATGAGCCCTGACCTGGATTTTATCTGGTCATCCTACCCTGCAGTCAACCTTGCAAAGGAAGTAACATGTGAACAATTCCGAAGCCACCCTGCCTTGGTGCCGTGCACGTTGCTGCAGCATTTCAAGTGTTGTTTTAACGTGGTTAATATTTATAACTTTTGCAACAAGAGCCTGACCACTTCCTACCCCCTATGGATAAAAGGAAAAGCTCTCCTCTGGATTCCATTGCCAAAACAATCATATTCCATGCCTGCAAAGTCAACAGAATGCTTAACTGTCATTATACAAAACAGCCAGATACAGCTCTTTAGTTCCCATTCTCAGGCATACTTATTTTTTTTGCCAAGAAGCCAAGATGTCAAGTAACCTGTGATTTATTTATAGTTTAAAGTTTTAATAGAGGACACACTATATACTTTAGATTAAGAATAATTACCCTTGTGCATGTCAAAGCCATCTTTCTTGTGAACCTCTCAGATCTGCTGAGTTTCCCTGGCTAAGGCAAGGCCAAAAGACCTCCAAAGAGAGACTCTTTAGAGGGCAATCTTTCCTTGACCCATTAAACGAACACACGCCCATCAATGATTCTTCTGGGATAAAACGCCACAGGAAGTGCTGCCTTCAAGTCAAGGTTGTTAACAATTCTTTTGCATTTTAAGACACAGGAAGCATTTTAATCCTGGAATCTTGACTAAAAATTCTAAAAGGCCAATTAAATTCTCTGTCTCTCCAGTTTTACAAAGTTTGTATCTACATCTTGTAACTTGCCATGACTCCCCCAAATTCAGAGACCTGAGCCAGCATTGGGGGGGGGGGGCAGATTCTCTGTTTTCTGCACCAGTGTTTGAGATTTATCTCTTGAAATCTCAGTGAAGTACATATGTATACCCAAACTTCTGAGCAAATCTGGCTGACCTGGAACAAATAAAGACAAGAACCCAGTGTGACACGCTCTGCCATGGCTCTACTGGAGGTGACCTTACTCCTCTTCTGAGAATCTGGAACTGGAAATGGTAAGATAAGAATCAGAGATCCCCACTTAAAATGGGTAGCTTCTATGAAATGTGGGAATTTGTTTGTGGATGCTCAAGATAATACAGTGAGATTATTTTCAATCCTACAATATTGTTGCTTTCCCTGTATCCAATGAGTTGCATTCAATTTTAGTCTAACTTAAGTCCCAATCATTTCAATGCGTCTTCTCTAAATAGATCTAACACCGGATTGCGGGTTTTTTAAAAGATAAGTGTATTTATATACAACCATTTAGTAAAAGAAAAAAGAAAGAATGCATTACATCCAGGTTTTGGGAGCCATTGAGTAAGACACTCTCAGTTGGGGGGCTCTCTATCTGGGCCCTGATTCTTCAGTGGGCACCCACCTCCTCCTCTCTCCCATTGTCAGCAACTGCTGCTACTCCACCTCCTCACTGTTACTGCCACTTACTCTCTTGCAAGAGTGTTGGGCAGGCAAGCAGACGGTAGCAGCTCCTCTTCCTCATGGCCACTATTGTTCTCTTGTGGTGAGGAAACCAGTGGCAATGGCATGGAGAAAAAGCAGATCCAGAAGGCTCTTGACAGTTGGCCCTGTTGGGACATGATCCTCAGTCCATACCATGCCAATCACTGACGCTGCTAGCCCTAATTCATGACCAGACTCTCGGGTTTGCAACCCAGCCTTGATTTGAGTCAAAACTGAAGGTATAACAACAATCCATGTAGTCATGGATTCCCTTCTGGTGTAACCAGCCATAGTGCAAACCTGTAAGATTACTATATTTATAAACAGTGATCTATATTTTAGATTCAATGGGACTTACATCTGAGGAGTCATGTATAAGATTGTGCTGTTATTGTCTTAAACTCAATAGGGTCTTCTGAGATATAGAGAGGGAGGTCACACTAACAGCTTTTACAGCTTCACAACACATTTTCATTTGCATCCATGTCCTGCTTGTGGGTTCCTGGTAGATAGCTGATTGGTCTGATCCAGCATGGCTGTTCTTATGTTCTTAAGCCATTTTTCTCAGATCTCAGTCTTCATATGAACATCAAGGGTACATCTTAAAGTATCAGAAAAGATGACTTCAGACAAGCTTATTAAATCTGCCAGACATTCACGTGGCCAACTGGATTCCAGCTACCCTGGTTACATCTGATTGACGTGGTGGGGTGGAGTTATATAGAATCAGGTTGCATCCAATGGTGTCATTCTGCTAGTGCAAAACTTCTACAACTTGTGGAAATCCTGTTTTCATGCTTGTGTAAGTATCAAGTCCAATACTTTGTTTCTGCTTGTGCAAGCCACTCTGCAAGTCATTCCACAAACTGTTGCACTTGGCATTGTGCAACTCATTACAACTTCATAAGCCTGGGTGTTGCTTGTGCTAATTGTATTAGCTGTTCTGCTGGTGGTTGTGCAATTGCTAGTGGAACAATGGCAAGTGTTTTTATATTTCCACTAGCATAAGGTTAGATATAACCCATCATTTGCCCATTGGCAAGTTACTGTTTTGTGCCTATTTATATTGCTTCCCAATACACTTCTTCTTAAGATGCCAGTCCAAGAAAACTAGAATGGGAAATGAACTAAAAGACTACCTCATGAGCACCAATACACCTCCGGACACCTTTCTTGGTATCCGCTAAGGAGCTCTACCCCTCCCACCTAAATTTTTTAAACATATTTTCATACCACCAGATGGATATCCAATGAAATAGGTTTCTGTTTTTGCTGAAAACTGAGTTCAAAGGAGTTGTTTAGTATGTTGGGGGCTCAGACCTCATCTATGCAGTTTTTTGGGTAGGTTACTTGTCTTTTCCCAGGCCTCTCACAGTATTCCTTTTTGTGGTGCCCAGGACACTTTCTCAAATTCTCAAAAGCACCCATGGGCTCAAAAAGGTTGCCTACCTCTGCCCTAAGCTAAATGTCCTTAGTTTAGATCTGTGTAGGCTGACCATATGAAAAGGAGGACAGGGCTCATGTAACTTTAACAGTTGCAGAGAAAAGGGAATTTCTGCCAGTGTCATTTGTATGCAATTAGTCCCTGGTGAAATTCCCTCTTCATCACAACAGTTAAAGGTGCAGGCACTATACTAGAGTGACCATATACAAAAGAAGGCAGGGCTCCTGCAACTTTAACTGTTGTGATGAAGAGGGAATTTCACCAGGAACTAATTGCATACAAATGACACTGGCTGAAATTCCCTTTTCTCTACAACTGTTAAAGTTACATGAGCCCTGTCCTCCTTTTCATATGGTCAGCCTAGATCTGTGTGACCATGGCACTTGAAGCACCTCCTTCCAGTGACACGCTTCAAGTAATATATTGCAGCAGCTGGGCTAGGGTTTCTAATGACTCATTAGTGAGTGTGTGAATAAGTCTCTGTGTGTGTGAGTGTGCGTTTGTAACTTGAAGAAGGCATTTCACACAAAGCTTGCTCACTTTTAACACCAACGAAGCCACCAAAGGGGGGCTGGAACAAGCAAATTCCAAAAGAGGTAAACACATTCGGGCACCTGAAATGCTACCACTTCTCACCTTTCATCCCAAGAAGCAAATTCATTCATTAGCAGCTGCGCGAGGCTTTGAAAGACACCGCATGAACTAATTTCCAAGCAAAGTTGATTACTGCCTGAAGTACTGCAAATAGTAACAAGTGTGTCATAAATATATATATATATATGTATGACCTTCCTCGTTCCCCAGGGTTCAGATTTTTCCCTCATTTTTTAAAATGTGCTGCATGTTCCAAATACAGCCTGGATTCCTGATCTCATTCAGTCCGTATTTGGAAATTATTTCTCCCTTTTGTTAAAGCAGACACGTGCCTTGAGAGCCAAGGAAATAAAATCATTTGTTTAGCTTGACAGGAATCTACTGAGCAGACACAAACACATCCTTAGTCCAAGAAGTGTGTTCAAGTTATAAAAATAGCAAAAACAGCAGAGTACTTATTTCCTAACATGCTTTGCTAATCTGCCTTTGGGGTGGGTGGGTAGAATCATTAATCATCATCATCCATCATCATCATCATCATCATCTGAGATAGGAGAATTTTGACAGCTTGACTTTCCTATATGTGGGCAAGTGTATTTGCTTCTCTATTTATAAACACACACATCATCTTATTATCAAGCAAATTGAAAGGCAGGCTATAGACACGCTAAACAAATGAACAAACAGGTACAAAGGGAATCAGGAAAGAGAGCTGGGAGTTGATTCCACAAAATTTATTTTCAAGTTATGATTGTCTTCACTATGTCCAATTGCCTTTCTTTGGCCTGGAGGGGGGAAATTATAGGGAAGCCCTACCTCTCCCTACAAATAGGAACCTGGAAATTTTGGGGTGCTATCCTATGCATATTTAGAAAGGAAAAAAAGTTCTACAACAATTTTTAAGGATAGCACCCCAAGAGGGAAGTGCAAGGATTTCAATACGGCAAACTAACTTTCTCGGGGTGAGGGGTTAAAAACATGAGAAGCTGCCTTCTATTAAGTCAGACTATTTGTCATATAGCCCACTGTTGTCTAATTTGACCAGCAGCGGTTCTCCAGCATCTAGGGCAGAGGCCTTTTTCCATCGATTGCTACCTGGAGATGCCAGAGATCAAACATGAAACCTTCTGCATGCAGAGCAGGAGCTCTAAAACTGAGGTATGGATCTGCACTTTTCTCATGGCATTCAAAAGAGGCTAAATTGTGCAAAAGAAACAAACAGAGATCAAATCTGCCCAATTTATATAGCTCAGCTTCTTCTAAGGCATAGGATTTGGGGACCACACATGTAAGCAACTAATCACTCTGCATTTAACCCATTCCAGTGGCCATTTGGAAATTCAGTGCATTCCTACACCTATTCCAGTACTGGCCTAAGAGATTTTGCTGACTGAGGTGGAGCAACAAATGGCACCCACCCATCCCCAAACCCACCCCACCAATCAAGGTCCAAAGTACCCAAGGCAAGTTGCTCTGAAACCTGAGGCAGAAAACCCCTGCAAATACCTCTCCTTGTCCTTCACAGTAAAACATATACAACAATAATAAAATACATGATTGAAAACTTGCTGCCCCTTCGTGACATCCCTAATCAGTTGCCTCAGGCAGCTGCTTTACTCTGTTTAATGGTAGGGCCGGCCCTGCCCCGTTTAGAAAGAACCAGTACAATCCAATGTTCTTTTTAGTATGTCCCCCACAGCATATACTTTTGATTTCCTTCTCTTGCTTTTTAAAAGAAGCACATAGCCATTACTATACTATGGCTGAATTCGAACAACACAATAGTCAATGGTGGGGTAATAATCAACTTTACAGTTGTTCATCTAGGGGGTACTCCTCACACAACATGGTAATAAATAATCAACCGTGGGGTGGATTAGGATCAGCGCTGAGTTGACTATGGCAGCATTCGGACAACATGATAGTCAATACAACTGACAATTGTTTTCCCCACTCCCAGTTGCTTAATGTGTCGTCCGAATTCAGCCAATCACTCCTACTAATAGTGAACACAGGTGATAAATGCTGACAGGATTATATCCAAACCAGGGCCACTGGGAGACAAGAGGGGGATTACCAGCATATTCAGGGGAGCCTCAGGGCTTGAAGAACTACAAAAGAATTTAAAAAACAAAACCCATGGGGGCAACCACGGATATCTCTTTATCTACAATATGAATGTCTTAAGCAAAACTATTTTAGGTATGTAATTTGGCACTTAGAGATTTCTGGCAATCAATTGTCTTTTAGGATCATCAGAAGGTGAGCATTTATTCTCTTCTAGAAAGTTCTCTCCTTCTCCTCATCCACTCACCCACCCGGCCAGCAACAAAGTCGGCTTGGAATGACTTTTAAAATTAAGAGCCTTCATGGCTTTTCTGGAAGCCTCCCAAAGCACTCCGAACACCATGACTTATACAGGAACCATTTCAGCCAGCATTTAAACTGAGCCATATTTGGGGAGTAAAATCATGGCTGATTTACAACACATATGGCAACAGCATGAACAATGTCAGAGCAGTCGGGTGTGGGGGAGGGAAGTCATATTAATTGCTTGGGCAACAATATTTCATCTCTCCTTTGAAATAACAAGGGCTGTACAGTAACGTAAGATTTAGCCTGGGTTGGGATACCAATTCCGTACCAAAAGAAAAGAAAAGGCCAGTGGTAGCAAAAACAACAGGTCCACATTTTTCTTGGTCCTAATTCTCCTTCATATGGAATCCACACAAATACTTACTCAGAGCAAGTGCTGTGATTAAAAGAATGGGCTCCGAGCTTGGAAATCTCCGGTTCAAGTCTCATCACTAGTAGGCTGACCATATGAAAAGGAGGACAGGGCTCATGTAACTTTAACAGTTGTAGAGAAAAGGGAATTTCAGCCAGTGCCATTTGTATGCAATTAGTTCCTGGTGAAATTCCCTCTTCATCACAACAGTTAAAGTTGCAGGCACTATACTAGAGTGACCATATACAAAAGAAGGCAGGGCCCCTGCAACTTTAACTGTTGTGATGAAGAGGGAATTTTACCAGGAACTAATTGCATACAAATGACACTGGCTGAAATTCCCTTTTCTATACAACTGTTAAAGTTACAGGAGCCCTGTCCTCCTTTTCATATGGTCAGCCTAATCACTAGGGATTAGAGCAGACATAATGATGGGGCTCTGTTAAGAGATTGGGCATGGGCCACAGGATCATGGGCCTCCCTTCCCTTTTGAGGTAAGTTATCTCTACAAATTTAAAGCAAGATGAAGCATGACAGGATAGTATAGAGGTTAGAGCATCATGTTCTCCAGGGTTCAAATCCCCACTCAGCCATGATTCTCTTTGAATGAGCTTGGGCCACTCACCATCTTGAAGTGTAAATTACCTCACAGCATTGTTGGGAGGATACAATGGAAAAGAGGGGAAACACATATGGTAGGGGTGGGCAACTTGTAGCTCTCCAGATATTTTGGCATAAAACTCTATGAGGGATAATGGGAATTACAGGCCAAAACATCTGGAAGGACAAAAGATGCCCACCTATGATATATGGAGACGGCCTCCCTGGAGGAGAGATGGGATAAATTAACACAGATTTATTTACCAATAGGAGGACATTCTCAGTCATGGCATCTTGAATGTGGAATGCCCTCCCCATAGAAATGTGCCTAAGGCCATCTTCGCTATTCTTTCTGCACCAGGCAAAGATGTTTTATTTGCTGAGGCATTCCAGCATATTTTTTAGCTGGTTTACATATTTTATAGCTTTGCTAAATTATAGTGTCTTTTGTTGTGGCTTCTATGACTCTAGTTTTGCTTTTACGATTTCATTGTATCCACTTATGAATTCTATGCCAAACTGGGAGTCTGTTACTAGAGGATGGCTTATAAAATTGACTAAATTAATTAAGCAATTATTCACTGGCTTTAGGCAAAGAACTCTCTCTCCTCTCTCCCTCTCTGCCTCAACGTCCCATCTGTAATATGCATATTATTTATTTATTTATTTAAAGCATTTTACCCTGCTCTTCTATCAAAAAGCTTCCAAAGCTGCTAATATACAATTAATAATAATAAAAACAATAATAAACAAAACAGTCCCTACGCAAAAGATTACAATCTAAAAGGCATGACACAAAAGGGAAAAATGAGGAGGGTAGAGGATAACAAGCAAACACAAGAACCCATTCTTAAAGGGTTTAAAGTTACAAAGTTCTTCCATCATGCTTCTTGGATGGAAGGAGCCAAGGTGATGGAGTGGGCCCTGCTGCAGCCAGGCTAAATGGCTCCTGATAGATGACATTCAAGGGACAGGAGATGGCAGTTGATCTCTTAGCCTACTGGCCTACCTTATAGGACAATTGCTGACATACTAGATGTGGCACTCTGAGCTCTTAGGAATAATTGGCTACAACCAATTATTCAGAAACTTCCTGGCCAATCCAGGGAATTTTTGGTCACTATCCTTCTCCAGGGTAGGGATAAGTGTACAACAATCCAAGTCTCGAAATATGTATATCTTGCCTCACGTGTTAGATCACAAATGGTCATCTGAGGATATTTCTGTAAATTTGTTAGAATTGACAATTTTGTAACTTAATGGTTTTATGGTCTGTTGACTGTTAATAAAGAATTGATTGATTGATTGATTGATTGATTGATAAGTACTCATAAGCATCTCCATTAACACTAGAGTGCTCAATGGGACCCCCAGCTGTGCCCACATAACACTTGTGTCAAAAGAATTGTACTGTCTGCATTTTAGCTACTGAGCCATGTACAGGGTTATGTTAACGTCATATAAACCCCTAAGCAACTTGGGACCAGGGCAATGTCTACACCATGCAAATATCACAGGGTTGTCTCTAGTTCATCCCTGTGTCTCCAAATGGCACACAGGGGATCCTGGGGTCAAGCAGGGACAGCCAGAGACTTTCCCTGAGATAATTAGGATCGCAGATTTCCCATTTTTTCCGTGGTCCCAGGACACCCTCAAAGACCACAGCCAGTGTGGCGTGTGATCATGGGTCATCCCTTCTTCCCCGTGAGTAGCAGGACTCTGGAAACAGCATGGGGCTGTGCGGGGGCAGTCCATGCCCATCGAGGATGGGGTGGGGAGCAGTTTCGAGGGTTTTTTTTTACTTCCTTGTGGTGGAGAGCAATTGCATTCCCGTCTCCATTTGACAAAAGAAATGGCACTTGCAAAGTCCCTCATGACTCCCAGGATGACACACTGGCATGCGCATGCAGGGAAATGATCCCGGAAGCACGTAAGCCCAGGATCCTCCCCCCTCCCTCCCAGAAGGCTCACAGGCGTAGATGAGCCCCAGGATACCTAGCAGACCACCTTCCCTTATACATACCCAGGGAGCGTTAAGATCTGCAGAGGAAGTCTTGCTTGTCATTCCAAAACGGACGGAATGTTGTCACAAATACCCAGATCACGAGCCTTCTCTGTAGTGGCACCCACCATTTGGAAAACCCTCCCTCATGTAGTTTGGGAGGCAGAAATGTAGCATCATTCAATGCTACCTGAGAACAGGGTTGTTTACCAGGCCTTTCCTGGGCCTTCAATAAATTAACTACTCTACTCCATTCTACTGTCCCATTTTACTGCTCTTTGATTATTGTTGGAGATGTTTCAATACTGTGTTTTCATGGTATATTTTAATGTTGTGTTTTAATATTGTGCTCTAGTGTGAACTGCCAAGACATTCTATTATAATCAGTGGTATAGAAATGTCACAAATAAATAAATAATACACTTTCCTTTTAACTCTGGAAAGATCATGGGTTGAAACTGCTTTCCAATGCAAATGTGAATTGTTTTTGTACCAATCTCTCAAATAAATGTTTGCTTTTCTGTTGCCCCAAAACATTTCCAGGCATTTAAAACAGAGTACAAAAGTATTTGCTCCCACTGGAGCGCAACATTTAAATAGGACCCGTAACAAAAACAGGCAGCATCCCAAAACAGCAAACTGCTTGAAAATGCTCTTAAAAGTATGTTTATAGAATGAATTTGATGTGTTTCAGGTGACCATCCAGGGTGGATATGCACAATAATGAACATACATCTAAAGAATGTAAAAACAATCTGTTCATCTAACTGCAATCTACCACCGCAAAGTCTCTCCCTGTAGTACCAAAAAAACTATTATTGATCCTGCACAAAGATTCGAACCATAGGCTATATGAGTAGAGATGGCTGCCTGATTTTCTTTCAGTGATCATTTCAAGAGCATGAAATAACCCTAACTGGATCACATCATGGTCCATCTAAAACAGCATGCTGTTTCCAACAGTGGACAGCCAGATGGGTAAGGATGTGGGAATGAGCAAAACCCAAATCTGCTGAAGTTCTCCAAATTCCATCTCAAAGCGCATTCCGACTTGAGTCCGAATCAGCGAGCTTTGTGTGTGTGTGGGGGGGGGTGTCTCCCCACATGAAAATATTTTCTGGAGTATATTTTTCAAAATGTATGCAACAGTTATGTGCATCTTTGAAATTTATTCATTCTCCTGCCATTGAGTAAAGCAGATTTGAGGATTTTCCAAAAGTACACATTTTTTCATGCACTTTTTTCAATGTATGCATACTGTCAAACGCATCCGTTTGGTCCGCAAATCACATTGGAAGTCCGGAAATGTACAGACTTTGCCTGCAGGTTGTGTCCAAGTCTGAAGGTGCGAACCTGATAAATCCTGTTCAAAAATGAATGGCAATGAATTTCTCATATATCCCTACTCTCAAAGGTTATACACATGACATAAAGGTGACAGCCAATTCCTTCTTTGTTCCTAGCACCAGGCTTATTTTTCTCGAATGAACCACCTTGAGAAACTTATTGTTGTTGTTGTTGTTTTGTTTAGGGTAGTTAACAAGCCATACTGCATGGTTAACACCCTGCGTAAAATGTCCTGGGTTCAGAGAACGCGCTAACTCACAGTTCAACAAACAACAACTCAGCCACTGAGTGTGGGTCAGCATGTTGCGTGAACAGCCCCTTTGACATTCATGCTCTGTGGCCCAACATGCTTACAGTATATGATGTGGAAATTAAAAAAGGTGGACTGTATGAGTGTAGGCTGACCATCTGAAAAGGAGGACAGGGCTCATATAACTTTAACAGTTGTAGAGAAAAGGGAATTTCAATCAGTGTCATTTGTATGCAATTAGTTCCTGGTGATATTCCCACTTCATCACAACAGTTAAAGTTGCAGGGGCCCTGCCTTCTTTTGTATATGGTCACTCTAGTATAGTGCCTGCACCTTTAACTGTTGTGATGAAGAGGGAATTTCACCAGGAACTAATTGCATACAAATGACACCTGCTGAAATTCCCTTTTCTCTACAACTGTTAAAGTTATATGAGCCCTGTCCTCCTTTTCAGATGGTCAGCCTATATGGGTGGCTCTAGGTAACTCCAATGAGTGTGATAGGCTAATATGTGTGGCAGGATGCTGCTTAGCTAGCTGAGCAATATGAAGAATGTTTGGGAATGGGATAAAAAAGTATCTTACAGAGGAATGGGCAGAACTTAAGGTGTGCAAGATAAATGCATGTTAACTGGTCAGTCTCCCAGACCTGACCTTGTT
This sequence comes from Anniella stebbinsi, assembly GCA_029215795.1. NCBI lineage: Eukaryota > Metazoa > Chordata > Lepidosauria > Squamata > Anniellidae > Anniella > Anniella stebbinsi. The sequence continues at coordinate 158,298,196 of JARDYH010000002.1, read as the reverse complement.
CTTTGTATAAATGATACCATGAGAAAATATATGTTTGACTTGTTGGATTTGTTGGTGTCATTGTTCATGCAGTATTATGGATGGGTTGGTGACTCCTACAGGAGCAGGGGGCTTCTTCCAGACCAGTCAATGGTCCTCAAATTTCAAGGCAGCACTTTGTTAGCAGCTGTTGCAGGGAGGATATTTGCCCAAAACATTGGGAGGACACCACGTTCAGGAAGGCTGGTCTACACAGACTGTTTAAGAATGAATTTTGCCTACACTGAAAATTCTACGCAAATTTGGAGGTTCGTGCCCAAAAGCAAGCACTTGAAGAATTTAGAAGGAAATTTGGCAACATTTCTTAGGGGGATCCTGCACATTCTTAACTGACAAATTATTTACTCTGTCTATCCCATTCTCTAGAGCAGCCATTCCCCAACCTGGTGCCTTCCAGATGTGTTGCACTACAGCTCCCAGCATCCCCCAGTAGTGCTACACATTTGGAGGGCCTCAGGCTGGAGACCAGCTGATCTTCAGGCCACATGACAAGCCCACTGTAAACCACCCTGCATTGTCTTGTTTGTATTGAACTGAGGGAAGGAGGCCAAGTAATAAAATGTATTCCTTGTGCACCACAGGGACTCTCCGAAAAATGAAGTGTATAATTAACGCTTGGAATTGTTTGCCCTTGGAGATTTTGGCAGTGTGCTTTAGGTTGCGAAAGAAGTGGAAAGGGGTGTTTCTTTAGACTGGCTGCTGGAGTTCCTGGGCATAATTGGGATTAGATCCTTAAATATTATTACTGTTTTGCTCTTATGCAAAGAGATAAACCAGTCACCAGGCTTTAACTGAATTGAAGATCTGAAGAATTTCAATGAGAAAGGAAGAAAGGAATAACAATTATCCAAGAGCAAACAGATAGGGAAAGGTTCATTCAAGCTCTCTAACATCACAGCCCTATGCAGGTTTCCTCGTAAGTAAATTATACTGGAAGGAAGTACAAAGCAGGCTTCTCTGGAACTCACCATTAGTGTATTTAGGAGTGCAGCCTTAGGTAGGAAAATCTTTCTATTACCACTATAGCCAAATAACACTCCATACCTGTAGTAAAATGTAGAGGGCAAGCAAATGAGAAAAGGAAACTCATATCCTAAGCATTCCCCTACATCCCATACGATGGCTCATAAAAGAATTGAAGAATCATCAGATGCAGAGTTGGCAGTCCTAAAAATGAACTATCTATTTAGAGAATTAGTTGAAAAAAATAAATCTCAAATTCCTGTTGTTGCATTTTTCCTTACTACACACAACAATCTACCAGATATTAGATTTAACTTGCCTTCCATGTTTTTTATTCCAGAAAATCCTTTGCAATTGCCATGAAGAGACTTGGAGTAGCTAATGCTGTGTAGCAGGTTCAAATCCCTTCCCAGATATGGCCCTCACTGGGTGGTCTTGGTTGGTCACCCTCTCTTAGCCTAACCTACCTCACAAGGTTGTTATGAGGATAACATGTGCCAGTTTGGAGGAAGGGCTGGAACATGTAATAAATAAAAGCATGAATTAAAGTATTTTTGGGGAAGGGAGAACAATAGAAATACAGTTGTCACTGTCCTTTGTGATGGACAATCCAGACTTCCTTTTCCTAAGGACCAAACTAGATGTGACATTAACTCAGTGAATGAAGTTAACCTGCACATTAGAAAAAATGTAAATAGTAGCTGCTGGGAGACATCTTTGTCAAGACCACGGCAGGGAGGAAAACTCTCTCTTTACCTTGCCATCTCATTACTGCTGCTGGTTTTTAAAAACCTGCATGTTAAGTGCATTCACATAATTAATGTCATGTCTCACATGGCCCTATCATAGGGTGCAAATAATGTCCTTTCCCCCATCTCCCACTACCAGCATAAACCGCAACAGAGTTCTTCACTTATACACCTTAGCTTCCCATGCAAGTGCATAGGTGAACACACAGGCAAAAAGGAGTGAAGAGGGGACAGGAAGGTCTCTGTGACCCTGTTCAGACAACATGCTAAGCTATGGGAGTTAAGCATTTTGAGCTAAACATCATGGCTTAGAGTGTCGTGTGAACCATTCCTAACCATCGTGGCTGCATAACCACAGTTTAAACACGTTCACTAACCATCTGCTGCAAAAGGGTTATCAGCCTAACCATGGCTTAGCGTGTTGTCTGAACAGGCCCTGTGAAAGCACCTATTATTTTAATAATGACAAGGAGGGGGAGTTAAATTGCACACCATGCACTTACTTGGAAGAGAGTAAGTCAGCTGAAGAAGCCAACATTGCTTCTCTGGTTCAACTCTTCAACAGTGCTGACTTCATTCAAAACATGGCTGGTATGCCAAAAAAAACCTTGCCAGTCTGGAGGACCAAAGGTTCCCCACAGCCGCTCTTGACCAATCTTGATGCATAACTTAATTCTCCTGAATGTAAAGAGGGTTTTATTTTGGTGGGACTGGGTTAAAGCAAGATTTGAGGAACCACAGCCTTTGAAAACATAAAGCACTGCCACTGTTTGGCTCATTGCCTTCATCCTTTTTGTTAAATTCAGAAAAAAGCAAGGGTCACCTCTAGTGTGTGGAGTCGTCCGTGTGCAGCTAAGTAATAGCCAGTTTTTGCTATAGAGCTGAACCATCTTATTCTGCCAACAGAACGGTAAAACAAATAAACTTGGAACCACACAGTGTAAGGGCAGGGACCCATCCTTGGTGGCTGAGCACATGCTTTTCACGCATGAGGGCCAAGCTGGCTGCCTTTTTTTTTTAGTTTTAGTTTTAAAGTTCAATTTTGTTTTGAAACTTGCTAAAACTCAACAGATGAACACATCTGCTTGTAACTTGGCATGGCTAAAGCCCTACTTCAGATCTATCATGATACCAAGTTTCATCTGCCTATCTTTAAAAATGACATTTTTTAAAAAAAAGAAATAATTTAAAAATCTCACTTTTTTAAAAAAAATCCTAAAAATCAATGGATGAACGGATCTGCTTCAAACTTGTCACGACTAAAGCCCTACATAGCTCTCAAAATGCCCAGTTTCATCTCTTTATCTTTAAAATGACAGAGCTGTCAGCATTTTCATTAATTCCCATTGATTATAAAGTAGAGCAGCCCTTGGGGGGGGGGGGGGGGAGGATGGGAAAAATCTGGATTTTTCTTCAAATTTCATAATTTCCCCCCTTCCCAGATTTGTTATCAAAATCCTGACATGTCCTGGTTTTTCCTGACATATGATTACCCTAAAGCAATGCTGCGAAAGAGCTATGCCAGCCTAAGGTATTTTGCCACCTGAGGCAGAGCAGCAAATGGCATCCCCTCTCTCAAGTCAAGGTGTCTAACACCCAAGGCTGGACAAATTATTTTTATACCTGAAAATCCCACATCCTGGTACTAAAAATGCAAGAATAATAAATAAATTACAATACTAAACTAATTTTTTGCTGCCCCTTCACAGTAGCCAGGATGACCTGCCTGAGATGTCTGCTTTACTCTGCATGATAGCAGGGCCAGCCCGAGTCAAATCTGCTGCTGGTCAGATGTACCAGTTATGAACCAATATAAACTGGCATGTTTATATTGCTCTTCTAAGATTATTCCAACTTTTACTCTTCGGACTAATTGCCTCTCAGTTGCTGCATATTTTCCTGGCATTTCCTGGGGACCTAGTATCAGGATGCCTGATTCTCACGTTATATTAGACAAAACAATTAGCAGTGATGGGGGAGGGGGCACTAAAAAAAATAAAAATAAAGGCTGTTCTCATGAAGAGAAAGAGGTTCTCATTTCTAAGGTGTAGACCTAGATGGCATAAAATGGCTTTTGCTTTCTCCTAGTCTCGGTTTGCTTAGTTGCCATTCTATAAAAAAACACAGGCGTTTGTCCACTGAAAAGCAGTATTTTGCAACACTCAAGGCCTGTTTCAAAGATGCCAGTGAACTCCCCCACTCCCCATGAGTTCCTCTCATTTCTCTAAATACATGCAAAACGCAGAATGACAGGATTGTTAAATGCTGCTAGTTCAGAGAGAATAGCTGTAAATGTCAAATCCCTGAGCCCTGCTCTGCTGTTCTCCTGAAAACCATGCTGGTTTCCCCTGTTCATAATTTCTACAATAATGAAGATGCAAATTAATACTTTCTGTCTAGCCCTGATAAGGTATCATTCATTTTATTGTCACTGCAGCCCCATCTCTCTCTCTCTCTCCCCCTCTCTGATGTCCTTTGATCCCTCCTTTACTGCTTGTTAAGATCGGGAAATGCTATACAAGCTTGGTGAAAGTTACGGCAAAGGATTAAATGGGAAGTTTTACATTTCACCGACATAGCCAAAACATTACACACAAGAACATCAAGAGCATCATCATGTCATGGCTGAAACACTGATTTACAGTTGGGACGATTATTATCATCACGACAACCTTGCTTGTCAGAAACCGGCAAGAAACTGGATACTTTTCTCTGTGTCTGGACAGCCTCTATCTTTGTCTGCACTTTTAAAACTTTTAAAGGACAGAACTGGCTGGAAATGAAAACAAAGAGTATGTTTTAGCAACTTCATTGCCACAGAATTCGGAAGTTCAGAATTTAGTAAATGGCAGATAGTTGTGTTTCGAGCGTGAAAGCCAAGAAAATGGTTGAGAATCTGAAGGCCTGTTTTCATTCAGCAATGGAACAATGATAAGGTTTCATGTAGCACATTCAAAAAGATCATAGAATCATAGATATTGTGGCACTGGAAAAGGTGCAGAAAAGGGCAATCAAAATTATAAAAGGTCTGGAGTAACTTCCCTATTAAGAAAGGTTACAATGTTTCACTCTCTTTACCTTAAGAAAAAGGTAAGTGAGGGGGACGTGATAGCAGTGTATGAAGTAGGGATGTGTACAGTCCAAAAAATCAGATTGGGATCAGAACTGGAACCGAGGCCTCGGATCGGATCGTCTCAGATCAGAGGCCTCCCCGATTCGGTTCGGACCCAATTCCGATCCGAAAATCGGACAACCGATTTTCAGATTGGACGCCATTTTTCCCCCCACAGACTTGCACTGGGGGAAAGAAATCTTTCCCCCAATGCAAGTCTATTGGGGGGGGGGGGAAATGGCGGTGCATGGGTGGGTGGGGCCTAACACCCCCCTCCCTGTCCCTCCCCCCGTCCCTCCCTTCTACTCACGCTGCTTACCTGCCAGGGCCGTCGGCTTCCGTTCGCTGGCGCCCACAGGCGCCAGCGGATGGCAGCAGCCACCCTGGCAGGTAAGCCCCTTCCCTTCCTCACACACCTTACCTTGCTGGGGACGTCCCCTCTGCTCCTGGACGCTACTGCGAACAGCTTCGCAGCCTGCCCTTAAGTAGCGCGCCAGGTGATGGCGCTCTACTTAGGGGCAGGCCACAAAGCCTGCTTCGCAGGAGCGTCCAGGAGCGGAGGGAAGCGGACGTCCCCAGCAAGGTAAACGGGGCCCCCTCGCACTGCTTACCTGCTGGGGTGGCTGCTTCCCTCCGGTGGCGCCACCGGAGGGAAGTGGCCGCCCCGGCAGATAAGCCCCTCATGCACCTTACCGGGCGGGGCTGTCCGCTTGAATCGGCGGGTGCCCACTGGCGCCTGCGGATGGAAGCGGACGGCCCCGGCAGATAAGCCCCCCCTCGTTCTCCTTACCTTGCCAGGGTGTCCTCCTCCTTCCACTACCAAGTGAACTACTGCAAAACAGGTCTCACGGCCTAGTTTTTCAGTACAGCGCCAGGTGATGGTGCTCTACTGAAAATCTAGGCCACGAGGCCTGTTTCGCAGTAGTTCACCTGGCAGCGGAAGGAGGACGATACCCCAGCAGGTAAGTGGGGCACTTCCCCTCCCTTCCTCATGCCTCTTACCTGGCGGACATCCCCGCCAGGTAAGTCCCCACCCTCGCGCACCTTACCTGCCGGAGCCATCAGCCCCAGCAGGTAAGGAGCACGAGTTGGGGGGAGGAGGCCCGATCCACCAATCCGCCGATCCGGATCGGGTCCTTTTTGGATCGGTTCAGATTGGATCGGCGGATCCAGGTGCTGGGGATCGTAATCAGATCGTTTGATCCGATTTCGGTTGGATCAGGCCCAGATCGTGGATCGGGTCTGATCCGGTGCACATCCCTAGTATGAAGTTGCATGGTTTAGAGAAAGTAGTTCTCCCTCTCTCATGATGTTCGAACCTGGGGCTATCTAATGCAGCTGAATGGTGGGGTATTCTGGACAAATAAGAGAAACTTCTTCTTTGCACACTGCAGAATTAAACTATGGAACTCACTACCACAAGATGGCCACTAACATGGATGGTTTTAAAAGGAAATTAGACAAATTCATAGACAATAAAATTATTAATAGCTACTTGATGTGATGGCTATATATTGCCTCCAGTTTCAGAGGCAGTTTACCTCTCTCTGAATATTCATTGGTGGGGAACAAGAGTGAGAGATTGGTATTGCACTCATGTTCTACTTGTGAGCTTCCTATTGGCATCTGGCTGGTCTCTGTGAGAATGGAATAATAGACTAGATAGGTCTTGAGTTTGATCCAGAACAGATCTTCTTATGTTCTTACAGAGTGTAGTGTTACATACAAAAGGCAAAATCAATATTTAAGATGCAGCAACAATTTATCCTAGGGAAAGGAAAGATAAGACCAACAACATGCTCTTAAACACAATCTTTAGATGTAAAACCGTTCGTTTCAACAGCACTTATTCCATTTGATGCATTTAAACTTGACCCAATGGCAAACCAATAGACACAAAAGTTGAAAATATTACAAGAACCCAATAGTAAATATATGTTGTGAATGTATTGTATAGCTATGTTGATCTCATGATCACCCTGGCATTTGGGTGATATGCCAATGTATATGACCAATGAAAGGATTTCCTAGAGATGTTGGAAACCTAGTGTAATAAGCCACTAAAACAGTTTCAAAAGCCTGTAGCATGAGGCTTGGAGAAGTGAGACACAATTATTTGACCCTCTGACAAAGAGCCGATCTACACTACTGCATTATAATGCTTTATAACAGTTTTAAACTGGTTTAAAACTGTTATAAACCATTATAAAGCAGTAGTGTAGATCTCTCCATAGAAGGAGGAAAGTGACTTACACATATATTGCCTATTGCTAGTTCAGTGTAATACAATTTTGGTTAGAATATGAACTCCAAAATCCTTTATGGATACTGCAGTTTTGCAAAGAACACAACGAGAACTCAAAATATAGTACATTGCATGGATTCAAATGACCATTCCTTGAAATCCACATCAGCAGTAGGAATTCAACATTTAGCATAGACAGACTATGAATATAGCTGGAGTAATTCTCCAGGGACCTATATGTTTGCTTCCAAACGTGATTCATGTAGTTCTGCTTCTGCAGCTGGAAAGAACACTGGATTCACTAAAAACTATGACTGAATAAATCTTGGTTGTGTGAACTGGCCTATGAGCAGAATAATGTGCCTTTTCTATGGGATGAGAGACATTAAGGATTGCAAAAGCTGAGTGTTTATGCTGGGATGAGAACTGGGGCTGAAACCCCAACAAATGTCTGCAATATTTCATTAGAAAATATCACAAGAACCCCAATAGTAACTATATGTGGTGAATGTATAGGTCATGATCACTCTGTCATTTGGGTGAAAGACTGAATGCAAAAATATATATACAGCCAAAATACGATAGCATTTTTGCAACTCAGTTGCCTAATCCACTATGCAAGCAAAACAACAACAAAATGTCCGTAACAATGCAACTTTTAAAAAATGTTGACACCAAATTTTTGTAGATTAAGGTGAACAGTGGTGTGTATACCAATCTAACTGGGTCATTCAGAGCATTCTACACTATCCTTCCACATTCCCCAGAAGGAAACACACATCTTATTCTTAAATTTATAGCTGCATCATAAAAGTCCTTTTTGAAACATTCTTCCATTCAGCAGACCTACATGCATTTTCATGGAAAACGCTGCTGTTTGTCAAAGCTCTACTTGCTATAGAGTTACCAATAAATCAGGAGACTGGATATGGATCACTGCAATACTATCATCTAGTACAGCTTCCTAAATCAAGCAAGTTATTAGATGGTTCAACTTATGCACTCCATATATTAATATATCATGCAAGCCTTCCAGAGACAAAACAAACAATGTTCTTAAGATGGAAATTTTGTAAAACTCTGAAGAAATTTAAAAGTGCCAGCTGAAACTTAAGTAAAATACAAGGGGAAAATGTAAAGAACACCTAGATATTTGTCAGAATACCAACTTTATGATTGGCCCAGCATCAGTCAAGCAAAAACTGTCAAAAGACTTTTTTGAAAATAGAGGCTGAAAATAAAAATTCAGAAAGCTCAGATTATTCAGTTACTATTCTGTTAAATTAATAGTGATGTAGATCTACCTGCAACTGCAATAGAGTATACCTGTAGCGTGTATAAAATGAAGGTATTCTGAATGATGCTATTAGACTGAGTGGCTAGAGAATGAATATGGAACGTAACCAAGTTCTTACATCTACGTAAACAAAAGTCAGGTCTGGCCAAAAATCAAACAGACCTCCAACAGATCTTTGGGAAAGTGGTAAGTTTGGCAGAATCGTCACTGGCCCAGTTTGCAGGTAACAAGAAGCCACCATGGTTGAATTCATCTGCGGGCCTTCTCATTGGAGCAGTGGCCGCCATTATGAATAGTTGACCCGCAGCAGGAGGAGGGGGCGCCATAGCTTACATGCAAACCTGGCAAAGTGGGTTGTTGACAAACCACCCAGAACCCATGGGCTGTTTTAGCATTGAGGGTGGCTTATCAACCACCACAATAGCCCACCCTCACCAGGTTTGCGCATAACAAGCTATGGTGCACCCCCACACACACACATACCGCAGCTCAAATATTCAAAATGGGGGCTACCACCATGACAAAATGCCCAACAGGGGAATTCCCCATGGTGGCTTCTCTTTATGTGTGAACCAGGTCTCTGACTATCCAGGAAAAAGTTGTGTGTGCAAGAGCGTTCGTTACCCAGAAATTATTAGTCTAAATATCTACCAAATCCAAGTACAGCATCATAATACTAGCAACATTTTATTTTATTTTTAAATTGCTACAAGTGAAAAACAGCACTTTAAATGAATATTTCACTCCAAATAATTTAGGCTACAATCCAATATCAATTTACCTGGGAGTAAACCTCATTGAACTCAGTGGGGCTTACTTCTGAGTAGATGTGTGCAGGCTTTCTCTCTAATTTCTAGAGAAGTGAGAATAAGCTGGGTGAAATGAAGAACAGAAAGACACAATTATTTTAGCTGGAGGGAGGGAGGAAATGATAATTGCATTTCAACTCTATGATTAAGAATAGTGTAACCTAGCTGAAACACTTCATTAGTACATTCTCAGAAACAGGGGGAGAGGAAGGTCTTTCTTTCTTCCGGTACTGTTGCTCTCCTGTCCTGATTGTGGGCTGCTGGTTGGCTGCTGTGTGAATACCAGACTAGATGGACCCTTGGTCTGATCCAACATGGCTGTTCTTATGCTCTTATGTTCTTATGCTTTGTACCTTGCCTTTCTACCAAGAAAACGGCACTTAAGGCATTCAATAAGACAGCTACCAGGGCAGGGTGTGTGCTCTAAGGACTGTTTAAGCCGCCTGGCCAGTAAAAAAAGAAGTACAGAAATCCATCCAGAAAATAGTCCCATAGAATCTGAAGCCCAATTTTATACCCCCCAAGAGGCATAAATAGTTTGCATAGATTTGAGGTGACTCTGAGATCTTTTTGAGACATCTAACCCTCCACAGATTGGAGTGCTTTCCCTTATTAAGTATTAAGTCATTTTTGCTGCATCGCTTAAAAATTAAGTAGAGCTATTATTCATAACATTAGACTAGGATGACCCTAAAGAGGCCCCAGTGTGTTTACATGTCACCTGAGCTGGCTAATATGCCCATTTAGCTACATATTTGAGCTGCCTCCAGTAGAATGGCTGGTTGCAGATCAGATTCCGTGCATAGAATCTCTAAAGATGGAAACATAAAACAGGGATCTTAACAGTGTGTTCAAGGAACCCTCTGGGATCACAGGACACAGGACACTTATTAAATAGTCCCTGGGAAGGAAAGAGACCACTTTCCTACCAGGTAGGCACAGAACTCATTAGCCAAGTTCCCCGCAAGCCCAACTCCAGATCCCAATGCCAAATGGCCCCAAGCCAGCCTTTAGAAATAACCACACAAGTTAAGGACTGAAGCGATTTATTAAGATCCTAATTTCTAAACACGTAGGGCTCCAGTCATTCCAATAAGCCATTTAAGCATTTAAGCAGTAAAACAATAAACCGTTTAACCCACTCTAAATCACACCCAAAGGGGTAACAAGTCTTTCCCTGGAACGCGCCAGACCTAAAAGTAATAAATCTATTCCCCAGCATCACCTCACTGGGTAGGGATTCCTCCATTCACACCCCGGTCCAGAAGAAGATGACTTCCACCCAGCTGCTATTTCCTTTATCCCTTTTTGGGTTAGATGGTACCATGAGTAGCCAAAACCAATCCCCGGCTGTCCCACTCACACCACCAGCCCCCTCCCTGTGAACGGCCATTTCCCACAGCTGAAGCTCTTGCAGCCCATTTCCAATTAATGCTGACTTTGAAGCTGGGCCCTGCTTGGGCCTCCCAAGCTAAGAGGGCCAGGTGTGAGGGTGGAGAACCAGCAATTCTAAGTCTTGTAACATTTCTCTTTGGAATGCTCCCCCTCCCAACTCCAAGGCCCCAGTCCTGCAAGGTAGGCCAACGCTACCCATCTCAGCTAGACTATAGCCATCCTGGCCCCTTTCTTCACAGTCCCCAATGAGAAGCTCAGTATTGGTGGACAAACCATCTTTCATGCACTTCCAGTTTTCCTGTACGACCAGGAGCATGTTCTGGGCTTGCATGTGGCAAAAGTAAGGGATAACACGACAGGCTGAGGTCTTGCACAAATTGAGAATTTGTCCTGGAATCCACAGCAACGCACAGCAAATCCTTGGCAGGCAACTGGTTGATCTCAAAAGGATTCCTCATGAGTAAGAAATTTGGCTACATCCAGCTCCAAGTGTGAAGGGGTTATGGGCAAAATTAGGCTGACCATATGAAAAGGAGGACAGGGCTCATGTAACTTTAACAGTTGTAGAGAAAAGGGAATTTCAGCCAGTGTCATTTGTATGCAGTTAGTTCCTGGTGAAATTCCCTCTTCATCACAACAGTTAAAGGTGCAGGCACTATACTAGAGTGACCATATACAAAAGAAGGCAGGGCCCCTGCAACTTTAACTGTTGTGATGAAAAGGGAATTTCACCAGGAACTAATTGCATACAAATGACACCAGCTGAAATTCCCTTTTCTCTACAACTGTTAAAGTTACATGAGCCCTGTCCTCCTTTTCATATGGTCAGTCTAGGCAAAATGCCCTCTAGTGGACCCCTCCTCTGGTGGACTTACCTATCTGTGGTGGTTGCGGTGGATGGCTGGGTCTAGCCCATTTCCCACAATGCCACAGTGTGACTCTAAATTGGAGGACACTAGGAAATTAAAAGAGTGGCTAGATAACAGTGGCTAGGGCTCCGGCTGACACCGTTGGTTTATAGCAACATGTGGCTCTCTACATGTTTTGGACTACAACGCCTATCAGACTTAGCAAGGACTACCAATGATGAGAGATCACAGAGGTTGCAGACTAAATTACCTGGAGGCAACAAGTTACCCCATCCCATGGCTTACAGTAACCAAAGTTACAATTAGTAACTAAGTGTTGTGTTCACCCCTAGATAGCTGTTTAATTAGGAGCCAAGCCAAAATCTTGAGAGTTTCCATTTTCATGTCAAAATTTGCATCCTCGAACGGCTAAACAAATTGCACAAATATCAGGAGTGCTTCTCTCGTGGGCACTAATCGCAGCTCACACACAGCTGTGTAAAGCCCCCAAGGGCTGGTTTATAAGGCTGCAGGGAACTGGGCAGCCCCTGAGCTTGTCCACAGGGCCAGAACACAGACATCCCAAAGCTTTAAGAGCAAGGCAGCTCTGCAACCCCTAACCAAGCTCAGGAAAGCTCCCAGAAGCAACTGAGCGGAAGCTTAGGCAGAGCCCCTTTATATACTCTCTGTAAAGTTTAAGCTTCCTCCCAGCCCATGTGACTGGACTAGACTGGGCCCCCTAATAGGCTTATGGGTTTGGAGAAGGGCTTCCATAGAGCAGGAGTGGCCAGAAAGTAGTTCTCCAGATGCTTTGGACTTCAACTCCCAGTATTCCTGACCACTGGCCATGCTGGCAGGGCCTTCTGGGAGGAGAAGTCCAAAATGTCTGCCCATCCCTGCCATAGGGCATATAGAAGGGGCTCTGCTGCTTCTGGGCTCTTTCCTGCACATGGTCAAGGGATCGCAGAGTTCCTTTGTTCCTACAACTTGGGATCTGACCTGAGCTGTGGGACTGCTCATTCCACACCATTCCCTAGAGCCTCATAAAGAAGCTTTGAGGCCTTTCACACGCTTCTTTCAAGTGCCCACCACCTGGATGAGGAATAGCTGAAACCCTGAGGGGCCAGTCAAAAGGACATCAAATACATAGAGGTACTTTTCAACACTAACAAAAAGTGAAAACAAATGCAAAAGAGTGTTTTGGCTCAGATCCGTGCTTAAATACAGTTTTTTCATTTGGATAGGTGGCTGGCTCTTGAAAACAGGCATGAGTAGATATGTTTACAAGCACACAGCCCTGATAAACACAGCTACTGAGCCAACTCAATCCTTTCAAGAGAAAAACGTCATAAACAAAGTGTTCCTCAGGCCCTTTGTAAAATTAAGGGGAAAATTTGAATTGTGCTTTCTAAAAAAAGCTTTTAGACCACAAAAGACATGTCTGACACACCTCTGTACATATGGTTCTATCTCAATGGGAACCTAGCAGTCCTTGGACAACATATTGTATGTCATGACATATCATATTACAGGGGGGGGGGAGAAAACAGCTCAGATACCCTTTTTTAAAACATGAAAAACACTGTGTAAGGGTGGACCTCGGGGATGGGGAAATGAGTGTTCTCCAAATACTAGGAAGAGTAACATGAGCCATTGAAAATATTTAAATTGGTTATGTAAAAATTTAAAAATAAATCTTGGTCTCCCTCCAGGTTCGTAGAAGAACAAATAAAACACAGAAGCTCTTTCTCCACTCTTCAGGGACGACGCATGGCTTGCGATGGATGTGGTGTGAACGCAGCTTTAACTGTTGGACGTCCCCTGTGCTTTGGACTACGTTCTTGTGCATTTGGGCCGGGCCAGGCATGGGAGCATCCGAGAAGCAAAAGATACAGACACTGGAACTCTTTCTTGTTACACAATCAGCAACACGTCAGAGACTACAGAAGTTCCATGAATTGTATAACCCTTTTCCAGGAGCCACCCACTTTCCTGTTGCAATGAAATGCTCCACTTCCCGCAAACTTTATTATTTTCTTCCAGGGAACTCCACACCCTCACACACAGCGATAGCCAAGTCTGCCTTAAATGGGATTGCTGGCCTTTTTATTTTCCTGGCAAGTTGCCTGTGCCTTAAGAGTCATGTGACACCATCCTCAGTTGGTGCCTTGCAGACTTTAAAGAAAGAGGCAAAGGCACCAGTCCCAAGCAAAGATTTGGCAACTAAGATAGTGCCGTCCAATAAGAAATAAATGGAGCAAAAGGAGTTACAGACTCCATGTCATTTGTCAGAAAACATTTATGGCATCTAAAAGAGAAGTTTAAAGAGTCAGCTTAAAGATAGGTGGTTTTGTTTTGCAGTTTAAATAAGTACTTAACACTACATCTGGCTGGCCATTGCTGGAGAGGGAACCTTGTTCTGATCCAGGTTCAGAATATTGAAGGAAAGTGGGCATCTTTCCATACAATTTACATCAGTTCAAGCTGGACTAATTCAGGCATAATGGCAACTGCACCATTTCATGGGTGACAAAAGCCATGTAATTAGGCTGACCATACGTCCGGTTTCCCCCGGAGAGGTTTGGAAAAAGGGTGCCAAAATGGCATCTGGGGAGAAGTCGGCGTATTTCTTCTAAAGTCCGGGAAATTGCCGCTTTCCCAGGGGCTACCCCGGGCTTGTCCTTGGCCAGCAGGACCACGCAGGCCAAGAAAATCCCCAGATTGGCCCGGGGGAAGGGCTGGAAGTTGCATTTCAGCGCATCTAAAATGTGACTTCCAGTCCCTCCCCTGGGCAGTTCCAGGGCTTGTTCTGGAGCCCAGAGCCAGAGCTCCAGGAGGAGATTTCTATTGAGTAAATCTCTGGATAAATTGGTTGGGCTTGTGTCCCTCACTGTCTCCTGAGCCGGCTCAGAAGACAGCCTGGGATGCAGCGTTGAAAACCCTGGAAGTGAATCCTCAACTCTCACGAGACTTCCATTGAGACCCAATTTATCCCAGATGTCTCACAAGATTGAGGCTTCTGGGAAAGGTGGGGCGGGGCATGAGTACGTGATGAAAAAGAAAGAGGACCACCAGCTACATCGGCGGCAGCAGCAGCAGCAGGGCCAGAGGCACCACTGCGGTGAAGACGAAGAAGAAAGAAAGAAAGAGGTGGGGCGATGGAGGAGGAGAACCGGCGGTGGCGGCAGAAGAGGAGCACCAGCAGGGCCAGGCAGAGAAGCAGCGGTGTCGTGGCGGCAGCGAACATCCCATGGCCCACAGCCAAAGAAAAAGGAAGGTGAGGCAGCCGCTGCCGCTCGTGGCTTGCCCAGGCCAGCAGGACCCTCTTTGTTCAGCCATGGTGTGCTCCACATGTGGCTTCATTTGCTGCCCAGGGCCAGTGCTGCCCACTCTGAGCAAAGAGAGGGCTGCGCAGGCCCATGCAAGCCACATACGGTGCATGCCAGCTAAGTGAAGAGGGGACAGTGCCGGCCCAGGCAAGAGCCCATGGGAAAAGAAGGAAGGGGAGGAGGAGGCTGGTGCTGCCACTTGTGGCTTGCTCCTGCCTAGGCCAGCATGGCATGATTTGCTGCCTAGGCAAGTGCCGCTCCCTCTCTGCTTGGCCGCGGCATGGCTAAGGAGAGGGGTCCGCACAAGCCCAGGCAAGCTGCATACGGGGAAAGAAGGAAAGGGAGAAGGAGGAGGAGGATGGCGATGGTGCAGCTCATGGCTTGCTCCCTCCTGGGCCAGCGCGGCCCTCTGTTCAGCCGTGGCACGCTCTGCACATGGCTTGATTTGCTGCCCGGACCAACGCGGCCCCCTCTTTGCTCGGCTGCAGTACAGCGCACACCGCTGCCGACAAAAGAGGGATGAGCGCTGGCCCATGGGTGGTGGTGGAGCACGGCGCGCTCTGCACATGGCTTGTTTCTCCTCATTGTTTCACCATGGCCTGGCCCGGCCTGGTGCGAGGAGCTGGGGCGGCTGATGGCATTTTATTTTTCTGCTACCTAGAGAGGGGCTTCACACGGAGGGTGCCTCATCCCCTCCAACCACCAGGTCATACAATTTGGCTTCAACTGACTTGTTTCCCTAGTGCACTACCTAGAATTAATCTCCCCCTTTTTTATTAGATGGACTGGTATGTTTCTCTGTACTTCTGCTCTATGCTCAACTAGGAATTGCTGCTCTTGTGTGTGTGTAGGGGGGTATTAAAGTAATTAAAGGCCAAATGAACTGTCTCTAGCTGCAATCTAAGTCTAGTGGGGTGGCGGGTAGATTGGATTTCATCTCTGGCTGCCTTGATGAAATAAGTTGGGTGTGTTTTAAAACTATTATTAGTTTTGCCATGGATGAGTATGTTGATGTGTGTGGATTTGTATTTTATTTTTAGCCTTGGTGCATGTGTGGATTGTTGTTATTGTTATCTGGCCTTGGGTGAGTATGTGGGTGGGTGTTGTATTTTTAATGTTATTTTATTTTTTGCCTTGGGTGTGTGTATCTCTGTATAGTTTTATAATGTTGATGGATGTTATTTTGCTTTGTGGATTGCTGTGGATTACCTTGCTGTGATTATTATTATATTTTTGCATTAGGTAAGTGGATTCCCCACCATCAACACCACCATTGCTTTGCTGCTGTAATTTAAAAAAATGTGGCTTCAAAACTGCTTTTGTGCTGCTGATTACTATTATCATGCTACATGCAAAGGGGTACACACACTGTCACAACTTTCAGCTCGGTTCCAAACATTGATTTTCTGTATGGCTTTGAGATTATGTTTATGATTATTACTGTGTGGCTTTGTGGATCCCCCCCCATGTGGTGAAATTCCCTCTTCATCACAACAGTTAAAGTTGCAGGAGCCCTGCCCTCTTTTGTATCTGATCATGCTGGGAATTGTTCTGTCCCAGCAAGATAATATGTGAGTGCAGAGTGTGGCTTGTCTTGTCTGAGTGTGTCTGGATCTCCTAGGCTCTGAAAGCATCTTTCTGGAAAGCACCTGCTGGTTGAATGATGCAGGAGACCAGGTTCTGTGAGTCCTTGACAGAAGGGGCTTGCACTTGCTAGAGTAAGGTGTGAACAGATGTGAAAAGGCTGCAATCCTATATTCATTTATCTGGGAATAAGCTTTATTGAAACCAATGGGACTTGTTTCTGAGGTTTCTTTGGGCAGTTTTCTTTGGGTCCCTGATTGGGATTTCTGTCCTCTGCACACTGAGGCAATGTAAATTCAGGAGATATTTGGATCAAAAGAGGGAAAGATCCTTGTCTAGTATTGTGATAATGGGCATCCGTTCTGGCCTTTCTTTGTATTGTTACTGACATGGTCTTGTTTACATGGCTAATGAACTGGAGGTACAATGACAAATTTTTAGATTAGTTTCTCATTCATAAACCAGAAGTTGAAACAAGCTAAGGGGTGCTAGTGAGAAGTGACTGCAACAAGCCTTTAGTCCATTTTGTTCTATGGGTAATGTTTGCAGGGTATTAGTATTTTATACTCTTTTATACTCTTTCTGAATGCTAGGTTGCTAGTTTATTGTACTAGATTTCTCTGCACTTGTCAACTGCTTCATTTGTTCAGTGGTAGGAGTATGCTGAATCTGTGAGCATGGATATGAGCAAGGTGATGGGGAAAGAGTGTTAAATGTTAGGAAAGGTGACACTATGGTCTTCCAGTGAAGGAATTGCAATCGGAAAAGATATTTGAGGGAAGGAGAGAATGTATCCCACAGAGTATAGCAACAGCTTCAAAGTACAGCAAAAGCTACAACAGTAGGAGTCAGTGTAGTTAATTTCAGATACATTGAACGTCTCATTTGTTCTTTATTTCAATAATTTTAACATTAAGATGTTATGTAGAACAGATTTGTCTTAATTGTACGCTGTAAAATCAAACATGCGAACAAGGCTATGTTAGGTTGGGCATGCCCCCTTGCGGGCTGGACATGTTGGTGGGCATGCCCCCTTGCGGGGCTGCCATGTTGTCCTCCTTTTTGGTTTCCAAAATATGGTCAGCCTACATGTAACGAACTTTAATGTATCAGGCTGCCGTATTCCAAGACGTGAAATTGCATTTCCTTTGATGGCATTTTTCCAAAAAGATAATTCAGAACACTGCCCAATGACTTACTAAACATGGCAGATAATGGACTAGTTTATCACAGCTGGAAAGCACCTGTTTTCTTTTCGTTTAAAAACCATTCCTTTTAAGGACAACAAAACATATTTAAACTTTTACAGCATTGTAATATTTCATTCTAATCACTTCGATGTTTCTTCATGAAAAGCAGCAAGGGTTACATTTAGCCAGTGTTCCTTATGTGCCAAGAAATTAGAGGTAAAGCCAGGGACAGGCTGTGTGCGTCCACAACTCTGCAATTATACCGCTCAAGGGCAGGAACTTGTCACTGGGCTCTTTTTTTTGAAAAAGAGCATTTAAAAAAAAGAAAGAGCATGTTCGAAGAGCCCTTTTCAGTGCAACAGGAATGATGTTTGAAGAGAGATGTTTGCTTATGGTACAAACACTCACTCTTCTTTTGCCTCTAGAAAGCGGATGTCTCGAGGTTTTGTACTGTTTTAACCACAACAAAACCTTGTCAAATTTGTTTTGACAGTGGGACAAAAGAAATAAAAGCAGCACTAAGCAGGAGTTCTCTGCTTACCATCCAAAGCAAACCATGTAGAGGTGAGTAAGCAGCAACATATGAGGGACAGAGAGTGCCAGTGAGGTGTTGGAGGACAGAGCTGTGTGTGTCACACTACAGAAGTAAAATTTCCAGAAATTTTGAAGTCATGGGGAAAAACTGGGGGGTTTGGGGGGGGGGGTCAGGAAAAATGGAAATTTTTGGAAAAATTGAAAAAATGCAATATTAGCACTTTTCACAGATTGAGAGTCACTTTGTTACTTTAGGAACATAAAATGTAATTATGTACACGTTGGTTTGGCATAAAATTATCACATTTGGTATTTTAAAAGTACAGTGTGTTCAAACAATTATTACAAATTGAATTTACTTTTTAAAATTTTTACCTTTTAAAAAAAATAACAAAAAAAATGGAGCTACATGCTCCTGAACTGTAAGGAATGCCTGAACTGTAAGGAACCTCTTTGGTTTTGCCAGTTTATGAGGAGCAGGCAAAAAGCAATTTAAAAAAACCCAGAAGAAACCATCAACATTAGTAACAAAGACAAGTATTTATGTCTCCGCTAGTCCTCCACAGTGTCAAGCAGACATAAAGCAGTCATTCCCATAAAAAGTTTTTAGGAATCATCTGGATAAGTAAAGATATGAACATCTTGTCTTAAACATTTTATTCATCGTGCTAAAATAAAACATTCCATAATCCATTTTTTCTTCATTTTTTTTCCAATTTTTTTCAGGGGGAGGGACTTCGGGGGGGGGAATGAAAAAAAAACCAGTTATTTTCCTGAATTGTTCCATTTTTTTCCCTGGGCCTTCACATCTCTATGTCACACACTGCCTGCCCTGCACCCTCTAAGCTAGCCTGATACCCTCAGGTATAGTGAAAGAGGTAAAGCCTACACCATTGCTAGTGTTGTAAGCCTGGTTGGCTTCTATATGTGGAACTGGCGAGGTGGGGTGGGGTGGGGTGGGGTAGGACACCATCTTGTCCACCCAGGCAACAAAACATCTTGGCCTGGCCCTGACCATGTTCATAAAACGCAGACATCCTTACAAAAGCTTACAGACTTGGTAGACTATTAAGAAGTTGCTACTTGGAATTTAGCGAGTGACCACATCCTTTAAAACGAACGGTTTACTTTTTCAGCATAGAAAAGAAAGGCTCTTTTTCTTTTCTTTTCTTTTTTCTTTTTCTGCTGTGGGTACCTCCAGCATTTCCTGCCAACACGTTCTGCTCGTCCTCTCAAACATACACACGAAAGAGAAATGTGATAATTTTAGGCTGTTTTGGACAGGAAAAATAAACTGTTTGCGTGTGTGGATTGGTGTCTGGAATCACCAGGCCCTGTTGTATTCCCACACCATTATAAACAGGAAAACTACTAACAAGAAGCCGCAGAGGAAAGCTGCCCAGAGTTTAATAGTCTCTCTCATCGCTGATATTTTTTCTTTGCACAGAGGCTACAGAGCCAGGGAGCGGCTTGGAAATGGGTCAGTCATTTCTGAGTTCTCAGAAAGCAAGTCAGGTGGGAACACTGAAAACATAATAGTTACATTTAAGCCAGGACTGGGCAATGGTGAGGGATGATGGGAGTTGTAGGCCAAAACATCTGGAGAGCTGCAAGTTGCCTACCAATGATTTAATCTAACAAATATTTTCTTCCCATACTTTGCATGACAGCTATCAAGATGGGAAAAGAAAAAGGGGGGAAGTTGGTCATTGATGGCAGCAGCAGCAGCAGCAGCGATAGTCAATGCTTTTCAGGCATTTTATCTTCAGAGAACTATTTTCATAGTCTAAAACATCTGGAGGAACCAGGTTGCCAACCCTGCAATATTATTATTATTATTATTATTATTATTATTATTATTATTTATTACACTTATATACAGCCCCATAGCCGAAGCTATCCCTGCCAGATTTGTTTAGCCAGTTGTGCAAATCAGGAGCAAATCAGCTATGTGTATGCATCTCATTCATATTGTGGTTTAATAAGCCAGTGACATGCAAATGCAGGCAGTCTCTCCCCGCTTAATCTACCCTACAGTGTTTTTATGAGGATAAAAATTGGTGGATGAATCAGGTATACTGCCTTGAGCTCCTTGGAGAGAAAGTGGGATATAAATCTAAGTAAATGAATAGAACAAGAGAGCCCATGATATTGTAAAGTGAGGGGAAATGTGGGCATATCCAAACGGATAGGAAATTATATAGACCCAGGTAGAGTTTCAGCTTTCAAAATACTCAACTCCCTTCAGTTTAATGGGAGACTGTGTTTTCAATCTGTTTTTATAACTCTGCTTTGTTGTCCTAAAAATGGAATTGTGCTGGCTTACTGGGCACAGAATCGACACTTAAAAGCTAATCCTGTGTTCTGTGCCTTGTAACTGGCAAGGGCCTCCAGACTGAAGCCAGCTTGCCTGTTTGACAAAAATCTGCCTAATAAAGGAAGTTTACATCCATCAGCAGGCCTACACACAGAGAGAGATAGCCTTCCTGTCACATCAAACCTTCCGGTCCCTCATACATTGGGAGTGACTCTGAAATGGCTAAATACCTTTACAGATGAAAAAGAAAAAAAAAT
The DNA here is from genome assembly GCA_029215795.1 of Anniella stebbinsi. Classification (NCBI taxonomy): domain Eukaryota; kingdom Metazoa; phylum Chordata; class Lepidosauria; order Squamata; family Anniellidae; genus Anniella; species Anniella stebbinsi. Next base: position 158,277,528 of record JARDYH010000002.1, on the reverse strand, counting down.
CTACACTAACTCAAAATAAATGAAGTCAAACGGCTTTCTAAAGCGTTTGTTTTACCCACATGCATCTAATTCCACCCCCACTGAAAGCAGTCAAATCACGATCAAATTATATTGAACTTCTCCTCAAAGGAAGATTACAACCATTTGAGTATCATTATTTTGTTGTTTTAATCAGTTGCAAGCCATCTTGAGGGCTACTGTGGCAAAAAGGCAGGATCAACACTTTCTAAATGAATAAGCTCCCATAAAGCCTGCTTTCAACTATGGTCCTACAAAGCATCAATGCTATGTGGCTCCTAAAGCTATGGCAAATTTTGCTTCTAATATTTTGGCTTGTAAATTCCTATGCATACAGCTCTTCCCCACCCCCACCCCTATGCAGCAAGTCTTAAAAGAACTACACACGCACCATATTCCACCACTAATGATTGCACATTCTCCCCCCCGCCCCAATTTTCTGTCAGTCCCTTGCATCCTGTGTCAGTCTGTCTTCCCACCCCACGTGCATTGTTTGGGCAAGACTTCAATGCCACAAGCACAGTATAATACAAGATATAGGAGGGGAGTATTGCTCACAATGAGGAGAACCCCACAGGAAGTTGGTTGACCAAACTAGTACATGGTACACTATCAACGGCCTCACTAATTAGGGAGGAGGGGGGAAGGTTAATTTAAAACGTAAGATGGCAGAGGAAAGACATGGAGCAAAGTTCTATAGGCGCGACCACAGGTCCATCCACTAATGAGTAAAATTCAAAAAATGTGAATTCTTTAAACAATATTGGTTTGCTTTGGGAACATAATACCTTTTGGAGGGATTCTTCCTCTCCCCTGACATTCATAGTTTCTTCGTAAAAGCTACTGATTTTGAAATGCAAGTTGTACTTTTTTATTTTTAAGCTGCTATTGATAGATTGTTTTAGTGGATTTGTGATTTTAAATTTGTTTTAATTGTTCAATGCCCAGAAAACAGAATGCAATAAATAAATGAATAACTGTGGAGGACTAATCTTTGGGGAATATAGCAACCTGCATATTAACTTTATTAAAGGAAGTACATGTTGCAGGATTATCTTGTTGCATCCTATATACTGATCGTGCTTGAACGTTTAGGTCACGTTTTAAAGCTCATGAGAAGGAGAAACAAATATTCTCTTAAGACTCTCTAGCAGCCTTTCCCCAACCTCCAATGTGTTCGACTACAACTCCCATAATCCTCAGCCATGCTGGCTTAGGCACCTTGAACCTGCTTTTATAATGAAAGCCAAAGTCTTTAGGGTGCCCAGTGCCAAACAACAAAAAGCACATGTCCTGGTGCTGGCTGAGAATGATGGGAGTTGTAGTCCAATACATTACAGTTTATATGTAAAATGGAGGAAGAAAGGGAAAGGGGGAGAAAGGAAGAGAACCATGTAAATGGCCTAGCTGACACAATTTCAGGGAGCTCAAACAGAGAAGTGTAGCAGCTAGGATAAAGGGAAATAAATTAAGGGAAAGTAGTGTATCAGGATATCACCAAATGCCTTAATCATTCCATTGCCATGGAATGAAAAATGCTCTATCTAGAAACCTGTGAGCCAATTCACAAGGCTCTACTGATATGTTTTGTTTTGTTTAGCTGCTTAAGTTTGGAGATGTCGAAGCCACTGTTATACCACCCCATGCCCTGTTCAGAACTAATGGCCGTCATTTTTCTAACAATGTTCAATTATTCTTGTCCGGATGCTGCGTCTGGTTTTCCCCACATGGAGCAGTTGACAGGGACAAATAATAATAGAGATCACTCCTTCCGTAGTGCAATTTGAGAAATGGGGTAAATCAAAACTGAGTTCATTATTAGGATGATGGAATTTTTTAGTCTGTGAAGCAAGATGACACACAGAACATCTACATCATGCTGCAAGAGGACCACTATTATAGGACTACCGTTCTACACAGGAGAAGTTCATTATGGACACCACCACCCCTGTCACCCGGACATGTGCAATTTGTAATTCAGGACTGGGCATCCTGAGGACTTCAGCTTTCAGTATAAAAGTAAGTTAAAGTTGCAATGACAAGCTTTACAATGAGCCTGTTCAGAAGACACCTTAACCCTGCTGGTTAAGGCTTTTGGTTAAGCAGCAGGGTTTAAGGTGTCTTGTGCAATGTGTTTTGCTCAACCCTGCTCACTCACTAACCACAGTTGGACCATCTGCAGCAGGGTCACCAGCTCTAACCACTGCTTAAAGTGTTGTGTGCAACAGCACAGCTTGTGGTTAGTGCTAACCCCAGAGAACCAGTTTCGCTAACCACAGGGCCTGAAGTGTCGTCTGAACAGGCACAGTGGTGCCAACAGGACAGGACTACAGGCAGGCCTGGCGTAAGGTTTCTTGCCACCTGAGGCGAGAAAGAAGACATGGCGTCAGCGGCCCGTTCCCCCCTCCTGCGCCCCCTTCCCTTTCCCTTTGCCACCACCACATCCGCTCTACAGAGAGCCACGCGGCCAGGTGAAGAAGCTGTCAGAGGAATGAGGCCAGGTTCACACTCACCGGCTGCACAGTCATTGCTGGCTAGCATGCATCCAGAGGGAGAGCTGAACTCTTCACATTGGAGTGAGGAGATGGAAAATGCTGAGTTTGTTTAGTTAACAGCTTTATAGCCGCTCAGCCTCAGCTAAGAGGGACATTCGGTACAATAGACTCCCAGCACGTTCTTCACATCGATCTGGATAGCACAGTCGTATAAGATTCACCAAAATAGCACATTTGTATAAATAAAGATATTTTTAAAAAGAAAATAAAAAGGATAGACCACCCCCATAAGCTTCTGAAGCAGGCCGAAGACATGTTGTATTTCTGGGACAATGAAATAAACACTTTCAAGGGATATAAAACTTAGCCCTCAATCTGTAGCCTTAGTCCTTGCTGCAGCCGTCATTCTTGGCAAGACACCCCTGGGCCTTTTGCCTTTCATACTGCATTGATAAGATTCCTGCTGAACAATGTAATAGGTCAGCTTCCCCTGCAACCCTCTGGGTGCTCCATGACTACAATAGTCTTGGACTGTGCTCTTATGCACAAATAGAGACCCAAAGGTTGGTGATTTCAACCACTGCCCTCTTCCACCCCCTTGAAGTAAATCTACCAAGAACCATTTGCTAAAAGAACAGCGTGCCAACGGCAGCAGCGGGAGCGTCTCCACTGACAACAGAGAGAAATCCTTTCATCTAGCCAGTGCTGAAGTTCAAAAGTGAGACGTGTCCAAATGCAAATCTGCCTGGAAATCATCGTCATCTCCTCATCCCTGGAAGATCCATAGAAATTCAATGCTCAAGATAAAGAAACGGAACTGAAAAACACACAGATGCACATTTCAAAACCTAATTTAGACTCACACTGAATCCAGCAAAAGAATAACTGCGTTTCGTTCCACTGATTTCAACAAGAGAGCCAAGCACAGGCTGAACTTAAACTGTGAATGGAACTTGTCCGTTTTTTCATTCTGTTTCTCCAAATGAAGCTCAAGCAATAAATTGATATGTATTGTAGATATGTATTGCTGAATTAAAAGGGTAGCTTTCATTATATAATGTTTCAAACAATTTTCCCAAAATGTATTCAAACGAGGCAGTAACACCCTGCAGAAATACAGCCATGCTTGGGATGGAATATAATTTCTAGTTAATTAATGTTGATAAGGAATTATTACTGATTATGAGTATTAAGCCTTTAATGTGAAGAAGAAAAGGATATCACATTTAACTATTGAAACGAAAAAGAAAATTCAATATATGTCCTAGTCGGAATTCAGTTGCATCCCCTCCCCTGCCCTGCCCCGCCCTGCCCCTCAAATTGGAATGTAACAGGCAAATTGGAAAACAAAATAAATTATCCTATAATAATGTTCACTGTCACAATAATAAGTATCTGTACATCACATAAGAGCTCTACAATGCTGGGCAGTATTATAGCTTCATGTTTCAGATGGGGCTGGGCTGAGGGTGACAGAATAGTAGCGTTCTTAAAGTCACCTAGAAGGTTAGGAACAACAATATTTGATTTATTGGATTTATAATCTGCCTTTCTGCCAAAGAAATGGCTCTCATGGTGGATAATAAAAGAGATGCATGGTTGCATTTCACGTCTTGTTCTTTTCAAACGAAATCGTATGTTTTGGAGCAGGGCAGGGGGAGATCAGGATTTGGACTCTGATGTGCAAAAAGAGGGGGTTAACCCCTTCCCCACATTGCAGCTTCAATGAAAACCACTCCCCATCTGAAGCTACTCTTTGCCCAATCAGAACAGAGTTTCTATTAGCACCAATGGCAACTTCTTTCTAGGAACGAACAAGGGGGGGCTTTGCATTGGGACCATTGCAAAAGTGACTGAGATTTTCATTGGGACTGCAGCAGTGGTTCTGATCCTGATCACCCTCCTTCCACGCATCTGCCATTTTGTTTGTGTATGTGTGTGTTTTAAAAACAAAGAAATGTAAAATAATTGCATGCATTTCTTATATCATCTACTTTGGCCCTTGGTGATTGATGGGACATATGGGAATGTTACCTCCAGACTCACACCTCACAGTCTTTACTAGGAACATAGTGCCTTATACTGAGTCATACTATTGGACCATTGGACCATCTAGAGCCCCGCTCATTTTTGTATCAGCTCACTCTAGTATAGCTCCTGCAGCTTTAACTGTTGTGATGAAGAGGGAATTTCGCCAGGTGCTGCATGCCTACAAATGACACCTGCTGAAATTCCCATTTTTATACAACTGTTAAAGATACAGGAGCCCCCTGTCCTCCTTTTCATAGGGTCATCCTAATACTACTATGCTACACTACCTTTGCAGAAGGCAAATATGCACATACACCATTTATATTGAAATGAGATAAAAAGCACAAAAAAGGTAAAATACCAGGTGTATAATTTATAAAGTGGGACCTGCAACAAAACACTGCTTTCCACTGTGCCAATCAGTCAGCCATGCCCTTCTCCACAATATGCTATTCCATTACCCCCTGCCACACAGTTTTCCATTCCCCCAGCCCAACAGTCAGTCAGTATTCAGCGATCAATAAGGGCACTCCTTGAGCTCTGTGGGGTGGTTCTCCCCCTCTTAGAGCTTTGTTCTAAAGGTTGTTTGTATTCCTGCAAACTACATGAATCCCCTAAGCCTGCTGATACCTTTCCCGCTTGTGCCATTTTTGGCTACAGAAGCAATGGTGCTCATATCTGAACATTGTAAGTCGAAGGAATGATAGGAAATGCTCCAGTCATTAATTTGTCTACAAGGCTCAGGGGGAGAAATGAAGTTACGACTAATGGTTATTCTCTAGTGCATCTCAACCTTGGCGTTTCTATGCCTTTCCAGCCATTAAGCATCATGGTTAAAACCAAACATGGCTGCTCATTTGGAATGAAGTAGTTGTGAGCTTTTCCCCAAGCTATGAAATGAACAAATGGTACTGATCCTACAACCAGAAGGTCAGGTAACTAAAAAAAGACTTCTCAATTTATGGCAAAATAAAGCTTCTTTAAATCTGTTCATAAGACACCCCCTCCTCACATCTTCACTGAATGTGAGAGGGAAGCAGACCCATGGCTGATGTGCCCACTGGACAGACCCTTCTGGGAGCCACATGTACTACACATGTACAGATCAGAAATCCTGAAGTCCTTGAGATCAGTAACCCTGGACCAATCAAGGCTCTTGGGCCAGATCTACACTAAGCAGGATAAAACATTTTGTAAACTATATATGGAGTATGTCCTGGGCCCCAACAGTTGTCAAAACTGTTATAAACTGTTTTAAAGCAGTAGTATAGATCCTGCCTTGATCACAAGGAAGAGTTGTACATGCATAGGACCCTTTCTCACTAATACTGAATGCATAGCCATGAGGAGCGTGACCAACAGGTGCATCAGCATTTGGGGCGTGGCCAGTGTGTAAACATATTCCAGGTACAGAAGGAGGAGGAGAGAACATCTGAACATCCCCCTGATTTCTTTCCCAGCAAATCCCCTGATATCTGATTGAGCAATTAAAGCTACAATTCAAAATCTCAAAATATACAGGTGTACAAGAATAGATGAAAGCGTAGATGACATAGCCTCCCCCCAAAAAATTCATTTCCACTATTTGAAAATGTAAATCAGGGCATTAAGCACAGAGTTGCGTAACTAGGCGTTCCTCCAGGAAGTGATTCTAACAAAGAAAAGCCTGAAAACTATAACAAAACCACACATCACTCCACAGAATTGTTCATTTTCAATGTTGAGTACAAGCTTTAATCCAGTCTGTGACAGTCTTTACCTTGAGGAAACGGATAACACCATCACAAGCCAACTGGGTCAGGAGAACAGATGCTCGCTAAATTGTAGATCTGTCATTGCCGCTAAATACTTTCACCTCTTCACCGTCACGCACACACAACGTTTCCAAATGTACAATGCCAACCAAATGGACCTTGCCCTTTACCAGGCGCATAGCCTGCATCTCAATTCCAGCATAATCATGCTTGGCAGGCAGCACACAAAATTCTCTACACTGGTATTCCTCAGAGTTGGAACTGATTTCCTAGCACAATAATTGCTTTACTTGCCTTTTAACTCCAAGCTAATTACTAAAGCTAGTGGCAGAGGCGGTTGGAGTGAAATTTAACAGTGAATCCAGTAAGATATATATTTATTAGAACAAAAATACCCTCTCCAAATTTACTGCCCTGTTTGCAAATGACATATAGAGTAGGGGAGATTTCCCCAAAACTCAGGGCTGATAATTTTTTTCTTGCTTTTCCTCCTACCCAACTTTTTTTTTATTATTGTCACAACCCATATGCACTCACAAACCTGGGGGTGAATTCCCCCCCCCCTCACTCTCATTTAACTCCCATTTTCTCCTAAATTTTGAGCTAAAACTTCTCACTAGAGATCTTTCAGCTCAGCAAAGATCACCAATATTTCTTCCTTCTCTATGGAAGGAGAAGACCTACAAAGTCTACACATCACCAAGTTTCTGTGCAAGTTATTTCTAAGCCAAAACCATTTTCCACACACTTCTAGCTCAGGCCCATTTGACAGAGTCAGTCAATGAAAACTGCTCAATAACAACCTGGATCAACCGCACTATTAGAAGAAAACGCCATGGTATGTGTAGGGTTTGCCAACTTTTAAATTAACCCCTGTAGCTGTTCCTTTAATCTGCAAATATTAGCAGGTGAAAATGCTTGCCTTCATGCTCTGAAAGGTTCCCCTGTCAATTTCAGCTAGTCAAGCTGGTGTTAAAAGTAAAAGCAAGCCAGATAATTTTCAATGGTCAGCTGGTAACTCTAACTATGCCTGGGAACAGAATCTTGACAACAGCTTTTACCCATAGTGTTCACTGTCAGGTGATGAGCTGCATTGTTCTCAAGTGCATTTCACTAGCTATTTTTAGATGGTGTAAGTAATTCCACGTGTTCATTATGTCTGTGATACAATAGTGTATGGAGGTTGCCTCCTAAGGTTGTTGGAACATGTACATTTCCATTTAGAAATGTGCCCATATTCACACAAAAAATGTGTTTTAAACTAAGAGCCATTGCTTCGCCCAATCTGGTACCCTCCAGATGTTTTGGACTACAAGTGTGCTGTTTTTATCATTGGCCATTGTTTTTATATTTTATGTTTTTAATTTACTTGTTCAACGCCTAGAGAACTGGGGCTACTGGGCAGTCTAAAATTGCAAAATGAATAAATAATATGAAAACAATGTGGGCCAATCTGCTGCTTTAAATTACGAGTTCTATAGGCTTAATGCACCATCACATTATGGTTGAGACTTTTCAACAGGTGAGGCAGATACACCGCGTGGTTACAGAGAACCATTTGAGCGCTCATTCTTCATCTACATCTCCACCTGAGGAATGGTCAAATCTTCCTTACCACTTGGCAGGATGATACAGGCCCAATTTGTACATTATACTGGCTGCTTGGGAGTTGCTACAGCATGGTTCCTTCCCATTCTACCAGAATAAGAACATAAGAAGAGCCCTGATGCTGAATCAGATCAAGGGTCCATCTCATCCAGCATTCTGTTTACACAGTGGCCAATCAAACGCCACTGTAGGACGTAAGTGCAATAGCAGCCCACAAGTAGGACGTAAGTGCAATAGCAGCCTTTCACTTGTGAAATGGTCTGAAAACCTATTCAATAAACTTTGATTGATTGCGTTCCCTCGCAACTGGTATACAGAGGCATACTGACTCGGATATTGAATGTTGCCTGTAGCCAGGACTAGTAGCCACTGTCAGCCTTCTTCTCCATCTAATCCCCTTTTAAAGCCATCCAGATTGGTGGCCCTCACTGCATCTTGTGGAAGCAAATTCCACAGTTCAACTGTTCGGTGTGAAGAAGTCCTTCCTTTTATCTGTCCTGGATCTCCCACCAAACAGCTTCATGGGATGATCCCAGGTTCTAGTATTATGAGAGAGGAAGATCTATTTTGTCCACACCATGAATAATTTTGTATACCTCTATTATGTCTCCCCTTACTCACTCTTTTTCTAAGGGTGAGTAAGCCATTATAACCTTTCCTCTTAGGGGAATTTTTCAAGTTTTTCACTTTGGGTGCCTTTTCTACACCTTTCCCAACTCTTCAATATTCTTTCTGAGGTGCAGTGACCAGAAGTATACACAGTATTCCAAGTGTGGTAGCATCATAGATTTGTCTATGGCCCTTTCTACACCATAGGGGCGTAGAGGGAGGGAGGGTGATCCCAGAAGTACCTAATACACACCATAGGTGCACAGGGAGGGAGGGAGGGCGATCCCAGAAGTACCTAATACACACCATCGGCGCACAGGGACCAGCCGGGGGCCATCCAAGGCAAACAGCCTGGTGTAGAAACTGCCTATGTTATTGGTAGTTTTATTCCCGATTCCTTTCCTACTGATCCCCAACATAGATTTTCCCAATTTTTACTGCAGCTGCACATGGAGTCATCATCATGTGAGAACTCCCATGCCACATAGAATGAGACCATGTTGCCTCATAACAGCACCATCCCTCACAGAAACTGGGACAAAGCTGGCGCAGAGAGGACCTGAGGTGAGGCCTGTGGTATTTCCTATCACCCCATCAGCGAGGGCATGAGCTGTGCAGCTTCACCAGGACCATGTGAGGAGGTGGCCAAGCTACCTCACAGAGGACAGGGTTGTCTGTCCATATGGGCTCACTAGTACCAGTGTTTAGGATGACGGTTCAGAGCATTTATCTGCCATCTCTATTACACTCCCAAGAACCGCGAGCAGAATCAATGGGGAGCTAATGTGAAAGGCAACATGGGGCTGTTTAAGACAGCCTGCCAAACCATGGAGATAAGAGTATCTGGGAAACATACATGCTGTGTCTGATTTAATTACAGACTTTGTTCAATTGAAGTTGTTGGGGTTTTTTGAGAGCCTGGCTTTGAGCACTGACAAGAAACGATGGATAGCAACTGCCAGCCCTGCCAGCTAGTCTTAAGCTGGATACAGAGCTGCAGAGGGTCATCTCTAACAAACACAGGGCTCATAGAACAGTGGAGGCTGGTGGCTCTAAAGTCAGTGGGATGGTGAATCCGCTCCAGGTTTTAATCAGAACCAGGGTTGATTTCATTTAAATCAAACTGATTTAAATCATGATTTAAATAGCTTCTCTGAGGGACTCAATTTTAATTATTTAAATTACAGTTTAAAATCCCCAGTGAGGAAGATTCTATTTAATCATCATTTTTAGTAGACGTACATTCTTGTTTACTATAATCTTAATAGATATTCAGAGATACAGATTTCATTAGAAGGTAGGTACACATTAAGCAATTATTCTGAATTGTTTTCAGATTAATTTTCAACGCCTTGGAAGGTCATCCGAACAGTATTTGGAATACTTCCTGACAGGTACAGATCATTTTGAACATGTTCAACTGTCTCAGAAAATCTTGAAACAGCCACAGAAGAGGACAGTGAAAAAGAAGACGAGGAAAGTGATTTTGACAGTGATGATAGCAGTTCCAATGAAAGTGAAGAGGCAGCCCATGAAATTTATTTGTTAACCCTTCACACAGAACATAGTGTTTATTTTGTAAACTGTAAATTTTTGCTGAAGAATTTAAAAACATTTGTTAAAAACAATTTAATCTAATAAACAGTATTTTATATATATCATCATACTTGTCCTGTTAGAAATTTTTTGAAGCACAGTTGAACATGTTCAAAATGATCTGTGTATCAGATCGAGAGATATTTAGGGTGGATACTTTTGAATTGAAAGCCCTGTATGATAAACAATAAAATCATACAATCCTGAGAAAGTGGACGTATAACGAGATATCACTCATAATTCCCTAAGCGTTGGGGTAAACCCCATGTTATTATACATTTTCTTAATCCTCATTAAAAATGCAGCTTTTTTGTTCTTGAGTATTCTTTCAAAAGTCGTATAGTTTTGGAGTAAATCATGGTTAAATGTCACACAACCAATGTGAACACTGATTTTATACGTTCAAATGAAATTATCTCAAAAACTAATGGAGTTAACAAAATATGTGTAATTGCAAAAATTCATCTCTGTAGCATAAGCGGGCGAGAAGTTATGCATATTTAAACGAGGCAACTACATAATAGGGTGGCAGCCATATTGATGACATCATCACGCAGCCCCCCCACCACTGCAATTTTGTAAGACTCACTTTTCTGTGACACTTCTGTCATATATAAACAAAAAATATTCACAAAGCTTTTGCACTCGCTGGGGTAAATAAATCCTGCCTGGCTCTGGGACTAATTAGTTTACCATTTCCATTTCTCTGGGCTGGGCAACTTTATCTCTCATGGTGAAGCCAAGCCACAGGAAAATAGTCAAACCACAGCCCCACGAAGACTGACAGACAGAGAGACTCCTTTGTTCCCAGCTTCCGAAACCACAATAATTATTCTGCTCCATTTCCTCTCATTCGCTTGACTGCATTTCCACCTCATTTTTAGAATAATGGAATGTTAGGGTTGGAAGGGATCTGGGAGGGCATCTAGTCCAACCCCCGCTCTATGCAGGATCTGCAGTGCAGGATGCAACGACAGCACCCCTGACAGATGATCTTCTAGCCTCTGCTTAAATACCTCCAAAGAAGAAGAACCCACCGTCTCCCGAGGCAGTCTGATCCACTGTCAAACAGCTCTTACTGTTAGGACGTTTCTATTAAAGTTTAGCTGAAATCTGCTTCCCTGCCATTTTCACTCCTAAGTTCTAGTCCAGCCCTCAAGAGCAACAAAACCAAAACTTGCTCCATCTTCTGTGTGACCACCCTTTCAGGTATTTGAAGACAGCTGTCATGTCTCCTCTTAATCTTCTCTTCTCCTAGCCATGCAGCCCCAGCTCTTTCAACCATTCTCATAGGACTTTGTTTATAGCATAATTATTAACAATGTATGAAATTGGTCTAAAAGACACAACACAAAAGGAACAAGGGATGGTGAGGGAAGAGATGGGGGGGCGCAAACTCAAGCATCAGTTCTTACGAATATAAGAATTCAATATATACATTCACAAGTAAACTGATATCGCATTAGGTCTCCTGTGCTTTCCTTCACGAGAAAACAGCCCTTGTAACTGCTTCCCCTGGTACTTCTTACCACATGGAGAAGGGGGAGATCCAACCAAATGTGTGAAACTATGAAATGATTGAAAGAGAGCCCACTGCTTTTCAAAATAATCTCAAAATTCTTCTAAAGTCAACTCTCCAGGGCAAGCAGAGAAGGAAAGAAACAGCTGTTCTATTTTGCTACTGACTTGGATGATTTGGGCAGAGGAGAGGCATCAGGGCCAGTTTAAAATAATGAGATAACTCAGAAAAATATTTTGTGAGATGATTTAAAACACTGTAAGATAACAAAAGAACTGTAGCATTTGCAGACAAGACTGCAGGAGGCCAATAGCCTGGTAAGAGGCAGGTTGGTTGCACAATTAAAAAATCCACAGTTGTAATTTAATAATTTTACAGTGCTGAGATCAACCCTAGGCACCAATATGATACACAAAAAGACTCCTCCAACTCCCCATTGTTTTCAGCGGAACTAGTGCATAACCATGCACCAACATGTCCTCAGTGCAGAGAGATAGCGTTATCTCTTCCTCCTCCCTCTGAATAACCAGCAGCATGTAATGCTTTCCTTATCTTCCAAAATTAACAAGCTGGCATCAAACCCCATAAGAAGGTTATCACACTTGGCCGCCGGGAACATTTATTCAAATGTAACATTTGACACACAAAAGAGACCTGTGGCAACTGAAAGAGTGACAAATATACCATGACATGACCTCTTGTAGGGCTGAGTGGGCTCTCGTCAGTCGGTGAAAGCGTAGGCCACAAGAAAAGTGTGAGCTTAAAGGAGTCACTGTTGCTGTGGCTTTTTCGACAACAAACTAACATGACTACTCTTCTGGATTAGGCTGACCATATGAAAAGGAGGTCAGGGCTCATGTAACTTTAACAGTTGTAGAGAAAAGGGCACTTCAGCCAGTGTCATTTGTATGCAATTAGTTCCTGGTGAAATTCCCTCTTCATCACAACAGTTAAAGTTGCAGGGGCCCTGCCTTCTTTTGTATATGGTCACTCTAGTATAGTGCATGCACACTTAAAGGTGCATGCACTATACTAGAGTGACCATATACAAAAGAAGGCAGGGCCCCTGCAACTTTAACAGTTGTGATGAAGAGGGAATTTCACCAGGAACTAATTGCATACAAATGACACTGGCTGAAATTCCCTTTTCTCTACAACTGTTAAAGTTATATGAGCCCTGACCTGGATTTTATCTGGTCACCCTAGTCCCATTCATTTCAATGAAAGTACTCTAAGTATGATTAAGTCTGGATACAACCCAAAAGGTATTTCTATTGCCTCAATTGGCAAGTTATTTTTTAATAGGAGCCCTATTTCACATTGAGCAAGGAGGGCAATATTGACTCCACCCACTGACTCACTCCTATCCAAGCCAAAACACATAGAATAGTTCTTTTACCCCCTCCTCCTCAATGTAAACAGACATACAAGGAAGCCATGTCCCAAAAAGAATGGGTTTTGAAAAACCACCTAATTAGAGGAGGGCTGGAAAAATCCCAAGTGCTTAACCAGAAGCTCACACATGGTCCTTAGGGCCCTGTGTGTAGTCTTAAGAGGGCAATCCACGTAACCTTGCCCATTATTCCCTACCCCTTGCCTGCACGCAGCCCAAATGGATATTTTCAGTGAAAGCAACAATGAACTCTCTTGTTAATGTATATCAAAACAAACCAGAGCAGAGAGAAAGCAGCACAAATGAGTATTAAGAAAGAAGCCAACTTCTTGCTGAATGCTTTTCAAGAGAGAGAGAAAAGAAGAAATTTAAGGACAAACATAAAATTATGAATAAAATATCTCAAGACACATCACAGAACATGGAACATCTCAGTTAAATTACCAAAGTAGGTAGCCAGAGAACGTTCATCAACTTGGCCGCTTTACTAAGCGATCTTGACCCTTTCAACCAGTCCTCTTGAATGTTCAAGGCTCTTTTATTTCAAACACTAAACAGCCAATATCACTTCCTCCCACTGGGGCACAAGTTATCCAGGATCGGCTTCCCTATCACTTCACATCCTTCCTTGTGCAAGCAAATTAACATTCCTGCCATTTTCATAACTAGGGGAAAACAAAAACAGCGCTCTCTTCTCTACAAATTTTATATGGTTCCCCACCTCTCTCAATCCACAGATTAACAAAATGACATTGAGATTTGCCCTTTTTGCTTTCAATTATCTAAGCAACTGCAATTCCTGAGAGTCTTCAGCAAACAACAGTTCATCACCTTGAAATATATTATACACAAATAATTATCTCAAAGAGGAAAATAAATAATTGCTAAATCAATCAAAAAACTTGTTTTTGAGGGACAGGTTCCCCCTAAGGAGGCCTACAGAGTTTACCAAACAAGGAAATACCTTCTAACTCAGCCTTCCCCAACCTGGTACCTTCCAGATGTTTTGGTCTACAACTCCCATCATCAATGACCATTGGCCATGTAGGCTCAAGCTGATGGGAACTGTAGCCTAGAACATCTAGAGGGCACCATGTTGGGGAAGGCTGTTCTAAAGCAGCAACAAGTAAGAAAGATCTTTGGCTCAGACTTCTAATTGACAATTCCACTGAGTCGACCTACACATCACAAATGGTTTTGATCAAAGGAATTACACTGATGCACATTGAAGGCAAACAAGAAATTCTGATTGAAAGCAATAAATGAATACATCTTGGCATGCCCGCTGAAGTTTTCTGCAAGAGTAATCAAGAGAAAAGGTTTCACATGCCAAGAACCATGTTAGGATAAATGGGCTTCTTGGTGGTCTCTATCAAAACCTTGGAAAAAGAAAAGCGATAGTAAGTGAATGGATTCCTCTCTCTCTCTCTCTCTCTCCAGCTAAGATGAAAAACCTCTTCTTGAAAAAGACAGATCTTTTGCAATGTCATCATCAACTCCTTACTGGAGTCTAACAATTAGAGTCATCTACTGGATTCCTGTCAGCCAGCAGGCCTGATAAAGCTATGTGAATTAAAGCCAGGGCACTTGAGGAAGGAAACTAGCAATGTCCGAACGGAGCCATGTTATCTACTGACATGGGAAAAGTGACTAGTTTATGAGGTAACTCATTTGCCATAAGAGATAAATATCTTTTCCTCAGCTAGTTCTACACTTGTAGGGCATAGAATCATAGGGCAGATCCAGACCTCTCTCCTCCTGGTAGTGCATGAGTTGTGGAGACATTCCTTCTTTCCAGTACTTGTAGCTTGCTTTCCGTAATTGTACAGTAAAGCCTCAAGTCTTTCCACTCAAAAAGGCCCTTCTACAATGCTATCCTAGGCTTGTCTACTTGGACAGAATTCAGTGGGATGTACTCTCAGGGAACAAATCTTCATAACCTGAACCATTTCAGTGATTAACATCTAGAAACACGTTCCATTATAATTGAACTATTCTATGCAAATACATTGTAAGTCCATTAAAACTGAATGACTGAATGTGGATTAATTTAAACCAACAACTGGAAAGACTACAACTTTAGACTCATACATCATATGGGGAGAGATGGACTGACCTTCACATAGGCTAGGTAGCGCTTGCATTTCTCCTGCATGTAAGACAGCTCCAACTGCTCCGTGATCTGGCCCATTGCTTCCCCAGAAGAGACAAAGTAAACCCGGATTGGGTTACCCTTTTCTTTCTTTGCCACGTCTGCTGTCAAGTTATAGTTCAATCCTAAAAATACAAATAAATAATAATTAACATAAAAGCAGGTTATTTTCTAGACACATATTTATAAGTACATGTTTAAGGGTTCTGTCACACCCACTATCTTGTGGTAACAGGTCCTAAACATGGAAAACGGTTATGACAGTGTTTATAAGCTTGTGTTAAATAAAAATCACAACGTTCTAGAGCAGCCTTTCCCAAGATGGGGTCCTCCAGATGTGTTGGATTACAACTCCAAGAATCCCCAGACAGAATGACTAATGGTCCTTTTGGTTGGGGATAATGGAGATTGTAGTCAAATACAGCTGAAGGGTTGAAGAAGGGTTGTTCTCTAGCAAACCTGAAAAACTGACTTCAAAGCAGCCCCCCAGCCATGCATGTTGGCCCACTAAGAGCTATAAACCTGGATTTGCGGCCACCCCAATGGCTTCAAAAATAGATATGATGTCAAGAGCCAAGTCACAGTTCAGGGGACTGGACTGCTTTCAGCTTCTTGGATCTGAGGTTCTGAAAACCTGGTTTAGAGAACGGTCTCCCCTTTTTTCTAGAGGAATAAAAAATATAAACTTTGATTTCTGTATCCCGCCATGTACTAATGACAAGAGTTTCAATTCATTCAAATGGTAACAAGAATTTTGGTAACAAGCACCCTAAAGGTTAAGTACTATGGAAGGGAAGGCACTGCTGCTATTGCATCACCTCCAGGTAACGCCAGCAAGGTTTGCGCAGGGAACTCCATTTGACATACACCAGAGTCTTCCCAGCATTCCCTGCAATTATAAAAACTGGACTTCACAGTATAAAACCTGGCACCTCACTAGCACATCCCATTAAGAATAATAAAAAAAGTTAATGTAAAAGGTGGAAAGCACAGATGTTGCCGATAACTAAGAGCAACAAGATTAAACAGCATATTGTGTGCGTGACAAGAACAGCGGGCTGCTGTGCCTTTTGTATGGCTTATTACATAATTAGGCTGCATATTAGATTATTCAGATGAATTTTACTTCAGTGTGCCACACATCTGGTTTGCTATGTCTCCTTTTGTTTCCCATTTCATTCAAGCTTGATTTTATGCAAACTGCATAAAATACTTTCTTTGGTGGTGGTGGTGGTGGTGGTGGTGGTGTGTGTGTGTAGGGGAGGAAGCAATTATCAAAAGACCAAGATTAAGAATTGCAGAAATAATTTGTAACTCAACTTAGACCCTTGAGGCTAAAAGAGAGGTCAAGCACCAGATGCACTGCTTTTGGAAAACTGGAATGGGAGGCAAAAGTGTGTTTTTACTGAAATAGAATTGATCTTGGGCATTCGCACTCTACCGATGAAAGAGAATTGGATTTCTGATCCCAAACCTTGGATTTCTGGATCTACTAACCCCTTCGTGACCATCTGGATCAGTGTTTGTACTATCAGATAATACTAGTGATGAGGAAGTTTCCCAGCCACAGCCTTTATGATGCAGTGGTTAGCTGTGGTGGACTAGGACCTGAGTTCAAATTTGAATTGTTGGGCTGTTATGAGGATCAAAGGGGAGAACAGTGTGCATGCCACTCCAAGATCATTGGAGGAAAGTAGGGGCAGAAATTTAGCAAAACCACTAAGACTAATGAACATGCTACTGCTGAATCACATCTTGGCAAAGAACCAGGTATCATTCCTTCTCTGTGATGAAATGAACTTGCCAGAACCTAGCAGAAGGACTGGTCCGCTCTTCCGGGTTCCTAGAGCAGGGGTAGGGGACATGTGGCCCTCGAGATGTTGTTGGCCTGCGACTCTCATCAGCCCTATCCAGCTTATAGCCAATAGTAAAGGATGATGGGAGTTGGAGTCCAACAACAACTGAAGGGCCACATGTTCCCCACCCTTGGTCTAGAGGCAATATCAACAGAATTTGCAAAAATTCTTCCCAGGCAGAAAATGATTGAGCAGGAAAACTTTGGGAACGGGGTGAGCAGGCAGGCAGAGATCATATGCGCCGTAGGGTGTAGGGGTAAAGAAATGCATTTTGGAAGTACAGCAGGAAGGAAGGGGCACAATGGCTGTGAAACGTAGCCCAAAATATAATGTAGATAAACATGTGATCTTTGAACAAAAAAAGCAAAACAAAAGAAACCCTCTACATTGAAGAGCCCTCTACAATGACAGGCATGCACACATTTGCTAGCCTGGCACAACCTGCAACCTAAGCATGTATGTTGCGCCACTAGAGGCGGGCGGAAGAACTCCTTTTTTCTGTCAAGTGACACATGCCATTGATGCGCAGGGCCAGAGACAAAATGGGGGCTCTCGCTCTCGCTCTCTCACTCTCCCACCCCCTCTCTTTCTCTCTCTGACACCCTTTTCCCCCTTCTCTTTCTGCTATCCCATTTTCTCCCTGTGTGTCTGAGACTTCTCTTTCTCTCTTTCTGGCACCCCCCTTTTCTCCCCCCTTCCTCCCAACTCAGTTGGTTGCCAGTGGAGGGACATATTGCTCTCCCCAAAAGTCTGAACGGCTTGCTTGCAGAGGGCTTTAATATCAGGCCAAGGGCTGCATGGCTTTAGGCTGGGCGCATCAAGTTGCCCACCTTTGCACTAGAAGCTCAACAAGCCGCTTGTTTTGCCACCTCCCTGGAACGGGATAGACAAGAGGACCCATCAAGTACCTGGCAAACCACAAGACATGGCTGGTGAGTTACATCCATCTGTGCCGGCCTGTACTGCAGCCACCTCACAGAGGTCACTTGAATCCCTCCCCATGGTAGCTGTCATCATGTTGCGAGCTGTAAAGATGGACTGTGGCTGACCACACAGGCAGCGCAATTTTCTCTCCGTATTAAAAATCAATACACACACACACACACACACATGCACACACACACACTGAAAGACCAATCTGCGGGGTTGATGCTGCTGTACACAAAACGCCTTCCTAAGTTGTAGCAACAGCTGCCCCATGGATCAATTCAGAGCACTCTCAGCATAGTAATGCGTACACTGGGACTCAGAAACCATAGGAAAGAGTCCATAAACAACCCCTGTCTAGTCATGAGTGTGCCCCTCCTGAGCAACTGCTGACACATTAGAATCTCTTGTGTCATATATTTCACATCTTCCTCCACTTTTCCTTTTGGCAGAAACAAACCAATGATGTCAGAACTGGAAAACTGAAATATCAGGAATAATTTACACACACACAAACGAGTGTCACTAGAGTGGTAGTTAGCAGCTGACTCAGAGCATCCCTCCGTATGCTGCTCTCAGAGGGACATGTAGAAGTGAGTTCCAGCTCATAAATTAGCTCTCTTTTTTTCCAGAACAAGAGAGAGAGACATTTCATATGATACTCCAGGCAACATATTGCAGACTTAACCATTATTCATGGAAGCAGCCTTCTCATACAAGCAGCGTAATATGGAGCAGCAGATCCAAAGTAAATAGCAACATGATCTTCATGTTTAGAGACATTCCGACACAAAACTACTCACATCAATGGACTGCTCGCATAAACAATGAACTGCACAAAGGCCCCTGATGTGTTTCATGAACAGAAACTTAGGTGCACTCATAATGTGCAATCCTCTGCAGTTTAGACAGAAATAAGTCCTACACCTCCCATCATTCCCCATGGCAGCTAAACGTGCTCTGGATTGTACCCTTAGTGGCTGGCTGCTTGTATCTTTGTTTAGTTCTGCAACATATATTGTGAATTGTGGTATAAATTCCATGCACTTTATGAGAGGATGGGGAGAGCTACAATCTCAAGCTGTCTTTTTAAGTGCTTTAATTAACAGCCAGGCAAACAACAATATGCCACTATGCAACGAGTGAATCTGATTGGCCTTGCTTCCAGCACAGCCCCCTCCGCGCAAAACAAGTGCACTTTCATTAGATATTAAAATTCACGGGAGAGGGTTAAATGTAAGGGTGCTTGCAGAAGTCCAAAATGAACAGATCTGATCTGCACCTCCTGGACTAATGTGTGGATTGGAACATCATTATATGCCAGCTTTTGCACTTTCCAAAAGCTGCCCATGGCTTAGGGCCCGGCTATCTAAGGGACCACCTGCCTCACTATGAACCTCTCTGGCTACTAAGATCTGCAGGAGAGGCCTTTTTGAGGATGCCATTACCTGAAGACGTCTGTCTGCTTGGGCGCGCATGAAAAGGCTTTCTCCTGTGTTGGGATGCAATGGAATGCACTCCCTCAAGTACTACAATGGGCCCCACCCTCTTGGCCGTTAGAAAGGGTGTAAAGCAGATGCAACTTTTCACTTTAGAGTTCAAACCTATAGACTGCGCCCTTGCTGCTTGGAAGCCCCTGAACTCATAATTTGTCTCTTCCCCTCTCTGTCCATCAGAATGCTCCTTTTCCTCCTCCTCCGAGGTCACTTTTCTGACCCCAGAGAACCAGCTGATGTGGTTCTTTCCATGCCGGCTGTGAGGATGAGGGGTCTGGGGACAGATCTCCAACTCCCCCTTTTGAGGCTGGAGCCTGTCTTGGAGGGGTTTCCTGAGCCATTGTATAGTCCCTGGGACGCTCACCCAGGTACCATAAGATCGCTTTCTTAGCCTTTTAAATAGCTAAAACTGAAAAGTATTTTTGTTAAATGTTTTAATGCTTTTATTGTTTTTGATGTTCTTGTTTTTATTGTCCCGATGTTTTATCGTCTTGCACACCACCTTGATGGCTTTTTAGCAGATACGGCAATGGATCGATGTAAATAAATAAATAAACGTTTAAAAATACATTTCGAAATCCATAGTTTGAGAGAAAATACATTTAAAAATATCTATTTAGTTGTGAATTTTCAGGCAGGCTTTTTTAAAAAATAACAACGTGGATTAATGTGGAAACAGGGCAGAAAAGCATATCTAGTGTTAGCTCTTGCCTCGACTTGGGCCTTTTAAGAGTTTAGCCCAAAACCAACTTCTCAATGGAGTCTAGGCACTTGTTTGATAGCAGGTTTGCTGGTGTTGCTGGACAGTTCAACTGGAGTACAGAGAAGGCATGTTTCCATGCAATTAATAATGTGGGAATGCTGCACATCACCAACAGCTTCCATATGCCATACCAAGATGATACGCCGGTAGCAACTGTAGCTCTCCCAAAAGGACTTGTGGAATTGCCAGAATTCATCTTGGTCATTCTTGTTTCCAGCAATGGCCAGATTCCACTTGGCAAGCACACAAACATGTACAGGGGAGGGGGGTGGCAGAAAGAGCTTCCCCCACCCCCCGCCTGCTTGTGCCCAGCTTCTGGTAATCCAAGTTAATATGCCTTTGAGCACAGAGCTTCCATTCTTAACTAGCATGTGTTAAGTGCTATTGACAGATCAACATGTTAAAGTTTTATTACACAGGTCAAGATATTGAGCTAGCTGACCTTTAAGCATGTTTCTTTGGAAATAAGCACAATAAATTTCCAAGTTGACTTCTTTGGCATGTGCTTAAACGGTTTGATTTGATGTTCTGAGAAAAAGAAATAATTGCCTTTTATGCAATGTAATGAATAAATGAAAATTTGCTTTTCCTGGCATGGAATTCTATAATCATCTAAGGGTGCATGGCTGGCAGGGGAATGCTGGGAGTTGTAGGACATTTTTTTCTGTAAACATGCATAGGAAGTAGCTTTATACAGCTTCCTATGTACTCCGTGGCCTCCCCCTTCCCGCACCAAAGCTTCTCGGTTAGACAGGCGAAATCGGCCGTCTCGCCAAGAAAGCGAAGTGATCGGAGCACAGAGGTAAGGATCGCCTCTGGGCTCTGGCTGCCCTGCATTGGGTAGTTGCCAGCCTCTGGAGACGGATTACTATCTCCGTAGGATTGCGCTTTCAACGATGGGACAGGAAGTGGGACAGGAAGTCCTCAGCTCAATTTCACCTCTGCCATGAACTCAGTAAGTGGCCTTAGGCAAAGCCACTCTCTCCATCTCAGTCCTGCATCTGAGGCACCAGAATAATGAAACTGGCCTGTCTTACCAAGTTGTTGCAGGGATGGCTGATGTAAAATGTGTAAAAGGCTTGGAACATTTGAAATCTGCTCTATACATGCTAAGTATTGTTGCTATGGTGCTTTTTTATTATCACGTATTATTGTTAAGAAACAAGTGAGAACTGCAACAAAATGTTGCAGTGTATATCCCCTCCCCCACATATACACACACCAGGTTTTCTGTTTTTCCCCCAATGATGCTCAACTCCATGACTACTGAGTAGGTTCAATAATAATAATAATAATAATAATAATAATAATAATAATAATTTATTTATTACCCATCTCTCCCTCCGGATCGAGGCGGGGAACAACATCAAATATAAAATACACAAAACTGATTAAAAGCACATAAAACCAATACATCATTAAAATGCCAATAAAATACCAATAAAACACTTAAAATTCATCTGGGTAGGCCTGCTGGAAGAGATCAGTCTTTATAGCTCTTTTAAATCCTTGAAGACTGGTGAATTGGCGGATCTCTCCCGGCAGGTCATTCCACAATCTGGGAGCGGCAGTACTCATTAGGCTGTTTCTGGGGGTTGTTCCACTCCTTAGGTTTTTTATTGCACTTTTGCAAATACTGGAGTACTCCTGAGCATGCCAATACCCCAGTTCTCATTTGTTTTAGTGGCAACATTTTGGCTACATGGTCATCAGCATTCACTTGCTGAGTTTGCTATTAGAGGGGGTGATTTGCTAATGTTCAACACTGGAACCCAGGAGTTCTACATCTAGCTATCAGGCACTGTGTTATTAGTCTTGTGAGTCTCCATGATCTGAACATGCAGCAAGGAAGACAGGAGATCTGAGTTCAAGTGTCCCTGCATCTGCTAAATGATTAGTTGGCCCCACCAAATCTATAATACTCAACCTTTACCGTGGATCTTCTGAGGACAAAAAATAGCGTAAAGAGCTTGGAAAATTATAGCTAATAATGGGCGTTGAGATTATATCTTACCTATCAGCCCTGGAACATGTTTGCCTTTGAAACTGAAGCAAGCTGTGACGTTTAGACAGTTCAACTGCTGCAATCCATCGTGGCACTGGGGAGCTGTGATATCAATGTATGCGGGCAGGAAAATGGAGATGTCCATTGTAATGACAGGCCTGGATCTTAAACAACAGAAAAAGGGGGAATTATTATTTTCCAGAGCAGCTTATGTAATATAATGACGAAGAAACTAATGCATGAATGAGAAGACCTTGGTTCATATCCCACCCCAGCCATGAAATTGCTAGGAAGCCCAAGACAAGCCACCTCTCTGTGCCTCAGCTCCAACATCGGGATAATATTATGGAACTATCTTACACGGTTGTTGTAAAACTGACTGAGATAATGAATGTGAAGGTCTCCGAACCGTCCAAAATCACTTTATAAGGGCTAAGAAGTTCACGACAAGAATCTAAATAAAGGAAGCCCTTGATTGTGCAAGTCTGAGCACTCTTGCCGTGCCTCTGATGTTCTCCCTGATTGCCTCTCATTCTTCTCTTGAATCTAAAGCACGGTGGAAGCATGAGATTTGCAATGCTCTCCTGGATGTTGCTTCATGTGGGAAGTCATTGGTGTGAAGTGGATCCATAGATGATTGTACCAATTTAATCCCATCAGCCCCATATCAATTTGGAAGAGGGCAATTGCGCTGGCATGGTTAAAATAATCACAACCATTTTGTAGTCTCTTCACATAGCTTCCCATGTAGAACGGTGCATGCATGGTTCTGTTTTCTAGCTGTTCCTATACGACAAAGATAATTGCTTCATCCTCATCATTTCCCCAAGTGGTGAAACCTTTGCAAAATCAGAGGAGAGCGCACTGGAAGCTCATGTGTTGTATACAGACAATAAACTTTTAAAAGACTGATAGCACATGCCTGTGCATGTTTACTGAAAGCTAAGTTCCACTGTATTCGATGGGAAATACTAAGAACATAAAAACGTAAGAAGTGCCATGCTGGATCAGACTGAGAGTCCATGTAGTCCAGCACTCTCAGTGGCCAGCCAAAGCAGGACATGGTACAACAGCACCCTCCCACCCATGTTCCCCAGCAACTGGTCCATATAGGCTAACTGCCTTGGATACGGGAGGTAGCACATGGCCTAAAGGCTAGTACCCATTGATAGCCTTCTCCTCCAGGAATTTATCCAACCCCTTTTAAAGCCATCCAAATTGGTGGCTATCACTTCATCTTGTGGTAGTGAATTCCATAGCTTAAGAAAAAAAACCCACTACTACACGCAGCACCCATGGGTACCCACAAAACCTTATTTTTTAAAAATATGCATACATGGATTTTTATATATCTATAGCAACAAATATATATGAAATGCATGCAACGTTATAGAAATGATACATAAGCTTCCACAAAATATCCAAATAAGTGTCCATTTGAAGGTGGTGTCTATATGTCACCTGTTGTGGTGGTGTCCATAGAAGTTTCTCAAATTCCCAAATGTGCCCACTGGTCCAAAAAGGTTGGGAACCCCTACCCCTACGTTTAGGACTGTTGCCTTTCTGGTAGTATTACGGTTCAGCGCCAGTGGGTGTAAGAAAGCGAGGGCCAAAAGTCCTTGGTGGAATTGAAGGGAAATGACCTCCATACAGCTTCTGGAGAATTGACATAGTGGGAGTCAAGGAACAGTATATTTCGCCCTCAGACTACTAACACCATGGCGACGTGGGCTTTACACACTAGTAAATTAATAAACCACTAGCTCAGACGCCTCAATGAGCAGCCTACGAGGCATCACCAGCTGCCCAACCCCCTCTCATCCTTTGCACATCAAGGAGCCATCAGCAGACATATCAAAAGCTACTCATTTCAAACCACGAGCGGAAGGCTCCAGGCCAAAGCATTTTAAAATTCTCCACTCAGTAAGTGGCCTTAGGCAAAGCCTAAGGAACAGTCGTCAGGGCCCACCTCAAGATAAGGCATCAGCTCAGTTCTACAGCACATTGGAGCAACTTGCCAGCAGACGTGGAGCTGTCCATGGCAGCAGATCTTGCTTTTCACAAAGAAAGAAACTTTAACCAGGGGTTCTTCCAAATGTGCCTATGGATTTCATCCTGGATTTGGCAGTTCAAAACTGCAGCTTGTCATTAAGAAGCAACAATGTACATTTGCTTTTTGCCATTCTTTCAGACTGCATTTTCAGAAGTTGCAAAAGCTGCCGTTAGAGCAGTGGAAATGCATGGTTTAATTGCTGTTGTTTAAACTCCTTTACCCTCACTGAAATCCCACACAAGTCTGTGTGTGAGATTTATTCTGAAATCTTACTACAAAGATTCGTTGTATTATTATTACTATGCACACCAAGGCCATAAATAAATATCTGAGAGAGAAATACTCTTTTGCCTTTGCTTCCTGCTAACTGGAGATGAGAGGCAATCAGGTGCTGGCGGGCTTTTTCACAGCTACCTTTTGCTTATTTGTTACTAGTGAACATGGCTGGCTTCGTAAAGGTTGGAATAGCCCTAAGTTTGATACAGCAAAGTTTTCAAGCAAAGTTACACACCTATCAGAGTTGGATAAATTGTGCTCACCCATCTGAGTGACCCCCTGAAAAAAGGGCTTGGTTATTCTCTATCCCTGTGGGGGGCTACTACATAGCAGGGCCAAAGGGGCAACCAAAGAAATCTGTCCCTGATACTATTCCCCTAGCTTCAAACTGTATGGGTTGCTTTGGATAGGACACTGACCACAGGTGGTACTGCGGGCTTCAAACACAGAGACACGATGGAATTAATTTCAATTATTATTATTTTAAACTGAAGATGCATTCCCCTACGGTCCCCTTAGTGTGCATGCCAAGTTTCACAATCTTGGAGCAGAAGAGCAATGTTGACAGACAGACATAAGAACCTAAGAAGAGCTATGCTGGATCAGACCAAGGGTCCATCTAGTCCAGCATTCTGTTCACGCAGTGACCAACCACTTGTCAACCAAGAACCCACAAACAGGGTATGGGTGCAACAGCACCCTCCCGCCTATGTTCCCCAGCAACTGGTATATATAGGCTTACTGCCTCAGATACTAGAGGTAGCACACAGCTAGACCTCTTCTTTTATTATTATAGAAAATGAGACCCAATGCTGGTCATCTCCTAGCACAGGGGTGGACAATTTGTGGCTGTCCAGAAGTTTTGGCCTACTATTCCCATCATCCCTCACCATTTGCTATGCTGGCTAGGGCTGATGAGAGTCATAGGCCAAAACATCTGGAGGGCCACAAGTTGCCCATGGAAACTGTTAGCAGAAGGGATTTCCCCTCCCCCTGCAGACACCAACACTCATCTCCCCAAATCTGCTCTGGAGGGCTGCGGGAACCTCTGGAGCAGATTTGGGTATGTTGGGGGCTGTTGCAGGGAAGGAGAGAAGATGTGGAAGTTGTATTATGGAAGCAGAATTTCTCTCACACAACTTGCATCCAACCCATAAACTGCATACAGCAGAACTGATGCCCATAGAGAAAACTATCTTAAATTGACCAGTGCTCCCATTACAACAGACCTCTTCTTTTCTGCCTACAGATAGACAGAAGCAAGTAAACACAAGCAAGTAAACATTAAAGTTATCTGTTTCAGGCTAGTCAGAGGAAGTTATTTTCTTAGGGTGACACAATCCCATGTAAGAAACTATTCTTGTCAATTTCCAGCATATTCCTAGTCAATTTCCTAGTCAATCAGTTGCTTATATAAAGGGCAGGTTTGCTCTCTCTTGTTCCAGCACTGTTACGCATCCCTGCTCATTTGAAGGCAACATTACATGAGCTGATTATGAGTTTAGTGCACCTTTCTCAATTTTTTTTTTAAATGTCTGTGTGTGCGAGAGAGAGGGTGGGGGAGAGAGAGAGAGATGAAATCAAAGCCCCTTTCTTTTATATTGGGGCCTGGATGAGCAGACTGGTATAGGCATATTACTAAGCAAGCGGGACAGGGAGGGGGGTGGCAAAAACAAATGGAAGGAACGGAAAATCATGGCAAGAGCAAACTGCATATATGCCAGTTTCAAAGTTAGTTACAGAAGTTCTCTATAAACAATCAGAAGCGAAGCAGAGTGGAACCCTAGGCACAGCCAAATGGAACAGTGCATGAGCACCTAACCTACCTTTGACCTAGGCTCTGCCTGTACTGACTGCTCCCCTGCTTCCCAGAAAGCCACCGCCTGCTCTGGAATGGCTGCCACCACCTGTTCCTTCCTCATACTTCCAGCCAACCCACCAAAACCTCCACTCAGTATCCGCAAGGCCTGACCCTCCACAACAGATCACAGTTGTTTCCTGAACGTCACACATGTGTGGGTTGTTGCTTTTTCAATCCCAGGTTAAGATTTAATTGCAAAACAGCAATTGCCTTAAAAAGAAAGAAAGAAAGAGAAAACAAACTCCCCAAATACTTGTAGATTTGTTTTTGTTTTTAAAGTTGTTACTACATTACCCTTGCTCACATCAATAAAAAGAGAAGGGGGGGCTCTACCATGAGTCTTCCAAATGAAAAAGATGGGACGCAAAGGGAAAGGAAGTTGAAAGAAGGAAGGGAAAAGATAGAGGAAGGGGTTCTTCAAGGCCAGGCCAAAGTGATCAACTAGACT
This sequence comes from Anniella stebbinsi, assembly GCA_029215795.1. Classification (NCBI taxonomy): domain Eukaryota; kingdom Metazoa; phylum Chordata; class Lepidosauria; order Squamata; family Anniellidae; genus Anniella; species Anniella stebbinsi. The sequence goes on along the minus strand of JARDYH010000002.1, from coordinate 158,250,668 downwards.
GTAGTAAGGGAAGAACTTACTACAGTCGGCCAAGACTAGGCTGACAGCCGTTACCCAGAGAACCTTTTCTTCTGCCGCTACCAGACTGTGGAAGGACCTGCTGGAGGAGACTCTTCAATTTAACAGTCTTTTAGAATTTAAGAAAGCTATAAAGACTGGTCTCTTCCGGCAGGCATATCCAGTGGAATTTTAGAATGTTTTTAGGATGTTTTTATAATGTTTTGTTGCTATTTTAATAATGTGTGCCATGTTTTTAATCAGTTTTATGTATTTTATCATATTTTATATTTACTGTTGTTCCCCGCCTCGATCCACATGGAGAGGCGGGTAAGAAATAAAATTATTATTATTATTATTATTATTATTATTATATCCAGTTCAGACCAGGTTGATCTTCCCTTGCTGGTGTTCTTGCACTGATGGGTCTTGTTCCTTTGGACAATGGATGGAGCCAGCATGTTCTCTCCTTTTGCTTTTGCAGTCCCAGGGCAACAAGCAGTTGGAGCTGAGTGTTCTCTCTGGCAGGGACACAGGGCACAAGCCCCTGTAGCTGATCTTTCTGTGGTTGTTGGAGGGGTCCAGTTTCATTTCCTTGCCTTGACATTATTCCTGGGAAGCTGGGGGTGCAGCCTCCCTGGGGCTGATGACAGAAACTAGAGTGTAGTTCCTTTCAGTTCTCCAGTCCCAGGGCAAGCTCCCAGCTGATGACCTGCAGATGTAATGTATGAACTTGCTCCCTTGTACAGCATTACAGTTGAGGTAATGTGAATGGAAAGAGCTGGTTTCACTTGTGATGGCTCAGTCATACAGGACACGATTTTTGGTAGACCTTCTACAGAAACCTTCACCCAAGTTGTTCCAACTGAAGCAAAGGGCCCTATCTTGTAAAGTGTGATGGTGAGGGGGGAGAAGGGTTCCCCTGCTGATCTCCTCCAGGACCACCTTCTCCCTCAAAGCCACAGAGGGTAGCTGCCCATCTGAGTGACCCTTATGCCCATCTGAGTGGCCCCTAATACTTCCTGGCATTAAGACACTGAAAGAGGAACAGGCCAAGACAATGCATGGCTTCAGCAAGAGTGGTCTTCGGGAAGGAAAGGAAAGACCAGCCAGCTTCCTGTTAGGCTCTCCAGTTCTCATCTGATTCCCTTCCTTCCTCCCTTCTGCCCCCTCACTCAGCTCTTTCATGGAGTGCCAGAGAAGCCTTGCTTTCCAGTTGGAGGGCAGAAGATGACAGACTCTGCGGGTTGGGGACTCGTGTCTCCTCAGGAAACAGCTGCAGCTCTGTCTTCCTGACCCTTGAGGTATGACCCCTTCCCTCAGCACAATCCGCCCCACCTAAAAGGGGAAAGAACCTGCAGCGGGGGAAATCTACCCAACTCGTTTCCAACTGGGTTGTGAGATGCAATAAATATATTATGCACCCATGTTAATGGGGGACATGCATGGCTAATCCCTAGTGGCATGAACTTAGACTTAACAACATTCCTTTGATTGTCTGCCTCTTCCCCTCTTGTGTATTATGAATGAAAGCTTTGCATTTCCGCAACTTAGGCCCTGCCTGGTTGCTATGGCGATTTCAAGTTGAAGAAGCGGTCAGTCATAGGGCCTTTATGGCAATGCATTGCTTTTCTCTACCCCATGACAGGGCAACCACAGAATGCCACAGGGGATTGGTGATGACATTAAAGAGCCTATTCATGCACTAGGAAGTGCTCATAAGGTACAGCCTGGGCCACCAGCTTCTGGATTGCCTCAAAATATCTGCATCATTCCAGGGAGCAGGGGGGAAAATGGCACACACTTATCCAAATCCATTTGTTATGCTTCAGGTTCTATACAAACCATACCATAAAATTGCATACTGGAAACTACCGTAGCCCCGCCAACCAAGAAGAGAAGTAGCCCCCATTGAATTAGTCCAAATCCAGATCCTTTGGACGAAGGGCCTTATTTAAAGTATCCCCTGCAGATATCTTGCCTGCCTTTCCTTGAAAATATCCTAGAAAATAGAATTAAAAACGTTGTAGTAGCTTTTTCTTAACTCGGGGCCATAATATTCCCTCTAATAATGAATTTAGGTGATGTGTGCTGATCATATCAGACCCAAAATGTGGCCAGTGAAAAACAAGGAAGAGGAATCCACATATCTGGGAGAACCGCGAGGTTTGCAGAGGTACAAAAAATAATAACCTCATTTTAACGTCTAAGGAGACGAAACAAAAACAAATCCCTCCAATGAAGACTAAGCATGGTCAGCAGCCATAGAATACTGAAAGCCAGTCGGAAAAGAAAACCGGTAAACCCGCGGGGGCAACTGCTGGGAGGGAGTGGCTGGCTAGAACCTAAACAGGAACACTCCTGTCAAAGGAAGGATACACTGCAACATTTTGTTGCAGGTCCCACTTGAAGCTTTCTATATTCGGCTCTGTCAAACTTGAAGCCCACCCAGCATATCAGCTATTATTGCAGCTGGCCAACAGCTTGATGCCTGATTTAACACTAAGAGTGAAGGATAAAATCTTATCTCTATCCAATCTCTCCACAGTGTTCATTTTACACCCTGTAATGCCACAACTGTGGGACAGCAGAAACCACGTACACAACTTCGTGCTGCGCCATGTAGACACAGTAAACAATATGGGGCAGTATCTGGCATCTCTCTAACCCATGTGATTGTGTGAAGTGACCCCGTGTCTGCAGGCAAGGAGGGAATGCAATAACTCAACTGTGATTATGATTTATTTGGATTACTTCTTGACCCATGTACTACCAGGGTAAAAAATTGCACGCATCAATTTAGAATGAGCACACACACACACACACAGAGTGACAATCCCCATCAATCCCTCAAATTATAGCAGCTTCCCAAAAAACCTTTAATATCACTTGGCGGGATGCATGTTGCTTTTGGCAAAGAAAATTTACAGAAACTTAGTTGCGGGATATGAGGTGTGGGTGGGGAAGGCCCGCCTACTTTACCCTAATCTTAATCCAAACAGCACAGGCAGCACATTCCCTGACAGGCAGTAGCTGCAACTCATCAGCCACACCACATGCTTAGCTTGTAATGCACTGATCTCTAAAGAAATAAACAGAAGCTGATGTGGCGGGTGGGTTCAGGTTGCTGCGGGAACCTGCAAAGCCTCCCAGATCTGTTTTTCATAGAAATGCAGCATAATGTTCAGAAATGGATACAGCCTAGATGTCTACGCAAGCTCGATTTGGTGACTTTTGACTCTTTCTCAAGTGGCCGTGTGCCGAGGTCCATGCCGTTGAGATTTGATCATGACACGTCAAGATGGCAAGTGCTCATTGTGGGTTGTAACAGCCTAAAGGAGGTGTTTCAGGAGAGGCAAGAGCCTTTGAATAGGCCCTCCTGGGTTCAACATAGCAAGCAAGCCATGCAGACCCTGTTGGGATCCATCACCGTTTCTGTGAGCCATGGGTGCTGGCTGGGAAGAACAGGGAGGGAGAGCTGTCCTAAGAAATACTTTTGTAAGCCGCCTTGAGAGCCTTTTTTTGGCTAAACGGTGGGATAGAAGTGCTAAAATAAATAAATAAATAAATAAATTGGGTACAAGAAGCACAGTGCTGAAGCAGCAGCCCTTGCAGCTTCCGCAGGGACAACGAGGCCCCAAGCTTAATGATACAGGCTCAACCCTGGCAGCTGCAGTTGAAAGGATCAGGTAGCAGGCGATGGAAAAGACCCTGTGCCAGAGTCCGGGGAGGGTCACTGCCAATCAGAATAGTCAATATTTGGCTAGATGGACAAACAATCTGACCTGGCATAAGGCAGCTTCCTAGAGCTTTTCTACACAAGGTTGTTAATCCGCTATTCATCTGCTATATCTACTTTTGGGTTCATCACAGAATTAAGATCCGAGCACTACACAAAGAGCATTTCCTTTTCTGCTTTTCTGCTATATAACCTTTAGGTGGCACTATGGTATAGTGGAATAACACAAATATACAAATGGAAAAAGCAGTTGCTTTCACAATTAAATGCCGCATTTTCCCTGCTCTAAAAAAAAAAAAAAACCCTCACCAAAAGTGTTTGTTAGCCATAAAGGTGAAACTGGAGGGTCATGACATTGTCTAAAGAATCCTTAAACACCCTCGAGTAGGGAATGACAAGGACACGATAAATGCCTCATGTAGAAAAGCCCCTAAATTCTGTGCCTTCATCAAGGTGGCATGGAGGGAGAAAAGGCAGGGCTGCCTCTCGGTTGCGAAAACACAATGCAACTTGTGACTGGCAAGCTATCCTGGCCCTCTCATGCCCCACGAGACCAGAAAGTATGAAGACTGCCCGCTCAGTGAACTGCTGGGATAATACCCCTGCAAGCTATCTCCATGTCCATGAAAGGGGTGCAAGCTGGAGGATGAATGAGGTGGAGCAGAGCAAGAGTTCAGGCATAAGAGCATCTTAATACAGTAGTTAGCCAGGTTCCCCTGAGTAGCCCACAAGCAGGGCACGACAGAGATAGCCATCCCTTCCTTTGTTTTTGTCTCTAGCACTTAGTAATCAGAGGTATATTGCTTCTGAACATGGAGATTTCATTTTCAGCTATATGACTAGGCAGGGAGAAGAAGAGGGTGGAGTGGGCAATCATAGAATTGAAAGGGGCCTCAAAGGTCATCTAGTCTGTCGGCGCAGGAAAGCCATGACTACAATACCCCTGACAGGTGGCCATCCAGCTTCTGCTTAAAAGAAGAGTCTACCACCTTCCAAGGCAGTCTTTGCCACTGTTGAACAGTTCATCCTATCAGAAGAATCCTCCTAATTCTTAGTTCAAATTCTACCCCCTGGAGAAACAGAAAAGAGATCTGCTCTGTCATCAGTGAGGCAGCCCATTGAATTTTTGAAGATGGCTTCATCCTCATAAGAACATAAGAAGAGCCCTGCTGGATCAAAGCAAGGTCCATCTAAGTCCAGCATTCTGTTCTCACAGTGGCCAACCAACTGTTGACCAGGAACCCACAAGCAAGACCTGAGCGCAAGAGAACCTTTCCGCTCATGTTCCCCAGCACCTGGTGTACTGCCTCTGATATTGGAGATAGCACATAATAATCAGGATTAGGCCATTAAAAACCTCATCCTCCATGAATTTGTCCAACCCCCTTTTAAAGCCATCCAGGTTGGTGGCCATCACTACATCTTGTGGAAGTGAATTCCATAGTTTAACTATGCGCTGTGTAAAGAAGTACTTCCTTTTATCTGTCTGAATGCCTGACCAATCAGCTTCATGAAATGACCCGATTATGGGACATTGAGAGAGAGAGAGAGAGAGAGAGAGAGAGAGAGAGAGAGAGAGAAATGTCCCCCTGTCTACTTCCTCCACACCATCTTCATGCCTTGAAGTACTGGCTGTGACACATCATGAAAGAAGTACTAAATGATGCCTAATTGGATTAAGGATGCCCTTACTTGTAGTTTCAGTAAGTCCATTGATTCTGATACAGTAATGACCAAGCCCTTTAAAATAGCCAAGATGGGGGAACCCAGAGCTTCACATTTTTCCACCATGAACTATCAAACTTCATTTTATGGCCATGTTACTTCAGCTGTTTCCTCTAATCAGATCATCTATACACCTCCTCTCTCGCAAGTCTCCTCAGCAGACCACAGTTAAAAAACAAAACCCCAGTTCCTGCCTTCCCTAATTTCCCCGTCACAGCTATCAATTTAACTAAGCAATATCATATGATCTCCAATAGTTTCAAATGCATCTCCCTTAACATTTCAAAAAGCGAATACACTGTGTGTACAACTTTGTTTGATAACTTGTTATGCTCCTCCATCATTGCATCACTATTTATACCAGTTGGATGACTGCGACGGCTCTACAAGAAAAATGCCTACAAAGTTGAGCATGTTTCATTCAATACTATGGTGTCCTTAAAGATGTCAAACAGATAATCAAGGAAGCAGCATTAGCAGCACTGTTTTTTCTTTAGCCAGAGGTGTAAACAAGGGGGTTTATGATGTTACATGAAACATACGGCTGCAGTACATACCACTGTAGTCCTAGTTCATGGAAGTTCTGACTTACAGGAACCAATACAAAGCCTCTCAGATTGAGGCTTTTATGGTGCAATTGCCCTGCCTTATTCACAGAACTTTACAGGGGACCTTGATGTCAATGTCTTCTGCTTGTAACCTTCCCATGCTTTCTCACCACTTCTTCCATATTTTGCCCTGACCACAGAACATCCACGAGGAGGGAAAGATGGACCGTATCAATCTATTGGTAACACCAGGAGCCATAGGGGAGTAGCTAGGGGTGCGAGGATTTTATTAAATCCATTCCGGCTGTTTTTTCAGGAATTGCCAAGTGCCTTTTCTTTCATTATCCACTCGTTGATGGAATCCGATTTTTTTTAAAGGGAAGTATGAGAATTTCATTTCACTTGTGCTAATGCACATTAATGCAAATGCGAATTTGCCCAAAGCTCCCCCAAAAGTTAAAAACGGAATGCAAATCCACGTGACTTGGAAGAAGCCAGTCCGCTGAAGAATCCGCACGTCAGATTCATAGAAATCCAAGTTTGTTTGAATCCACTGCAGATTTCTACGACGTTCCTAGTTGTAGCCAACAGTGTCCTCCTTCCACCAGCAGAATGGGCATAATTCACCAATCAAATTCCCCCTACCCCAAGTGCCCCCAAATCTGCTCCGGAGGGTTCGGAAAGCCTCCAGAACAGACTTGGGGGGCATGCCGGGGACCGTAGGGGAGAGGAGTGGAAGGAAAACTCTCATTGCATGAGCAGAACCCCACTTTCATAATGTTAGATTTAGCCCATTAATCTGGACGCTTCCTAAGAACAGTACAATGCCAGAGGTCATTGGTTGTGTTCATGGTGTTATCCCCAAACCACTTTATGAGCAATTGGGATTATAGGAACATCAACACTCAGCTGATCCTATTAGTTCTTGGCTATGGCACAAACAAGATTTGGTACCACCACTTTTTATACCCAATGTCAATAAACGATTTCTGATAAATTTCACAATGTAATTAAAAAAAAAATGGTTGCTCATACAAGGCCTGGTAGCAATCTACCATTTCCAAACTAATTGTGGGAACTACAACAATTACAAGAAATACAGAGTTTAAGTTATTTAAGGGCACAAAATAAATTGATCTCACCTTAGTAGAATCACATTGTTTGACATAAAGGCTCCAACTGTCACATCTGAAAACAAGGGTTTGCAACACTTAGATAATTATAATCAAGTGTGAGTGCATAGAAGCCCTACCCACAATATATTATAGTTGGCAAAATCATAAAATATTTGTTGCAAAAATAAATATATTTTCCCTTCTGAAATGTAATGCTCCCATTCAATAAATTACACCTTTACCAGAGCAAACCTGACCACCATCTAACTATCAACTTCCAATATTTACTGCCTCCTGCATTTCTCAAAATTTGAGAAATTAAGTTTTCTTTCTATCATTCTTAACCTTTGCTCAATTAAGGACGGAATCTTGCCCTGGGTACTCATAAGCCTCCCAATCCAAACGCCTAGGTGTATCCAGTTCAAAGGCTTAGGTATATCCTCTGCATTTCAGCTTCAGAGAAGGGGCTTAGAATACCTCCAGAAAGGAGGCTGGAGATGGCTGGGGATACCTCATAGCCCCACATCCCCAGTCTCTTCCCCTCCCTGCCCCCAGAAACTCCTCTTTTTCCCAATCTCCGCACTCCGCTGGCTATGAGGGAGAAGGGGCCGGACTTGGAAACGCAGTTTCCTGGCTCCAAGCTTGGAGCCCTGCCTATGAGCTCAGAGCCAGGAAACTGAACAACCCTATGCCCTACCCCCGGGATGCTGTCTTGGGAAATAAGGATTGCTCCCTAAGGGGGAAAACATATTTAGTGACATCTGTTGTAAACTTAATCAACTTAGTCCAACTACCAAATAATATCTAAACACATTCTGATACAGGCTTATCATGTGGACATGTTTTTAATGAAAACAAAAGGAAAATGGAAATGTACACAAACTTGGACCTTTAGTTAGCAATTTATACATTCTTCCATTTCATTTTATCTATTGATTTTCATTATCAGCAATTATTATTATTATATCTCTTTCTCGCTCGTGGTGGTTTTTCTAGACAGACATGACAGGCTTTGCCAAGTCATGCTGTCTTTTACAGATCCAGGAATTTCCTGACAATTGAGCATGTTTTAATTATGACTGCTTTCTGGATGTTGGTATGGATGTATTTTGGTAGGCCCAGTTTCTGAAGGTTTTCTGTATAGTTTTTTTTTTATGTGATGCCAGTGACTGATGTGACTAACAGAGTAACTGTGACCTTTTCTTGTTGCCATAGTTCTTTGACTTCCATGGCCAGTGGTGTATATTTGTCTCTCTTTTCTTCTTCCTTGTCAACAACATTTTTGTTATTCGGTATTGCTATGTCAATGAAGTATGTGTGCTTTTCCTTTTTGTCTATGACTGTTATGTCTGGTCAGTTGCAGGGTATTGTCTTGTCGGTACGAACCGTTCTGTCCCAGTATATTTTATGATCTGTGTTTTTCAAGATTATTTTGGGTGAGTATGTATAGTATGGTATAGGTTGTTTGAGAAGGTTGTATTTGATAGCCTGTTGTTGTTGTTGTTGTTGTTGCCAGTGTAAGAAACCTACCTGGATAACCATTTCCATCCATATCAACTCCTCCAGAAATGGACTGGCCAAACATTTGTAGTCTTGGGCTTAGCTGTTTCCCAGATAGTCTCTGTAATATAGACAACATAGAACTGGAATCAATAGAACCAAGAAAAGGTAATGTTTAAATTGCATATGATCCATTGAATTCAATGACAAGTCTCCCACTGACTTTGATGGAATTGGATTGCATAGGCTTTGAGTCACAGGTCAGATCTACACCAAGCAGGATATGACTCTTTGAAGACATTTTGAAAACTGTCTATGGAGCTCTGTGTCCTAGGCCCCAACAATTGGAACTACTGTTATAAAACGTTTTAAAGCAGTAACATAGATCCTGCCACAGATTCATCCTGGTACCACTGTTGACTAAGAAATCACACACACACACATACACCATTTTTCACCTCACACATTGGATAATAGTGACTCATACTTCACCACTACCCAAAATTTATTTATTTGTTTATTTTATTATTATATTTCTATACCGTACAATAGAAAAGCTCTTTGAATGGTTCACAAAATTATACTGTGAAACTCTTCCAGTGACCCTTTCAGTCAGTTTGGGATACGGTTATACTGAGAAAACAACCATCCATAACAGCTTCTGCTTTGAGGACAATACATATAAGGTTTTAAATCACAGTACAGAGCAAATGTCTGCTCGGTGGGAAGTCACTAGGTCCCCAGCCCCTACCAACACCGTTGGCCCAATAACCATAAAGCAGATGGTCAACTGTGCTCATCCTCTGCTAGTCAATCCAACAAGTGAAGCGATTCATTCAGACCCATTAGACCAGCCCAGGTTGGAGAACCCTGTACAAAAATAATACCGCCATTTTGGAATACAGTGTCCAACATGCTTTCCATTTAGTAATACAGCAACTGGAAATGCGCAAAGCTCCCAGGCAAACATGCTCTACATGGAGTGGAACAAGAAATATAAAAGATGATAATCGTGTACAACGGTCAGGTGAGAAGTTCATTTGAAAAGACAAAATTCAAACTCAGGAAAGGAAAGGAAAGGAAAGAGCTCTTAAACCTCTTCTCTTAAAAGGTAATGAGGAAAACGTCCCTAGTTTTGGAACTGATAATACTAAGGCAAATGAAAGCAGCTGAACTCCTCAAATTACATTTACTCATGAGAATGTGGCTAGGCTTATGTGGGGGGTCCCTGTTAGGGTGGCAAACCAGGGCTATACAGATTTCACAGACATCTGCATACTATTAAAGGTATAAGGGTTGAAGTATAACACTACACCGCTTTGAGAGCTGTTAACAAAATCAAAGGCCCTGAAACCTGGCTTGAGTTTTATTTAGCAAGTACCCTGATTTGTGAGGCAATTAAAGTGCTTCTTCATCAGCTCTACCCAGGATCGTGCTGCCGTAGAGGTGAATATCAGCAATTAAAACAAGAATGGCGGTGGAGGGGGGAACTAGCACTGTAAACAAATGGCCCTTTCTTCTCACACACACAGTGTGTGTGTGTGTGTTTTAATGCATAGCATCTGGATGGTTCAGAGTTATAGTATTAGGACACAAAGCCTTTCACCCCAAGGTTACTGGTTCAAACAGAGGCTAGGTAGGCAGACGCTACCAATTTAACATCTGAAACTGCTTGATAAATCCGTGAGCCAAATGAATGGCTGACCTTCAGCCCTGTTCCATGTGAACAAGACACAGCATTAAAACACAACTGTTCGTAGCCTCAAACAGAAAGAGGGAGAGAGACCAAGGAGAAGTGATGGGAAAATAGCTGGCAGGAGCATATCCTGAAGAAGATCACAAAAGCTAAAGACTAAATCTGGTAAGAGACAGCAGTCAGTTGTACTATTTGCTAATATTATGCGGTCTCCTTACGCAACTTCTGAATTGCCTCAAATATGTAAAAAGAAACAAATAACATCTATCCATCCAAATCTGGATATCCTCAACTAAAATGTCATTATGAACTTGAATCAGTTCAGCCAACCTCCATCCTCTCCCTTGGTACAGGGAAAGTCCTCCATACGCCACAAATTATCACTTATAAAAATCATAAAAAGGGATTTTGTCTGCATGCTTAAAAAAAAAGGGGGGGCAATGGATTCTAAAATAGTCAGCAAACAGCGGAACTAATCATCTACAGCCTGTTCTAAAAATCTCAAATGCAACCACTAAATCTCTGACTTAGCCTCTGCTGCATGGGCTCCCGCCCAGCAACAAAACAAAATATTTAGATCAGAATTTTAAAGCTGAAGGATGAAAAAACAAGTCTGATTTTTTTTTCCCAATCAGCAAAAAATCACCACTACCCAGACTGGGACAAATGCTTAAGGAAGCTGGAGTATTTGTACTGAAGGATCTAGATTTACTGCAGGAAATAGGACTGGCTAAACCTCAGGTACAGTTCTAAGACACTTTTAAATCTCAACTGATATAGCAGTGCTGAAGTCAATGGAAAGAACCTGTTGTAAGTGGAGCACTTTTAAGCAGGATTTGTTGCCCACTCATTGACATTTGATCAGCCCCAACTTTGCTTATATCCAGGACTTACCATAGAATACTGAGGTATGATGCCACCAAGGTATCCGTGGTAGATATAGACTGCTCCTGCATAGTCATCCTCTTCAGGAGCACCAATGGCAACATCTAGTTACGCAAGAGAACAACAATGGGAAATACATCTCACATCTTTCTGTCCCTTTCAGTTGGAAAGTACGCTCTTGGCACAACCAATCACCTTCATCATAAATATGAAAGCCACTGGATCGGTGGTTGGCTGGCTTAGAAAAAGTTGTCTCATTAAATGAGCCGCCGATGTTAAAAATATTCTATCCCAAGATGTGTATTTATATTTCTTCTAACAAGAAACATGTGCTTGGGCTCTACAAATAACACTAGCCATGCACAGGAGAATCACTATATGTCTTTACATGCTTTATGTATCCCAACGGAAATATCAGGCAATTGTACACGACGCTATGACTGGCACACAGAACACAAGCCACCCACCATGAAACCACTCCATGGCACAGCCACTGAAAATTCTGTTCAAAAGGCCAGGTTTCCAAAGCCCTCTGATATAATGCAATTTGGGCTGGATGGCTCAACTCTAAAGCACAAAGCGCTGAAAAGAATTTGAAAGAAAACAAAGATGGCTGACAGGGATTTTATTTAGGCAAAGCCACACAAACAAAATTGTATCTAGATGAATTAGACTAGTTGTGATGCATCAACACATTCCAAATTTGTTTGAAATTAGAGCTGTGATTTTTAATCAACAGATTAATCCACTAGTTTTAGTTAATTACCTAGCAGGAATTAACTTTAATCAGTGAGGCACATTTTAAATGAATCTGTAAAGCTCAGAGGTAAATGTTTGTGTGTGTGTGGGGTGTTTTTAAGACTATTTTGATTCTAGTAAATTCCTGTAATTCAGAGCATACACATGTTTAAAATGGTCTTTCCTTCTAACAGTGAGTGGCTTTTGTTGAAGGTTGCATTAGTAATGGTTTCCCCTACCAGCAATTTCAACAGTAAAGTGCCTCATCTCATTAAGTGTGGAAATACCAGTGTTAACAAAAACAGTTTACTGTCTATTGCATTGACAGTGAGGACAATAGGGAAGAGAAATAGTTTACTGCTCAAATTACTGCTAGAATAAAGTTCTCCTGTTTGAGAGGCTAGATGAAAACGCACCCTAAATGGAAATGTCTCACACTAAAGTTCTGTAATCACCCTACTGGAGAATGAAAGAAAACATGATGAATCTTTCTCTCCATTAAATTATTATATTCCATCAGTTGAAGCAGAGGGACTGATGGGAAGCAAGGTCACTCTATCAACTGCGAGACCAGTTCCATTTGACTCTTCCTTTTCATGAATGGTTTCCATTATAAGAACTGCTAGGTAACTTCAAAAACTGAGTTCGCCTGTTTTCCTCTGCCCTCCTCCTCATTTTTTCCTTTTCTGTCATGTCTTTTAAACTGTAAGCCAAGGGGCAAGGGAACTCTTATTGCTGATCTTTGAAAACCGCTCTTCAGCCTATTTGGCTGAAGAGCAGGATAAAACATGCTTACATGAAGAAATACATAAATTAGAGTAATTACATTACATATAACTATTATATCACATATGTATCCCACCAGAGCGAGAAAGAACAGAAGCCACATGCAAAAGAAAACATACTGACCTGGGAATCCATCGTCGTCAATATCCCCCAGGGAAGCTATGCTTTCCCCAAAGTGTGCATTGTAGGCATTGTCACCCGACAGAACAAGCTGCTCTTCCAGGACGCCCTAGCAAACAGGAAATAGGACAGGCTCAGCAAAATAGAGCCAGCGCTGAAAGATGCATGGCCTCTTTGCTGGAACACACTCACACACATGACCCTCAGGAAGCACCTGGAACAAATCTAGGGTAAGGTGCCTGCACTCCTGCCCAAAACTTCAGCCAGTGCAACTAAACCTGTGCATTATAAAAAGGAAACACTGGAAATTAAAATGGCACTTCACTGCTCCTGAAAATGAAATTGCTGGTCAGGATGACAGACCAGTGAATGGCAAACTATAACATCCCCCCTGCCTGAAATGGTAAGTGTGTCAAATCAGGTACATGAGGTCCCAATCTATCACACCATTAGCTAGCAAGGCTAATTCACTTTTATTCTCATCAAAAGAATGGCTAAGATAAAATAGTAGCATGCCACATATTTGGTTTCTGTGGCCAAATTCCAGTGTAATAATTAGGGCTGCGGCACTTAAGTCAACCCAGCGGTTAGAATAATAAAATGAAAACATTTTGATCAGCTAAAAAGATGTCCCCAGGCAGCAGATTATACATGATGTTGAATTCTTTTTAACTCAAGTACTTTTAAAAAGTGCAGATGATGAGTGCCATCTCAGAAGAGGCATCCCCTCCTGTAGGAAAGACAATGGGGAGGGACTCTTCTACAGTGACTCCTGCTGTGACATCCACATCTATCGATTAAAACCACAAGAAGGTATGCACGTTTATGCAGTTTTAATCGACATGTGAGACAGCGGAAATGCATGAAATTAATAAACTAAGGGTGCACTCCTATGCATGTTTGGACAGAAAAAGGGTCCTACATCTCCCAGCATTCCTCAATTCATTTCTATACCACCCAATGATCAAAGATCTCTGGGCAGTTTACAAAGTATAATAACGTTAAAAATAAATTATGTATAGTATAAAAATGATTCCCATAAAAACATATAACAGGCAACACACACACACACAGATACACATATATCTAAACAATTTTAAGTGATCAACAATAAGAAAATAAGCCAGACAACCCTCCAGCCCACTGTGAACCTCTACACCAGAGGTGGACAACTTGTAGTTCTCCAGATGTTTTGGCATACAACTCCCATCATGCCTCACCATTGGGAATGCTGTCTAGGGCTGATGGAAGTTGTAGGCCAAAACATTCCAGGGGGGGTAGGGCAAAGACAGGGTGGGTAGGGCCAAAATGTTATCCTTAACTACTTTAAGCTTACTCAGAAGCAAGCCTATGTATGTGTTCTCAGAAATAAGGATGCGTAGCATGTCCCCCCAGAAGTAAGCAGGGCAAGCCTTGGCATGCCTACTCAGAAGTAAGCAGATCTGAATCACTCAGCATCTTCCTTCCCATGCCCCACCCCAATCAGCAGCTGATTGGAGATGAGAGCTTTTCACCACTGAGCACTGAGAAAGGGGCTCAGTTTGGACAACACAATAATCAATGGAGGGGGGAAGAGGCAACCGTCAGTTGTGTTGCTTATTGTGTCGTGTAGCAGACAACACACAACGCACACACAACTGATGGTACGCTATTTCAGGCAATTAAACAATGGAGAAAAACAACGGGCTGCTCAGTTTTTTATCCCGGAATCTGTTGCTTAAAGTGTCGTGTGTCGGGAACCCCCCTATCTCCGTGTACTATTCCACTCAGTCATAGAGTTCGTTGGCAGGAGCAGCTGAACACCCTCCTCCCCCGGCCACTCCTATACAGCCGGCAGAACTTGCGGTGCATGCTGGGATATGGCCGGAGGACTGAGGGAGGGGGGAGGGGAGGAGACGCAGCAGCCCAGAAGAACACTGAGACTTTCAGCTATGCGACGGGGCAAGGGGCAACATGTCGTGTGGAGCGCACTGGCAAAATAATGCACGGTGAGTGTGTTATTAACCCTTCCGTTGTCTAAAGTGTCATCCGAACACACCCAGGGAGTGCTCAGCAAGGAAAAGCTGTTATCTCCAATCAACTGCTGATCAGAGGTAAGTGCTTTACCCTTCTGGGAGAGGGAGCAAGGCCTGGGGAAGAAGATAGATGGATGGATGGATAGATGGATGGATGGGGGGGCTGCTGGCCAGAGGCACCCCATCCCTACTTTAAAGCATGGGGGATAACACATGAAGGGGGAGCAGGGGCATGTGAGTACCACCTCAACACACAACCCTCCTATATTGAACAGGTAGATTTGAAGAGAGATTCTAAGTGTGATCAGCTGAATGTGCTTAAAATCCTCCCTGTGACTGGGAACCTTGCACAATATGGGTTCCTGATCATGGAGAGGATTCTAAGCACATTCCGCTGATGTTCAAATAATCCCTCTTCAGACCTACCTGCTCAATGTTGGATGGTCTGGAGTGGAACCAACAGCAACAGGAACATCCAGCCCCATGTCCCTGTTATGTGTCATTCCCGCACAGATTAAAAGAATGCCTGACTAGGGTCCTCTCTACAAGAATTCGGTTTGATGCCTGGTTGTCCGATTATGCACATCTTCTCGGAATCGCTTTTACTGTACACAGGAGGCGGTTAAGCGCATAACTGGTTGCCTTACTGGTTGTATGAAACGCGCTTTAGAGGTGTTTAATGTGGAGAATCGCTTGTTTACATGGTCATAAGGCGCTTTAACTACCACGGTAAATTAAAACTCGCTATTTAACGTGCATTCGATAATGCGCATAATCAGAGAGAAAAAGCGCCTCAACTCCCGATTTGCACTCCGCTCTTGTAGAGGTCAAATTTTTTATGCGCCTTGAAAGAGCTTTAAATCACTCTTGTAGAGGCACCCTAGGACTAGTGACAAGTCTAGAACAAACTTTCTAATAGGATTAATTAAGTAAAGCTTCACAGGGGAATTACATCATCATCAACTGCTATTACTCACAAGTAATATTTTAATTTCCTTTTGGGGA
This sequence comes from Anniella stebbinsi, assembly GCA_029215795.1. Taxonomy (NCBI): domain Eukaryota; kingdom Metazoa; phylum Chordata; class Lepidosauria; order Squamata; family Anniellidae; genus Anniella; species Anniella stebbinsi. Next base: position 158,234,799 of record JARDYH010000002.1, on the reverse strand, counting down.
CAGCTCCTTGATTCTTATATACTTTAATCTTATAAAGTTATATAACCACTTTTGCCTCCTAACCATGTGCTTCATAACCACTGGAGAGATCTGGGTTCATCTTATTTGTTATGACGATGAAAAGAGATCTCTCACTGTACTCCATTCTGAACTCTCAAGAGGATGACCAAAACACAGGTCACATAAATACAAGCAATACTGAGCTGCAGTATAACTTGGAAAATTTAATTGACTGGAGTCAAAGAATTTTGCAATCCAAACAGAAACTGAATCTACCTCCTCAAAATTAAATGTTGACAGCTGAACATCTGTCAGGATGTTCATCCAATCCAAATGGACCCCTCTATTTACTATTTATCCCAGCCTTTCCTAACCTGATGCCCCGCAGATGTTTTGAGCTACAACTCCTAGTATTCTTGACCAATGGCCATTCCGCTTGGGGCTGATGAATTCCAAAACATCTGGAGGGCACCGTGTTGGGGAAGAGTTGACTTATTCTAAGCCATACTGCATTTTAAATGCTTTAAAGCTGAATCCCTGCCTTTGTATTATACTTCCTATTCAACTGCCTAAAGAAAGACTCAAACTTGTGGCATGCTATTGTGCCTTGTTGACCTTAACTGACCTGCATAGTTATGATTTGTGACCCATATGGTAAAAACCAAAGCTCAAATAGCATTTATTTAGGAAGAGAGACATTTTCCCAAACAGAAGTGTCTCTGAGAAAGCCCATATGGCTCATGTTCCTTACAAACAAGTTGTGGTCATTTCAGAGGACAGGAAGCTAATGTTGATTATTTCCCTAAGCTACCATTGGGTCACAGTTCTTGCGCAACATTCAGCTTTGCAATGAAGAGTTGTTTCTTTTCTGATTAACTTTACACTGCTTGGTTTCAACAGAATCATGATGATTCTGTCAGCTCTTTTCACATGGGTTCAATTCTCACAATTTGGTTTGAGCTGTAGGTTAAACAATCTTACCACAAACTCCAAGGGCTGGTCTTAAAGTCACTATATTTAAACAAAGAGGAAAGATGCTGAAATAGAATTCATTACGGTAACTAATTTGGCAATGGGAGTGTCTCTGTCTGCACAGAGCACATAATAACACAATTATGACTTAATAAACCATGATGTGAATAAACAAACCCTAGATTATACAAACCCTGGTTTTAAGCTAATTAACAAATCCTGGTTTGTTTGGACACACTTAACCATAATCCTAGCTTTGGACATCACACAAAGCTATCCTCTTTTCTGGCTGGTTTATCTGCCCACACAAATGGTTAGTAAAAAGGTTGCCTGCGCTAGCAGGCAGTGCACTCAGGTTGTCATTTACTAAGCCATATTTTTTGGCATATCATTGCATGTGAGCAATCCCAGAAAGTGTCCTACTTTATTGGTAAATACTACTTTCATACTATGTAGATTTATCAATATGGATGCTTTTTTGAATGCGTTTTGTAAACCTTGGCTGCAGCGGGGGGCGGGGTTTGTCAGGGCCATACTCAAATCTAGACCTGGTGTACGTGTTCTCCAGGCTCAAGGTTCCTGAGGTTCCCAGTACAGCAAGGTATAGCAATACTGCTCTGCTGACCAAGCAAAGGCAAAAGCCTAGGCTCCAAAGTATTTCCATCATGCACAGCCAATCCAGAGGCTTTGTCCTCCCTGCAATCACAGCAGGCTTCCATCCTGCATCTGAGGCAGGCTTCAACATGTGAGCACACCCTATGGTGTCCATGGTAGCTCACCCTACTTGGTTGAAGCCTCAGACCCTGAGGTTCCCAGTTCAAACTCCAGAATCCCTGATAATGGGAACTGGGCTGACCTAGCCTGGCAGGTCCTAAAGTAGAGCCAGTATGGTTTATGGCTAGAGTGTTGGACAGGGAGTCAGGAGACCCAGATTCTAGTCCCCACTCGGCCAGCCACAGACTCTCAGCCCAACCTACTTCACAGGGTTGTTGTTGTGAGGGTAAAATGGAGAAGGGGAGGATTATCTATGTCGCCTTGGGTTCTTTGGAGGAAAAAAGGTGGGATAGAAATGCAATAAATAAATAAATGTCATCTGTGCTCAGCATAAAATTGTGACATTGCTATTCTTGGCCTTTGGCTCCTATTGCATAAAACTAGGGCAGTCTCCACGTATATATACCTACCTAATCTTGAACAGAAATGGGCAAAGAGCCCCACATCTGCTCAATGCCCTTAAGCAGTCCTTGCATGATACAATGCAGCTGATCCGAGTTGAGTGTTCAAAGGATTTCCCCAGGCTGTTCGCTCGGCTCTTTTACATACTCACATTTCCTCTGCTGAGGTAGACGGTGACTTGACCTTCATCCCGGATTTCAGAAAACATGGGCGCTCCCACCAGGAGGTCTGAAAGTCCGTCAGAATTCAGATCAACTGCACATAAGGAGGAGCCAAAGTAAGAGCCCATCTGTAACCAAGCCGAGTCATAACAAAGCATTCAGTATCTGCCCACACACAACAGGAAATCATTTATGCTTTTCTTTATTTGCAATTGAAATCGCAAACTTGCTGCCTTATCTTACACCACCAGTTCTAGGAAGTGTCTCTGAGTTGTTGCCGGGTTTGGGGTTTGTTGTTGTGTTGTTGTCAATGAGAAAACTGATCACACCTTTAGTTAAAGATGCTATGTACCAAAAGTCAAGCAAATCAAGCTTAGGAATATGTTGATGTTATTGTGGGTTATTGGCACTGAAAGCTATGCCCCAAATAGCAATTCATCAACTCAAGAATCCACCCAGAATTTGCTTTTGTGGCTTGTTAATTTAACAAAAAAGTATCAAGATGGCAGACAAGTCGTGAGTGAGGACCCATTTTTATTCCATCTATCAAAGGGAAGGCTCAATGCAGCAGCCCTAAGGAGTGAAGTTCACACACCCTATGGATTAGTTCTAGTGCATGAAGTTTTTCCATGCCAACACCACCTATTATTGGTGGTGGTAGTGGTGACAGCTGGCATTTGCATGAGGTTTTTCCACACTACAGAGTCAACAAATTATTCCTCCCACCATATAGATGCATCTAGCACAATTTCCAAGTGGCAGGAATAACATGAAAATCTGTCCAGAATGGTTATGTTGCCTCTGGATTTTTACCACACAACACAACCACTTGCTAACCTTTTGTCTTTATTCACCCACTATGAAATCAGGGGCATGTGCCACTAATCTAGTGCCAAATTACACACACATCTGGCATCTTATATTTTATTCCTGAACAGCATTTGATTCAGAAGTAAAGGGACATCAAACTATTTTGGAAAACCTCTGACACTAACACCATTAATTGCACATCGTTATATGCTGCCTACCTCCAGGACAGCTGTGTTTCCCCATCCCTCCTTAATTTGGTCATTCAAATGGACTTTGACCAAAATGAGCCAGAGGTTCCAGCCAATGTATGACATCCGTCATGGGACAGCAGCCACACCTATCAGCATGGAGTCAAAACTGACCTTTCAGTGCGGAAAGGTTGCAAATACTGTTTACAAGCCACTGCAGGAAGTCGGGAAGAGACGAAACGACAAATATCAGCTTAGATCTCTAATTTGTTTGCTTTTGTGGACTGAAAGTCAAATATTTAGCATTTCACTCTCTTGTGGATTCCTCTTTGTTTGTAAGAGTTTCATACAGCATCGTTAGGAGATATATATATATATATATATATATATATATATAATAGTCAATGAAATATATATATATATATATATATATATATATATAATAGTCAATGAATGAAAGATGTGAACAATATGTCATTGTAGATGGGAAAAGGCTGTTGTTTACCCAACTGCAACAATATTGTGCAGAGTGGATGACTTGGTGTTACTGTGAGAACCTTAACTTTTTGCTTTTCACATGTGGCACCATTAACTTACATATGGTTTCCAATCTCCTATCTTTAGCTATGAGGACCGTGGTGCCAGCAGTCGGGTACCTTGCCCTAGATGCCATTGTGGCCGCTTTCCATTAAAGGAAGCTACTGGCAGCACTCGTTCCAGGTTTTTGAGGGGCCAGGAGGAAGACACCCTCAACACATTAGGTTGAGTGAGGCAGCCATCTCAGGCAGCTGATTTGGGGTGTTATGAAAGGACAGCAAGTTATTAAGCATTTAATTTGAAATATCTGTGGGATTTCCTGCCTCGGTGTCAAAACAACTTGACTCGCCTTGGATATTATGGACCTTAACATGGGAGCGGGGTGCCACTTGCTGCTCTGCCTCAGGCAGCAAAATGATTTGTAGACCCAAATCACATATTACTCTAAAAGTGTACCTAGCTGCTATGTCTTTTTCACTCTATAAATATTTACTCTAGAATAAATATTTATTGAGACCGTAGCATATGGGGTAGGGGGGTCTTTAGCCCTTCCCCCCAATCTTGTCTCAATTCAGATCAGGGGGTGCACCTGCAATTTATACTGCCAATCAGTGATCCATTATTGCAAATAGATCACTATTAGAGATACTAATTGCAATCAAGAGAGGAATCCAGATTGGGACATCAGCGGGGACGGTTAAATCTCCCTCACCCACCACAAGAGGGTCCCGGTCTAGATCAGCCTTGGGATAGAAAAAAAGGGGTGGGAGAATATATAGCTGCTAACTGCATCTGTCATGTAAAGCGTGGTTTGCCCCTTAACCCAGCCCTGAATGGAAGAAAATGGAAGCTGCTCCCCCAAGACATACGTATTTGTGGGTAGATATAATCAGAATTAGTTAGACGTACCGAGAGCAGTAGTTATTCATTCCTTACAAACTAAAAACAATCAATCTTTTTCTGTTTAAGAATTACTTACCTTTTTACCTGAAGCCTGAAAAATCTTTATTAATGAACCAGACCTCTTATCAGTGCGGAAAATATATACCTATGAAGATACATAGAAATATGAAGTCATTTAATTCCATTGCAAGTATTACGATATGAAATCATTCATTATTGTTTGATGGAGTGGGGCTTCGTTCTTATACTTGTAGTTATTTTTCTTTATTTATGTAAGGGTGCTTCCAAATGGAGGGCTGCCTGCACTGCTAATAAAAAGGGCAGTGCATCTACTCCGCCTTTTCCTCTTTAATGTTCTTTTTTTTTCATACGAAAAAAATGTTGGACGAAGTGGTGGGAGAATATGGGAGGGTTACAAACTGAAGACATTTTCTGGGCACACCGTAAAACTCTGTGAATGAAGCAAGGCAATTGCCCAATAAAAGCCTCATCCTGAAAGCACCCTAAAAGGTTTTTTCCCCCTGTGTCTGCGCCAAACTAAAGTTGAAGGCAACTTAGATGCAATACAATGCTAAGAATAAAGCCAAAATTAACTATAAAATACACAGCAGCACTAAACAGGTTAAAAACAAAAGTCATCCCCAGTGAAAACCTGCCCAAAGTTTTAGTAAATAGAACAGTTTTCATCAAGCATCTAAAATAAATCAGAATAGGAGCTAGACAAATATGCCACAACACATTGGGCCTATTCAGATGACACTTCAGGGTCGTGGTCAGTGAAACTGTGGTTCTCTGTGGTTAGCACTAACCACAAGCCATGCTGTCGCATACAACACTTTAAGCCATGGTTAGAGCTGCTGACTCTGCTGCAGACAGTCCGACTGTGGCTAGTGGGTGAGACACCTTAAACCCTGCTGCTTAACCAAAAGCCTTAACCAGCAGTCTTTAAGGTGTCCTCTGAACAGGCCCACTGTCTCTAGTAGTTGTGCACCTAATCATCAAAGATATGGGCCATTTGGAGCAAAATCTCAGTAAAGGCTGTTCTGGAGGCTAGAGGAAGGGTAAGAAAATCAGCTTCCATGCACACCCTTCCGTGAGCAGAACTCTGGATCCAACCCACTTTATGGACAAGTTCATAAATCGATTGATTGATTGATTGATTGATTGATTGATCTTCTGCGACCCTCAAAATATTTTACCCATGGGGTTGTAGTCCCCTAAACATGCTGGTGTGAGATAAAGCAGTGAATTGCATTTATCTAGGTGTGTAGCCTAGATGGGAGTAGAGACTACACTTAAGGCATGGCACGCACTTGGATGAACATGTGAGTATACATTCAAGCAAGGACTCTTTTTTGCACGTTCTACAGGGGGCATTCTGTTATATATTGAACTCTCAGAACTCTTCTCAAAAAGGCTGGCTATCCCTAGTCTATAAGACACTATGAAAGCATGCGCTCATAAGAATCTATGAACCTGCAAAACCACTAACAGTTCGGCTAGGTGGCACTAAACTGGTTCAACTCAGGATTAGGAGGCGTCCTCTATCTTTGCATTCGGCTATTTTAAAACCAAGGAAGACAAACATGACAAACAATGTATTGTGCATTTTAACAAGTTTTACATAAATGATATCTAACAATGGCTTGGATCTAAGAGGAGTTAGGGAAGTTCACAAAGGAAAGTTTCCCCCACTCCCCACCGCAGCCACATGCCCCCCCCCAAAGCCACTCTGGAGGGTTGGAGGGGAGCTGGCTAGACTATGTGGAATGGGGTGCAAGGGCTGATGTAGGAAGAAAGAATTGTGGGGGGAATGGTAGACTTCAATGCAATTTGGACTTCCCTTCCCCAAACCTATATCAATTCAGGTGTACCACTCAAATTATTGCAACCCCAAACCTCTTATTCATAGTTTTCCCCCAGGAACTAAATGAAACATTGCCACATTATTCGTACACAAGATAGATTTTGTTCAACAGCCACACCTTTCCAATGCCTCCATCTTGGGGAGCTCCTCCCACGACGTCTGTGGTTGTCAGCTGAGAGAAGTGACCTGCTGTCACGGCATATCCTGAGGGAGTCGTTTTTAGAGTGGACAATCAAGGGGAGCAGAGGAAAGAAATGACAAACACATTCAGAAAAGGAAACCGGTCCGAGGAAGAGGTCAGCCATCTGGATGAAAGCAAGATTAGTATTTCTCTTCTCCTAGAGGGTAAATATACTAGCATTATAGAGGAAAAAATCCAATGCCACAAGAGGCCCTACTTCTTCAGAACAAGAACTTGCTGGCACTCTATTCAAGGTTGGAAATGCTTTTCTCAAAAACAGAACTGAAAGTGTAGACAGAAGCCTTGTAGATCTCAAGGGCAATAGCTTGAGTCATAAAATGGCATTAAAAAAGATAGGATTCTCAAGGAAAGAAGAGAAGCACTAAACCAGAAAAGCACAATCACACTAAATTTAAAAAAAAAAAACAGATTGATTTATGTGGAAGACACTATCTTTCAGGCCTTCTGAGTGATAGTTTCTATTTCCACCAAAAGGAACAATGTTAACTGAATAGTCATAGGGTACGAGAAGAGGTCCTCTTATGAATCAGTAAATGGTTGAAGAACAGAAAGTAAAGAGTAGAATAAATGGTCAGTTCATCTTCATAGAGTGCATAGTTAAATATGGAATTTGCTACCACAAGTTGTACTGATGGCCACCAAATTGGTTGGCTTTAAAAGGGCATTGGACAAATTTATGGAGGATAAGGGTATCAGTGGCTACTAGTCCTGATGGCTATATGCTACCTGCAGTATCAGAGGCTGTAAGCCTGTATACACTAGTTACTGGGGAACATGGGTGGGAGGGTGTTATTGCTCATGTCCTGCTTGTAAATTCCCCATGGGCAGCTGGTTGGCCACTGTGAGCAGAATGCTGTACTAGATGGACCTTGGTCTGATCCAGCAGGGCTCTTCTTATGTTCTTATGAAGATGAAACCATCTTCAAATATTTGAAGGGCTGCCTCATAGATGACATAGCAGATTTCTTTTCTGTTTCTCCAGGGGGTAGAACTTGAACCAATGGGTTCAAATTTCAAGACAAAGGACTTAGACTAAGAGTTAGGAGGAACCTTCTGATGGTATGAGCTGCCTTGGAAAGTGATGGGCTCTCCTTTTAAGCAGAAGCTGGATGGCCATCTATCAGGGGTATTGTAGTCATGGTTACTAGTCATGATAGATATGTACAGAGACATTGGCTCAATTCGGACAACACGATAGTCAATGGTGGGTTGACTAACCCTAACCCTAACCCTAGGGGGTACTCCCCAAACAACATGGTAATAAATAATCAACTGTGGTGTGGATTAGGATCAGCGCTGAGTTGACTATGGCAGCATTCGGACGACATGATAGTCAATACAACTGACGATTGTTTCCCCCACACCAGTTGTTTATTGTGTCGTCTGAATTGAGCCAGTCTCAACACCAGTTGCTGGGGAATACAAGCAGCAGGGTGCTATTGCGTTCATATTCTGCTTGTGGGCTGGCCGTGGGCATCTGGTTGTTCAATGTAGGAAAATAATGCTAGACCAGATAGGCCGTTGCAAGGCTCTTCCTATGTTCTTAACTACTAGGCCAAACTCTTGAAAAGCCTAAGGAAAGGGAAGGAGAGGATAGGGAAGAGATCCAAAGTGAACGCTTTAACAAGACCTCTGCTTGGGTAAGAGGTTTTTAATAGAAAGTACACATCAAACAGGGATACTTTATTTGAAAGAGAGATCAATAACATGGTCCCATTTGCCTTTTTTTTACTTAAATATTGCTAGATTTTATTAAGGTATAAGCATGGATTTTCAATAGTTGTTATATATTACTCTCATTTTTAATTTTAATTTTTTATTGTTTATAAAGCATTTTCCAAAATAACAAGTGCATCTATCCCTCCCTTCCAATCCCAAACACTAATAAGTAATTATAACAATATGCCAAATACACTCACACACATTCATTATCAGTGCACCTGTAGATAACAAAATTAGAATACTGTATCTATCATTAATTGTTAATTGATCCATTTCTATACCAAATTAGAATCTGCTATGCCAAAACTCCAGTTGATTAATTAGAGGCCCATCTTCTGTATTCAGTTCTAAACAATGAAATATTGTGAGACAGGAAGGGACTGCAGTAGAAAACGTTCAGCATCATTCAGCGCAACCTTTCCCTCCCTATGCTATGAATTATAGGCTTGTTATCTGCATGCTAAACACTGTTCTTCAGATCTATTCAAAGGGAAAACCTCAGCATATACACCCATCTCTCATTTAGCTATTCTCAAGGGGCTTTTACTAAGTGGGTTTTTAAAACAAATAAACAAACAAACAAGGGCAGGGGGCTGAAGACAAGAGGTCCATCTCCAATTTTTAAAAGCATTGCTTTGCTTTAACATGCCAAACAAGTGGGGAAAATGGACGCCTGTCTGTCAATGCTTTCATAATCAGAGCAAATGGTCACTGGGGACTGGACAGAAGCCATTAGATGCATACTATTTCTCTTGTGACATTCACTGCATTTTTAAATCTATATTTCCGCTGACATTGCTTCCATCCCTATCTTATCCTGGCAGGTTTTCTTCAAAACAATAATTCATTGATAAAGGACTTCTTTACATCGAGGTGTTTAATTAATTTCTCTTCCAAACATGTTATGACCACTTTAACAAAGGACAAAAATGAAGACTGAGACCACAGCTATACTACAAACAGAAGTTAATGATGAATTATCATGACTTCCCACAAGGGACACTGGGATTTGTAGTTGTCTGAGGGTGCTGAGATTTTCCTGACAGAGAACTATGCCTGCTCAAAGAACTAAAATCCCCAGGATATAGAAGAAGAAAGCCACACCATTTTAAGGTGATCATTTATACATAACATGGAACGTAGACTTAACCAATTCTATACAAGATCCTTGACTGGGGCTGGGAGTAAAGTCCCAACCTAAGCTTAGTCTGTTAGTTTTCAGACTTTCTGCCTTCAGGGAATCCTTCCACACTGTGGTCTGCTGAGGCAATCCTGCACATCTCTTATAGAACTTCGACATTTGCAGAAGATCCTGAGGTGCTTTTTACTATACATTTATGAGGCTTAGAGCCTGTTCAGACAATTCAATAAGTCATGATGGTTAAGCATTTTGAGTTAAACATTATGGCTTTATGTATCGTGTGAACCATGACTTAGCGTGTCATGTGAACCATTCCTAATTATGGGGGCTACATAACCATGGTTTAATCGCACTCACTAACCATTTGCTGCAAAAGGGTAAGTGGCCTAATCATGGCTTAGCGTGTTGTCTGAGCAGGCCCTTCCTGTCCAGGCCTGCTGACCACACCATTACCCATGTGATTTGACAATGCACCCCAGGACACATCTGACACTCTCTTGTACCAATAACACTCCAGAGATGATCAGTAGTGGTGAGTGAGCTGTCATTCATTCAGTGATGTTTGTGCACCATTACTGCTCTTGTCACTGAAAAGAATCTGAGAAGCTTTCACAGAATCCCAGGTTTCACATAATGCTCTGGTTTAGACCAACAGGGCTAAAGTAATCAGATTTCATAGTTGGGAAAAAGAGAGTCTAGACTACAGATAAGATTTGAGACTAGTAACAGTTAGGAGCTCCACATCACTTACCAAGGTATGTGTACCGCTTGGCTATCACAGATTCATCATTCAATTTGAAATATGTATTATCAGTAAGATTCAGTACTTTGATGGTTCCTGTCCAGTAGTAAGACCCTGGAGCTCCCATGATGACCAGTTCCTACCAAAAGAAGAGTTTCATCATCTTAAATCTGTACAATAAAAAACACAAATCTTTGAAGCTCCTCAAGCATGGCTACCACCAGAGGTTTAAAATATTTAGAATTGAAAATCTGAAAATTTAAGGAAGGTTGAAATAGGTTAGAGTTATCTAAACTTACTCATGAAATGTATTATGCAATTATGTGAACATAGCAAATAATATATGTATTTTACATGTATAATATAGCAGTATAAATGCCTATTTTTTACTCAGTGATTACAAAAAATTCTTGTTGGGGAAAATAATAAAAGATGACACAGAAGCTATCAACATTGTAGGGAATAGAAATGGGGAAGTGCCTTTTTTAAAAAAATCATTCAAACAGAGTAGCAATGCTATCATCCCCAACAAATTCAAGTCAGAACTTTGAACCTTGGATCCAAGAGATTTATTTCATAAGTGGACTTTTCTTTTTCTTTTTTTGGGAGGTGCGGGGAAGTTTGGAAAATGTTGGAATAGGCGTACACATCTCTAATTAAGATCCCCAAAAAGGATAGTCAATTGTTGGGGTAGCAGTCTGAGGTGAGGTGGAACCCAGAAGCCATGGGAGCAGGACATAAGACCAAAGAGTAAGTCAGGACTGAAGGCCAAACCAAGTGAAAAGAATGAGGAGCAAACTAGAGGTCCGTCAGGATCAAGCCCGTTCTCCCTAATGTGAGTGATGGAGTTTTGGAACCTTAATCAGACTCAGAGGTTGAAGGGGAAGAAGCAGACATACATCAGTCTAGACAGGAAGTGGGGGCAGATTCTCCAAGACACTTCAAGATTCTCCAAGACTCTTCAGGAATCTTCCCAGGAGTTTATCGGACAGAAGGCCCAGGCTCAGAGAACACTCTCCCCCTCTCCCTTTGGAACTCAGTCTCTGTCAGAGGGGGAGGTAACATTGGAGTTGACAGGGCCCAGAATCTGTCGCAGGATCAAGCTGGTGGAGCTCAGAGGAGGTGGGAGGCGCTCCGCTAAGTTGCCCACTTGACAGAGGCTTCAACTTAAGGACCCTCCCTGAAGGGTGGATTCAGAAAAAAGCCTGCTGGGCACTGCAGGAAACTGTCCAGTCCGTTGATAGGCAACTGCCTTGCTTTGTTAAGCTAATTAAACTTAGAGGATAGCTCCCAGCATTCACACTCTCTTTAGGTGTGAAGAGATGTCTATATACTGAATAAAGCTCTTTGTGGATTGAACAGCACAAAGCTTTATTGTCTTACATCTCAGTGTGAGGCCTTAGAATCAAGGCAATGTCAGAACTGAGGGGTAAGGCAAAGCATATACAGTAGTATGCCCAAGTTCAGGAAGACCTTGCTGCTCAAACAATTCTCAATGGGAACAAGAAGCCAACACACTCCTTCCTGTTCAGGAGGATTAACTGCACAGTTTGGGTGGGTGGAGGCAGTCCAGGGCCTGAAGGGACTTCTCTGAGAAGCTGCCACCTGTAGTTCACTGCTTCACCACATCAGGCAGCCACCCACAGACCCAGCAGCTCTTGACATCCGTTCATCTGGCAGCTCTCCAACTTGGTCTGCTTAGAACTAGGTGGTTCACAGTAGAACAAGGTCAGGGAGTTGAAGCAGAAAGGACGACGACTGGAGCGCCAATGGCGGAAAACTCGACTTATATCCAACAAGACACGACATAGAGAACATCTTCGTTCCTATGGGGTGGCAATACGTGCAGCGAAGAAAGCTTTCTTCTCTGCGCGCATTGTGTCTGCAAATTCACGTCCAGCAGAACTGTTCAGGGTGGTGAGGGGTCTAACCCAGGCACCTTCTCCCCTGAATCCAATTTTAGAGCCTTTGGGAGTTCACTGTGATGCTTTTAACGATCATTTCTCAGATAAAATCTCTCGGATAAGAGCCTACTTAGATGCCATTGTTATAGCAGAGGCTGACAGTGGAGTGTCCAGCGACTCCGCGAGTAGGATTACACTTGATCAGTTTCAGTTGGTGAGTACCGAGGATGTGGACAAGGTACTTGGATGTATGAGGAGGATGACTTGCCCTCTCGATCCCTGTCCTTCTTGGCTGGTCGTCAAGGGAGGAGATGCAGTTAGATCACATCTACAACACATCATTAATACATCTCTCAGGGAGGAGAGTTTTCCATCATGTTTAAAAGAGGCAGTGGTACGGCCGCTTCTAAAAAAGCCCTTCCTGGATCCCCTGGACCTTAATAACTACAGGCCAGTATCAAATCTTCCATTTTTGGGCAAGGTGATCGAGAGGGCGGCTGCCTTCCAACTCCAGGCAGTCTTGGATGACACTGATTTTCTAGACCCATTTCAAATCAGCTTCAAGGCAGGATACGGAGTTGAGACTCAGTATTGACAGGGGGAGTGTGTCCCTGCTGGTACTCCTGGACCTCTCAGCGGCATTCGATACCATCGACCATGGTATCCTTCTGGAGTGCCTGGGGGAATTGGGAATCGGGGGCACTGTGCTTCAGTGGTTCCGATCCTATCTCTCGGGCAGGTTCCAGATGGTGATGCTTGGGGATAGCTGCTCCTCAAAAAAGGAGTTGCTATGTGGTGTACCACAAGGTGCCATCCTTTCCCCAATGCTGTTTAACATTTATATGAAACCGCTGGGAGAGATCATCTGGAGGTATGGGGCGGGGTGCTATCAATACGCTGATGACACCCAAATATATTTCTCTATGCCTTCGACAACATCGTCAGCTAAGGATAGTGTGTCTCCTCTGAATGAATGCTTGGAGGCGGTAATGGGCTGGATGAGGAAAAACAAACTGAAGCTGAATCCAGGCAAGATGGAGGTGCTCGCTGTCAAAGGCCCCAACCTGGGTTTGGAGGTGTGTCAACCAGTTCTGGATGGGGTTACACCCCCCCTGAAAGACTGTGTTTGCAGCTTGGGGGTACTCCTGGATTCGTCGCTCCAAATGACAGCTCAGATAGATGCGACGGCCAGGAGTGCCTACTATCAGCTTCTGTTGATACTCCAGCTGCACCCCTTCCTAGAGTTGGAAGACCTAAAGGTGGTAGTGCACACGCTGGTAACTTCGAGGCCTGCCTTTTGTGCCTAGTCCGGAAACTTCAACTTGTTCAAAATATGGCAGCCAGGTTGGTCACCGGTACACCTAGGGGTGACCACATTACATCTGTTTTAAAATCGCTTCATTGGCTGCCAATCAGTTTCCGGGCAAAATATAAAGTGTTGGTTATTACCTTTAAAGCCCTACATGGTTTGGGTCCAGGTTACCTGCGGGATCGCCTTCTCTTGTACAATCCGCCCCGCACACTTAGGTCCTCTGGGAAGAACTTACTCAAGTCAGCCAGAACTAGGCTGACGAGTGTTACCCAGAGGACTTTCTCTTCCATTGCTCCCAGACTATGGAATGGTCTGCCGGAGGAGATTAGACAAATTAGCAGTCTTCATGAATTTAAGAGAGTCATGAAGACTGCTCTCTTCCGGCAGGCCTATCCAGATGAATTTTAAGATCTTTTTAATTATGTATTTTTTCTTGTTTTTTTTTTTAAAAATTAACTGTTTGTGATTCTTGTGATATATATTGTTGTTGTTCCCCACCTCGATCCGGAGGGAGAGGCGGGTTATAAATAAATATTATTATTGTTATTATTATTATTATTATTCTGCTTACCACATCCTTGAATATTAGTGTTTGAAGGGATTTCAAGAAAGCACAAAATCCGTGACCAATGGAGGAAAGGGGCTGCCCCATTGTCAGGGCTCCGCCTTGCCCAGACCTGAAACCTGGGATCTCCCTAGAGGATGAGTAGGGGAGCAGAGCACCACCACCCCAGTAGACCCCTGAATTCCAATGAGCCTGAGCAGCCTTTGGACACAGATATGATAACCACAGGAGCAGAGGTCTCATGCAAGGCACTTGGGTTCACCACCACTCCCTCCCTCCCTCAGAACTACAGGGACAGAGAAGACTGCCTGCTGCCAAGTGGGAACTTCAGGGCTGCCAGCAAAGTACCTGAGCATGCCGGATCAGGCCCTGCCTCAGAACCAGAAAGAGATGGAACTTCCTGCTCCTATATAAGTCCTCAGTTTGACCTGCATCATTTCTGACACAACCCTAGTGTTCCAAGCCTTCATCAATCAGGGAAGAAATAGAAGGGCTTGGGGGGGAGCAGGAAAAAAAAACTGAGAAAAAAAACCTGTTTTTTCCAAATTTTCCACACACAAAAAAACCCTGGAAAAACAAATGGAGAAAACCATTGGGGGAGGTTGGTTCCCCCCCCCCCAACACACACACACTTCCATTCTTTTCTGGGGGGGGGGGTTTCAGGCATTCACATCTCTACCAGGGAAATGAACACCTCTTCATCTTCAGTGTTGTTTTATCAACTTACAACACGTTCACACAAGACATATTTAATCCTATGCCAAATGTGTGCAATTTTTTCTATGACATAGTGCCTGGTAACAGACCAGCCGATTCCCTTTCCATAACTAGTAGCCCGTTCAGGAGCCAAAGGTTGCAACAGTTACACAGCTATAGCAGGGGCACATTAATTCCCCTACATACAGCCAAGCTGAAGAAGGTATGAGGTTTGCATTCAAAAACTCCAAAGCTGGGTCCACACACACAGCATGATTATTCTACTTTGGCTATCAACCAAAAGTATGGTGCGCACGTCTTCCTACACTGCATAAACTGGGGCACTCCCCCTCAATCCCAACAAGACAGACACTGAGAAAAACGAACCCTTTCTTGGTGAATACCCTCACCTCTCCCTTGCAGAATAGCTAATATTGGTTCTGTTGCATGGTGAGCCAACTGATATTTCATTGTTGGCTCAGAACAGGGACAGTATTTATCTGGGATGGGAGGAAAAACTAGCTTAGGTATCCATGCAGGGCAAATAACGAGCAGTTGTTTGTTTATGGGAGGCGTAGGTTAAACATGGCCTGCAGGCCACATGCCTATTGATTGATTGATGTACTTATTTAAATACTTCTGTACTGCTTTACATTTTAAATTCCCTAGGTGGTTCAGATTAAAATACAACGTAACAATATAACAACCAAGGTAAAATAATAAATAATTAAACTATCTGAAAATATCTGAAAACCTTACAATACTATAACAATAACAGGATAGTAACAGAGTCTCTGACAGGTCAGGGAAAACCTGTGTGAATAGGTCTGTTTTCAAGAGGTGCTTAAAAGCAGCCACTGTTTCTGCCACTCAAACCACACATGGGAGAAAGTTCCAGAAGGTAAACATGCCACCACTGAGACAGCTGCTCATGGCTACCTGATGACATTTGGTAGAATGACAATGGCAGCAGCAAAAATAATCAGTAATGATATGCTACAGAAGCTCAGAAAGGACAAATTTAGCCTACAAGCAAATACTACATTTCAGAAATTGCATACAGTGAACTACTGAGGCCTGACAGTAAACAAAGAAATCCTGCCATTTTTTCAGGGTCTTTCTTTAACTATGCGTCCATCCACAACACTTCTGCTCAGTACTCTCACAGGCCATCATCAGCAAGCCCTAACAAAAGTCCAAGCTGTACCTCAGAAATTCTGGGTGCCTTAGACTATTTAACTCTTCTCCGCCAGACCTATAAGTGAGACCTGGACAATTTGAAATGGCTACTCTAATCAGTGTAAGCACAGAAATTGTAGTGGCCAGTTGAATATGTACATCTGTAGTAAACATGCATTGTTTCAGTGAGTGGCTATCCCTTAGGGACAACCAACCCACCCGTCTCGCAACGGAAAACAGCATACGTTAGCAAGCCTGAGTGCTCATACATTAGGCACTTGCCTGTTTGACCCAGAACCCATTTATCTGTGTTTCCTGTTCATTCTGAAGCGGCTGAAGCTTGAGGCAGGGCACTCAAAGTTCAAAGCCACCTTTTGAATGAGGAGCAGGCAAAGGGAGTTCAGAGCATGGGAAAAGAGACAGGCTTGATATTGCAGACAAGTCAGGAAACAGCTGCTGCTGACACAGCTCCTGTGATCAAACACATTATCACAAAAGTTGCCACCCATTCCAGATTAACCTGGAAAGAGCCCACTGAACTGTTTTGAACATTGGGGCACAAATGTTATTCATGTGATCCAAAATGATTAAACCCTTTTGGACAAATGCAAAGGTGCCTTGAACAATTATTATTATTATTATTATTATTATTATTATTATTATTATTTCTGACAGGCTCCTCATCTTTAATAGCTATATCATGGCTGTCTCCATGCTGGGAATAGTTGTGTCTCTTGAATTTGGCTCGGGGAGATAGGGGAGACTTTAGCTTCAATTCCCTTCTGATACGAATTTACCAAAATTCACAAATATCTCCACATTCAGGAGAGAAAGAAATTGAGATTTTAAAAAAATCAAATGCAAGAGAAAGCAAAACTGACAGATGCCCTCATTCCTAAGTCTCCAACCTGAAGTCCTGGAGAGCTGCTGCAAGTCAGTGTAGTTGAGGGATGAGAAACCTCCAGCCCAGAAGCCAAATTTGGCCACCAAGGCAGCCCTCACTCGGGCCCATGAGGTCTTGGATGAAGCCCTGTCCCGTCCGAGAAGGGAGAGGGGCAGGAGAGGGGCTGAGTCAGTCAGCTTCCTTCCTTTCTCCCTCACCTTCCACTATCAGGGAAGCTGAGGGAGGAGCAAAGCCAACTGCAGCCTCAGCCTGAGCATGAAGGTGCCAGCTGAACCCCTTTCTCCTTGATGAGAGAAGCAGAAAGCATTACCCATGCCTCTATGCATGGGGGAAATGGGCTGGATGATGTTGGAGCAAGAATTTAGGGGAAGGGCTTTGGGAAGGAGGAGCCCATTCCCTAACAACATCCAGCCCCTGAGAGGAGTCCCTGGAGACAAGCCACCCCTCGGGATCAAACCAATTCCCCAACCCTACTGCACAATGTACTGCACAAGACTGACTGACTTGGTGTAATGAGGCTTCCAGTTAGGGTGACCATATGACAGGAAAATCGAATTTGTCAGGATTTTTCCCATCCTCCCCAGCCAAAGGGCAGCTCTACCTTAATGAGAATTAACAAAAACGCTTACAGCTCCGGCATTTTTAAAGATAAAGAGATGAAACTTGGCACCATGACAGCCTTAAGGAAAGGCTTTAGCCATGCCACATGTGAAGCAAATCTGTTCATCCACTGATTTTTAGGGATTTTTTAAAAAGTTTGAGGTTTTAAAATATATATATTTAAAAATATTGTCATTTTTAAAATAAAGAAATGAATCCTGGCACCATGATAGATCTCAGGTAGGACTTTATCCTCGCCAAGTTTGAAGCAGGTATGTTCATCCACTGATTTTTAGGAATTTTGTAAAGTTTGAAATTTTAAAATTATTTTTTTTAAAAAACTGCTGGAGCCATATCCTTCAAACTCAGGTTGTCAAACCTCCTCTTTAGGGTATTGCACCTTGAGAATTTTCAGCCCTTGGCATCAAGGGAATCTCAGGTTTTTAGCTAAGAAGTGCTGGGAAAGCAGAGCACCTTTTCTGTTGCAGATCTGGTGAGCAGTCAAGCACCTGGAGCTCAGCAAAGGCGAGGCATCCACAGATCAAAATGTGGGAAAGGAAAGGTCAGTCAAAGCAACCCACAGGGGAAAATGGAACAGGCCAGAGGCCTTTTTCTCAGAGTTCCACATCATGGGCAATGAAGGGTCATCCTTAGAGAAAAACTCTCACGACCAACAGTGAGGTGTCAGTCGAGAGAGAGGCTCTCAGCTTTGCGGATGTTCTGTTGGTGCGGATGTTGGAACCTGGCATGTCGTTGCTTTGCTTTGCTACCCATTCCCTTCCATTTCACTTTGTTCACTTGTGAGCTGGGCTCTGTCTGCACTGCTGGCATGAAATGCAGAACGTTGAAGTGTGTGTCAGAGAAAAATAGATAGATTTGAGACTTGGGCTGGCTGGCATATCTCTTAGAGACAGAGTTAGACTGAAGACACGACTCAGAGATAGCTGTAGCTGAACATGCCACACAGAGCCTTGCAAGAGTGTCTCAGAATCAAGGGAAGGAGAGAATGTATCAACAGAGTATAGCAAAAGCTTCAAAGTACAGCAAAAGCTACAAAAGTAGGAGTAAGTGAAGTTAATTTCAGATACGTTGTTCTTTATTTCAGTGATTTTAACATTAAGATGTTATGTAGAACAGATTTGTCTTAATTGTGTGCTATAAAATCAGATATATGACCAAGGCTATGTTCAGGTGGGCACACCCTCTTGGTGCTGGACACGCCCCCTGGAGCCAGACACGTTGGTGGAAATGCCCCCTTGGGAGCTGGCAATGTTGTCCTCCTTTTTGGTTTCCAAAATATGGTCACCCTACTTCCAGTGTTCTACCTGGGTATGTTGATGGTGACAAAGCATGTGCCTATTAAAGAAGTGCAATTGGAGCGTACGGACTCAGTATGTATACCATAAATCAAATAAAATTCTCACACAGCAGCATAGATGCAAAGGTGCAGGATAAAAGACTATATCAGTGAGGGGAAAGCCGCACTGAAGTTAAAAAGACAAAAGACAAAAGACTACTTGATTCAACGTTTCTTTAGGGCGCACAACAAGGAAGCCTTCAACTCCTCAGCAAAGCGCCACGACTCACCTCTGAGAAGAAGCCTGCTATTCCAGCCTGACACGAGCCATGCTCTTCACCGTATTTCTTCTTGTACTCTAACACGGGGCAGAAATAAAGGGGAGGAAGAGACACAGTCATGTTAGTCCCTGCCAAATATTCATGGTTCACAGTTGCACCGTCCACCCCATCACCACCACCGACACTTTATTCCACATGTGCGGCTAAGAGCCAAGTTGCAGGAGGCCCACAGCAGAGCCAACATTGGGAAATCGCTGGAATTCATGGAACTCAGAAATTCAGTCTCCTCTACCACAGTGCATGGGGATCGTCAAAACCAAGTAGCCGAGGGACAGCGACAGCATAACAATCCCATCCTGTTTTCTAAACCTGAAGCAAACAGCCCTCTGTTGAGGGTCGGAGGCCAGTCATAAGTCTAAGGAATGATAAAAGCTGGATGTGAGTGGGAGCTGGACAATTTATTTCCAGCAACTTAATTAAAATATTGATCAAAGGAGGACTAGCTGAACCCTTTGGCTGGTCCCCAAGCAGAATGAAGATGAAGCACATATCATTAATTCAGTTCTCCCCTTGCCTTTTTACCTTTGTCTTTCCCGTCCCTCTATGTTCTCTTTCCACCATAACAATGTCGACTTGTAAGCTCTTCGGGACAGAGACCTATTTGTTCATAAAGTGCCATATGCATTGATGGTAGTGGTGATGGTGCTGCTACTAATACAGCTTTCCCCAACAGGGTGCCCTCTAGATGTTTTGGAACTACAATTTCCAGCATTCCTGACCACTGGCTCAAGCTAATGGGACCTGAAGTTCAAGACATCTGGCGAGCGCCAGCTTGGGGAAGGCTGGTCCAGAGAATACAAGGGAGGCACAAGGAATTCCTAAAACTTGCCATCACCAGAGGCAGGGCTGACAGAGCAGCCCAATCATCTCTCCCAAGGAGCTCTTCTCTATTCTCAATGCCAAATCAAATCAAATCAAATTAGAAACACAAATCAAAATTCTCCGTGCCTGCCCTGATATTTTTTCTGGATTGGCCTTTGCAACTCTGAATTCAGTGGGGGCTGGGGGCTCCGATGTCAGTGGGGCGGTAAATCTGCTCCAGATTTTCAGTCAGAACCAGTCAGAACTCAATAGGAGCTATTGAAGGTGCTCCTTTAGAATTCTGACTGGTTCTGACTGAAATTCAGAACAGATTCATCACGCAACTGACTTCGGAGCCACCAGCCTCCACTGTCTGAATTCCTACCCTGTTTCCTTCAATATAGGCCACGTATTGGCCATTCCTCCCCCTGAAAGTGAGGCCATACCCACTGTAACTACATCATCACTGTAAACGTGGCCTTCGCTCCAGCTATCAGTGGTCCTGGGGTTGGAGAGCCTTGGGCACACGTTCTGGCCAGGGGGCAGCCAGGGGACCAAAGGCCACTGGAAGGCTGCAGCCCCTGCTTCCCATGACAAGGGAGAGACCAATCTGGCCCCATACATTGGCCAGAGAAGGAGCAGCTGCAGGGAAGTTTGTTTTGCCTCTGCCTGCCCTATTTGGACCCCACTGAGAGAATGAGCTCCTCCTCCAGTTCTTGGTTTCCTCTTCTCTCCCATTATTTTCCCCTTTTGTATCATCTAAATTAGACTGTGAGCCTACAGGCAGGGATATCTTGCAATATCTATATGGTGCTTTGAAAATTTGAGCCACTATGTAAGTGTACTCATTGTATAGAGATGAAATAAACAAACTGCCATCCTGGGAGTTCCACAGAGCCATGCTTGGGAGAGCACACATTTATAACTAAATGAAACAAATACGTAAAATAATTGTGTGGATAATGCCATATATGGTTTAGTGACTAGATAGCTCTGGACTTAGTTGTATCTGGATGATGTTAAGAGTTCCCTGTGTTGGTTCTGTTCCAGTGGGACACAGAATAAAATTCTTATCTAGCTTCCCAGCTGCTGAAATTCACATTCAAATCAGTGTGCCATTCTGTGGAAAACATTTCCACTTCCTGCTTCTTGCAATATATTCCCAGTGTGACCAATAAGCTTTCCATGTCAATAATTTTATTCCAGTTGTCTATTTAATGTTCTGCTTCGTTTCCACTTGCCTTGGAAAGAAGTTCAGAAACTTGGGGTACATCCACCCTACAAATTTAAACCAACGTTCAAACTCGCTTAAAGGTTGTTGCTACTAACCAAGATGTCCCGGTAATTCCGCGAAGGAATTATTCCATGGAGGATGTAATGAGCAAAGGATGTAATTCAGCGAAGGAAATTATTAGCAAAAATATCTTAAATACTCTTTCACACTCTCACAGAACAACAATTCTCAGATTTTAAAATAAAAACAAATTAAACCAATGTGAAATCAATTTAAATGTGCAGTGTAGCTCTGAATCTCCAAATGTTTCAGGGTTCCAATCTAGACCAGAGTTTTGCATAGATGAACTTCTAAAATTCACATTCAAATCCGTGTGCTATCCGGGGGGTGGGGGGTGGGAATCCCACTTCCTGCTTCTTGCAACATATTCCCATAGTAACTGAAATTTTAGCAGGGAAAGCAGTGTGCTTTGGTTTCTGAAAACACCCACCATGTAGCCTGGTATCACTCTGGAACAGCCAACCACCAACTCATTGCTAAATTACAAAGAATGTACACAGAATCACTTGCAGTTTGTCTCTTCGAAACCAAATGTATTCCTCATGGTCTGACAGACCACAGGAACTTAATAATAAACCTTGCCACAGAAGCTCTCTATTTTAAAAAAGAAATAGAAATAGTAACTGGACCAGCCAACATTTTAACAAATCCTCTGCATCCACTATAAAGGGCCTGTTCAGACAACATGCTAAGCCATGGTTAGGCAGCTAACCTTTTTGCAGCAAATGGTTCGTAGCCACCATGGTTAGGAATGGTTCACACAACATGCTAAGCCATAATGGTTAGCTCAAAATGCTTAAGCACCATGGCTTACTGTGTTGTCTGAACAGGTCATAATAAATGAAATAAAACCCTCATTGTTTCATTAAGATCAGGCTTCCACTTTTAAGGCCCATCAAACTGAAACACAGCATAAATTGGATGGTGATCAACAATGGTCTGAGGTCGCATATGCTGCTAAAGCTAAGCAATCTCAGTGTGGTCACTGATGCAACAGAAGACTGTTGGAAATTTAGAATCGAGATAGAACAGCATGCCAACTATTATCAAAATAGACATAACTGGAGCTTTCACGTTCATGCCAAATCCAACCGTATAAATCCATCCCAACCAAAGTCTTAATCCAGATCAGGGCTCTCTGCCTACTCTAGAGTAAAAGTAAAAAAAAGATTTAACTGCTAGACATAGATTTAAAGTAATGTGTGTTTTGACCCCTAGAATCTTGCAAAATCAGAATTCATGGCCACTATTTTTGGCTTAAGTTTTGGACTTTCCTGTTTCTTCTCTTCCACTATCCCTGACTTTTTGTATAACGAAGAGTTCTGGAGAATTTGAAAGCTTCCACACTCTTTAATCACATTTTGGTTGGTCTTAATAAAGGGTATTTTGGACAGTTTATCTTGGTAACTGTTGTTATAAGAGTGCAACAGAAAGAAAAGCCCTGGGCAAAAAACAGTGACGCAGGGGGAGAGGAAGAACAAGGTCTTGTGACTACCATCACTTCTCATCTGTATTGCAACCAAAACAAAAATTTGGAATCTGTTTGCCCAACACACACACACACACACACCCCTCCATTTGTGCATCTTGTGCGCTCTGGTCATTCTATCATCAATGTCACGTCCAATGTCACTTTAGGGAAATCAGCAGAGAGAGAAAGCAGCAGTTGTTTTGTGTTAAGACTGTCTATTCACAGGTTCTCTAACATTTTTTTTTAAAAAGCAAATTACTGGGAAAGTATGAAATACATTAGGAAAAATGGGCAGCTAAACTTGGACCTCCAGCATGTTCCAACTGAGTCATGTAACGGAGTTATTTATACCATTAGGCAAACTTTGCAAAGAGCAGATTTGTATTTGTTTACTAAAACTATTTTTTTTCCTGACGTGGCAGGAGGAGATAAAGGAATGTCATATTCTGTCCAGGGTTTTTTGGGGGTGGGGGTGGGGGGTGGGGGGGATGTTTATCAGCAGAATTACATTTCCAAGGACATTTTGGATGATATCTATCATTCATTCAGTATGACTGCATCAAAGACTGTAATGCACTAACCAGCTCTAACTTTTACATTCCTGTGCTTCTTTCTTCAAATACCAACTGTATGCCTAAAAATGTATTCTGCAGCATCTGAGAATCATGTAACCCACCAGCCAAAGCTAAGTCCCAAGCTGTTGTTGTTGTTGTTTTTAAAAGAAGCAGTTTGAAAAAATAAAATAAAAAAACACACACACACTCACAAACACAAAATAGCAGTCTGTGTCAGGGAAGCAAAGACTGAGAGAGAGAGAAAACCTTCAAACAAGCTACAAAACTTGGCTCAGTTCAAACAACACATTTCTCAACAGTGGTTTTAGAACTCCACGGAGGAGTTTTTATACCAACGTTGGGAAATGTGTTGTCTGGCAGGAACACTCCACACAACTGTGGAGGGTTGTTGTTGTTTTTGGAAACCTTCCACTCAGAATATTCAAAGGAGAGTTCCTGTATGTTGTGTGGTGGGCTCCATGGAGTTTTCTGTTGCGTTGAGTTGACATTTCCCACTAGCTACGAAGTTCCCTGGCAAGAGAGACGAAAGGAGTGAATGCCATTCTAGGAGAGGCACCAAGATTGGGTTTTTTGCAGCAATGGCTGATGGGATACCATTGGAAGGACCAGGGCAGGAGAGAGGGCAGAGGAACTGTCAATCATACATTGCGATGGATTTTACTCAACTCCACGGTAGCCCACAGTCACACAACGGTGGAGTTAGAACATGCTGTGTGGGGAGTACCTCCTAAAAACTCAACCGTTGTGTGGAGTTTTCACACTGCGTTGACCAAGGTGTTGTCTGAACTGAGCCCTTAGCTCAAAATCCACAAATCCCCTCCCTCTTTGCCTCTTAGAGCAGTCCAATGCTAAACTCCCGTTTACTCACTCCCAAGAGCTAGCTCACCTGCTCTGATCATTCCCAGCTGTCTAGTGTGCCTTCCCCCCACAACCCCACCAGGCTTTTATAGCAGCAGGCTGAGCCAGGTGACCCACCAGCCAAAGCTCCACATTAAAAAAATTTAAAAGTTTGAAATACAAAAAAATAAACAACCAGAAAGTAGCAGCCTGACTCAGGTGACACAGCAGCCTAAGCAAAGGAAGACCAAAAGCCTAAACCAAAGAGAAGCCTTCAAGCGGCAGGCAGAGTCAGATAATGCATCAGTCAAACATCCACCCAATTTTTGTAGAAAGCGGGGGGGGGGGGAGAAATGGGGTTTGAGAAAGGGTAGCCTAAGCAGAGAGAGAGAATGAGGGGAGAGAGAGCTGAATGAAGTGAATGGTTTAAACAACTGACCAGCCTGTAAAGGCCTTGTAAGTATAAAACTAGGCCCAGTGTTCTCTGTCATTTTGCAGGATATTCCAAACAAGAACTGGCTTCCAGGCCTCCTGACTGGCTAGAAGTCACATATAACGCATGCAAGCCATATACCACATTCTCTGTATGTGGGCTGGGATGCATTTATTTTTGATATGGTGTGATTTTCAAGGGGAAAACATTTAACCTCACAAGAGATTAGCCAGGAATTGCTGATATCAGGCTGTTGGCAACCATGGCCAGAAAGGCAAGCCCATTCTGGTGCTCTCCTCTTGCCCTATATCCCTCAGCCCTGGCTTTCATCCCTCCCTTGGCCTGTTCTCACCTACTAGAGGTGGACTCTAGATTTCAATGTCTGCCAGTGCTTGTAGGACCCACACAACTCGCATGATCCCTGGTCATATCTGGTAACAGATCCCACTATGCAGCCAGATCCCTATTGGAGGCAGGGATCCTTGCCTGCCACACTTGTGTATGTGTTGCATACAGAGTGGTAATATTCCTTGATGTACTCAGATTCTCAATCTTTGATCCAGTTCAGGCACTACGGTCAGGAAGAAGAACATAGTGGAGGAAGAAATGGCTGATCTTGTGCATCCATGTTAATGAGGGCTCCTTCTTGATGACAAACAACTGAGCATGAGAGCTTTGCATTGAGAGCATTGGGCTACACACACGCGATTTGCTGTGGGAATGCAGCACCTCAATATGGATGTGAAATTATCTATAGCCCTATTCACTTGTTGCTTGCGTGAACAGGTTATTCGTGGAGAAAGGTACGGTGAGGCTCCATGTTTAGTTCCACCCCCAAAGTCACACCATCCCTCTCATTCCTGCCAACACCATGTTCTCCACAACCTGTGTAGTGTAGTGGCTAGAGTGTTGGACCGGGAGTCAGGAGACCCAGGTTCTAGTCCCCATTCAACAAAGGAAGCTCACTGGGGTGACTTTGGCCAGTAACAGGCTCTCAGCCCACCCTCCCTCACAGGGCTGTTGTTGTGAGGATAAAATGGAGAGGAGGAGGAGGAGGAGGAGTATGTATGCTGTCTTGGGTTCCTTGAAGGAAAAAAGGTGGGATATAAATGTAATAAATAAATGAATAACTTTTAGGGTGTGTGGGTGGAGGTTCCTAGACTCCTGTGATTTAGAACCCAGATTACACTCACAATATAAGAGTCTCTTTGCTGCAGAAGTTTTGCTGAGCATGGAGAAGGTGACAGAGGGGGATGGAAGGAGTGGCCTGACTTTGGAGGTGGGGCACAAGAGATTTGGAGGTGGGGCTAAATGAGCTCCATGGCACCTTTCACCATGGATGTCCTATTCACATGAGTAGCATGTGAACAGAGCTATGAAGTGGAGGTCTGTCCTGTATCTGAGCCAGCTCAATATGATTTTGGATACACACTATAAGAGAAGACCTCATACCAGTCTGAGATTTTATTATCACAGGAAACAGTGCACAGAAATCTGGCTAGTTCAAAACCTTCCATCCAGCAAGCATTGGGCCACCGTTTTATAGTAAAATTGCATCCTGCCCTGGTTCTATCCCACTCTCGATTTCCATTTGGCCCTTCTTTAGCTGCAGATTCCCAGCCAAGGATTTCATTGTTTCTTCCTGGAGGGTGCATTAAAAAGGATTATTATAGGAAGGGAGGATCCCTGTCAATTTTAAACCATGACTCCTTCTGAGCAATGGATTGCAGCCATCTCTTTAGTGGAAGATGGAGCTAAGTAACTTCATGTAAAAGCTGGAACTTACTGAGTTCACCAAAAGCAAACGCAGCCACCCCATACGACACTGCAATTTGGCAGCTGACACACAAAGCTAGCAATTTTCAATCCAGTTTGTAGTACAATCGAATGTGTACTATTTCCAAACTGCCAATTTTCCACTGGCTGATTCACAGATCCTGGGTCCAGGCATTTCTATTTTTTATAGCAATTCCTGTCTGATATCTAGTTTTTGGGGTAGTTTTCCACACAAAAAAAGATGATGCATACCAAAAAAAAAAAAAAACCACACATCCACACACACCATTGATGGCCTCTATCTATGAGTTTGGGAGCATAATAAAAAGCAAATATTGTATGATATGTATGAATCTTCTTAGTCCCTCAAGGTTGAACCTGGCAACAAAGAGGAAAAACAAACCAAAACCATCCTCGAAGTGGGAGGATTTGATGGCTTCCTTTCATTTCATTACAGAGGAGCTGGAGTCATGGCTCCAAACATGGAACCAAAACCAGACAATTCTCCCCCAAATAGTTGTTAAGTCTGCAAGCCCTTTGATAATAATTTGAAATACAAACGCTCACAGTCTCCAGACACATGCCATATTTACAAGTAATAGTACATATAAGAATAATAATTTTAAAAACCCTTACCTTCATAGCATGGCATTAACTTTTTACCATTGGAGCCTAGATTGGGTGGGATGATGTTGCAAAAGCCATGTGGAAGGATGTACTCTGTCTCGTAGTAGACATTTTTCCAACGGTGTGCACAGGCCTAAAGGGAACCAAACACATGAAAAAGGGAATGTTTACACCTGGATCCAGAAAAAATCTGTGGCTTTGTTGTTGTTTTTTGTCCAGTGAGTTTAAGATAGTGTGATAGTAGGATCATTCCCTGTTCTGTATACACTCATCCCATTATCATTTCCATTCATAGGTCTTGCCTGGCGCTTCACAAATCTGCAAACCCAATTTCACCCTCTTTGATCAGAAGCAACAGCAGAACAGGGCTAGTTAGTGTGCACACTACAGGAAATGATGGCACTTGTCCAATTACCTTCTATATCCTTATAGACCAGGAGTGGAGCTATAAGGGGTGGTGCCCTCCAGATGTCCCAACTCCCATCAGCCCCAGCAGGAACAACTAATGGAATATGGGAGCTGTAATTCAACAAATTCTGGAGGGCTACAGGTTCCCCATCACTGTTATAGGCTATTGTGTATGTCTCCATTCTTTTAAAAAAAGAAGAAGACATTATCCTTTATTGCAGGGGTCCCCAACGTTTTTGGATCCATGGGCACATTTGGGAATTTGATAAACTGCCATGAGCACTACCACAACTTAGCTGCCATGGTGAATACATCTGTGGGGGCTGGTTACTCAAAACTGAACTTTTCTCATCTACAGGGTCAAATTAAAACTAAAATAAACAATGAACCGGATGTCATTATTACATGCCCAAGCTCACCTGCTTGCCTGGCAAATAGCTACAAACCATGAAACCGCATTTAGAGCAGCTAACGTTCCACCTTGCAAGCTGTACCTTGATAGTAAGGAGATGTGGTAGGGTGCACATTATTGAATTCCCACTATCCCCACAGTGTGGTGGAGGACATTCTCCGACAGCCAGCATTGAAGTAAGATTCAACTGTCAGTCTGGTCAGCTTCTATATTAGGAATGGGGAGGGGGCACTATCTTACTTATCCTTCACCTTGGGCAGCAAAAAGTCTTGGGCCAGCCATGACCCCCAGCTACGTGGAGCAAGGAGAACCAAAGTAGATTTCAGTGGGAAAAACAAGATTCTCAACAAAGTTTTAAGAGACTTCCTTGTATATATTTAAGACTACATTGCCAAAAAAAGCAACGTAAAGAGCATATATTGTAGTTACTTTCTTTATACTGTCACAACTAAGCCGTATTATTAACACAGGTCACACCAGCTTCAGATTCATTGCTATTGGACATGCTGTGCTCAGCAACGTGAATGCAGTTATTTAGTGAATTAAGATATTTATCACACCAATCTATTTACTGATGCCCCTGGCCCTAAGTGGTCCCTGTGAAGTCCTCTTATGTCAGAATGAGGAATGCAATTCTACAAAGGTTGTTTCTAATGGCACTCAGCTTTGACAGCCAGATGTATGTAAGGAAGCTCATAAGAAACTGAACTCAAGTTATTTGCTCTTTCAAGCTGACCCAGTTATGATTTTAATTCCCTAAACACGCTGCGTTTAGATTCCTTTTTTAAAAAATCATGAAATATTTGTATCTAGAGTGTTCAGGAAATAGCTTCTCTCGTGGAGCATTTCCATTGTGAATACAAAAGGCAGGTATATATTTTAATGGAAGACAGTATCCTAAGACATACAATGTGAGGGCCAACTTTCTGTGCATCTCCCGAGGAAACTGGAGAAGAGAACATGTCACAAGGAGGAAAGAATGTTGAATACAATGAAAATTTATAGCCAATACAAATCGTAGCAACGAAAATCCCCTTTAAATTATGGCGAAATAAATAAAGTCTCATGATAGTATTATTCTTAATGTTTATATAGTTATTTTCTACATCAAGAGAAACTGCCAATGACCTGCTTCACTTACTCCCATTTAAACTCTCCTGGAAGAGTATTGCAGTCTGCTGTAAATGGGAAAGAGCAACAGCATCTCACTGGCATCAGAAATTAGATTTTTAGGCAAGGGGAGGAGGAAGAGGGGGGAGGAAAAGTGGATGCAGTCTTACATGGGCCTGAAATATGCTGACCATATGAAAAGGAGGACAGGGCTCATGTACCTTTAACAGTTGTAGAGAAAAGGGAATTTCAGCTGGTGTCATTTGTATGCAATTAGTCCCTGGTGAAATTCCCTCTTCATCACAACAGTTAAAGTTGCAGGGGCCCTGCCTCCTTCTGTGTCTGGTCACTCTAGTATAGTGCCTGCATCTTTAACTGTTGTGATAAAGAGGGAATTTCGCCAGGTACTAATTGCATAGAAATGACACCGGCTGAAATTCCCTTTTCTCTACAACTGTTAAAGTTACGTGAACCCTGTCCTCCTTTTCATATGGTCACCCTACCTGAAATATATGGCCAGAAAGGTAAAACAAGGCTGCTGACATTGGAATGCAGGAAACTACCTTACACCTGATCAGACTATCTGTGCATAGAGCTCAAGAGTGTTTACACTAGGGTGCAGAACCTGAATTGCGGAATTCCCTCTGTGCAGGGAAGTGAGGCTCACTCATTTTTTGACATATTTGTTCCGTTCATCTTTGGATGGTTTTTAACATGGGGTTGATCCTGCTTCCTGAGGTTTTAATGATAGCTTTGCTGTTAACCTTGCTCATGGTTTCGAATTTGTTTTAATTTTATTTATTTGGCACAACACCTTTTCTTTCTTTCTTTCTTTCTTTCTTTGAAATATTTATTGGCTGCCTTTCAGAGCAGAAGCCCTCCCAAGGCGGCTTACACCAAATACATAAAAGCAGTTAATATATTAAAAGTGAGAAAAACATACAGTAAAATAGCAATAAAAACAACAAAAGCCAACCTTAGGGCCTTTGTCTGGACCAAACGGTGGGTTATAAATACGTTTAATACATACATACATACATACACACACCAGCTCTCATGGAAATTCAATAGTTTGTGCCTTGGTACCACGGACACTTCTTTTGATGCTGGCCAGGCTCCCTGCCCCCTCCTGATTTTTATTTTATTTTTAAATATGTTTTTAATTTTATATATATATATATATATATATATATATATATATATAAACATATATATATTACATTTATATACTGCCCCATAGCTGAAGCTTTCTGGGCGGTTTACAAAAATTAAAAGATTGAACATTAAAAAGTCAATATATAAAATTTAAAAACATAAAACAGCTGATATTTAAAACATTTTAAACTTTTAGGCCTGGCCACAAAGTCAGTTCAAACCTCAACTGTTAAAAATACCTGGGAGAAAATAAAAGTTTTGACCTGATGTCGAAAAGATAACAGTGTTGGTGCCAGGCAGGCCTCAATGGGGAGATCATTCCATAATTGGGGGGCCACCACAGAGAAGGCCCTCTCCCTTGTTGCCGTCCCAGTTATAAAATAACTGGGAGGCTGGCCTGCTGGTAAGTGAAGTGTCAGCCTCCAGCGCCACCTTTAATTTCATGAATGCCTCTGGGCCCCATGTCTCTGAGCATCAACAGTTTGCCTTTTGTGAATTGAATGTTGGGACAGAAAAAATGTGGTTTTGTGAATTGGCAAGGCCCTCGTGGCAGCCATTTTGTGAGAATGTCCATGACACTCTCAACATTCTAATTATGCCCACTGCCCTAAAGAGCTTTGGGACCCCTGTCCTAACCACTGGCAAAAAGATCCAGCAAGCTAAGTTTAGTGAACTGACTAAAGTTCTGATGACATTCAGTTCAGATGCGTTATCTAACATATTGGATGACTCTTCTCCAGGTTAATTACCAACTTCACACCTGATCAGCCTCAGCAATTAAACATTGGATGTTCCCTGACCATTCACTAAGCCCTTGCAGTTTTCTTAAACAAGGAGACTTCAATGTGAGTACACGTTCCCAAATATTGAAGATATGAATGGAGATATGGAATTTGACTAAAACATCCCCCAGCACACTTAGAATTTGGAATCTGAAATCCAGCCATACAGATGGAGGAAGTGGCACTGAAGTTATACCATGAGGACCAATCCTAAAACCACTTATCTGAGAGTAAGCCCTACTGAACTCATTGGGACTTACCTCTGAGTAGACATGAACAGGTTTGCACTGCCAGTCATGCGACTGTTTAATTTTTTAAAAAAAAAATTGGCAGTACTTTGGAGGAGGAGGAAGAGAACAAACTGCATGATAAACCGGGCAGGTGCTTGAAAAAATAAGATAAAAAAACGTGAGGCTTCCCCCCCCCCCCATTTTACGGCACTGTCACCAATTGCTTTTCCAGTACAAGTAAGAGAAATAAATGTTACTGTCAGAGCATGGGAAAGCTGGGAACTTCTGATCTGTTATTAAAACACTTGAATTAATGCAAACACCAATTCTAATGTTGATACTTCAAAATCCAAGGGACTTTCTAAAATTATATTTAAAGCTTATGCTGTCAGCCCCTTATTAATCTCTGATCTTCCATTTAGCCTTCTATCCTAAACTGATACTTAACAGAAGAATAGCATACTGGAGTACGTTGCACACTCGTGCCTCTTTATAGCTGGATTTAACCAAACATATAAATACAAAGAGACTATTAATATGCCTTCATCATAATTGAAATTATTTCCATTAAACATGACACTAGATTGGCAACAAACATCCTCCAGTGTTGATTTTTGGTTAGAAATTAACAAATTTAAGTTGGTTATTGTGCTATCTGAACGTCATGTATTTCCCACCGGCTGGGTCATTGTGTTGTCTGAATGCAGCGCGTTTTCCACAGGGTGGCCTGTTAACTATGCAGTGTGGTTTATTTTTCTCAAACAAACCACTCTGAGAACGCAGTGTTGGGTTGCTCTGGGTGGTTAACAAGCTGCACTGCATGGTTAATGAGCAATCCCACAATTAACGCACTGCACTGAGACAATGTGATAATCCACCCTGTGGAAAAAGCACTGCATTCAAACAACACGATAACCAACAGTTAAACAACAAACAAAACTGGGTGGGTTAGCGCATGGTGTGAACCCAGCCTCGGACTTGGTTGATACATACCAGAGCCAGCAACAGGTTTCATGTGGTAGAGAATGCATAAACTTTCCCTCCTAAATACATGTGTTACCATTTGCAAACCATACACTTCACATGAACTGCAACTGTGCAGAGACCTTAGACCATTTTTTGAGGGTGGAGACTTGCATAAATAAAGCAAGTGAAGGCTATAGAAATGTAAATAAATAAGCAAGTGTTTTTGCAGCGGAAGTGCCAAAAATGAGAGGTGTTTTGGGATACTGCCAAAATTCCTGCCAAAATAATATTAGAAGTTTCAGCGCGGCTCTGCTTGGTATTCGCTGGGGCTTATGCCACACCATAGCTGCCTTCACATGTTACTCACGTGAAGAGGCAATGCATGTTGATAAGGGCTGCAGGCACATGCCTCCAGCCCTGCCAGCGAGACCGCATGGCTCCTTCCAGCCTCGCCCTCTCTGCCCCTGCCCTCTCTGGCCATGCACTAACAGCCTTACGGTCAGGGGGTCTTCCTCAGATCCTAAAACCTTGATTGCAGAGGATTTTAGAATCTGGGGAAGCCTCCACATGTGGAGGTCTATGTGTGAACCCTTCCCCACTTCAGTCATCCACCATAACATGGGGACAGTGAGGGCAGAGATGGGAGGAGCTGCACAACATAGGGACAACACTACAGGTGCAATTCCCCACCAGCCCTCCTACAAGACACTCTTTGCCTTTATGCAAGTAGCCTTTGAAGGATGCTTCTACATTCTGATGATGTGGTCAACTTAGGTTACGGCAGCTAAGGGCTGCTGGGTGAGGGAAATCACACCATTCTTTTGCAGAACTATAAAAGGTTCCACTCACCGTCATGAGTCAGAACCCAGGAAACCATCTATTCCCATTGACTTCAATTCTTAACTTCTGGCACCAGCAGGCCACCCTCAAAAATATGCATCCTTCAGTACTCACTTGCTTAATATTTGGCTTTTATATACATTTAAGGTTTCTTGTGAAATTATGCTATTAGGCATAATGTATCTACTATCTCTATCCATGCAAGTAATTCCGTTTTTAAAAAAAAATAAGAAAGGAAGAAGAAGAGACTCTTTCACAAGAACACAAAGTGCCATTTATGCTGTTCCAAGTCTTAAAGCCTCTGTCGCTTTTAAAAGGAAGCCTTCAGGGGTGATAGAAGCAGGTGTCAGTGCTCTGCAGCTTTCTTTCTAGAAGCAAGCTTTGTCCCTGGGATCCAATTTTCCTTCATCGTAAAGGAAGTGATTACAAAGTCAGCTGGACTCAGTTCGTCATCAGGAAAGCACATTAATTTACACACGTTCACTATCAGTAACAATGTGACACTTCACACTTGAATGAGATCAAGGGAAAGACGAACGTACCAGTATACTTCCTGCAGCCGTGGGCTGCCTTGCAAGACTTACACCCATCCATTCATCATCTCTGTCCTCTTTACATGTCTTCCCGCAGGGCACTCCCTGAACATTAGCTGAAACAAATGCAGGAAGAAGGGTGAGATTATCAGGGATAAACATGATGTTCAATGCCGGAACATCCACAGGAAATGCTCACTCCATTAATTTACAGCTAGCATATCTGGTGGAATCAGGATGACCTTATGTTAGCATAATACTGTCATCAGCAGGAATGTATGATTATATATATATATATATATATATATATATATACATATATATATATATATTAATCAAGACTACCAAGTTTATTAAAGGCCCTGTAAGAGTGTGTCTTTGACACCCACGGAAGTTGGGTGGGTGTCAAAATTGCCCCGCACCAGGCGCTCCACAGCCACTGATGTTTTCCCCCTCCTCCCAGAGCCACTCTGAGGAGCACCCCAGGAAGAAGAGCCACTCCTCTCAGGACCGGCCTACTTGGGTGCCTCCTCCTCATGTCTCTTGCCATCCCCATCAGGGGCCGTGAGAAGGAAGACTTAGCCTGTGTTGGAAAGATCAGTACTGGTTGACTCCCTGGCTTTGGAGGTAACATGGGAAGCCACTCAGCTGGAGGTGAGAAGAGCTGCTGTTGCTGCTCCTAGTGCCAGCAGAGTCCCCTGCCACCCACATTCCTGCTGTTATCTCCATTGAGAGATAACAGAAGGGATTCATCCACATGGTGTTCCTCCACGGGCAGGGCTTGGAGGCCAACTGTTGCCCCTGAAGGAACCCAAGAAAGCTCCACAGGCCAGATGCAGAGGTCCCACATCCCTGATCTATAAAATTAGCCATTCCATAGGAAACATGCACCATATTGTTATCGTCCTACTGAGGTCACTGGCAAAGGAGATTGACTTTTAAGATAATGTCCGAACACCTGTTTGTGCCCTATGGGTGGTGTTACATTGAGAAAGAATCTTCTTCTGTCCAATCTGTCTTGATCAAACACAGACATAGAGGGCTCTTAATGGATGGTGCAAATTCCCAGGAGACTTGATGCACAGATCCCCAGGAATACTACCAGCATTGCATGAATACCAGGAGCAATATCAAGAGGACAGGAAGAAGAAGAAGCAAGAAGGGCAAATGTTCCAGGAATAGATGGAACTTCAGAGAGCCTTTGGATCAAAGCCCCAAGATATATCAGTACCTGTTGTTGATGGGGTGAGTTAGGCATTTTAACAGCTTAAGTTGAGGTTTTAACTGACTTTGTGGCTAGGCTTAAAAGTTTAAAATGTTTTAAATATCAGCTGTTTTATGTTTTAT
Organism: Anniella stebbinsi; assembly: GCA_029215795.1. Taxonomy (NCBI): domain Eukaryota; kingdom Metazoa; phylum Chordata; class Lepidosauria; order Squamata; family Anniellidae; genus Anniella; species Anniella stebbinsi. The sequence goes on along the minus strand of JARDYH010000002.1, from coordinate 158,199,983 downwards.
GGTTTTAAATTTTGTATATTGACTTTTTAATGTTCAATCTTTTAATTTTTGTAAACCGCCCAGAGAGCGTCGGCTATGGGGCGGTATATAAATGTAATTAATAATAATAATAATAATAATAATAATAAATATGTGTGATTCAGAAAACATGCCCATTTTAAGCCACAATCAGTCCACACGTCTACATTAAGGTGGAACAGTAAGGTAGGGACATGTACTAGACACTGAAAGGGGTGACATCAGTATGACATCTTCCCATACCAGATAGTTCCTGCTTTTATGAAGGCCATTTCTTTTCTTGTATACCCACATTGGCACTAGAAATCAAAGTAGGACCAGAATATATTTCTCATGCAAGAAAGCATGCAAGAAAGCCCTAAGTCACTTGGGAAGAGAACACTTTCAAAGCAAAGTGATTTCATATGTATACACTCTAAACAAGGTCTACACATACATACCTCGACCCATATCCAGTTCTGTGCACCTCCTATCAGGATTAGTGTGAACACGACATTTAAACACAGCTCCTGGGGACTTAAGAGAGGCACTGTATTTAGAATCTGCCTTTGGGGCACCAACCAAGACCCTGGAAATCAAGAGCAAAGGAATGTTTCATTAACATTACAAGAAACGAATGCACAAGTTTCACAGTGACAGCTCCTGCCTTGACAAACTATGTTTTCCCACACACCTTGTGAAACAGTGATCCTGTCTGTACGTGCCCATCCACTGTGGCAAGCAAAGGCAACTATTCCCCTTCAATAAATCCATGAAGTGTCCAAAGGAGCTAAGCCCCCCCCCCACCCCCAGCATAAGCTTCTAGGAAAGAATGAGAACTAACAGCAGCTGCAGCCACATAAATATTTGCCCCCTCAGCTGTATACATATGAGGGTTCACAACCCAAAAGAACAAAGATGAATCAGTTAGAAAAATGGGCTGAGAAATCTCAAAGAAAAAGTGTATATTGTACAGAGATGGCCCAAGACATTTTGTTGTCTGAGGCAGTGCGACAAATGCTATCCCATGCCCAGGTCAAAGTCCATAATAGTCAAGGCCAGTCAGGTTGTTTTAACACCTGAGGCAGAAAATCCTACAAGTATCTCTTCCCCTCCTTGGCAATATTTATTTATTTATTTATTTATTTATTACATTTGTATACCGCCCCATAGCCGAAGCTCTCTGGGCGGTTTACATGGGATTAAAACAATTAAAAACAATATACAAAAATTAAAACAGCAAAAACATACAACATACACACAATACACACATACATTTAAAACAGCTACAGCAGCCCAAAAAGCTACAAAAACAAAAACAAACCCAGGCTCCTCAGATATTGCCAAATGCCTGAGAGAAGAGGAAAGTCTTGACCTGGCGCGGAAAAGATAACAATGTTGGCGCCAGGTGGGCCTCATCAGGGAGATCGTTCCATAATTGGGGGGCTACCACAGAGAAGGCCCTCTCCCTTGTTGCCGACCTCCAAACTTCCCTCGGAGTAGGCCCTCGGAGGAGGGCCTTAGATGTTGAACGTAGTGTTCGGGTAGGTTCATGTTGGGAAAGGCGTTCCGTCAGGTACTGTGGCCCCAAGCCGTGTAAGGCTTTATAGGTTAAAACCAGCACCTTGAATCGGGCTCGGAAACATACAGGCAGCCAATGCAAGCGGGCCAGAGTAGGTCATATATGCTTGAACCTTCTGGTTCCAGTTATCAATCTGGCCGCTGCATATATGTAAACATATATATATAAACACACTGTAAAATTTGGCTGAGGAAAACTGTTACACTTGTCTTACATCAAGGGTGAGCAACTTGTAGCCCAACAAATGTTTTGGCCTACAACTCTGATCATTCCTCATCATTGGCTTTGCTGGCCAGGGCTGATGAGAATTATAGGCCTTATCCACACCAGCCGTTTATTCCATGATAATATCGAGGTCCTCCCTCCTGGGCCACATGATGCACAGCTGATCCAGGGGTGATATGGGGTCGACTCATCAGTTTTCCTGGGAAATGGATGATGGCTTTTGTCCTGGTTTCCCCCCCTCTCTTGGTACAATCCCGAGGTGAATGGCTGGTGTGCCCTCCCTCCCTTCCTGAAGCTGCTGCTATTCATCGTGAGTAGCAGGGCTCAGCGACCAGGTAAGCAGCTGCACAGAGTGGGTATCGGGGAGAGGGGGAGGGCACTGTCGCCATCCTTTGAATGGGCAGTGTGTTTGGGTTATTGTTGTTTTTACAACAATCACAGCTTCACGCACAATCACAACTCTGATCTTGTGCAAGCCTCACAAGCTGTAAAAAAAAAAATCCCCTTCTCCCCAGAATGGCTCTCCTAATTGCAGGAAAAGTCCCATGAGGGACAATCGCAGAAGCTGAAAACTTCAAGATCATCCCTCCCAACTCCAGAAACGGCTCTAGGTGTAGATGAGCCCATAGTCCAAAACATCTGGAGGGACACAATTCGCCCACCCCTGTCTTGCATTAAGAGACACAATCAGAAACCACAGGGCTGCCGCCAAAAATAGCAGCCTTGCCTGGAGATCCATCTTTAGCCTCCATAATATGTAATTCAATGTATCTTGTGTCTTCCTGACTCCTTACATGACCCCTCCATCAGCAACAGCCAATCATATGGAAAGGGAAAGGAAACCTGCATAGTGTACTGATGTCAGCAAGACACACAGGAAGCTATACTTTGCATTACAGAGGACAACGGGGAAATACATGATAACTGGGCTGCCATTTGGGCTGCCATCTTTGGCAGTTGACACATGTTTCTTATTAGTGAGTCATAGGACATGACTAATCATTCTAGTACCGGCTGTAAATCTACAGGTCCAATTTCATCTTTCAAAAAACACAGTAAAATAATCTTAGGAGTAGCTCATTTCATTTCATGTCACATGTTACATTTCTATACTGCCCAAAAGCCAAAGCTCTCTGAGTGGTTTACAAACATTAAAAACCTCAAGATACAGCATTATGCATATTATAAAAGCAGTTTAGTTACAAACATATAAACAGAGAACGCACACATACACACGCACATATCCAAACAATATCCAATGACCTGATTAAAAATCTATCATATGCTGCCCAATACCTGAGAATAGGGGGAAAGACTTAACCTGGCACCTCAAAGATAACAATGTCAGCACCAGGCGAGCCTTGCTGGGGAGTTAATTCCATAATTCAGGGGCCACCACCAAGAAGATCCTCTCCCTTGTTGCAGCCATCCGAGCCTCCTGCAGAGGAGGCACTTGGAGGAGGGCCTTTGGACAATGAGTGCAATGTATGGATAGGCGGATAACTGATATCCTGTCAACTGCTAAATCATGCGAATTTCATTCCAATATTGTTTAATACTAGGACAGTTCCAAAATATATGAATGAGATCTGCTCTGGGAGCCTGACACCTCCATCACTTATCTGGACTATTAAAACAGATTTTACTTAATTTATGAAGAGTGAGATATTTTAATGAAATGTTCCTTCAAGTTTATACTCATTAGATTAATTGTTATATTATTAAAAATCCAAGTCCATTCCTATTGCTGTATTAAGGATTTTTTGAAATATCAGTCATTGAATGGCTGCTATAGCAAAGATGCACATTTCTTCATTTAATTGTCAGAGGTATACATCCTGGAGATGTGAAGGCCTGGAAAAAAACAGATTTTTTTTTGTTCCGGCTGGCCTTTGGGGAGTAGTCTGGACCTCTGCTTATGCGTTGTTTATATATTAAGTTTTTTTAAATTGTTCATATTTAAAATGTTTTTAAACGTTTGAAATGTTTTAATATTGAAGTGTGTTTAATTATATTTTAATTTTTGTATATCTCCGTTTTAACTGTACATGTTTTAATAATATATACAAGTTTCAAAGGGAAGGGGTGGGGCTAGATTGCCCTTAAGGAAAAAGAGTACATAGTTAAGGGAGACATTCTATGGCCCCTAGACAGTTTCTGAGGGGGCCATAGGATACTGGGGATTCCCCCCCCCCAGGTTAGAGACAGTGCTCTGACCTCGGAAGGGGGAATTAGAAATCCACACCCACCCTCACAGTCAGCACAGAAAGGACTGTGCCAGCTGCCCCCCGAGGTTGAAAAAATTACTTCAGAGATGGGGAAAAGGGGGTGTTTCGGTGGTAGGGAAGGAGATGGGAGAGACCAGGATACGAGTTAGACTGACCATATGAAAAGGAGGACAGGGCTTATGTAATTTTAACAGTTGCAGAGAAAAGGGAATTTCAGCCGGTGTCATTTGTATGCAATTTGTACCTGGTGAAATTCCCTCTTCATCACAACAGTTAAAGTTGCAGAGGCCCTGCCTTCTTTTGTATCTGGTCACTCTGGTATAGTGCCTGCAACTTTAACTGTTGTGATGAAGAGGGAATTTCACCAGGAACTAATTGCATACAAACGACGCTGGCTGAAATTCCCTTTTCTCTGCAACTGTTAAAGTTACATGAGCCCTGTCCTCCTTTTCATATGGTCAGTCTAAGCTATCTGGAGCCTCTGCCAGCCTCCTTCCCTCCCTCTCTGAAGCACTGTTGCAAAAAAATCCCATGTAGCGAAAAATGAGGGCATGAGGACAGGGAGGCGAAGATCCCCTCTGCTGCTCCTTCCACTGTGCATTGGATGAACAGAAGCCTCTGAGTTTGGGGGCTTCCGATCATCAAGGGTGCGTGCAATCGATAGGACTGTGCCTTAATTCACAGTGCTGGAATAAGATACACTTCCCATTTTGTAACAAAGCTCTACTACCTCTTCTTTATTACCTTTGTATGAAAGACAAAAACATTTGCCTTCTCTTTATCAAATCTTGGAAGATAAAAATAGAATAGTATTGTGTTTCCAAAAACTAGAGCGGGCACACACACGGTAATGAGCATTTAGGTGAACGATAATATGGTCCACCACTGGGTTGACATTAACTGACTTCACTGAGGTCAGAAAAACTACACAATAATATTTAAAATAAACTTTAAAGGAAGAAAAGACTACATTAACAGTTTGATTTCTCCTGAGTTTCAGAGGCTAAGCTGTCAAATCACAGGATTTTGACAGGGCCTACCTTCTAACGAGCAATGTTTTCACAAGTGAGAACAATTAGCAGCCTAGATACTTAAATTATAGAAAACTACAAAGCCAGCAAATATTGAGAAGCAAACACAAGGGAGTCTGAAATAGCAGCTCTAAATACAGATGTCAATGAGCGACTCCCATGCCCAGATCAAAATGCCAATCATGTCCCTTAAACATGCAGTATGAATGAATGTCATTCATTTAACTCATTGACATCCTTGAGCTCTGGAAAAGTAAACCACTGAAGGGAATATGACCAGCTTAGGGGACCCTGATTTAAATTATAAGTGCTTGGTAAGGAAAGCATTTCTATGTCCCATTTTAACAAAAAGGAAACCAAAGGTCAAGTCCAGGTACATTTTGTTTTCAGCTACTTTTGATGGACCCAGGGCCACACTTTTCACCGGGGGGGGGGGGTTTACCCAAAAGATCTCTTACTGGCCAATGGTGGGGAAACAATAAACTTTGTGAAATTAAGGAAACCATACAGCCATTCATGAAAGACAAATAAATATTTCCAGCCCTAAGGGACATGCATGTTCACATGCTGCACAACATGTATGTTTAGTGCAGTAACAAAACCTATGATGGTTCGTGAGTTATGGTTGAACTGAACCCACAAAAGCTGGGAAATCATTTTTCCAACCATACTGCCAGCCCCCTTTCAAAGCACAGCATGGGCAAGGGGACCAGCACATGTGTGGCATGTGAGGAAGAACCTATCAACAACCTGAGTGCTCAGACCTGTGAGATATTACGCATGACAAGTCAGAGTTTCCCCCTCATTTCATGTTGACGAAGCATCTCCGGGTGCCGGTTTCTGTAGTCTTTTCTGTACCTGAGCATCAAGCTGCCTATAGTCTGTAGCAGTGAAGGGGTTCTCAGGATGAGTGTTGGCTAGCAGAAAGGAATCTGGGAGAGAGAGAGAAAGCCAGCTGCCAGCAGTACAAGGACTAACAGTTTGGTCCCCGGCAAGGGTTGACAGCAGCTACAGCCTATAACTCCTGACCCTCTCCCTGTTTTTCTCAGCTCTCCCAATCTTGTACCATCAGCAAAAGCTGTTCACAGCATGTAGCATCACAGGGGCAGTACTCATGGTAGTACCTAGGAGGCTTCAACAATCGGTTGTAGCTGAGACACAACAAAAGTATCCTCAGCCAATGATAGCCTATTAACATCAACAATGACCTGATACCATTCCTAGTTAATGATTGGAGCTGCCTAACATTAACTCCTGCATTCCTATGGGCAGGTAGAAATGGAATGGAGGCAATGAGGTGAGGTGGGGTGGGGGTTGCCCTTGCAATGCTGCTGCAGCCCAATGGGGGCCAAACCTTTCGTTGTGCTGGGCACTGGCTTTGCTCTTTCTATCCGGTATGACTTCTCAACTTCCTCTCTGCCAGCCAGCACTCAAGCAGTTATCCCCTTCACTGCTGACAGTGGGGCAGGGTGGGGTGGGGGGAGTGGAAGAAGTGGGTTCGATATGGGGTGGAAGCTGTGGCTGCCAAACTCCCAGCATCCCCAGCCAGCAGCTGGAAATTGTAGTCCAACACATCTGGAGGGCATCAGCTTGGGAAAGGCTGCACCAATTAATTTTAGTCACCCACAGAACTGTGCATGAAATGCTGACAACCACCCATCTCTTTCAACAGGCTCCAACTCTCTTGCACTAACGTTGCTGAGACACCGTTTTCCTGTCACTACTTATTAGCTCCATTCACTCTGAGACACACACACACACATACACACGCACACGCACACACACACACACACACACACACACATATATATATATATATATATGTGTGGGCTGACCAGATAAAATCCAGGTCAGGGCTCATGTAACTTTAACAGTTGTAGAGAAAAGGGAATTTCAGCCAGAGTAATTTGTATGCAATTAGTTCCTAGTGAAATTCCCTCTTCATCACAACAGTTAAAGTTGCAGGGGCCCTGCCTTCTTTTGTATATGGTCACTCTAGTATAGTGCCTGCACCTTTAACTGTTGTGATGAAGAGGGAATTTCACCAGGAACTAATTGCATACAAATGACACTGGCTGAAATTCTCTTTTCTCTACAACTGTTAAAGTTACATGAGTCCTGACCTGGATTTTATCTGGTCACCCTACTCTCTCACATACTTGCTAGGGATAATCACCTGAAAAACATTAATGACAACTTTGAAACTGCCAAGCTTGCCTAATATTGGATTTGAAATTGGCATCCATTCATTGTTACTAATGAACTTATGAAATGGAAAATTTTCTGCAGAAAACTAAAGCACTGGAAAAGTTTCTGACCCACATCACAGTGCTGGGAGGAGTGGCCAGTCTTCCCAGCACTGGACAAGTCCTTTTGTAAAGTGTGTGCCACCCCCATGGGGGCACCGCATAAAGCCAGGGATTTGGCCAGAACTGGGAGGAGCGGCCACTCTTTCTAGCACGAGCTACGTCCTCAAGAGCAGGATGAAGGCTGTAGGTTAAGTCTCTTTCTCTCTGCTGAGAGATGGAACTTCCTGCATCTTTTAGCACAGAGAAAGGCAAAATGGGTGAATGTGGGGCAATGTCCGCGGATGAAGAGAAGCACCTGTGAGATTTTCTGCCTCAGATGCCAAAATAACTTGACCGACCTAAGTAACTATGCACTTTGACTTGGCGGGATGAGGCACCATTTGCTGCTACACTTCAGACACATCAAAATGTCTTGAGCCCTGGATTTTAGCTATTTTGACATCTCTGCAAATATCACACAGAAGTGTTCAGCTCAAGTGGCAGAGAGAGACTACTAACTTGGCTTTTCAGAACTGTAACCCATTGAAGGCTGTTGACCATATCACAAGGAAACATTTAAACCATATTGTAATGTAATGTCATCTGCTCACATTCCATGACCATGTAACTGGGATCCACAAGGGATAAATTAAAAGAATTTAATTTCAGTCTTATGTTCATCATATCTATATCTATATCTATATCCATATCTATCTACCTATCTATAAATATGGGACAACAGAAGGACTTCCTAGCAATGCCAACAAAGCAAAACACTGAAAGACACAAATTAGTTTATTTTAGCATTCATCAAAGAACGATGGTTCTGGTTGAGCAAATTAAACTCGATGGTAAGTCCATAGTTTTAGTTATGGATTTCTGCACTGCAACAGACCTAAACATTTAGCTGTACACAGTGTACAAAAATCTAGTGAGTGGTATTCGTTTTGGGCATGATACCAAAGTATCTTTTAAATCCTATTGATTGCAAGAGAAGAGTTAAGCACATCGTTAAATATCTCTTATTGAAATCAATTAAAGGTGTTTATCTTTTGCTGGACTCTGTCCTTTTTCATTTATCTGTGCAGCAAACCCAAATCTCTCTACTTTTAATCAATGTTAGTTTAAATAGCCCATTTTAGTAGTAAAACAGGATTCCACAGCCAAATGCTAGGCTTTTCAATGTTGGTTTTAAAAGAGAATCTTCAATTTGTTCTCCATCTAACCAAATTGGTCACAATGTGGTCAGTTTATTGTTTAAGAAAGCTATTTATTTTCATAAACTTTGTCATAACCACAATATTTTGCAGGAAGTTTCTCTTGCACTGGAATCTCTATGACTAACTGCATGGGAAAGCGTGTAAAGTGAAGCCCAAGAAGAAGAGGGGAGTTACTTTTTATAATTACAAATTCCTCAAGAGTTTGAGTCAATATTTTGTTACAGATTTGGAATTTGTGGTAGCAGCCGAATCCAATGCAGAAATTCCCTACTTTTTCTCTCTCTCTCTCTCTCTCTCTCTCTCTCTCTCTCCCTCTCTCTCTCTCTCTATATATATATGTCATAGCCGGCACCAGGGGAGTAGGGCCAACTGAGACTTGACTCTAAGCCCACATAGAGTGACGGATGGTACACACCTCTCAACTTAGCAATGATTCTCACAAGACAGTTGTGTGATTAGTGCCATTATATGATTTAGTCACTAAATGGCTCTGGACTTAGTTGTATCAGGGTGGCATCAGGAGTTTCCTGTCGTTGTTCTGTTCTGGTTTGACAGAGATAACCAAAGTCCCTGTCTAGCTTCCTGACAAGTGTGTCCTCTGAGCTTTCCATAAAAACAGGCAAGTAAAGATGACTGGAAGAAAATATTTTTACCCTTTTTCCCACCCCTTCTTACTTATTCAGAGTATCTCTCAACTCACTCATAGTAAGTGTCAGGATTGGGCCTAGGCTCCCTATGGAACCCAAAGATTGAGATTCAAAGGCAGTTTAGGAGAAGAACAGCTGGGAAAGATGGCAGGGAGAAGAAATTCCCCAGGAGCCAGGGAAGGAGAATTTTCCAAGGGCTTAACAGATATCACCACCACCACTACCCCATGGGAGAGCTTCCCTCAGAAGGGGAGGAGGGGCATGACTTTGCAGACACAAGAATCCACTGTCAATTCAAGAGGGCGGACCTTATGAGAGGAGTCAGGCATTCTGCCAGGTTGGCCACCCACCAGAAACAAGAGAGGGTTGACCCACTCTGACATAGGGGTTTAGAAAGCTGCTCGGGTTCTGTGTAGCAGCAACTCTCTTTCCCTACTGAAGTCTTCCCTGATTAGAAAGCTCAGGATAGTCTAATGAGGTCCTTGGGCAGCCTTTGGGCTACTGCTGAGACTGTATTGTTTGAACAGCATTTGAACCATTAGCATAATAAAGAAATATTGACTAGATGGCAGGGCCTCTGCTTGTCCACTGAACAGCAGGAGGGCTCATGGTTCTGACAGTAAGGTGGAGTGAGGTAAGAGCAAAAGTGAGGTAAGGTAGGCTGACCATATGAAAAGGAGGACAGGGCTCATGTAACTTTAACAGTTGTAGAGAAAAGGGAATTTCAGCCAGTGTCGTTTGAATGCAATTAGTTCCTGGTGATATTGCCTCTTCATCACAACAGTTAAAGGTGCATGCACTATACTAGAGTGACCATATACAAAAGAAGGCAGGGCCTCTGCAACTTTGTCCCTGTTCCCACCATTTTGAGTTCCACTCCATCATGAGGGAAAAGGCAAGATACATGTGTCATGAATTAATTAATTTTATCCAAATTGTTTCTCACAAAGCAGGTAGGGAAACAACCTAAAAAAGCCCTAAGATACATCCCTGCAATTTCCTAATAGCCAGAAGTGCTTCTTTTACAAGTTCTGCCAATGTTCCAGAAGTCAGTTAGCCAAACCGATATATTTTTTAAATATGGTAAGCGATATATAAATCAAATAAATAAATAAATAAATACATTAAATATCTGGGACATGTGACTAGTCAAATACTCTCATGATTTTTTATGACTATTTCACATTCAACTCTTGAAAATACACAAGTGGGGACCCGTTAATAACTTTGTGGATGCCTGAGGGAAGCAGAGAGACTCTTGGCCAGTGCTTGTGAGACATGAATATGATATGCTGCTCCCTCCCCTTCCCCTCCCTCAATACTGCTAGCCACGTACCCATACATAGATGGAAACGGAACTGCATGGGCAAGAGACCAGCAAGGTGCTCAGTGAGCAGAGGCATAGGAGAAAGGAAGGACTTCTTTCCTGTGCATTTTGCCCCCCTCACTTAGTAGTTACTGCCATTGTTTCTCTGTCTGGGATGTCCTGGGGCAGAACTTCACACCAACTGCTGCCATGCACCTACTATGATCCCAGGTGAGTGGGTGAGCATAGCAGCGAATATCTCTGCCTTCCAGGGTATTTTGGCCTCCCTATCTTGAATCACTGTCGGTGCCTCTACATGCTGGTGCCTCTACCTGCATATTTTGGAAGAAGCCACGCTTTGCAAAAGCCCCTCTTTTCTTCATTTCCAAATTGCTGCCGTTTCAAATGAGCTTCCGGCTTGTGTAAAGAAATCAGAGACAGGATTTTAACTACAATCTCAGAATAATCATGGAAGCAAGCTTAAATTTAGAAACCGCAGTTTATGTGTGTTTTTCCACATTAAGGAACTACAGCGGGGCTTGAGAAAAAAATGATTTACTACCTCTGTAAGCATGCGTCAAAATGCATATTGAAAGGATTTATGTGAGCTCATTACAAAAGAGAGTTACTTGGCAATCATGTTTCTGCAAACAAACCTTCAGAGCCCCCTATCCCAGTAACCGTCTGGCTGCGAGGAACACAGAATGCCCATAACACCGTCAACACCTTAATGTTCATATCTAGAGGATAAGATGATACACGCTCCTCAGTCTCAGGAGCCCAAAAACCCAGCATGACAGTCCCAACTCGTGATGAAGCCAACAGAGTCATTTCAATTGAACTCTTCTGTCTTTGCCCTCTCCCTCTCTGCTTGGCACCTGCGTTACATGTACCTCCTGCCACTTCCTTGCTGAGAAGCCCTCAGGATACACAGCTCTGGATGCCAAAAGTACTGTATCTAGCAGGAAGTACAGCACTTTAAGGAGCAATGAATCGCATGGAGGGCACAGAGAGAGGCCAAACATGTGCATCGCCCCACAGTGGTGCCAAAAAGTGATTAGACAGCCATAGCGCAAACGCTGCTTTGTTACTTAATCTCAGAACGACAATAAACTGCCAGGATAACAGTGCTTTAAAATAGCCAGCCACTTTTGCAGCAAACTACATCACTTTAATTGGCTGGGTTAAATAAGGTCTTTGATTTAGTTTGCCTATTTGGCATTCTCTGTTTGTAGCGCCATATCTCGGTTGAACATCAAGATATAGGAATGAAATTTGATGTGCATGTTCAGGACACCATTTTACATTTCAAGTGGAAACACCAGATCAAGCCCCACCCTCTGCTTCAAGGAGGAAGGGGGGGAATTAACATGCAAAATGTACTGTAATGTGATAGCTGCCTTGAAGACACAGAGATCAGAATAAGAGTTGATTTAAGATACAATTCTACATTTCAAATGTGAACACCAGCTTGACCTCTGCACCCATTTTCAGGGGGGTGTGTGTGTTAAGGAACATGCAACCATTATGCAAGGATGGGGGATGCCTTTCAGCTTATCAAGTGTGGAGGCCGAGCCAGGGACACTGCAGCTGGAATTCCTTAGTCGGCTGGGACGCTGGCAGAATCAAGTAACGCAGTCCTGGAGTCACAGAGTAGGGCTTCTAGATGCAGGCAGTGTTGGGGTCGCAGTCCAAGGGGTCTCAGTTCACCATGGAGTCTAAACACATGGAGAGCTGGATGGGCCAAACCACGGGGGTTGCACATTGTTTCCAGCATCATCCCTGGGCTGCTCAGGACCTTTTGACCCTTAAAATCTGACACCAGGTACTGACAATTAGCCCTATAGCTTCCAAGTTCTGGCAACCTGCCAATGCTGATCCCTCACTTTCATGAGCCTGTGCTCAACTGGGGTTGGATGAGCCCCATGAGCCCCTTCATCCTTGTCAGACTCTGTTAGAGGGGTTTTAGCCTGCCCCCTGAAAAGAATTGCTCTTTTCCTATATTGCTTCTAGTCCCTTCCCCATGATTTTCTGGAGTTTCCCCTTCCCCTTCATCGTCTGATGATGAGGGGTCTGGGGGAGGCATGACACTGGGGGTCAAATCCAATTTTGGAGAAGTTCTTGGGGGCCACATTCCAGTGTGGTGGGAGCCAAAGACAAAAGAGTCAAGGTCAAAGGCAAAAGGAATGAGGCCAATATACAAAAAAAATACCAGCCAATTGTAGCTTAAAGCTCTTCGTGCCAGTAACTAAGCATTTCAACCTTTTAGAATGGGGGAAAAGACAGCATAAAAGGCAGAAAATCGCCCAATGATTGGTGGTTGGGGGGATGAAGGTGGAACCAGAGGAAAGGGTAGATTGGACCCCAGAAAGGCTGGACTGGGATCCCAGGCTTGAGGTTCCCCACCCCTGCCATTAATGGAATATCTCCATTGAACGAGGATAAATTACTGTCCCTGTATCTTTTCTCACAGGGAAAGTTTGGGAACGCCTTCTAAAAATGTTGCAGATATATGAATGCATGTAATAGGGTTGCGATTCTTGAGTTTACCTCCATCCAAAGTCTATGGAAATTAAATATCTTGTGTGTCTGTGTGTTTGGGGTGGGGTAGCGCTGGATTTATGGACAAGTCAAGTAAGCCATGGCTTAGGGGTCCATATTATAAGGGTCCTCTAAATAGTTTGGAAATAACCAAGACTGATTATAATTGAAATTGCTTTGACTTAAATAACTTTTCATATAAAATCCACCCCCAAAAATCTTGAGCCCTGATCTCCCCATCCTATTCCACACTCAGTCTCTTCAACTTCCCATCCAATATTAATTTTATATTACAAGCTACACTGTTACTTCTATTAAGTAAGTACTGATCTGTGTGTTTGATCTTATGCTTCTATAAATTAAGTCTTCAATTTCATATATGGTAATTAAGAAATCATAAGATATTTGATAATGTAAATAAAGATTTTATTTAGTTGTTCCTCATCACATGTTTGCTTATGCATGTATGCAAATATAATGTTTACCTTTCTATTATAATGTAATATATATTTCTCTCTCGCTTGCTTTTTTTTTAATAGTATGGGGCCTCTGAATCTTGATATGGCTTGGGGGCTCAGCATATCTTAATCCGGTCCTGTTTGCCACTGAAATTTCTTGGCAAATCACTCTGTAGCACTATAGGGTTAAAGTGAGTTTGTTTACAAGCTAAATTCTACCCTTGCATACTGTCCTGGCTACAGAGCACTAAATAGTCAGATTCAACTTGCAAAGAAACTAAATTTGCTCCGCAGTGCTACAGATCCCATTTTTTTCTTTAAAGAAAATTGCCACTGATGGATTCAATGGGGAGGTGGGGTGGAAGGAGCTCTTGGCTTTGAGTGGTTGCTTTAACTGTTCTCTTGAAAAATCACATTTTAAAAAATTCCTTGCAAGTAAACACCTGCACCTCTGTCTCTGAAATTTGCCACACATGAGTATCTACAGCCCATCTGTGAGGTCCCCCAACTTTCATGTGTGCATCTTGAAAAATGAGAAAGTTATAGCACTTTGCATGGACTGGACTGCCTGGAAAATTGCATTTTTTAAAATTCCTTGCGAGTAAACGTCTGCACCTATGTTTCTGAAATTTGTCACACATGACTAGCTCCAAGCCATCTGCAAGGTCCCCAACTTTCATGTGTCTATGAAAAACTGTAAAAGTTATAGACGTTTATTTGTCCCAATGCAAGTCTATGGAGAAAATGATACATCCGAATCTCGCTTCGGCATAAGACCCGAAGCAAATTGGGGGAGTTCCGAATCGACCCAAAGTGAATCGGGCCCGATTCAGAAGTAACAAATCGGGATCCAAAGCGAATTGGGTGGTCCGTGCACAGCCCTAATACTGCCTAATTCACAATAAACCAGATTTTTAATTTTAAAAAATCTGGGTTATTATTATGTACAAACCGAGCGACCATCTCGTATCATCTAAAACACCAACAAAACAGAATACCCTACCTAGATTTACCCATCTTGTACTTTTAAGATTAGAAGCTACAGCTGTCTGCTCCCAAATCCAGGAAGCAGGACACAAAAAGGTAACTGCACATGACATTCTGGTTGCCTCATCTAAAAAAGGAGATTTTACAGAAAGGATACAGAAAAGGGAAATTAAGATGAGTGAGGAAGGGCAAGTATGTACTTTTTATTTTACAAAAAGTTGATAGGAGAGACAGAAGCTAGTTTATAAAATTATGAATGGAACAGAGCAAGTGGACACAGCAATATTTCTTTACCCTTATAATTTTTCACCATAAACTATAAGTCACTTAGTTAAATTAAGTGACAACAGGTTCGGAACAGACAAAGTACTTTTTCACACAGTACATAATTAAGGCTGGAGGTAGCAGCAGGGCCATGGTTCCAGGTTTGCAGATGCCCTGAACACAGCATCCTCTGGTAGTGTTTCTCCCCTGTTACCTGGTGGTGGCATGCACCAACACTGAGCAGTGCCAAGAAGGTGGCTGTAGTTCCCATTTTAATTTCCCACCATACCCCAGAGTGATGTTACGGAGGAACATCATGGGAAATTAAGATAGTGGCTTGACCCTGGTGCTGCTCTGAGCTCTGGGTCAGGAAAAATCTTTAAAAAGGGAAGCCGGGAAACTTCCAAAGGATGTCCAGAACTGGCAACAGCCCTCACCGAATGGCTTTTAGAAGAAGATGAAGATGAAGATGAAGATGAAGAAGAAGAAGAAGAAGAAGAAGAAGATACATTCACATAGTGAAGTTCTCATGAAGTTCTATTACTCATGAAAGCTAAAAGAAACTTCACTGGATAGAAGAACTATATCTCTGAGTATTATATGCAGGGGAAAAACAGAAGAAGCTGTCAGCATCATGCCCGTCACGTCGGCTTCCCAGAGGCATATATCTGGAAAGCCTGGGAAAAGAATTAACTATTAATACATTAAAACAAACCATTTCTGGATCAGAGCAAAGGTCTTTTCTGTCCAACCCCTGCTCTGGATAGTATGAAGGGGTGAAGAACCTATGACCTTCAGATATTGTTGGGCTTACAACTTCCACCAGTCCCAGCCAGTATCAGGGATAATGGGAGTTTTAGTCCAGCAACAAGTGGAAGGCCATGCAGTCCACATTCCTGCTCTATAGTTAGATTAGGACTATAGTTAGAGCACTGTAATGTACGTACAGAAGTGCTCCAGCCTTTTAAACAACCATACATAGGATTTTTGGATCTTGTGTGAAAAAATATGAAAAATCTTATGAGCATGGTTATTATGTATGTATGTATGGATGGATGGATGGATGGATGGATGGATGGATGGATAGATAGATAGATAGATAGATAGATAGATAGATCTCCAGATGTTTTGGCCTACAATCCCCATCATCCTCACCATTAGCTATGCTGGCTACAGAATTGTGGTCCTCCAGATGTTTTGGCCTGAACACTGCCCACCCCTGATCTAAAGGCATTGCTTTACTATATACAATGTTCATATTATAAAGATTTTTAATTGACAGCATCCTTTATATACTGGCTTAACACAGATCCCTGTGTATGTGCTCAACATGAGCCATTTTTAGTTTTGCATTTCCTCTCTCAAACAGATAACTTACCATTTGAAAACAAAATCCTTTCCCCCCACATACACACACACACACACACACACACATACACTGTCTGACGGAGCTCTTTCCATTTGTTCCTTGCCCAATACGATTTAAGAACCTCCATATCAGTAAACCCTCCACTGGAAGTTGACAGGCAAAGCCCCAAAGCACTTGTGAATCAAAGAGAATGGCAGCAATTCATTTTAGGACCTGAGCCCAGACTGAATGCCTGCATTTATCCCACAGGGCGCTACAGTTCCAAGGCCAGCATTTTAAGAAATAGAGCCCCATCTATCAGAGAGAAGTACAGACGAGCATTGTGAATGTGTACAGGGATCAACTATTCCTGCTTTCATTCAAAGGGTTCCAGGTGAATTTAGCTCCATCCAATCCAGAGTTACATTTTCACAAAATGACCGATACATGTGGGAAGAGTGTTTACGCGCCTCCTGTGGCTTCTTGGTTCTGGAAAGCATAAATGTGTCAGAGTAAATAACGTTATGAAGAAACTGGAAGTTTTTTTAAAAAATCATTGTTTAAATAACTCTCTCCCTCTCCTGTTATGGCCTTGAATGGCGACAGTTGTTCTTAGAAGGCCGCGATCAGCTCTTTAGCCATTTAAAACACGAGTAGTATGAAATGAATGTACTCTTCCCATTCTCACTTAAACTTGTTAAGGCTGCTAGAATTTATTCCCATCCGGCGCAATAGGACCGATTATATTATTTCATATGAGAAGCGCATCTGCTGTCAGGACGATGGGCTCTCGGGTAGCTCCCGAGAAGTAGCAGAGAATGCAGGCAGCCAAACAAAGCACAAACACCACTTGGTGACACGTAAGAGAGAGACCGGAGCGCACATGCTCTGCCAGCCAATAAGCCCCAACTGTCCTTGGTAAGGAAAACACCACTGGCCCATTTAGAGTCGTGGCTCCTGAATTAGATGCTTCGACTCAATCCCTACCAGCGTCTGTGTTCATGAAGGCCAAAGCACTATGCCAGCCTACTCTTCTTCAGCGGCTATATTCAAAGGCTGATCATGATGCCTACTTTTCATTCTTGGGGATTACCGGTAGAGGCTGGTGGCTCCGATATCAGTGAGGCAGTGAACCGGCTTCAGCTTTCAGTCAGAACTCTAATGGAGTTATCCAAGGTGCTCCACACCTTGGAGAGCTCTTTTAGAGTTCTGGCTGAGACCCACAGCAGATTCACCATCCCACTGACATTGGAGCCACCAACCTTCACTAGGGATTATCACAATATCACTGTGAAGCTGATTTCAAGCTGCAAGTGAATTTAGGCAATTCTATCATCACATGATAAGGAGATTGGGGTGAAGGGCTTTGGGTGGCAATATTCATATGCCCTGATCCCCTCTAGCTTTGTTTTCTCTTGCCCTTTTCCCCCTCGCAGCAACTCTGTGACTGAAAGGTAGGATGGTCTCTGCCTCTTTCAAGAGAAGAGATCTTTTATTAAGTGGCATACAACTATTACAAATAATAAATAAGAACCAGAGGGGACGTATTTCACCAGAGAGAAGTAGCCGACATCTTAAGATTGATCACACAGGGCTTATACTCTGCTGCCCAAACAGACTCATCTTCCCTCAAGCCTGGAAAGTGGCAGGCTAATAGCCAAACTAATTGAATGTATCAACAGGATAAAAACAAAGTACGATCTCCTTCACTCCCCCACCTGATGAGAACCAAACACTGTCACACACAAGGGGGAGAAGTATGCGCACTTAAAAAATGCAGGATTTGAAAATAAATGTTTCAGCCATCGATTCAGCTTCAGATGGGTCCAAAAGGTCCTTAGGGCCAGCATGTAGAGGCAGCAAAATGTTGTTTCCAAGCTGCCTTTACAACCCAGAACATACCCGACCATAGGCACACACCAGTGTTCAATTGCATCCGCTAAGAGTTTTCCTCCATCTGCACTACAGCCATCGCCTATTTTGTTTCGTCATTTTCAACTCCAGGGAAGACCCTGGAGCAGTACCAGCTCAACAACAGTGAGGGCGCTCAGGAGCAATCATGTCAACTGCCCGGGCCATTTCTGCATTCCACAGCCTGGCCATGGTTTCAACAGGAGCATCAGCCGGAAAATCCAATGCTGCCCTCTGGGAACAATCTGGATCCACTAGCCACCAGGGGTGGACAATCTTTATAGGTTCCCCACCCTTGTAGAAGGAAAAGGCTGGTGTCAGTCTAAATCTCAACAGGAAGTGACTTAACCATGACAAAGGGAGAGATTCAAAGCCCCCACCTTCAGGTCACCAACTCCATGACCAGCTAAACAAACAGGTCTAGCGTGAGCCCTGCTACATACGTTGGGCCAATGACATATTGGGACTGCCCCATGGTTGTCATGGGGTCCATGGAATCCTGACCTGCCCCAGACAAGTTGCCCCCAGAATTAATGTTGACATCTCCCAAAACCAATAGCCATGGGGACATGCCTACAATAACAGCTTTTGGAAAACAAGAAAAAGAAAGGAGGAGGGGGAAAAGAAATATGCCGAAGTATTATTTGGTAATTTGCTGTTTCCAGGAATAGCTGAAGCTTGTTCCACTGCACCACATCCAAAATGGAGCAAATTACTTCTAATACCATAATACATTCTCTAAGTATAAACCAAGTGATCTCAGTTATACTGGAGACTTAACAATCGATGCCAACTTTAAGTGCCATTCCTGAACCACAGCAAGAGCAGCAGATCTCCTGCAATAACAAATAGATACATGATTAAAAACTGGATTTAATTTACAGCTCCAGGGCTGCGAAGGAGGGGCTGTTTTAGCTTGGAGGCAGCTGAGGGGTGCAAGAGGCATTGCCAAGGGTGCCCTGTGCTCCCTCCTTTAACTGGTTGCACAGTACAGACTGCTAGGCCCATGTTAATTCTGTACACGCTTTACAGTGTCCCACTTTAACAGTGTAATTTAAAATCCTCCTGGCAAGAGGCATCAGCATCTAGGACAGACAATGTTCCCTTAGTCCAATAATTTGGAACTGCACTACTTGACCTCCCGAAAGATTTAGGATTAGTGGGTGTAGCACGCTGGGATGGAATCAAGTGAAAACTCCCAGACCCGATCCCCATCCTATGCGAGCCCCAGAAACTGACAAATGGAAAATGCTACTGGTTATAAATTGTGACATCATCATCATCATCTTCCCCCCCCCCCCGGATCTGATCCAATCACCTGAAGGACCAAACTGAACCTCACACAAAGGGAAGTAAAAGTTAACCTTAGCGCTGCACCCTTGTTTTAAAGTGACCGTTCATTACGCTTGGGGCAAACTTCTGTGAAGCACGGAAGCTTCTGCCCTTTTGCCAGCACTTCATTTCTTTAAGATCATTATTAAAGGGGGTTGGACTTGATGCCCAAAATGGTCCTTTCCAACTCTATGGTTGTATGCCACAGCTCAAACCTGCCTGAAAGGCGTATCATGCCCTCCACCCCCAATTCGGAAGCCCTGCTCCTTCATTGCAGGTGTGGGGCTTTCGACTGTGGTGACTCAGCGATGAGAAAGCGGCACCTCTTTCCCAACAGCGACTTCACACCTTCCAGGCCTGACTGCTGAATGTGGGTTTTGATTATGAGCCCTATCTCACATTAAGGGAGATATTTTAACAGGGCTCCAAACTGACTCCCTCCAGGACTCCTGGCAGTTGAGATGATGTAAGTGGGCATGGCCACCCCCACCAATGCCATGGCTCCCTTCCCCCCCCCCCCAGCCACCCCAGCCATTTTGCCTTTCTCGGTGCTGAGTTCCCTGCCTCTCTCAGCACAGGGAAAAGGAGTTGGTCAGTGCTGGCAGGAACAATCCTTCCCAGCACCACCTCCTTTATACAGCTCTTACTGCCCCCATTGGAGGGAGAAGGAGCTGTGTGGAAGATGACTTGGTCAGTACTGGGAGGAGCAGATTCTCCCAGTGCTAGCTGATACCTGGCTTGTTGTCCCAATGGGGATGGTGCACAGCACAGGAATGCTGCACTGGCTGCACTGGGAAGAGTGCCGGCCAAATTGGGCACCAGCGGGGTTGGGTGCCTCCTCTGCATGCCTCTTGCCATCTCTATTGGGGGAGGGGGCTGCAAAAGGCACATCAAAGAAGACTCAGGTGACACTGAGAGGAACTGCCCCTCCCAGCACTGCCTCATTCCCCAGCTTCATGCGCCCCTGTATCCCTGTTGTGAACCAAGATAAAAGGAGAGTTCTCCCTGTGAACAGCTTCCCCTGCCTTGGAGGAATCCAAGGCTGGATGGAGAAACTCTGCAGGCCAGATCAGCCCACAGGACAGAGGTTCCCCGTCCCTGGTTTGAATCAAGCCTTGACTGTTGCAGACAGAAGTTGATCTGATACTAACTGCTGACATCCATACGGACCATCTGAAGTGGAGTGCTATGGTTGGCTGGAACACAAGAGCATCCCTGCATTGTAACTCCCAGCTGCTATCCAGCTCAGTCACCACCATTAAGATTGCTCCAATTCAACCATCTATGACCAAATCAGGCTTCGCTGCACAATAAACCTGTGCCTGGGTTGTAGCACTTCAGTCTGCAGGTGGAACATCACAGAAGGGAACATTCCTCAAACTGAAAAGATTCCCTCCATCCAAAACAACCTTCCCCAACCTGAGGCCCTCCAGATGCATTGCACTACAATTCTCATCATTTCCAGACAGCATGGTTAGGGATGATGGAACATGTCAGAGGAATAGTTCTGGTCTAGCCTTCTCCTTGATGTGTAGGTGAGGGTGTTCACTTCATGAGAAAATAATATCCCATCATGTGAGCCTCCAGGTGCAGTCAAAATTTATGACGACCACATCCGTGAAAACCTGGCCTATATTTCATCCTTATGGCAATGCTCCTCAGGAAGAAACCTTCCTCTGACATCTTCATAGATTGTCATAACTTTAGCCCTATTCAGGGGTTCTTCTTCTGGGTACACAATCAACATGCAAGGGGTGAGGAGAGCCAGGATGATCATGCTAGCTCCACCATCCTCTGTTGCCATCCCTGTAATTCCCCATGAGTTGGAGGCAAACTAGTTGGAGGCGAACAGAGCACACTAGTCTTCCTCCCGTCACTGTCCCCCATGAGTTGGAGAGGTTCTAAATTGCACAGGGAGCCTTTTCTATAGAAGCAGGCCAGCCTTCCCCAAGCTGGTGCCCTCCAGATGTTTTGGACCTCAACTCCCATCAGCCCCAGCCAGCATGGTCAATGGACAGGAATCAGGAGCAGGCTGCTGTAGGCTTCCTGTGCCATTTAGAACCCAGATATCTTCCCAATTTCTCTACACAAATAGAAAAGGCTCCTGCAGCAGATGTTGCCTCTCCAACTCATGGAGGATGATGGGGACCACAGCGGAGGGGCCACAGCTAGTGTGCCCATCCTCACTTCCCATCACATGTTAATAGTACACAGAGAAGAACAACACCTCTCAATAGGGCTTCTATCCCACCAAGTGTCCCGGTTCAGCTAAGACCGTGGACAGATCCTCTGATATAATAAGTTTAGAAAGCATTTTCAAGGATCATTCATTCAAGGATCAAACTTACGTCTAGTCTCAGTTCACGCAGGCATGTTCATTGACCGTGACATCAAGTGATGGCTTATGTATGCACACGAGCCTTCATGGATCACCACAGGGAGAACTTTCATACTCAAGTCAACCATTTTGAATAGAACTAGCTTATATTCTCATCATAAATGTGCATGTTTCAAAGAGTTCTTTCGATCCAGATCATCCCGACATTTTAGGTCTAGAAGCACTTGAGTATACTGTATGACAGCCAGAAATCAACCAGTACACCTTCGCTCATCACATCTCCATGCACAACACCTGCTGATCTCTGCCTGTTATGCATCTGTCTTTTAAAAGATAGTGACCCTATCGACAAACAAATGCCTATGAGGAAGAATGGTTGACGCATGGAAGCCATACTGGTTGAATTTTCTCTTCAGCATAACTCTCGAAGGTACATGAGCTCTCTCAGCATTTGCACTTGGCAACTCAGAGGCTTCCCATGTTCCCAATCCCAGCTCACTGATTTGGTGCTGGGCCAGGAGCATGGTAAATGCTCCTTTCAAGGGCACAGATTAGGTGAGTGCATGAAAAATCCCATATCAACCCATCAATGGCTATAAGTGGAACCTCAATCTTCAGTGGCATTCTACCTTCAGTGATCAGGCAAATGATAGAGGCAAATGATAGAGGGCAGGAGGCTATTCCAATAATCAAGAACTGCTGGCAACTTTCTCAGAGGCCACTGTTGTAGACAAACACTGGGCATAATGGGCAGATCCAGGAAGACGGTCCTTATCTTACACGGGTTTGTCTGGTCCATACAGTCCTATAATTACCCCACTGCTTCTCTGCAATGCAGAACAGGTAGAAGACCAGTGGAGGTTAGACTCCCAGTGTGTATGCTCCACACATACCATCAAACGCTCCACCACTACCAAAAGCGAAAGTTCTACACAAACGCACCTTTAAAACAAAACCCTCCAAACACTGAGATTTCACCAATTATCTGTCCAATAGACAATGTATATCAGGGGCTGCTAAGGGGCCATGCCACTGAATCATTGCCTGCCAGAATATATGACAAAGATGAACTCCTCCTAGGAAACACTCAGATTTGGTTGTCCCCATCTTCCTCTTCCTGGTATCCCACCCACCCCAATAAGATTGGGGCACTACTGGTAATTGTTCTTACCACACCATTTGGAAATCATCTGACCCCCACCATTTGAGAATCAACACTTTCTTTGGGCTAAAGGGGAAAGTGACACCCGTTCTTACAACAAACATGAAAAGGTTGATGTATGTATTCTAGTTTGTGAAAAGTTCCTACACACACATACACACAGACTGCTGCTGCAGAATCTTCTGGAGACTGCTAGGAAAAAGACATTGAAGTCCCTAATAACTAATCCTAATAACTAAAAACTCTGCCAAATAGTTGTACTCCCTCCGTCATGTGGGAGGGAGGGGAGGAGGCTGCTTTGAGGGAGTCCCACTTTAAACATTTTCTCCCATCTTCACAATAGATGATTGATGGCATTTTGAAATTTCATTTGATCAATATCACTCAAGACCACCCAATTTTAATTTGGACCCGACCTGAGCTCTCTAAGGGCGCAGGCTCAGAACTTGTCTTCACATGCATAAGAGAGAGAGTATGCTGGGTATGCTTAGCATGGAGAAGAGCTGCCAGCCCTCTTCAAATAGCTGACGAGCCGTCACATAGAAGGGGGCACAGATGTGTTCTCTGCTGTCCCAGAGATAGGATCTAATGGGGCTAACGTTACAGGAAGGTAGTTTCTGGTTGAACATTTGGAGGCACTTCTGGATGGTGAGAGCAGTTTGACAATGGAACCAATTATGTGGAGGGGTGGTAAAGGAAGGATCTCCTACACTGAGCAAAGGGGTGGACTAAATGGCCTCCAAGGCCCCCTCCAACATAGAGGTTCTAAGGGTGCCTCTACAAGAGCGATTTAAAGCTCTTTCAAGGCGCATTAAAAATTTTACCTCCACAAGAACGGAGCACAAATCGGGGGTTGAGGCGTGTTTTCTCTCTGATTATGCGCATTATCAAATGCGCGTTGAATAGCGAGTTTTTTTCTCCGCGGCCGTTAAAGCGCATTTTGACCATGTAAACAAGCGATTCTCCGCATTTCAGCCACTTTAAAGCGTGTTTCATTCTTCCGGTTATGTGCTTCACCGCATGTTGTTTACAGGATTTAGGCGTAAAAGCGATTGTGAGAAGATGCGCACAATTGGAGAACCAGGTGTCAAACCGAATTCTTGTAGCGGGGCCTTAAGATTCTTTGCCTCTGTGCAGTGGAAGCTGGTGGCTCCGATGTCCGTGGGGCAGTGAATCTGCTCCGGGTTTCAGTCAGAACTGTACAGGAGCTATGCAAGGTGCATCACACCTTGGATAGCTCCTTTAGAGTTCTGACTGAAACCCAGAGCAAATTCAACGCCCCGCTGACATCGAAGCCACCAGCCGCCACTCTCTCTGCCTATGTGATGTGAATAGACTGCCACCGCACACAATTTTGAAATGTGGCCGGGAGGCATGTGTCCATCAGAAGGCTGCATTTTAAACAGGATGGGGTCTTGACATCTCTATTTTAATTTTAGTTTTCGAATAATTGAGGGGGGGGAGACATCCTAATAAGAAATCTACAAGTTAGTCACATGCGTAACGAAGGAAAGATGAAGGAGAAGTCGGCTCGATCTAGAAGATCGGAAATAGAGGCAAGAAAAGTTCAACGCCCCTCTTGGGGGGGGGGGGGGCTGCCTTGCCGCGAAACCCAGCCAGAGAGAAATGCATCCCCAATGAGGTCAGAGCCATGCACCCCTTCTCTCTCTCTCTCTCTCTCTCTCTCTCTCTCTCTCTCTCCCCCCCCCCCAACCCGGCGACTCACCATCTCGTATTGTCGTGGTAATGCTCCAGCACAGAGTAGCCAAAGAAAGAGTTGTTGGGCCCTTGGTAAATCACCGGGTGGTCCAGATCGATGTTATAGGAGTAGACCAACGCCACCGAAAGCGTCGCGACCAGCACTTTAAATCCACTCCGCTTGCCTTTCCCGGGGGGTGCAGCCATTCTCCGTGGGTGGGTGGGTGTGTTCCCCCCCTCCCTGTTATTTGAAAGCGCCTCTTTCTCGGCGCGCCTGCTCTCTTCCCGGGCGCAAGAGCACCGAAGCAGCGGGAGAAGCAGCAGCAGCAGCAGGAGCCGTCGCCCACCCACCCCCGGCCCCGGCCCGCGATTCAGAACCAGATCAGACGGACGGAACCAGAGTCCTCAGCTTGGAGCATTCAAAGGGCTCCCCAAGACCAAAACAAAAGCGGGGGGGGGAGGAGGAGGGGAGACCGATTAGGCTGCAGACCGGAGTCTCCGGGCCGTTCCCGCCAGAGACGCCGCCGCCGCCGCCCGGAAAGCTGGCGCGAGGCACGAGGCTTTGGGCTCCTTCTGGCTCGGCGCTCGAGGCAGCCCGGGACTTTTGAGCTCCGTCCGCTGCACGCCAGTCGCCGGCGGGGCGCGCGGAGGATCCCGCGTTCTTCTCCCAGCCCGGGACGCCGCCGCTGCCACCGCCGCCCGCAAAGCCGTAGCCACAGCGCCCTCTAGCGGGGGCTCTCACGCTCGCAGCAGAAGCTCGCCTCTCTCTGAGCGGCAGGCTGGCCGAGGCAGCGCGGAGGCTTTTCCGCTCTAGATTTGGGGGGCTGTTTTGTCACGGGGGCCGGCCCTACCGATAGGCAGCTTGAGGCGCTGGCCTCAAGCAGCCGGTGATATGGAAAGGCAGCAGAGGGCTAGCATTCTGGGCAGGACATTTCCCTGCCTAAACACGCATAGGATTGTGCTCTCCGTACAGTGTTCTTTATTTTTCTCTTTTCTGACTGCCAAGGAGAGGCGTTTGTGGGATGTGCTGCTTCATAATTATTTGGCTTTCTATTCTCCTCGACTGGAGGGTGCGGGGGGGGGGAGATGGGTGCCATTTTCTGCTTCCTCTCAAGCAGTGAATTCTATTGGGCTGGCCCTGGTTGTTGTTCTTTTAACGCCTTGCCCATAGTACTATTCGGAAGCGTTCAACATTACAACCCCTTTCGAACCTGCAATCTGAAGTGGGAGCTGTCCAGAATTCCCTGCCGCTTTAGTCTACCACCTCATCCCGTTTTATGCCGACAGGCCACTGATGGAAGTGCTGACCTTTCATGTTTATAAGCACTTACTGCTGGCACAGTCATGTGTTGGCACACCAGCCATTGATGGCCCAAAGAGGTGCCCTGTTCACATGTGCAACTTCTGGACCAGTTTATATAGAAAGTGTGTTCCTGGAAGACTAGAGAGATACATAATACTTACATGGGTAAGGGTGGCAGCCAGGCACCTCTCCATGGTGCCTGGGTCCAGCTCCAGCTGAGAGAGACCCCCCTCCCTCCTGCTACCAACTGTGGCTGCTGAGGCCATCAGAGGAAAAGGCAGCGGCAGCCAGGCACCTCTCCATCGTGCCTGGATCTGTATGAGGCTGTTAGAGGGAGCTGGAGAGGAAGCAGCTGCTGAACTTTGCAACTAAGAATTGAGGGCCTGAATTTGCTTTCCCCCCCTCCTCCCTCCCAATCCCCTTTCCTTTTGTGTCAAGTTCTTTAGATTGTAAGCCTGTGGGCAGGGACTGTCCTAAGAAATACTTTTGTAAGCTGCCTTGAGAGCCTTTTTTTGGCTAAAGGGCTGGATATAAGTGCTAAAATAAATAAATAAAAATATTATTTTTTTTATGTCTTTAAGCTTGTAAACTGCCCAGACAGCTAATGGGCGGTAGAAACATTTAATAAATATATAGGGGCCACACTGTTCATATGTGAACTATCCCTTAAGTGTAGAACCAAGATGTTTTAACTGTCCCTTAAGTGTGTATTTGGATTTGCAGTGCATACCTAAGACATGCTTTCCCTAATCCTAAACCTGGAAAGCATGTCAACCCATGATTGCAAACATGTATAGGCTGTGACCCTGAGCTGGTTCACACATACATCACTGGTTTTTACTGTATTTTATTTCCTGAGTCACAACTGAATGAGTGAACTAACTGTAGGCTGGGCCATTCGCTAATGCAAACTATGACTTGATATTTGTGATTGTGAAGTGATTAGTATGAATGGCTGAAGTAGCCCTCTGTCAAGCATACACTTAGGGGCAAATCAAGTGGAGCTCAATCAGTGTCAGGGATCTCTAGCTGACAGTACCTCTGATCGTATGTAGAGTGCATTTGTCTGAATGGTTATCAATTTGTATTATATCTTCCACTTCCACATACTTTTATCCTGCCCTTCCTCCATGGTTCTTTCCCTGCCTTTCCTTATCCTCACAAAAACCCTGCAAGATAGGTTAGGCTGAGAAATATGACTGGCCTGAGATCAACGAAGTGAGATCCATGGCTCTGGGCATTTCAATCTAGATCTCTCTGGTCCTAGTCTTGCACACTAACCACTACACCCCATTGTAATCAGTACATAAAGGGACAGATTGCAGGTGATGATTGGGCTGGAATGCCACTGTTTTCAGATCATGACCTCTCAGCCAGCAACATTCCTGCTGGTTTGGAGGAAGTTTTCATTCATGCGCTTCTGTACAGCCCCTGTGCCAAGCTCTCCCCATCACTTCATCGTTTGTGGATTCCATCGCTTTTCACATGAAACACCTCAAACCCTGGTGAAATTAGCTTCTTCTCAAATCAGTGAGCCACTGTAGTGGGGCACTTTCATCTTTAACTCATAAACCTTTTAGCGCCATTCCTTGTTTTCCACTTGAGTTTATTGTCATTGGTCACACATTTGGAATGGCCCAAATTGTAATGAAAGACCCTCAAAAGGATCCGCGTGAGTCACAGGCCAACAAGCCTGAACACTTATTAGTGACATTAGTCCTCTTTTATCATCCTTATACTGTACTTTTTACCTTGTGTTCCAGACCATTTGTCCTATATTTAACTGATCAAGCTGGTCTGGGTGTTCCTTGCTGGACACTTTTTCATGTCTTATGTGCCAAACCTGCAACCACTTAAGTGCAAGAAGCCTACAGATCTGTTCAATCAAACTTGTTCTGTGGCATTAATGTACGTTTTGTAGGACCTTGAACATTTTGGCTTTTTCATTTTAATTAGGATCAAGTCAGGCAGTGACTGTCATGACACAAAGCAAAGATGTAAGTACAGTACTGGAGCCTCTATTTTCTAGCCACTGTTCAGCCCTCCATCTGGCTTCCAAAATTTAAGAGGCTTTACCCACACATTTTTCAGTTGTAGATTATTTTATTAAATAATGCAACAATAAGTATGCAAAGTCTAAAGTTATATAAAAATATGTCAATAAACATCAAAATCAAATAATGCTGAATAGAAACGTAAATGATTGTAATATTTACAGAAGCAAAAACTAATTTACTCATGTATTTATTGTTATATTTATATCCCACCATTTTTTCCTCTTGCAAAGAACCCATGGAAGCTTACATGGTTCTCCTCCTCTCCATGTTATCCTCCCAACAACCCTGCATGGTAGGTTGGGCTGAGAGTCAGTGACTAACCCAGTGAGCTTCATGGCCAAGTGGAGACAAGAACCCGGATCCCCCAAGTCCTCATCCACCGCTCTAACTACTATATCACACTGACTCAGATTCAGATGTTGCTCTTGCAAACCAAAGGGCTCTTCCCATATGCAAAAGGATTTTTATGCAGCAGATAAATCCTATTGGCAGAATGTAGGAGGATACCATTTTTGTCAATTCTCCCCTCCCCCTGTATTCTGCTATGCTGTCGCCACAAAAAAAAGATCTGCTCCAGAGAGAGGGGAGAGGAATCATGCAAAATGCAAAGAATGGCATCCTTACTTCCCATGCATGCATCTTCTGCTCCGGAGCAGAAGGGGATCTACTCCTATATCAAGCCAGTTCTTTGCTGCCTTTGGGCATTTTATGTATTTTATCATATTGTTGTTCCCCGCCTCGATCCACACGGAGAGGTGGGTAAGAAATAAATTGTTGTTATTATTATTATTATTATTATTATTATTATTATCTTGAAAGCAGCCAGAGAGAAGGAAGAACTAGGGACAGAAGAAGCCAGACACAACTTTCTCTCTCACCCATCTGTCCAGTGACCCAGAGAACCACTGGCTGGGATGCATCTTTTACAAAGATGACTCAACTATCCAAATAAGCAATTCCCAGAATTCTTTCTGGCTCAAATTAGGCCCTCAGAACCAATCTTTAATCAGGCCTTCTAATCCTTGGTTCTCCTAGCTGTCCCATCCTTTACCCATCTTATGTTATCTTGTTCACCGCTTGAGAATCTTAGGGCAGTATATCAATCCTGCAAACAATCAATTATCATTGTAGTGTACACATACTCCTTTCTTCTGTACCTCTATTAGCTCTGGTCAATCCGGTCTTGCTGGCTCTTAAAGCATGACGTGCATTGGGTAAAACTGCACATTACTGAGATGGGAAAGGCAAAGAACAATGGTAGCTCCAAGTCTCTTGTAAGATGGCTTACAAAACAGGAGTTTTGTAAGCCATCTTTGTAAGCTTACAAAAGAGAATGCAGGTTGCTTACCTGTAACTGTAGTTCTTCGAGTGGTCATCTGTGCATTCACACATATGGGCTCTGCGCCTGCATGGAGCCTGTCTCGGAAACTTCTATAGCTAAGGCAAACGTTTTTGGTGGGAACCCCTCCCCCACTGTCTACTGACTCCATGTTCCCGCCTTTCTCCTCAGTTCCAAGAGACCGCCTTGCTGGCCCCATAACTAGGAGAGAAACCGCTCGGTATCAACAGTACATTTACATCGACACCAAAGCGGGGATGGTGGGTGGGTTGTGTGAATGCACAGATGACCACTCGAAGAACTACGGTTACAGGTAAGCAACCTGCATTTCTTCTTCGTGGTCTCTGTGCATCACACATATGGGCGATCAACAAGCTCAATTCACGGTGGAGGGTAGGTGGAGATCAATGTTCCGTCGCAAGACAAAGAAATTGCTTGCCCCAAATTGCAGTTTGACCTGGTACAAACAACCAAGCGGTAGCGTGTAAAGTTAAAGGACTTATACCAAATAGCTGCCTTACATAAGTCCGGGATCGACAATCCCCTGCCTAAAGATACGGACTTCGATGCACTGCGCATCGACTTAGCTGTTACCGGACCAACAAGTTGCAAGCCCTTCAACTCGTAGGGCAGTTTAATAGCATGTACAATCCACTCCACGAGTCACTGCAACTCTTGCATCTTATGAAATTTGTCAGTTCTAGCCCTGTGTGGAAGCCCAGGTAGGGTGCATCAATACTGAGGCAGCTAATTCACTCGATCTATGTAGTGTTGATATAGCCATCAGAAAACAACTTTCTAAGAAAATTAATGTGATATCCAAAGGTGCCATTGGTTTAACTGGTTTCAATGTCAGAGATTGTGGCACGACAGAGAAACTCCATGCCAGAATGAAACTCCTGATTAGAGGAGCCAGATTCGTAATGCCTAGAGGAACCCCCTAACAATGGGGCTGGTGCAAAAACAGGTAAAACAGTCAAGTACCCGCATATCGACAACTATTTTAGGCCTATAGTGTATAGGGGGTGTAATGTGTAAGGACATCGTTAAGAAGGCTGAATGGGGCTTGAAGCCCTGAAGATCCATGTATTTAGAAAAAAATCCCATTGTACAGTATATGACTTCTTCGTTGCCAGGCTACAGGCTGGATGAAAAAATGGAATTGACCTCATGTCGAAAGTAGTTACGGTATTGGGATACCCCATACCATGGGTCTGAGCATATGCAGGGGCATAAACTATGGGGGGAGGCGGGGGGCAATGCCCCCACCGGGATTTCCCAAAGGGGCAACCCAGTTGGAAGTTCTGTCCCTCTTTTTTTTTTTTTTTTTTTTTTTTAACATGGACCCGAGAATGATGCCCCTAGACATCACAGGCATAAAAACTCTCTCTGTTGAAATCATAGCACTCCAATTGTAGCCGCTCTAGGGAGCAGCCCTGTAATTGGCAGCTAGCCTGTAATGGCTGTGCTAATTAACTTGGTGGAGAGATGTCTACTTCAAGTTGCATGTTAGACATCTCTTCTTGGTACCAACAGATTGGTACTGAAGGAGACAGTTGAGTCTCACCCTTTGATGTCAATTCTGCCTGCTAGACATCTCATCTTGATGTCAAAGCTGCATGTTAGACATCTCATTTTTGGTACCGAGAGCTCTGCACCGAAGAGCTTGGCACCAAGGAGCTCGGCACCAAGGAGCTCGGTACCGAAGGAGGCAGTTGAGTCTCACCCTTTGATGTTGATTCTGCCTGCTAGACGTCTCATCTTGACGTCGAAGCTGCATGTTAGAAGCTCCAGTATCGAGAGCTTAGACCTCGGTACCGAAGGAGCCAGTTAAGTCATCGCCACCAAAGGGGCCACCCTCGTTATTGGGGGGGGCCTAACAGCTGCAGAGGGGTTGGAACCCGGTCTCTCTCTAGCTGTAGAAACACAGGTAGAGAGCATCCAGATGTTGGAAGATCGGAACGACCCATGGTTAGGGTCAGGGTCCGAGGACACCGAGGGGCTCTCATCCATAGAATCGCTCCAAGCGATCAGTCCCCAGAAGGCCTATATAACCTGGCCTTCTTAGATATCCCTTTCACTGTAGAGACAGCTAGGGAGCGTCCAAATGTTGGAAGATCGGAATGACCCATGGTCAGAGTCAGGGTCCAAGGACGCAGAGGGGCTCTCCTCTGTAGAATTGCTCCATGCGATCAGCCCCAGAAGGCTCTGACCTTCTTAGATATCCCTCTTGCTGTAGATACAGCCTGGGGATTGTCCAAATGTTGAACGATCGGAATGACCCATGGTCAGAGTCAGGGTCCGAGGACACAGAGGGGCTCTCCTCCGTAGAATTGCTCCATGCAATCAGCCCCAGAAGGCTCCTGCCTTCTTAGATATCCCTCTTGATGTAGATACAGCCTGGGGAGCATCCAAATGTTGGAAGATCGGAATGACCCTTGGTCAGAGTCAGGGTCCGAGGACGCAGAGGGGCTCTCCTCCGTAGAATCGCTCCATGCGATCAGCCCCAGAAGGCTCCTGCCTTCTTAGATATCCCTCTTGCTGTAGATACAGCCTGGGGAGCGTCCAAATGTTGGAAGATCGGAATGTCCCTTGGTCAGAGTCAGAGTCCGAGGACGCAGAGGGGCTCTCCTCCGTAGAATCGCTCCATGCGATCAGCCCCAGAAGTCTCCAGCCTTCTTAGATATCCCTCTTGCTGTAGATACAGCTAGGGAGCGTCCAAATGTTGGAAGATCGGACGAGGCATGAAGCGGCCATGTCTCCAGTAGATCAAGGAGCCTGTTCCATAAGTGTAACGATTCTCTGGAAGAAACCATGGCTTCTAGAGCTTTTATCCACAGATCTGGCGCCAACACAGTTATCTTTTCAGCGCCAGGTCAAAACTTTTTTCTCCCAGGCATTTCAACAACTTAAGTTGAGGTTTTAACTGACTTTGTAGCCAGGCTTAACAGTTTAAAATGTTTTAAATGCCAGCTGTTTTATGTTTATGGTTTTAAATTTTGTAAACCACCCAGACAGCTTTGGCTATGGAGTGGTATATAAATGTAAATAATAATAATAATAATAATACAGTAGCGACAGGTTTCGATGACCTGAGCCTCTCCCAAAACAAATCAAACAGAGAAAAGTCTGTCTGCTGGGGAAGCTTGCTTAACTTAACACATTTTCAAAAGGGGCCTTAATGGCTGTGCGATCCCCCTCAACGCGATCCAAGATTGCTGGAGAATAAAATATCTAAGAATATAATAACAATAAATTATATTGTTTTAAATGTATGTGTGTATTGTGTGAACGTTGTATGTTTTTGCTGCTTTAATTTTTGTATATTGTTTTTAATTGTTTTAATCCCATGTAAACCACCCAGAGAGCTTCTGCTATGGGGCAGTATACAAATGTAATAAATAAATAAATAAATAAATAAATAAATAAATAAAATTAAGACTAAAAATGAACTAGAAACAAAGTAAAATAACTAAAAACCTTAGCACTCTAAAGCTTTCTCCTCAGGAGAAAGACAGAAGTTCCCAACAAGACATCCTTTCAGCAAGGCGGTCGAAAAAGAACTGAGGAGAAAGGCAGGAACATGGAGTCAGTAGACAGTGGGGGAGGGGTTCCCACCAAAAACATTTGCTTTAGCTATCGAAGTTTCCGAGACAGGCTCCACACAGGCGCAGAGCCCATATGTGTGATGCACAGAGACCACGAAGAAGAAGTATAGCTTCCAAATTGTGTGCGGTACTGGTTCTCTTCTATTCAGCACTGATTAGGCCTCACCTTGAGTACTGCATCCAGTTCTGGGCACCACACTTCAAGAAGGATGCAGACAAGCTGGAGGGGGTTCAGAGGTGGGAAACGACGATGATTAAGGGTCTGGAAACAAAGCCCTATGAGGAGATACTGAAAGAACTGGGCATGTTTAGCCTTGAGAAGAGAAGACTGAGGGGAGACATGAGAGCACTCTTCAAGTACTTGAAAGGTTATCACACAGAGGAGGGCCAGGATCTCTTCTTGGTCATCCCAGAGTGCAGGACATGGAATAATGGTCCCAAGTCACAGGAAGCCAAATTCCAGCTGGACATCAGGAAAACTTCCTGACTGTTAGAGCAGTATGACAATGAAACCAATTACCTAGGGAGGTTGTGGGCTCTCCCATACTAGAAGCATTCAAGGTGCAGCTGAACAGCCATCTGACAGGGATGCTTTAAGGTGGATTCCTGCATTGAGCAGGGGGTTGAACTCGATTACCTTATAGGCCCCTTCCAACTCTACTATTATATGATTCTATTACTAGACTAAAAACAAATTAAGGCTGGGCACTGGATACAGGGAGGCCTCGGGGTTCGGGATTGTGCTCTTAAAGTGACCACTAACAAGGCTGCAACCCATGGGATTGTGCTCTTAAAGTGGGCAAATGGATCTCCTGGGATTTTTGCAACCTAGGCGTGGGTCCAAGTCTTCAGCCCCCCCCCCCAAAAAAAGTTTTAAAATATTTTTTAAAAGCTGCCAATTTTAAAGCACTGTCAAAGCAAAGATTTTGTCCTGCTTAGCAGTCTCCTAAAGTTAAAGCGTTGTGACCGTCATGCATATTTTATCAGCAGCAATAACCCAGACTTTAACAAAATAATTTCTACAAGAGGTTCAGCGACTCTGCTATCCCCCGAGCTATGAAATAATCCCGTTTAGAAGAAAAGTCAATACGAAATGATTAGGCAAATTCCACAGATGACAATGCAATCCATTAATACTATTTGTGGCAAAGATGTTGCAGCTGAAAGCACAAAAGCAGTTAAATCCCCAAACACTGACTAATGCTGAAAAAGCTTTCCAATCAAATTAAAGAAAATGGGAATTGATGCACACACACAGCATGAATAAGGCAGTAGACATGAAGAGACAAAATTGGAAGGTTGGCCATGGGTCATCAAGACAAGCCCTCTGCAAACAACAAGAAATTTTCTTAAAACATATTTAGGAGACACAAAAAGAAAGAACCCCTCCCCCATATGTATATATATTTCCAAGAGTCTTTCATAAGGCTTAAATAACTAATATTTTGTGTACAGGAGTACAATGCACATTTCACTACTAGAAGGATTTTATTTATTTATTTTTATTTAAACAGTATCAGTTTTTTTAAAGGCTAATTAAAACACTATGAATCATTTTACTAAGGAATTCATATGCTCACATGGCATTAATCTTTCTGATTTAAGTGCACAGAGCTTCATAAGGTAGGAAAACAAACAGTATTTCACATAGTCTGTTCATGTACAAAGAACTTACCATTTTATTATTTATTTTATTCTTAAATTTATAAGCCACCCTTCATCCACAAGGAAGCCCAGAGTGGGGTACATAACATTACAAAAAGAGAAATATAATAATGCTGAAATTAAAATATAAGAGGCATAAAAACAAATCAACCAGCGAACAAATAAACCAATCAATAATTTAACATTTTAAATGCCTAGACAGCCCCCCCACCGCACTCGCAAATCTGCTCTGGGGGGCCCCTGTGGAGCAAATTTGAAGGCACATAGAGAAGTTCAGGGGATTTGTGTCTTCTTGCATGATGTTGGATTTAAGCCATTGTACTTGGAAGCAGATACTGCACAATAGTCCAAATCAACCATTTTACAGTGAAAAAAAAATTGCATTATTTTCATATTAAGTATTGCACATCTTTGCTATAAAGGGTAATATGCCATGACATTCATTTTGCTGTTTTTCAGGAAAGAAATAAGCATCATATTTATTGTTGACTCGAACAAGCTTCCATTTCATTTGCCTACAACTACTGCTTTTTGCCAAATAGACTAGGAGAGAAGAACCTGTTAGCACTGCAGTTTTCAGATGTCAAATCTTTGGTCACCCACCTTTATATTTCTTGGGTGGTTGCACTGTAGGCACGCTCAAATTAATTTCAGTTCCAAAAGTGTTTTCTTCTCCAAGTTGAAAATCAGGCCAAAGACTGCCTTCTCAACCAGAACGGAAGGTGACCGTTAGTATACCCCTTTCTTTCTCTAAGCTTTTCAAACATATCTAATGCTTCAGCAGCATTTTTCTAAGTTCCATCACAAAAAATCAATCACACCTCAAGCATCCAAAATTCTTTTCTAAAGTACCCTACTTAAGGATTTTCAGCTCTGTTGAAGGGTTACTACTCTTCAAAAGGCTCTATTTGACAGCAGCAGGTTTGGGAATACAGAAGTCCCTATTCATGGAATGGTGGGAAATTTATCCCATAATTTATTATTCCTTTGCACTGTTAGGAAATATCAGGTATGTATATATTACACACACACACCCCATGCCAGCTTTCCACAGCCTGGCCACTTCCAGCCGTGTTGGACTACAACTCCCACAATCCTCAGCCAATGGCTATGCTGGTTGGGGTTTGTAAAAGTTGTAGTACACACGTCTGGAGGGTACCAGGTTGGGAAAGTTGCTGTATATACTGTGCACAAATTCTCCACCAAAATTCTCCACCCTCTACCCTGCAGAGAATTGGAGGGACAATTTCACCAAATTTCTCCAGGGGGAGGAGAAATTCTCAACAGTTTCTCAAAGCTAGGGCTCACCATTGGTAGGGGTTGCAGCTCAGCATCTTTTTTTAAGGTCTTTTAGGGTTTTGATATTTTTTAGGGTTTTAGGTGGCATCATCAACTAATTAGTTGATTGTACAATGAAAAACAAGACGCTTGTGAGTACCCCTCGGCCCCCTCCTAAGTAAGGTAAGCACAAGAAACCTGAACCCAACCCATAAAAAAATCTCCAAAATTTTCTTCAACTTTGAATTTCCTTTCTAGCGAAGTGAATGAAAATGGTAAAAAAAAAATGTGGGAGAAATTTTCTGCTCATCATCATCATCATCATGATGTCTTTACACGTTCCAAAGTGCACTGTGCCTTTTCCTCCCACCCCCTGCCAAGTAGTGTCTGCCTTGACTCAGACTACCAACAGTGATTCTGACACTGACTCAAAGGGAGAGAGGCCGGCTGGATCACAAGGGCCTGTGGCGCAAACCAAACAGCACCAGATGTGGGCCGTGTCCCTCAGCCTTGCAACCAGGGACCACCTGAAGACACACCCACCCACCCCTGTGCATTCCCATAGTCAAGGTGTTGCTAGGCATAAAGGACACAAATCTGCATAACCTCATTTATATCTAATGCAAATTTAGAAATAATGACAAGGATTTATTTAAACTGCACAGGAGGTAAAGCCAGCCAATTAATTTCTAATCCAAACAATCTCAAATAAAATAAATTCTTCATTGAATTTACAACCCGTCCCAGATCATCCCAACTCAACAGAAAACATTCTTTTCCTAAGCTTAACTGTCCTGCAGAGGAGGATTTTTAAAAGGAGTGTTGCAGCATGTGGGTAGGGGAAA
This sequence comes from Anniella stebbinsi, assembly GCA_029215795.1. Classification (NCBI taxonomy): domain Eukaryota; kingdom Metazoa; phylum Chordata; class Lepidosauria; order Squamata; family Anniellidae; genus Anniella; species Anniella stebbinsi. Next base: position 158,163,325 of record JARDYH010000002.1, on the reverse strand, counting down.
ATTCTCTGGTGATTGAGCAGTGATGGGAAACCCTTTGCTTTGTTTGGCATCAGGGTGGAATAGATCTGGGGCCCTGTGACATAGACTCGGAGCCGGGACCCTATGAGCCCAGGCTAGCAATGCCCCTGCCCAAGGATCACCTGACAAGCCTGTTTGCCACCACAGGCAGGGTGCTCGGTGAGACAGAACAGAAGGGCAATTGAGTGCCCAACTCCGGACTGCCCTTTGAAGGATCTCCATTCTCCACTAAAGGGGGCAGGGCCTGGGGGTGGTAGTCAGGCTCAGGAAGAAAATACGTGAGACTTCACCCACCTAGCGCCCTCCAGATGTGTCCCACAATTCTCAGCCAGCATGGCCCATGATCCCACATCCCACCTAACAAGCCATCTGTTCCCTGGGACCTGTCCAGAGTCCTGAAGAAACTCTTTCTGACCACCCCTTGCTTCCTGGTTCTGGTTCATGACCAATATCCTGCCCTATATCACTGAGATCTCAGTGCAGCGTACAGGTACAGAGTGAGTTGATACACACTCTCTGCCAATCAGCTCCTTCACTTGTTATCTGCATTGGATCTCTGCCAGACCTGGTTCCTCCAGAGTCCAGTGTGGGCTCATTCTCAACAGGACCAGGCTGTGCTCATGGGAGAGCACATCCCATGCACAGAATTATGTATAGGAGTCAGTGCACGTGTGGAAGTCCTCTTAATGATCATAATCAAACACAGATCCATTGACCTCAAGTGTTCTCAGAGAAACATGGACGTGGCAGAAGATGGTGCGCATGCTGTACCAAAGTAGCGGCAGCGTGACTAATGCAGAAACCTGGGGCTGTGAATGAGATGGCCCACAATGTTACATAAGCCTCACTAAGTTTCTACATAGGATAAAACTCTTTTTGTCCTAGGAGAAGAGACATTCCATACCTGGCTGTTCAGATGCCTGCCTCTGGTACTAGACTCTTCACAACTGCAACCATAGCCATACACTGACATGGGAACCACTCCTAAACCTATCTGCACACCCTACTCCAGCTCACCCTATTCCACTTTAGCTCCTCAAACTATTGAATAAAAAACTTACAGCATGAACTTATACACTTCTACTCAGATGTAAGGCCCATTGTGTACAATAGGGCTTACTCCCAGGTAAGTGGGTATAGGATTGAAGCCATAGATGCCTGCAGAACCTGAACCTGAACAGGACGATCACAGCTTTGTAACCACTTATTCATGAAGCAAACCCATTGAAATCAATAGCACTTATAATGCCTCTGAGATTTGGGGATTTCCTGGTTCATCTTCATGCTTTTAAAAGTCATCTTTGATTAGCCCCACTAGCAATCCCTGTTGCAAGGAATTTCAATTTCACATCAACGCCTCTAGTAGTACATGTGGAGGATACTGCTATCCTAACATTTATGTCAATTGATTTTTTTAAAAAAACCTTTACCATCTTAAACTGATCTAGGATATATTTTATTTAGTAATACACAATAAGCAACAATATTCCTCCGAGAACAAGAAAAAGTGTATAGATTTTGTTATATTGTATCTCCTAGAGCTGGGTGGGGGAATGCTAGGAGACATCTGGAGGGCATGGGCTTGGAGACAGCTGTCCTAGACCGTAATAAAGGCCACAACTCAATATAGGGTTGCATTCAATGGATCTGAGCATACCTACCTCCATGCTGCATTATAACTAAAATGTATAGCAACAAAATTGAACAATTTAAACAATTTGTCCAAATCATGGGCATTTAAAAAAAAATTCAGCCAGAAAACAGGCATCTTAAGAGGGTACCACAGACCTCCTCATTTGCCTCCTCATATCCTAAAATATATGGTTTAATAAAAAGAGATTTACAGTGATATTGTTGAGCAGAAAGCCATGCAAAATTTGTATAACTATGTCCTTTAGGGATAGATCACAGTACACTATTTTTGTGCGTGCAAACTGTTCTGAGCATCACTGAGCATGCTTTCACACTGAGAAAGCAAATGTAATGCATGTACAGAGTGATCACAGGGATAGGTCCATGTCGCATGTCTTGCACAAGAGGCAGCATTTTTTCTAAAAGTCATGCTTGCAGGAATTGCTGTGGACTTTGCCACAATTGCTTGGTTCTCACCTTGTGTTGTTCCACATGATGTTCAGGATTACCTATGTGCATAGAGAAAGCATAATGTGAACCTACTGGGCCAACTCCTCTATGAAATGGAATGTAGCCTTTTAAGTTACACAGAACTTTTCATCAGGCAAAACAGGAAGTACTTAATTCTTAGCTGCTGTCAGACCTGGATGCCTAAGAACTATGAGACACATAAACCCTTCCACATCTCCTTGGGCATGAGTGATATAAACAGCCTTGACTGAATGCCTTATGACAGTCTTACCCTAAGATGCTCACTTATATAGTCACTGGGCCAGAGAATTTTCCTCGCCCCCTGGCCAACTTAAGCATAATCCAGTTCAAAGAACCATGTGTCCCACCAGTGCTGATAAGTAAACCCCATTATTAATTTAGATGCACTGATTCACATAATCCACTGGACCCTAAGGATGTGCGAATCAGCTAAACCCAAGTTCCTTGAGATTCTACAGATTCCACCTTTAAACTTGTTCCAACTTGCATCTGTGTCAGATTGCAAGCTTTGTTTTTGTTTCCTTTCTCATACAAAAAAATCAGGAATAATTTCACTGTGCGTTTTTGAAATGTATGCATTTTCCTCCCATTGAATAAAGCATGTTTGTGTGCATTTTCCAAAGTATGCATTAATTCATGTGCATTCCCCCCCTCCCAATGTATACATTCTTAATTGCTTTTGTAGCTGATGATGTTCTACGAATCACATCACAAACTCGGAAGTGTATGGACTTTGACCACATTTTTGCGTTCAGTTCCAGGAAGAGAAAACTGGGGAAATTCTGGTCAAGAACACACTAAAATGCATTTCTCCTACATCCCTGCTAGAGCCTCTGTTTCTTCCAACCTACCCTCCTATTCTAATATGATTATCCAGAGGCCCTGATAATCACACAATGAATCTGAATGGCATACCAAAATGGTCCACTCTACAGTGCAGCTTTCAAACACTACAGAGGGGAATTTGTCAGACATCTGCTGGTGATCAGCTAGGTTTTCAGTGTTTATTCTTGTACATGTTAACTATCATGAACTACTTGTGTGAAAAGTTCAGATGAACAATAACCATTTACATGTGAGAGATCCCAAACTCTCTTTTTTTGTCCCTGAGCCAAACTATTCTTCAGATTGAGGTATATGCACATCAACTGATTGCATGCTAAATTCAATTACTGAAGAACAAGTGTGGAATATGATACCTATGTCTGTCCCAGTTGTTTGGGACTCTTGGACAGTGGACTGAGGCCACCCATTTAACTGCCTTTGGGTTTCCCTTAGGCTTGTGTGCCAACCTCTTTTGGTCTTGAAGAGGCAAGAGCTCAATTAATAGAGTGGCAAAGCCACATGCATGATGGGCTTTAGCCTCCCCATTCTAGCGGTAGCTCTATGTCCCCTAAAACTGCACCCCAGAGTTCAGGAAGCCCTCAAGGGTGGCAGAAGCTCCCAGTGGATAGCAAGAAAAACTCAACAAAACAGTACACCCCCCCCAAAAAAATGATTTCCCATATGTGTGTGGCAGTGCTTTTGCACACTCGCATGGGCCACTTTGGATGCCAGTGTATTTATATGTGCCTGTTATCACAGCCCCCTGAAACACGTAATCAATTATTTTTTAAAATGTTGATATTCAAACTTTGTTAGGGCCACTTTGCGGAACATAGTTTCCATTGAGACGCATCCAACGGTATCTGACCGCTAGTGCTACTTATGTTGTGCTAGCAGAAACCAATGCTTCTGCAACATTAATAGACTTGCTAGCACAATGGATTTCCTATTGATATTGTGCAGGCATTGGTTGCCACTAGCACAACATAAAAACCACTAGCAATTGGACACCGTTTGATCCTTCCCAGTGTAAGTACACTCTTCTAGGGAGGTGAAAACTTGCACATAGGAGCATAGGAACCTGCCTTATACTGAGCCCAGTATTGTCCACACTGACTGGCAGCAGCTCTCCAAGGCTTCGGGCAGGATTCTTTCCTAGCCCTACCTGGAAAAGGTGGGGATCTGCCTATCACAAGTCCAGAATGAGACACAATCGAGGCCTGGGAGGGCCTAGAAACAGTAGTGGAAATTGAGAGTTAATTATTGTCTTGTCTTCCAAGTTGGTCAATTGGACTGGTGCTGGGCCCCAAACCCCAACAAGGGAAACAGAATCATCTAAAATCTCCACTCTGAATGAATACTCCTCCAAGGTTTCTTGCACTTGTATTGAGGCCCTTGACACCAAGTGGTTGCTGCCATAATAAGCATTCAAAAGAATGGATATAATTGTTCCCTGCAGCCAAGGTGAGGAAAGTGCAATTACTGCATAAACTTTTTAGTTTTGGTCCAGAGATACAAGTGCCCACATGGCATTCCATAGTCCATTCACAGCCAGTTCAAGGAAGAACATAGTACTCCCTCTGGTAGAGATTACGGCTCACCATGAGCACATCTTGATGTGCTGTAAAAAGAGTAAGCCAAGAAGCCTCTACTATCTGAACAAATTCAGTCTTAAAATACAGCTTTGAACCTATTAGTTTACAGAGTCACATTAACTTGCAGTACATCTCCCTGGTGTCCAAGAGCTATTTCACAGAGTAAGTATATATTTTACATTTTGTACCTGTGTCAGACCTTTCATTCTTATTTTTGCTACCTGCTATTCAGCCTTTCTAAATCAGTAAGCATATTACTTTTCCACTGAAATGCATTTTTCTTCAGCACAGCATCTTTCTACAAATGGTTGCAATCCAGACACAATGGATCAATGCAGGGAAATCAGCAAGCCTGACAGAAAACAGCATAATTCTTCTGAGGGTCATACCTACCACAAACACTACTTTGCTGCATAGACAAATATAAAAATATATCCCCCCTCTTCTAGTTTGACAGCTATTAAGTGCATCCTCTAGTCTGATAAAACTGGGAAATTTATATATTTAAATGCAAGAACGATTTTTCTTTGCAAGCATCAGAGAAGCAAAAACTATTGGGTTGGATCCAGATTTAGCCATACTTAGAGTAGGCCCATTGAAATCAATGGAACTTTTGTCAAGATTAATCCAAGTCCAGCTGATTTCAATGGGCCTACTCTAAGTATGACTAAATCTGGATCAACCCATGCAGATTTACTACAGCTGAATAAGTGAATGAAGAAACTCCAGCAGCCTCTCTGCCCAATAAATGTATGGGAATGCAGTCTTGGGGGTAAAAGACAACAGAAGCACTTTGGCCTCAGGTATATATACAATCCAATCAGAAAGGCTTTACCTGTGTACACCAGTTATTTATCTCTCTGCATTTCTCTATGTATCTATGGTATCTGGTCTTGACTGGCAACTCAAGTCTGGGCATAATGTACCAGTAAGAATGCAGATCCAATTGGAATTGAATACTATTATTGTCACTGGGGTAGCCAACCTGCCTGACCCTAGAAGCCAAAGGATGGCTTTGCTACTTTCAGTAGTGCACAGATTCTGACAGACTGCCTTGTTCCATGTTTAGTACCCTAGCATTCTCCTATTCACATTGTTTCCTACAAGAGTTAATGTAAGTTCAAGTTTTAATTAAGATGATTTTTTAAAATGCCCAAACTAATTCCCAACAGCATGGCCATCAATGTAGCAATACCCATGCATTCATTCCAGTGCAACTAGGACAGGGAACTGTAAGACAGTGTTCATGATCAGTATGATACAGTTCCTGCCTCAGCCTGAAGGACTTTCAGAACTGTTTTTTCCCACAATTTTAAAACTTGTTTTTAAGTATGTGAAAAGATTAATCTTATCCATATATCTAAATACATGGCTCTTTAAAAGAAAAACAGAAGCCCACATTCAAGATTAAGTCTGCTTCTCAACAATGTCCTGCCAGTCCAGATTTGTTTTAATGTGTCTCAAACTATATTAGGAACAGGGTGCTGAGAAAATGATCCTTTGAGTAGAGCAGACTCCCCCAATCTGGTGTCCTCCAGATGTTTTAGAATTCAACTCCCATTTGCCTCTGCCAGCATAATGGATGGTTGAAGCCCAAAACATCTGGAAAGCAACAGGTTGGGGAAAACTGGAGTAGAGGAAGATGCAGCACAGAAGAGTGTCAGGCCACCACCCACACATTAGCTTGAAGGTTATATCTGAGGAGCAGAGCCTTCATCAGGAATGTAGTGGCAGGTGGCTGTGGTGAATGATGGCCCCATCTCTCTCACCTTCATGTAACACAAACAGATGTGTTGGAGGTGTCCTTTCTTTGCTCAGCACCCACCGTTTCAAGAATGCACAACTCATAACCAGTCTGTAAAGTTCAAGACTGCTATTCAACAGCTGTTGACATGAACTCCACAGCCTTTCCACCAAAGACAGATTACTGGAAGCTGTTGGTGCTACATGGAGCATTCCTAACAGAACCTTGGGGAGAAGCTACAGAAGCAGAGCATGAAGACTTCCTTTACTCTCCTAGCCAGGATCAGCTGTATGTGCTGCTGCGAAAATAACATACACCTGCTTAAAGGTGGCAACACCAGTACACCTGGCTCACCATGGATTAGACCAGTGAGCTAGGGGAATTAGGAATGCAGTTAGGACAGGAGTTAAACTCCCAATCCCAATTAGACTTGTCCAGTTATCAAGTTCCTGATACTTTATTAGGACTAGTGGTTTGCTAAGCATAAAGTGAGTTGGAGAGGAAATCCATCATTATTCAGAAATTATTTGTACAAAGTCCTAAGACATGATGGAACTCAGTTTCTCACCCAACTTTACCGATGCTGCTTTTAAATAGCACACAAGCTTCAGTTCACTTCATTACACTTAGCAACATTTGACAAAAAACAGCTTATTATCTTGTGGGAATGAAAAGAAATCCCACTCTCAAGCCGTATTTTTAAAAAGTTCAGTATCTTAAGTAGAAGAAACTGAAGTTCAGTGTCAAGAGTAAAAGATTGCAGGTGCCAGTAATTTCATGTAATATGACATACTCCATATATGGCAACTCCAAACTTTAAATGTGATTTTTAGCTACTTTTAAGGATGCTTAGAACAAAACTTGCCCTAAAAGGATAAATAGGAAAGAACAGAACTCATTCAGTATCACATGCATGAGTGATGTCTGCTGATATATTAGCTAATTTTTCTATACGCTGGATTTTTTCCTTCCATATATAGCCAAACACACACAAAAGCCAAAAAGAGAGTGAGAGTTGCTTTTAAGAGACCCACTAAAAACCCCTCAGAAAGTATCACAACCACTTCTGATGTGCACAAGGATTTGTGTAGATGGGTTAGAGGTTCTGCTGGGTCTATTCCCACTGTCAACAGCAGCTCTTTCTGAAGTCCTGAAACTGTGTTCGATATTTTCCAATTTTGATATTAAATGGGAGCTAGCAGTTTTGGTAGAGCTATTCCCCTAAAATCCTTTCAGAGTAGTCCTAACACCCAGATCTGCTGGCTGGGGTGGATGATCTCTGCTGGCAGAAGGCAATGTACAGACAACATCTGCCATGGAAGACTGTTACACATTGAGAAGAGACCTACCACTGGTGAGGTTGCCACTGGTGGTAGCTGGAATTAGGCCATGAAATGGGATGTTCTGGGGGTGGGGAAGGGGCAGGACAAAGGAAGCCTTGGATCTAATGTATCCAAAGTCCCTTCATTTGCTGAAAAGGCCCTAGTATTCCAGGGCTACTCTACACCAGTATAACTATTTCCCTGTTGAAATTAAGGGGGGAATTTTAAAACAAGACAAAGAACTGAGCTGGAGAGGGAAATGAAAAACCAGCCCCACACCTTCCACCCTGGCCAGAGGGAAGTGGGAAGAAGGGTTTGGTTGTGGCAAACCTGCCACTTAGCATTCTCCCAGCCCATTATGACTGCACTGTTAGATTGCCCAGTCCACTTCTTTAATTCTGTTCAGTGCCACAATTGTTCAAAGATGGTGCCTAAATTCTTGCTGCTGATAATGTTCTGTCCTAAAAAAAAAAAAGCTTAATATCTTTTAAACAGAAATAAATGATTTCACATTCTTTAGACAACATTGCTTGTGGAGGATGAGACACAGTTCTATCTTCATTCCAATGGGTTTGCGTTGATTATACACTTTCCCCACATAAATCAGGAAGGGCTCAGCCTTGAGGTCATCTCTGAATAGATGTTAGTATTGCTTTTCCATTTCAGTATGCTTCCATTGTCTACGGATCCCATATCGAAAATATGTTTCACATAAAAAACAAGCTATATCCAGCTCCCTAGATGTTCATCTAGCTTTAAAGAACCATGGTGTGGTAGGAAAACCACAGTTTTGGAAATTAAATTAAGATTTTTGATCATGTATATCTGTTTTAAGGTTGATAGCTGTCCTTTCAAATTATTTCTCTAGCAAGAACCTCTGGTTGGCACAGAACTTTCAAAAGACTCTACAATTGTATTCCAATAGCCATAAGAACAAACTACTGTCCCAACTTGTGACTGACATTCTTCTTTAACATGCCTTTTCTGCTGGTTTATTAGGACATACACAGATTTGCACCAGCAAAAAGCATCACTAGTTTCTTATTATACATATTTCAGAAGCAGGATCTGATGCCTTAGGAAAGTTCACTCACCATCTTTCAAAAGATTAAGATTATTAGTCATTAACTCTGGCTATTAAGAAGCACATCAGGCTGCAGCATTATACAGTAAATAGAAGTTTTATTTTCTCCCAGCTCTGCAAGATTAGCACTGCCAACAGTCAGAGATCAGCGTATGATACAATTAGGTAGTAACTATTTACAATTTACAGGAGTGTAAATTTATTCCCCACAAAATATAAGTACAAAAGCTAGGAATAAACAAATGAGGTACTGCAATGTGGATTCATTATAAGCAAAAGCTTAAAAGAAATAGCTTTCACTAAACAATCAATAGATCAAATTTGGAGGGGGGGAAAGAGTTAACAGTGGCTTAATTTATCAGGAAAATCACCAAGGCCTGCTAGCCACCCAAAGTGTATTGCACAATTATTTCAGACTAAAAAAACCTGCAATACAATAAATAGGATAGTCAAACTGTTAATTCATATAGAGATATCCTGTGAAATTTGTATTGAGATATAGGAGTGAGGCAAAGCATTTCAATTTTTTCTTTAAAAAAACCCTTCCAGAACAAAATAGAAAACAGTGTCCAAATTAAGCACTCGTCACCTGATAAACATTATTTCCACAAGGCAGTTGATTAACTATATTCATGACCCCAGCTCCTGACCCATCAGTGTTCTTTGTTTTACTCCTTTTACGTGGGACCATGAATAATAGTTCTCCTCTAGTCTATTCTCCAATGAGCTAATATGGAGATATGATCAGATTTCAAAGCAGTCTCTTCTGCTACAAAGTGCATGTGCCACAGGATCTTCAAGAAGATGATCGTAACCAGGACTGGAAGGGGAGAGTAGAGGAAAGAGAAATACAATTTAAGTAAAAGCAAACAAAACTATTTTTTCTTCAAGACAGATATGTGAATACTTAACAGGAAAGTTAGGAATCAATGGCCTATTGTAATCACTGCCCCCCAAAAAACCCCTATGCATTGAAATAATTATGAATCAGGAATCAGGACCACATTCTGGGATACTGTGCAAATGTCATTTACATAAAGGTTGCTTAACACATCTGATTTACTAGATAACTCAAATGATGAGATTTTAAAAATGGGGGAACTTCTTAGCTTTCAGGCCAGAATACAACATACTTCTTCCCTCAAATCCAACAGTGCAGAAATGATGGTGATGAACTCAACTTTTTTCAGTACTTAAAGGAGGACATATCAGCTTGGCAATGTAGGTTAGAATCCCTTTCTTCATCATTTCAGAGGTCTAAAAAGATCTCAACAGGAATTATATACCACTAAATCAGGCTTTTCCAGACTAGGACTCAAGAATGCCAGCTGGAGGAGTAGGTGACACAGTCTATTAACGGAACAGGCACAATGACGTAATAGAAAGACAGCAGGAGTATTGGCATGGCAGCCAATGGTAATGACATATATGGAGCTGTCTATCCATCATTATGAATATAGGGGGTTGCACAGCACACGTATTTATTTAAATGTCTATGCTTTTTATCTTGAACTTACTATATCCCTCTGGAGGTTTGACAATACTAGTTGCCTTAAGGATGAATGTGGGATGTTAGCCTTTGATGATATCTTCCAAGTGTTTAATGGTTACCCAAATGGTATGTAGACATCCCAACATTATGTAAGCTAAAGATTAGGATGAGTTTGATCTTTGTAGTGATACTTGTCCTGGTGGACAACTTTTTGTTGTTTTAATGTAAACTGCAATAGCCCAAGTGGCTAATCAATCCATTTTAATTCCTAAGAGCTTAACAGGATCTTGAGTAATTTCCCAGCCATGGCTGTTTAATATAAATGTGTTGACACATGTTGTTACTTTAACTCTGTGGCCCAAGCCATTTGTAGTCTGTAGCATGGAAACCTAAATGCTTTTGTTTCTTTGCTTTTGTATTCTGTAATCTAATTTAATTAAGCTAATATTTTTAAAATGAGGTTCAGTATAATCTCAATTATTTTGCATGGTTTATTCGAAACTATTCTCTTGAATTTTGAACAACATGGAATTATCTGGGAAGTAAAGCAGAAGTCCACATGGCAGAGTCTATGTAAAGGAGAGCAGGTTAAAATACAGAGCATAAACATTCCATTTCTGTAACACTGAGGCTTTCTGCAGACAACTTCCTGCACCTTTTGAGAATCCCTCCAAAACAATGACTATAAAGTTGATTTCTTGATTTTCATGAATGCAATCGTGTGCCAGTGTATTTAGGCAACTAAAAGGCAATCTACACATAACATGAGAAATTTGGAATTGGACCTCTTGGCACCTTTTTCTTGGTTAAAAGAAACCATGGGATGGGAAGGATTTGGATCAGAATAATATGCTGGGATTCAACCTTTTCCCACTGTGCCATTTCCCTGACTTGAATTCACCCTGCCCCACACTGCTATTAGTCGTGGGGGTGGGGGTAGAGAGACAATAAGTATCTGTCTTTTTCTCCTTCTGCGGTTAACAACAGTTTTGTCTGGGGAACCTTGAGTTGGGGAAACAACGAAGGGAAAAGTTTAATCCCCCGCAGCCTGAATCCAAATTGGGGGGCTTTGCAAGACAAACATGGTAAAAGCAAGCATGCATGTTAGTGTAAAGGATGCCTTATCACTACTTTTAGCAAAGAGAAGAAAAAATATATATATTTATGTATTAGACAACACTCACCCACATGCTAACTAAAGCACTGATTGATGTTTTATTCAGAAGATACCACTGCGAGGTGAGGTGAACTACAAAGCCAGGAAAAGAACAGCTTATTGGGTTACTGTGTTAATAAAAGCAAATGTGAACTTAGGAGTGTTAGACATCTATTTCTCCGTGGCTTATGGCCATAGCAAATGTAATACCCAGCGTAAATCAGAGACGTGCGGCCTGTTTCAGGCAGTGCACATGGCACAGTGCTTGATCCGGCACAAAATGACTAGTTTTAGTACAGGATGCCTTCCTTGTTCTTTGCCTCTCCTTCCTTCTGGGAACTTTAATCCTCTATCTACGAAGGATGCTAGCATGCAAAAACAGAACTCCAATGCATGGATGCATTCTGCTTGATTTGGATGAACACAAAACAAACTACTGGGCCCAATATTCTTGTCATCTCATCTAACATTTGCATGCAAAATTAAATAGGATTAACATCAGTACCCCACATCTGTTTAGGATTGACAGAAAACCACAGCAGAAGGATTAGTATGCACTAAAGAGGGACAGATTTTAGACAAAGTAGCCAAAGAGGAAAATGAACTGATAGTGACATTTCATTTTTGAAAAGAATTTGCATATATTATCCTAAAATTTCATCACAAAATATACTGTGCCCCCACACATATAATTTTCCAATAAAGTTGCAGTACAGTCATTAGAAAGTACTGCAGTAGAATTTTAAACCCCTTTTACTCTCCTCTATATGTGCCTCCAAAATAACAACCACCGCAATGGTCTTTAAATGGTACCTAGGCACAGCCTTAGACCAAATCTATGGTAGACCCAAATGTGAATCATAGAACAATGTGAACTGGCAGAAAAATCTAATGCTTTATTTCCCATCATGTTTAACTTCTGTTTATACTGTGAACTAAAAATGAAGGGAAAAGGAGAAACCACATTCAAACTGCTCTGCTCTATATCAGTGAGCAAAACCAGATAGCACCTCTTGTCTGAATAGCAAAGAGAAGAGATGTGCAGATAGAGAAAGGTTTTAAAGTCATGATCCACTTTTAATGTGCCCAAGATCCAGGCACACAACTTGGTTTTATTGGACAAAATTTCTCATCAGCAGCTTTGCCTGCTGAATCTGGTGATTTCATGGGCATTCATCACCTTCCTAAACTGAGATCACTACTTTATTATTTATTATCTTTTAACTGGTAAGCATTTGCTTTTCAACTTTAAAGTTCCCAAAGTGGCACATTAACTAGACTTTTCTATAGATGAGTAAACCTATACCATTCACTTTATCAGGATTAGGATGCAAACTGAACTAAATTTCAAAACAAGAGAGCCCATAGAGAGCACTGGATGGAAGTACGCATTTCACATCTATAAAAGACCAACAATTAAAGGCTTAATTGAGGCTTTTGTTTTTAGCTAGTGAAAATTTTAAAAGGCACAGGCAAGCACATCTGCACACTCTTTCTATGTATTAATGATGAAGTTGCATAGGTTTCTTCTGACTTTTAGACCAATTGCAGACAGATAAATCAAAGTTTGATCTTTGGCTGGAGATTTTTTTCACCATATTCAGTAAAGATGTGATCAGTGTCCTCTAGCATTGATGTTCTTATGGTTATCATTATTAGAGCTTAATTTTCCAATACAAAACGCTTCTGGAAAAATATTAGATGACTGACACTCAAAGGGCTTTACAAATGAAAACCCTCTTTAGTTTAGTTTTTTTATCATGGCTTACCTGTGTCCGTGCCTCTTCTCGTTCTAATATCTTATGTGCTTGGTCAGCAGGGAATTTCAGCACTGTAGTTATAACCTTTGCCATTGTCTAAAGAAGAAGTGAACAAAGTAACTGACAGGACAAGAGTCTGAGCTGCTAGTCAGTACTTTCAGCTTTATTGATTTATCAAAGCAGTGCTTTTTATTTCTAGTGCTGCTTATAGAAGTATATTTTTAAAAAAGTTAGATGTACACATTTCACCCATTCCATTTTATGGGAACCAAGATTACCAAACTTACTCTGTTTATAGTACCACAAATACTATAGTACCACTAAACAATTCAAACTCCACAGGCACTTCTAATTCTAACAAGTCACTAACAATAAAATAGATCTGTCTTATTCAAATCACAATGTGCTACAACAATCTACATTTTCAGTCACTTGAAAATATGCTTTAGCTAGCACTTCTTTGCTCAAAACTTAATTTTCTTTACAGAAAACCTAGACAGGTCAGTAGTTGATTAAGATAAGATATTTGTCAAAACGACCTTGGAAATGGTATGGTATTCCAGACCAAAATATTATTTTCTACCAATGCGTCATTTATCACCACTAAACAAAAAGGATGCTGGTAGCTAAGGAGACGATAGATTTATGGACACTGCATCATCTTTGGTACAGGAGTAGGTAAGAGCAATATTGGTGCAGCAGATAGTATCAATAAATGGATGGGAAAGGGAAGATCCAAGAGCAGAACTGTCAGCACATACAACCATAATTTACTAGGTTACTAGGTTCACGTGAACAATATTTTTAAAATCTGCCAGCGTGTATTTTAACTGTGTCATAAATTGCAATGACTACATTTACTCCATTCAACCTAGAAGTGCTTCTGATTGTATCAACTGCCAGTCCCATCATGAAGATACTGTTAAGTGTGACATATAAGCAGGCTTTAATTATGGCACTTATTTGTCTGAAAATGGTATGGCAAAGTGCCATACCATGGAATTAAAAAAAGTTAGCCGTAACACAACAACAGGCTTTCAGTATTCATGGTAACAGAATGTTACTGCTCTTCAGGAAAAATATTTTGGTAAACTGCCCTTCACATTCAATTTATGTTTACAAAGAAGACAGAGCAGGTCTGAAAAACAGAACACGGACAATATAAAATACTAAGACTTGAACAGATTTTTACAAGCATTCTTTTTGGAATTATGAAGCCTTGCTCAGCCAAGACTTCTGCACATTTCTAAGGATTTTAAGAATGGGTGATATACTTGCGCAACTTGACAATAGATAAATATATGGCTATATGGTCTGATTTTTTTTGAAATTTATGTATAATTCTCTCCTTTTTTAAAAAAACATTGGATGAAAAATGATGTCATTGCTGTATATGTAATGTGTTTTTGTAGGTTTTTCATTATTTCTTTTTTATTGTTCTGTTTCTTTGATATTCACAATAAAGGGGAGAAGAAGAAGAAGAAAAGCCCTGCAATAACTCTACTTGCTCACTAGGGCAAGTGAAAATTGCTTTCAGGAAACCTACTCAGATGGGATCCATCCCCAATATACATTAATTGTATATTGTACTTATCTGTGCAAATGTATTTATCTGTTCTGAACTTTACTCTACTGCATGCTAATTGAAGATGACAAGCAGAGCCTCATTTGCATAGCCAGCCAGGAGGTACCCTAAGTTCTGACTGAGATGCTCTTTTCTACATACCCAATAGGGTAGTGGCTTGGCTGATGGAGACAAGCGGTAGAGCCTTCTCTGGGAATGGCCATATCTCAGTGGGCAGAGCACCTGCTTTGCAGGTGCAAGGTCCCCTTTGTTGAATCTCCAGCATCTTCAGGTGGGGTGAAAAAATCCTGCTTAAAAACCCTGGAGAGCAGCTGTCAGTGAATGCCAACAATACTGGCTTAGATAAACCAATGGTCTGACTCAGTATAAGGCAGCATCTTCCGTTCCTCAGGCTGCACCTAACTGTGGAATACTTTATCCCAGGAGCCTTGGTTGCCCTGCTCCCTTTGATGGTGTTTTACTGTTCAGCAAAAACCTTTTCGTTTAGGCAGGTTTTTGCTTTCTTGAACAGATACGTTTTTATCTCATGTCTGTTTTATCTGCTGCACTGGTCTGTTTTTATTATATTGCATTATTTTTCAAAATGTATATGAAGGTTGGTTTAATTGTAGTTAGCCACTCTGAACAGTGCATAAGCAGCAGAATGGTAGGATATACATTTTCACAGAAATATCAGGGTGGTAATGGTTCTCTGCTGTGGGTGCTCTGCAGTGAATGAAGCTGACGTGCAGGTAAAGGAGGCAGTGGCAGCTATAAAAGAATGTTAACTTGAACAATAGTGCCTCCCCCCCCCCCTTATACATGGCTATGGAGAGTGTACCTAGAGCATCTGGCACTGCATTTGGATAACTGCTATATCTAAATAAATGCATCTGTGAATTGTTTCTCAATGAGACATTTAAATAAAATTTAAGAGTTCTCAAAATATATCTTTCCAGTTTATATTTTCGCCAACAAAATTTAGTCATGGCTAAAGCCCAATAGAATCAAGTCAGCTTTCATGAATCATGACTAATTCCAATCTCTTGCTATCAAAGATAGATAGATAGATAGATAGATAGATAGATAGATAGATAGATAGATAGATATTTTGCTGGATTGTGCCCAGTAATTTTGTCACATGAATGCTTGTATTTATGGCTGATACCAAGCTCAGTTACTTTACCTGCTGCAGACAACAGATTCCGTTCCCGTTCCCCAAACCCCCACCCCCATATCATTTCGGAACTATTTCAATTCTGAAAGATCAGACAGAAAGCAGAATGAAGAATCTACCCCCAAATTTTATACAACAGTGTTATGTACTTTGAAAGTGTTATGTGCTTTTCATAATAATCTGTGATAGCTTTATATTATTAATACGCCAATTATCTTAAAATAATGCTGAGTACAAGTTCCAAAAACCAACGAATTTCAATATTCCATGCCTTATGTCTTTAATGTTTCATAAATAGTTTGCTACGATAATCCAGATGAAGCTTGTATTTCCACAGTTGCTAGATATCAAAAACAAGTTCAACTTGAAAGGAATACTCTTTAACACTCCTTCTGATTGCTACTTCTTGCAAGGAGAACAAACAAACAGTAAGAAATATACAGTAAACAGTTTCATGAGCTTGAATATATCAGCGACTGCTATATGGTATTTTTTTTCTGATTGTCCTGTTTATAATTGAAAAAAATACTATACACAAGCTGAAACCCAGGAAAACTGAAAAAGATCTGATTACTGAACAATGTCACTGCATCATTTATTATACACATGAGCAATTAAATATATGATGTCAACTCTTTGCCAATGTTAAACTGTGGAAAAAATAGTGTAAGGGTGCTCAGAAGAACTGTGTACATTAGTTATCTTGGATAATGTAGCAAAAAAAGGAACAAAAGACTGAGATCATAATCCCTGTCATTTTAGTACTACAATCCAGACATAAAGAGACAGCTAGACACAACACAGACTGATATTCTAATTCCTCAAAGACATTTCTGTGTCTAATGGAGCAATGTAAAAATATCTACACAGATATCTGTCCTCTGAATTTGAGGATTTCAGTCTGCCTATTAAGAAATAATGCAGAAAAAAAAAGGTACAGAACATGTATACATTAGGGTGCAACAGATCAAGGACTGCTTCTGTGCAACCCCAATGCCAAACAAACAACACATCGAGCTGCATTTCTAATGATCACATGCACCCAATACCTTCCTCAATGGAAAGTCTGCAATTTGGTCTTCATACGTATATGAAAAATGGCAGCTTTGAAACTATCACAAGATGTCTGAATTGAACCTGGTTTAAGCAACTTGAGCTGGGATTCTGGACAATGACTATGGAAATATAAACTAGAGCCCGGATGAATTTTTTGAAATTTATACAAAAGGCAAAGTAATAGTGAAGATATAATGTGGGAGGAGGCAAGTAATCCTAACTTTTGCTTTTGTTCTTTTAAGGATGACAGGTAAGCAATTTTGAAAACAATGTGGCTACTTCTGGTGAAAACATCAACATATATACAACAGCATGCCTATAATGGCAATCAGTCTCTCTCCAGGTGAACCTGCAACCACTAGTTGTGCTGCTTATCGCCCTAGGAAAGAAGACCTTGCTGCTTCAAAAGATGTATGGCACACCTCTTTCCTCTTCAATCCAATTTAAGGCAAAATGTAGCATTAGTTTATTCTATCTGTGATGTGGCTGCAAAAAAAGCAAATGCTATTTTGGACTGCATTAATAGAAGACTAGCTTCCAAATCGAGTGAGGTACTGGTTCCCCTCTATTCGGCACTGATTAGGCCCCATCTTGAGTATTGCATCCAGTTCCGGGCACCACATTTCAAGAAGGATGCAGGCAAGCTGGAGGGGGTTCAGAGGTGGGCACCGAGGATGATCAGGGGTCTGGAAACAAAGCCCTATGAGGAGAGACTGAAAGAACTGGGCATGTTTAGCCTTGAGAAGAGAAGACTGAGGGAAGACATGTTAGCATTCTTCAAGTATCTAAAAGGTTGTCACACAGAGGAGGGCCAGGATCTCTTCTCAAGCATCCCAGAGTGTAGGACACAGAATAACGGGCTCAAGTTACAAGAAACCAGATTCCGGCTGACATCAGGAAAAACTTCCTGATTGTTAGAGCAGTACGACAATGGAACCAATTCCCTAGGGAGGTGGTGGGCTCTCCCACACCAGAGGCCTTCAAGATCCAGCTGGACAGCCATCTTTCAGGTATGCTTGAAGGTGGATTCTTGCATTCAGCAAGGGGTTGGATTCGATGGCCTTATAGGCCCCCTTTCAACTCTACTATTCTATGATTCTTTGATAACTGACTTTTCCATCTTGTTTCTAACCATTCTTGCATCTGACAAAGTAGGTTTAGCCCACGAAAGCTCATGCCTTAAGAATACAACACTGTTAATCTTTAAGACTCTTTTTTGTTTTGTTAGTTCATTTGCCACTACTCAGCCTTTCTCCCAAATGCCTGGCCTGGTAGAGAAAGATAGCAGCAGTTGCAAATAATGTGTGACTGGCAATTAGGACTTGCTGAAAGATATAGCTGAAGGAGTTAAACTGTGGCCATAGAGATCCAAAACCAGAGAAAGGTTAGGAGTCAGAACTGCAGGGAAAGTGGCCTGACATCTCACTTGGAAAAGGATGGTGGAGGGAAGGAGCCATAGCTCCATGGAGGGGCAGGAATGCAATACGGCTGATAAACTAGGGAAGAATGAGAGCTATAGCATCATATCGTACAATAAGCATAATATATAGCTGTATAAGCCAAGCATAGCAAGTTAACCTATCTATCCATTTGTTGTGTCCCATTATCACAGCATCCGATGATGCTAAATCACTAGGCCTATACAAATTTCCAGAACTGAATAAATGAAATCCAATTTTTCTGAAAATTCTCTACTAAGTTGTTTCTTCCTATCCACAAATATTTGGAAGCTGTAATCTTACTCATTAACATTTTCCACATTTCCCTTCTCCACTGGCTAAGAATTGGTAAAGAAGCAGATTTAAAAGATTTTGCCAATAAGTTCTTTTCTAACTTGCCTCCGTATTGCCCCTGGCAATACTAGTTGGGGATTTAAAGGAATACCGTACCTTATTTTTGTTTTTTAAAAAAATCCCTTGAAGCAATATCCACTAAGACTTTCTGTAGTTTATTACATATACACATCCAATCCTTTTCCAAGTCGGATATTAAAATTCCCTTTCCCAGTTTTATTTCTCATTACTATTCATATTAAGTGATTTTCATAGTATCTTACATATCTCTGACAGTAGCCCTTTTCATTTCCCCAAGAAATAATATTTTCAAAAGAGGTTAACAACCTATTCTTATTTATGTCTCTTACAGCTTTTTGAATATAGCCTCTAATTTGGAGAAACTGATAGCATGGTAATTTAACTTTAGGGTTTCAATGTACCATACGGCCATATAAATAACTCCTTGAGACATACAATTCTGAAATCTGATGATGCCACCTCTTATCTGAATTATCTGGTGTTTCTCTTGTTTCCTTAAAATCATATTTGTTAATTACTAGGGCTAAAGAAGAAATGTCTGGGGCTAATATCAACCTATACTTATCTCCAATTTTTGCAATCATTATCTAGTTTCATTAAATTGTGCTGTCTTTCATTCCTGCTGACTGTCCCATATCCATTCTGGTAAGGGTATATCCACCCCTTCCACTTCAATCACCCAAGGTCGTACATTTTTATACGTGTGAAATCACTGGATCAATGGTACCAATATTGAAATATGATAATAGTATATAATATTTATGTTGCTAGTCCACCACAGGATATTTGCTGCTGAGTACACAGGAAGATAGGAAGCTGCCTTATACAGAGTCAGACCACTGGTCCACCTAGCCCAAAAGTGGGCAACCTTGTGAGATCCAGGGGCCATTTTCAACCTCTGGACCTCCATGGGCAGCATCTCTCAACCTCACCTTCAAAATAATAAATAAGTAAATAAAATGGTGTCCAGAGTGGGTACAGAGCTTATTTTGACCCTGTATACAGAGCACAAAAGGGGATAAAAAAGTCAAAATCCAGATGCCAGTTTATATATATATATATATAAGTGGTGGGGAGAGGGACATGGTGCCTAGCCATACCTGGAATTCCTAGGATTGAACCAAGGATTGAACCCAGGACCTACTGCATGGAAAGCATGTGCTTTACCACTGAAGTACAACAAGGGAGAGGGCCTTCTCTGTGGTGGCCTCCCAATTGTGGAACGATCTGTCTGACGAGGCCCACCTGGCGCCAACATTGTTACCGTTTCAGCACCAGGTCAAGACTTTCCTCTTCTCTTAGGCATTTAGCAATATCTGATGAGCCTGGGTTTGTTTTGTTTTTAGGTTTATAGCTTTTTAAAGTTATTACAGTGGTTTTAAATGTATGTGTATATTATGTGTATATTGTAGGTTTTTGCTGTTTTAATTTTTGTATATTGTTTTTAATTGTTTTAATCCTATGTAAACTGCCCAGAGAGCTTCGGCTATGGGGCGGTATACAAATGTAATAAAATAAATAAATAAATAATTTTCCCCTTAATTCTGTGGGTTTTATACTTCCATATACATTTATTGAGTGCTCTTGACATTTATTTGAAACCTTCTGCAGCATCCTGATGCAAAGTGATAGATTTTTTTTCCAATTCAGAAGCACTTTCATTTTAGCAATTGCCACCTGTCCTAACTACGGAATTGGTACTTTTCTTCATTTAAGCATATCCTATTTTGCTTTTTCTAACATGGGCATGCGCTGGTAACTTCCCGATTAGACTACTGCAACACACTCTATGTGGGGCTGCCCTTAAAGACGACTCGGAAGTTGCAGCTGGTGCAAAATGCAGCAGCGAGACTGCGCACCAGAACATCTTATAAAGACCATATCACACTGATCTTAAAAGAATTGCATTGGCTGCCTATATACTTCCGGTCAGAATTCAAAGTGTTGGCAATGACATTTAAAGCCCTAAACGGCTTGGGACCTCAATACTTGAGGGAGCACCTCTCCCTGTATATGCCTACCCGAGATTTGATGTCTGTTGGAGGAGCCCTTCTCTGCATTCCACCAACATGAGACATACAGTATGGTGGGACAGGGCTTTCTCTGTTGTGGCACTCCGCTTGTGGAATGCCCTCCCTTTGGAGGCCCAACTGGCGCCGACACTGGCTTTGTTTCGGCACCAAGTTAAAACATGGCTTTTTATCAAAGCCTTGGTTACACATAGTTTTACCTGTTTTAAATTGTTTTACTGCTTTTAAATTTTTCTACAGATTTTAATTGGTTAACGATTTAATACATTTTTAGCTATGTAAATTATTTATGTTTATATTGTTCTGATTTTATCTGTACGCCGCCCTGAGATCCCTGTGCTAATAAGCAGGATACAAATGCTTTAATAAATAAATAAAATAAATAAAAAATATCTTCTAACAAATGTATAGGGCCATCTGATAACTTTATTCCTAGGTAGCATTTCCCTCTTTGCTCATGTTTGCAGCTTGTTAAAAAAAAAACCTCTATAATAACTCTGATTCTACATCACAGAAGGGTATGATGGTATGTGGACATTTCGAAACATGAGGATGGTTGTTTTATTACATTTGTAAAGGGGGTATTTAACTTAAACAATTTGAAAACCACTGTACTAGACCATACACTCTCCTCGCTAAGATCGCAGATCCCAAAGAAAGTACCCTCCATGCCCACCATGCTGTAGTGATCCAAGTAAGTTCTTCTCTGATTCATCCTGTAAGGGATTCATAGTACTCCAACCTGTGTAGTTGTTCCATCATCACAAATATTGTTAACATGATAGTTATATGCCCAGAACAACAGGAATACCTTTGTCTCACGGCCCATCATATACTCAAATAACACCTTCCTTAAGTATTCAAACTCAGTTGGTTCTCCAAAGAGAGAGACATCTGAATGGCAGAGGTTCCCACCTGCATAGAGAAAAGGCTGTATTTTATACAGATCTCTTTTTATACAGAAATATATAATCAGGTAAAACAACTAAATTGTCTGGACACTTAACGCAACTGACCAAATTGTTACAAACTTAACAAATAGAAGGACCAATCATGTTTATGTTTTGTCATGTTGCCACTGAAGAAGACAACGCTACTCCCAAGGTTTTAGGAAGAGATCTAAAATATTTCCTTTTGAATGCTACTTGGTTTCTAGAAAAGTTCTAATCCAAATGTTAGCTATTGGTTAAAAAAGTGCCTTTATTCCAGTATTCCTGTGATACCAAGTGTTTTTGTATAGATGTGCATGTGCGCACACACACAGAGACACATGACAGGCATGTTTATAAGTTACAATAATTTCCCAAAGAAAAATAAAACTAAACTAAACAAAACATTATTAAAGCACAATCTACAATCTGTATCATCTGGACTACATTACTACAATGCATAATAATATACTGCTTTGAACTTCTACTTTCCATATTATGTAAGTATTTGGAATGAAAATGATTGAAAACATGAACTATGTTTTATTAGTGATATCTACATAATACTTTTTTCCAAGGAGGAATAAGTATATATAAATTGCATGGGAAATGATCCATGAGTGGAAGGGAACAAGCATCTAGTCTTACATTTACAGATCTTGGGAAATCTATATGGATTTTGCAATTCACTGCAATAGTTTTCACTTGTAGTTCTCTATACAGGAAAAGAGCTTCAGAATTAGCCCGAAGAGCTACACTTCAATATAACGTCATTATCCCGATATATGCAGACTTGTAGGGCACTCCTTAGAGAAAATACATACTCCAAGGACATATGTACAGGAAAGCCCACAGATATCTGTATCGTTCATTTCAACACCACAAAGCAGAGTGTAGGGAAACACAATTATTAACAAGGGTTAACATCATTGCTTTTTCCCATTGTGCTAGTTATGTTGTCCAAGTATTGTTCTATACTAGCACAATGGCATTAGTAGAAGTGCCATGACAATGTTGGATGCTACCCTATCTGTAGCCCAATCAAATGGTTCAATTGGATTTATTCCCAGGTAAGGGTGCATAGGACTGCAGCCCTAATTAGGTTTGCAATCATTTTCTTAGGCTTTATTGTTTAGCTCATTGTCAAGACAAAAACATTCCTCACCTCTGTAAGGAGTTTCAACTGTTGTAACATACATGCTCTTCTCATATTTTTTCAACCGGTCTTGTAGTGTATGGATCTAAAAATAAAGTGACAGATGAGGAGGATAAAATAAACAGAACTTTGGAATATGTTTCAACACTGATGTTTCTTAAATGTAGGAAACATTAAAGAAAACTATAAAGTTACTAACTCCCTCCCCCTCAATATTTTGTATTTTTTTCTTCTAAACAATATTAATGTTTATTAGACAAACTGGCTAATGCTAGTAAAGATGGAGAATTATTTCCATTAGAGTAAATTACAAATATCTAATTAAAGATCCGGTATCCAAATATGTCTCACCCAAAAAACAAAAACAAAAAAAACCCTCCTCCTTGTTCCAAGAACTAGGCACATAAAAACCAGCATGTTATATTGGTTAGAGTGTTGGGCTACAACCAGGATTCAAATCCCCTCTCCAAACACCTCCCCCTCCAATGAACAGACTTGAGCCAGTGTCTCTCAACCTAACCTACCACACAGATTGTTTGAACTCTTTGGAAAAAGGGCAAGATACAGTAATAAAATAAAAAAAATCCTTCCCTTCCTACAAGGATTATTTATTTATTTTAATGGAGGCAACAGCTCCATATACACAAAGAGAGGGAGTTTCCCCCTCTACTGGCGTGAATGGTGATTGTGGGCAGGAGATGTCAACATGTTAGCTACAGGCACATGTGAATCTGGATTGGAGCATGAATGGAGAAAGAAAATAAATGGTACTACAACATTATACTGACCAGAAGTCAATTTAGCGGTAAAGCTTTCTCGTGAAGAACACTAGGACCTGCAACTTTGAAAAATATTCTGAGAATTTTCTTCTCTTTCACAGGGCAAAGATCCATGGATGGTAGCCATGACACTCCAGCAGGTATGAAACAGAATTAAATTTTGTTATCTGGACTAGGTTTTGCAAGCTGCAAATTAATTTTTGGCAATGCTTAAGAGACTCATTTTTAAAAAACATGGTAATAAACCATGGTGGGGGATGGGTCTGTTTTGAAGTGGCCTTTTAAAACCATGGTAAATTATCCCTAGAATAAGATTTAATATACCTGGGAGCTAAAGTTGAAGGTCCTTCTTTTTCCAACCAGTTCCTTACCTGTTCTCTAAATTCCTGTTCTTTCAACTTTGAATCATTGACAAGTGTTGTCTTCTGAGCTAGCTGGGCCTGAAACACAACACAAACACTTCAGTATAACACATATATGAGAATGTCCAATGCAAAAACCTGTCATGTTACTTTTGATCAACACTAACCACCATCACAGGAAAACATCAAGTGACTTTGTGCCAGTGGGAAACAACATAAATGCATTCCATTAAGCTAATCTTACCTGAAGTTCAGTTATTGTGACCTAGAAGAAAGAAAATGTGAACGTTTAATGAAATACTTTTCCCTACACCATAACAGAACAGAAAGCATTAAAATATGCATGTCTCACACAAGTTGCATTAATTTTCTGATTAACATGCCACTACCTATTTCTGTGCTTCATAAGTGTATTGCAAAACATTTTACCTGGTTCACACGTAACGGCAACCCACGAGTTTAAACATGGATGTGTTGTTGTGCACAAGTAGGTGCACTGCCTGCAGTGTGCCTGTCACTCCCACTTTTGTCCCATAACCCACGATCGGCTCCTTCATAGGTTATGGAGTATGATTTCCAAGCCTGGACCAATGGGTTATTTAGGGGCTAAACAGCCCACTGGTTAACCCAATCGTGGGTTGTGGGGTAAAAGCAGAAGTGGTGGGTGCACCGCAGGCAGTGTGTCCGCTCATCCCCACTCATGTACGACAAACGATGAGTTTTTAAACTGATGGATTGTCATTATGTGTGAACAGGCTCAGTACTGAACAGTAATGACTGCTATGTATCTTGGACAGGGGACACTGAATGGAAAGAAATCCAAGTGTTACAAACAAACTAACGGCATGAAGTGCCTATAACTTTCACAAAGAATATTTAGCCAACAGTATTTGGCACTTGCGCTGCAATTTCACGGCTTTTGCACTCACAGGGTTTACGGTGATGGAGTCCCAGACTGCAATGCCTGAACAGTGAACTCCATGAATAAAGTAGCTTCATTTTGGATCTTGTATATTTATAGTGAGCAAGCCCAAGGTCAAACTGCATGCTTACTCCTCATAGCCCTCCAGCCTAGAGTATAGCATTCACTGGGAATAGAGCATTATCAGTTACCAGCAGGAGATTGAGAGCATCTTCTTGTTGTGGGTATGTAATCCTCCCAACTAGCATGGCTACATATGCAGCAACACCACATCTGCAACAGAATGGGCCATGTTGTCCTCCATAGCTACAACTGGTTGTCATGCGGTTCTCATATTAGCCAGGGATGTACATACAAGGCAAGATTCATATGGAACTGTGAACTCTTCATATGGAACTCTCCACGGGCCTAACCTTTACTGCTACAGAGGCTATGTGATGGGAGGTGGGAAACTTGATCCACTACAGAAAAACTAGAAATACTTCTGCATGCCAGCTTTGGAAACTGGTGGTTTTCTCTCACCCGAGAAGCCATGTTTTACAGCCTTTAGTTGTACATTACAATGATTTTGGAGATAAGGAAGCACAAGCTAAATTGTCTCTTTCACCATGCTTTTAGTGTAATGTAAGGAAAGAAACTTGCAGGGGGTAAGATAGAAAGATGTTTATTTTTTGCAACAGAGCTTGTGCTGTATGTGTGAAGCCGTCATGTATGTTACCAGTACTAGAAGAATGAGAATGAAACATTATGGAGTGGATCCACACTAACCTAGTTGCACCTAGTTCCCATTAAAATCAGTGGGACTCACGTAATTAAATTGCCATTACATTTCAATGGATACTAAGTGCAACTAACTTACTATGGAGCAAGCCCTGTATCACTACTTTATTGTTGATATAAAATCAGGACAGCTCAGAACAGTTCCTGAGGTGAGCTTACTTTGCATCTGTGGCATAGAACTGAAATTGCTTCTAATGCGAGACAATAGTTAGAAGACAAGGTAAAAAAAAACCAACAACCATTTTTCCAATACTTAGAAAATTAAAAATTCTATGGATATCACAGAATCTTTACCCAGAAGTCTAACAGAAAAGGAAGCATGATACAATTTTAGAGCTACAATAAATTCCTAAGTAGAAAGAAATTGAGAAAATACGTAAAATTATGTTTTCCAACTCACTTCACTACTGTTCCAGCTTTCTTCATCTGCCAGTCTTTGCTTGTACTCCTCTTGCAATGTCTCCAGCTGTTTCTCCAGCTCATTTACTTTTCCTGTCATTTCTTCCTCTCGTGTCTTCAGAATAAAAAAAATGAAATCCACTTACTTATACACCGCACAGTTAGACATCTATCAGCTTCAACTTCAAAAGTCTTATATTATAGAACTATTTAAAAAAGCTCTTCCTATTCTAGAGCCATAGAGCCAGTTCTGATTACACTTTATTTAAATGAAAAAAGCTGCATTGTAAAAACTGCTAAGCGGGACTGTAATCTTTTACTGAATTTAAAAATTTATACAGATGTTAAATTGCTACAGTAGTTGCAGAGTGATCACACAAGAATGCAACAAATTAGTTAAGATTCTGCTGCCATATATAGGACACCTTGAAAAATAAGGAACAATGTGACTGGGTAGAGACTCTGTACCAAGTCCTTAAGCAAACCACGACTAGAGATGTGAAAGACTACAATTTCTGGTAATTTTGAAGCTTTGGGGAAAATACTTTTTTTTAATCCTCTCTGTAAGATTCCCAGCACAGTTATTTCTTCCATTCCTTATTAAACAACTTTTACTGACACATTTAGAGATAGTCCAAGGCATACTCCATTTCCCAACATGTGACTAGAGTCACTATATCATAATACGTGGCGACAATGTGCATCCTTGACAGTTTGGGTATTAGTCGATATAGTCTTGTGTTTCCAGGCTTGTTCTGTTAGATGCTGCTGTCTTAAAACCCACATTTGAGAGAAAAACTGTACATTATTCCAACACTGTCACCACATGTGATGGAAAAACCTGTGGATTATGGCCACCTATGTTTTTGGTCGTTGTTTAAAAAAAACTTTGGAGATTTGGGTTTATGAAACTCACTGCCACAGTTATTAATCAAGTTCCAGATTAAACCTCACCATTATGGAATGCTGCCTCAGCTAGAAAATCTTTAACTGCGGCCACCAAAATACAGCTTTTTCTTTCATACCAGGTTTCCCTAAACCCACCCTAATCAGTCTTCCTCTGCCTCCAGCTCTTCCTGTTTCTTCTGATTTCTAGGATGATTCAGGGACTATTTGCTGAAATTCCTGAAATGTATTATCCATGATTTGGTTTGCTCATAAAATTTGGTTTGCTCATAAAATTATAATGTGAGGTACTAAACAATAATTTATTCAGAAAATTACACATTTACTGAAGTCACTTTTAAATGTTTTTAATTTTAATGATGTTATGAGAAAACTAAGTTTTACATAATACATTTTATGTTCCTAAAGTAATGAAGTGATTTTAGACATTAATTTAAGCCAGGGATGTAGAAACTCAGGCTTGGGGGCTAATAATAATGATAATAATACTAATAATATATTTATTTATTACCTGCCTCTCCCTCTGGATCGAGGCGGGGAACATCATCATCACAAAACACACAAAACTGATTAAAAATACATAAAACCATACATCATTAAAATACCAATAAAACACCAATAAAACACTTAAAATTCATCTGAGTAGGCCTGCTGGAAGAGCTCAGTCTTTATAGATCTTTTAAATTCCTGAAGACTGGTGAGTTGACGGATCTCTCCCGGCAGGTCATTCCACAATCTGGGAGCGGCAGAAGAGAAAGTCCTCTGGGTAACAGTTGTCAGTCTAGGTTTTGTTGACTGTAATAAATTCTTCCCAGAGGACCTGAGCGTGCGGGGCGGATTGTATGGGAGAAGGCGATCCCGCAGGTAACCTGGACCCAAACCATGTAGGGCTTTAAAGGTAATGACCAACACTTTGTACTTCGCCCGGAAACTAATTGGCAGCCAGTGGAGAGATTTCAAAGCTGGTGTGATATGGTCACCCCTAGGTGTACCAGTGACCAACCTGGCTGCCATATTTTGAACTAGTTGGAAGTTTCCGGACTAGGCACAGAGGTAGCCCTATGTACAGCGCATTGCAGAAGTCGAGTCTCGAAGTTACCAGCGCGTGCACTACTGATTTTAGGTCTTCCAACTCTAGGAAGGGGGGCAGCTGGCATATCAGTCGAAGCTGATAGTAGGCACTCCTGGCCGTCGTATCTATCTGAGCTGTCATTTGGAGTGATGGATCCAGGAGCACCCCCAAGCTGCGAACATAGCCTTTCAGGGGG
This sequence comes from Anniella stebbinsi, assembly GCA_029215795.1. Classification (NCBI taxonomy): domain Eukaryota; kingdom Metazoa; phylum Chordata; class Lepidosauria; order Squamata; family Anniellidae; genus Anniella; species Anniella stebbinsi. Next base: position 158,135,063 of record JARDYH010000002.1, on the reverse strand, counting down.
AGTGTAATCCCATCCAGAACTGGTTGACACACCTCCAACTCCAGGTTGTGGCCCTTAACAGTAAGCACCTCCGTCTTGTCTGGATTCAGCTTCAGTTTGTTTTTCCTCAACCAGCCCATTACCGCCTCCAATCATTCATTCAGAGGAGACACACTATACTTAGCTGATGCTGTTGTCAGAGGCATAGAGAAATATATTTGGGTGTCATCAGCATACTGATAGCACCCCGCCCCATGCCTCCGGATGATCTCTCCCAGCGATTTCATGTAGATGTTAAACAGCATTGAGGATAGGATGGCACCTTGTGGTACGCCACACAGCAGCTCCTTCTTTGAGGAGCAACTATCCCCAAGCATCACCATCTGGAACCTACCCGAGAGGTAGGACCGGAACCACTGAAGCACAGTGCCCCCGAGTCCCAATCCCCTCAGGCGTTCCAGAAGGATACCATGGTCGATGGTATCAAAAGCCGCTGAGAGGTCCAGAAGTACCAGCAGGGACACACTCCTCCTGTCAATACTCAAGCGTAGATCATCCACTAAGGCGACCATAGCAGTCTCAACTCCATATCCTGCCCTGAAGCCGGTTTGAAATGGGTCTAGAAAATCTGTATCATCCAAAACTGCTTGGAGTTGGAAGGCAACCGCCCTCTCAATCACCTTGCCCAGAAACGGAAGGTTCGATACTGGTCTGTAATTATTAAGGTCCAGGGGATCCAGGGAGGGCTTTTTTAGAAGCAGCCATACTACCGCTTCTTTTAAACATGATGGGAAGGTCCTCTCCCTGAGAGATGTATTAATAATATGTTGTAATTGTAATCTAATTACATCTCCTCCCTGGGCAACCAGCCATGAAGGACAGGGATCGAGAGGGCAAGTCGTCCTCCTCACTCATCCAAGCAGCCTGTCCACGTCCTCGGTACTCACCAACTGAAACTGATCTAGTGTAATTCTGACCCTCTGGGTTCTCCAGACAGCCATGCCCCTCCTTTCCCCCCAATCATCGACTGTTTGGTGCTTTCTGGCTTTCATGTAATCCTCACCCCACCCCACCCCATTCTGAAAGGTAGAGATGCCTCTCCTAAGGTTTCGTGTCTGACAGTAAAAGCTTTAAACTAAAATATGTTGGTGTTTTGGCTCTTCCTCCTTTGCCTTTGGCCCCACCCTTTTTGCACTGTGCCCTCTACCCACTGCTGGAAAGCGTGTCCAAAATGGAATTTGGCCCTTGGGCTGAAAGAGGTCCTGCACAGCTGGCCTATGTCAAAAACGAAAGTAGGAATACACACAAGATGCCACACACTGGACGATGTGCATGAAATTTAATTCAATAGTTTATTTAAACAATCCAGCTGTCTCCAGGAAGTAAGCCAAGCTCCATGGCAGTGGGGAACAAGGCAGCTTTTCCCATGCCCTGTTCTTTCCCTACTTATGGAAAACTTTTCCTTCAACACCACCAAATATAATAATAAAACACCCCAAGCCACACATCGAACACACCAAAAGAAGCCCCATCCACTATCCTGTCTTTTGTTGTGAATATTTACATTGCTGCAGCAATATTTCACTAAATCCAGTTATGACCCATCAGTAAGATCTAATTGTCTAAATCTTACATAGCCGCCTGTTATCTAGGTGTGAAAGACTACAATAAAAATGCAGGATTTCAAGCCTGAATTCATATTTCTCATTCCTAGCTCATTTGGTAACCTCAGTTAAACTAATTGAGATACTGCATACAGATGTAAGTCTCTCCCTTCCCCCACTCTCTCCCCAAGCACATTTCAGGTACAATTTTCAAGATCAAAGGTAATATAAATTACTAGCTGTATTGACTTGCAAGTCCTTTAATTAGGCAGACCTGTGTAAACTCTCAATCAGACTGTTTTGTTAAAAGTAAATGACCACCTGGCAGTTTAATGGCCAAAAGCTGAAGTCTGACAAGAAATGATTTCATTTTATAACCTATGCTACCTAAAATTAACCTTTGCCAAAATAAATGAGTAATAAAGTATGCAAATCACATATTTGCATAAGGGGGACAAAAATATGGGTAATATCCAAATATATCTAAAAATTTAACTGCCATCATTTCTGTGATATAAAAATATCCTCTATCAACACAAATCCTATCATTTTGTAATAGTAGTCTGCACATGAGATCAATCCTTTCTACTAAGAGTATTAGTAGGGCTGTCACCCAAATGTTTAGCTGATTATTTTTCCGTCTTTAACCAATTAACTGACTGAATTTAAATAAACTTGCATGGTACCACAATTTCAGTATAGATTCCTTTTAAATTAAGAATTTGTAACATAATTTACAATTTCAATAAAAGGCCATCTTTATTGTTTACTTTTAAATTCCCTATTATGTTAGGACACCAGAGCCAAAAGTTTCTAAAACAAAGCAGGCCCATAGTTCACCAACTAAAACCTAGTTGATTGATCTACCAATTAAAAGATGGATTATTAGTAAAAGCTCTGGATTATTAGTAAAAGCTCAGATTACATTAATCTGGCAATTTATTGTAAAGATTTGACTCATCAGACTGTGGCTTATTTATTAGATTTTACATTGACTAATTCACATGAAACATGGCTAATCCATAGTTTAGTACTACATGCACAATCAACAAGATGCAAAGTGTGCAAAGTGCTGGGCTTGAGTGTTTTTCCATCCCCTCTAGAATTCCATCATGCTTTAGCGGATGTCAGAACTTGGAAAACAAGCCAATTTTTGTAGTGTATATCTTGAATCACAATCTTGTTTGTGCATTGCAATAAGGTAGGAATCTGACAAAGTGAAACTGAGTCTTGTTTTATTCCTCCTCCTGGCTAAATGGGAGGAGAGACCCTCTCCTGATGAAGGTTACCCAGGACAATCAATGCAGATTCCATCTCAAAATCAGACTAAAATGGGTCCAGTACAGCAGTAACTGCATAAAACAAACAAGTGTACAAGACTGGGTCTGTGTCTGTATCATGAGCACAATAGAACAGGATAAAATTACATTCTGACTTTTAATAACAGTAAAAACAAGTAATACAACATATACCTCAAGTATTTCTTCATACTTTTTAACCGTCCTTTGTAGGTCATCATCTTTTTCTAGAATCTTTTTGTGTAATTGAGTTATCTCTGCATGGTGGCTTTCTATCAGTTCAGATTCAACCTCTTGGGCTTTACCTGTTTAAAAATGGTCATCAGTGTTAATATGGCATATGACTGGATTGTTATTTTACATTTTTGTTAAATTAGCAACAAGATATTCTACACATGATGAAGAAGTGAATAGCCACTAGTGTGCAAGAGGAAACATTAAAGAGAGAAAATAATGAAAGACAAAGTAACCTTATTAGCATCTTTCAAAAAGCCAAAATGTAATTAATGTATATCCTTTCATGCAAGAGTAGGCTTAGTTTGGCTGATTACTGAGCTGTGAAAGCCAGTATACTGTTGTGCAAAATCAGTAAACAGATGGAACTTAAGTAGCAGGCAAGGAGTTAAATTTAAAGTTTAGAAAGAATCCCGCTGCTTATCCATCACTACTTCTTCCTTTATCTTTATTATTTTACTACTACTAATTCAGCCTGTTAGCCAATCTGGGGCCATCCTTAAGGTAAATGAAAATACTTGTAAGCTGAAAAAGCAACCTAGAAGACACAAGGTGGGATTTTCTGAACATGTTGGCTTGGATCCTAAGGTAAGCTAACGTAAGACATTAATGGGAGGACAGTCTCCTGCAACCCCCACAAAGTCACGGGCCCTCCTAAGCAATATGGAACGGGGTGCGGGGGAGTTGGAAGAGGAAGGAATTGCCCAAAATGGGGCAGAGATCCACCCAATCTTATTCACTCGCAATTATAATGAATAAGTAGAAGTAGATCGTATACAATACGAACTTTAGACACCTGTTGCAGTCACTTAGCAGGTGACAATTGGCCAGAGGTAAAATTGTGATGAATACTTCTGGTAATATAGTGTCTCTTTATAAGAACTGCCTTCAAGGAACACAAACAACACACATCTATTGACAGCTTGGTTTCACACAGGAGATTAATGCATACTTGAAACTTCCAAAAAACTAAATAGATGTTATGGTACTTTCAATTTATCTCAACTTGACAGGTGTAAACTCACGACTACAAATTGTTTCAGAAATTTCTGTAACATTCCCATATTTTCCATACATTGAATGAATGGGGGCATTTGCATGCTGGCCCCAAGGACATGGTAGAACCATCTAGGGCCTGCTGTAATACATTTGCTGGGCACTTCCAGAATAAAATCTTTGGCATCCGTCAGGACTTAGACTCCAGTGTTATAGCAGGTGAATCTAGTGAGGTATCCAGAGCACAGGCTTGTCCTGTTTTCTTGGATGAGTTTCAGTTGCTGCAGCTCGAGGACGTTGACAAGGTGCTTGGACAGGTTCGTGCAACCACTTCCATATTGGATCCTTGCCCCTCTTGGCTAATAAAAGCTAGCAGGGATGGAACAACTGGCTGGGCCAGGGAAGTGATTAATGCCTCTTTGCAAGAGGGAGTGGTCCCAGGCCTCCTGAAAGAGGCAGCAGTGAGACTACTCCTAAAGAAATCTTCCCTGGACCCTGAAAATCTTAATAACTACAGGCCAGTAGCAAATGTTCCATTCCTGGGCAAGGTCCTGGAGCGGGTGGTTGTGAGCCTACTCCAGGCACTCTTGGATGAGACCGATTATCTGGATCCATTTCAGTCGGGTTTCAGGCCTGGTTTTGGCACGGAAACAGCCTTGGTCGCCCTGTATGATGACCTATGTCGAGAGAAAGACGGGGGAGTGTGACTCTGTTGATTCTCCTTGATCTCTCAGCGGCTTTCGATACCATTGACCATGGTATCCTTCTGGGACGACTGGCTGAGTTGGGAGTGGGAGGCACTGCATTGCAGTGGTTCCGCTCCTACTTGGCAGGTCGGCTCCAGAAGGTGGTGCTTGGGGAACATTGCTCAGCCCCGTGGATTCTCCAGTATGGGGTTCCACAGGGGTCAGTCTTGTCCCCCATGCTGTTCAACGTGTACATGAAACTGTTGAGTGAAGTCATCCGGAGTTTTGGAGTGCGTTGTCATCAGTACGCTGATGACACGCAGCTCTATTTCTCCTTTTCATCTTCATCAGGTGAGGCTGTGGATGTGCTGAACCAGTGCCTGGCTGCGACAATGGACTGGATGAGGGCTAATAAACTGAAGCTCAATCCAGCCAAGACTGAGACTCTGTTAGTGGGTGGTTCCGCTGACCGGATGGAGGGTGTTCAACCTGTTCTGGATGCGGTTGCACTCCCCTTGAAGGAGCGGGTTCGTAGCTTGGGGGTTCTCCTAGAACCATCTCTGTCACTTGAGGCACAGGTGGCCTCAGTGGCACAGAGTGCCTTCTACCAACTTCGGTTGGTGGCCCAGCTACGTCCCTATCTGGACAGGGATCACCTGGCTTCAGTTGTCCATGCTTTGGTAACCTCCAAGTTAGATTACTGCAATGCACTCTACGTGGGGCTGCCTTTGAAGGCGGTTCGGAAGCTGCAGCTTGTGCAAAATGCAGCAGCCAGATTGATAACCGGAACCAGTAGGTTCGAGCATATAAGACTTACTCTGGCCCGCTTGCATTGGCTGCCTGTATGTTTCCGAGCCTGATTCAAGGTGCTGGTTTTAACCTATAAGCCTTACACGGCTTGGGACCACAGTACCTGATGGAACGCCTTTCCCGACATGAACCTACCCGAACACTACGTCCAACATCTAAGGCCCTCCTCCGAGTGCCTACTCCGAGGGAAGCTCGGAGGTCGGCAACAAGAGAGAAGGCCTTCTCTGTGGTGGCCCCCCAATTGTGGAACGATCTCCCTGACGAGGCCTGCCTGGCACCAACATTGTTATCTTTTCGGCACCAGGTGAAGACTTTCCTCTTCTCTCAGGCATTTGGCAATATCTGAGGAGCCTGAGTTTGTTTTTGTTTTTTTGTAGCTTTTTGGGGTGTTGTAGTGGTTTTAAATGTACAGATTGTGTGTATGTTGTATGTTTTTGCTGTTTTAATTTTTGTATATTGATTTTAATTGTTTTTATCCTATGTAAACCGCCCAGAGAGCTTCGGCTATGGGGCGGTATACAAATGTAATAAATGATGATGATGATGATGATGATGATGATGATGATGATGATGATAATAATAATACAGCACTATATGAGAACTCAAACCTAAGGATAGAATGATGAATAAGTGGGAGGAAGTTCAAGCCTGGTTATCTGGACTGCCCTTTAGTATGACCCTATTTTTGTGTCTAATCTCCCTCCCTTTGCGCAGAATGAAGGACTGGCAGAGATTAGTTCGGAATCAGATTCCGAAAGCGAAAATGGCCAGTCGGTAGCTGCAAGGGAAGGGCCGAATCCCATGGCCTCTTTCCCAGCTGCGACTGTTATGGGCTCTGAGATTATCACTAATAATGTAAGTAAACCTCCAGCTGAGGAACAGCTTTTTTATCCTCAGGAGGAGGAGCCTGTGAACAGTCTAAAAGATGCCACATTCCATAGAAGGGGAAAATGGGCTGAAGCAAAAGAGCTAAGAAGACGGTCAAGGAGAGTAATTCTGCAGAAAAGGCGATTTCTTTTTCTCTGGAAGAAATCAACTATTTCTTTTGCATTATTTAGCCTAATCCTGCCTTGATGCTTGGTTACTTTGTTCTTTTTTATGTCTTTCAGCAAAGAAAAGGTGTTTAATTACCTGAATAAAAGGTTGTTCTTTTCGCAGCAGGCCTTGTGTTTGACTTCAAAGAACATAAGAAAGTTGAAAGTTATGACACCTATACAGCTCTAACTGAACAGAAGACACACACAAATCCTGGCTCCTCTCCAGATCTATAGCTGCTCTTACTCTAAAATGAGCCTGCAAGAATAGCCGCTCAAAATCTATACAGGATATTGTTCCAACTCACTGATGGTTTCTTTTACAGCTGTTTCTATTTCCCGGTCCTTTTGTGCCAGCTGGGTATTAAATTCCCTCATTAACTGCTTTAATGTCGAGTTATGCTTCAATTCAGTGTCCTCCTGTTCATACCTATAAAGACACAGCAAAACAAGAAGTCAAGATTTTTTTAGGGGAGATATGGTAATTCAAAACAGAAACTCAAACACTTATTAATTTCCTACAAAGAAATTTTGAGAGTTGGCCAAATATTCTAAAAAGATGTTTTGTTAAAAGTGATTTTTCTTTTACTGAGACGACCTGGTTCACAAGTCACACTAAGTCACAGTGGGTTGTTATCATGGATGGTTGCTAGGGAGCTTAGCATGATGTCCAAAACTGAAGCAGTTTTAGTGTCTGAGGTTGTTTTTTTGTAAACAAGCCATCCTGTGTAGGCCTGTGCAAGCCTTGGGCTTCAGACTTCCGAATCCAAAGCCTGGAGGTCATTTTATGATGGATCTATCATAAAATGGTGGATCCGCCATTTCGTCGCCCACTCCAACAGCAGCTGGAGTCATGATTTGATTGCTCACACCATGGGGGAAGAAATAAAGAGTCTGGGGGGGGGGGGGGAATTTGTACATATCTTGGCTTATTAAACTGAGATTTGATTATCCAAAATGGGCTGATGACTCACTTTCCATAGGGTTTGCTATGAATTTGACTTTTAAAAAATGAATAGAGGGTTCTTATATCCATTGTTTGGGTATGAAGTTGGGTAAAGCCAAGTTTATTATTTCATCCAGTTTTAGTATTCATACAAGTAGCTAACGGCAATTTTAAAAGGACTGATGAGAACTTACTTTACTTTTTGTTCCATTTCTTCCAAAGATTCTTTCTTCATGATCTCCAGCTCTTGCTGATGCTCCTTCCGCAGAGTCCGCAAATCCTTCTGCAGCTTACTCAGATCTTTGTGCAGTTTCTGTTTCTCCCGCTCAGTCTCCTCCAGTTTAGCTTGCAAATCCTTCTGCTGCATCTGCAGATCATTAAGCCGTTTCTGAAGTTCAAGGAGGGATCTAGTCTTTTCTTCTGTGCTTTCTTCTAAAGCTTTTATAAGGCCATTTCTTTTATTCAGCTGCTGTTGGAGTTCCTGCAACTTTTCATCGTATTTTGAAATCAACTCTTCCATCCCAATTTTGTGCAGTTCTCTCTCTTTCATGGCATCCTCATCAAAATTGTGTATCTTTTGCTGCAAAGACTGCCCTTCTTTCTCCTTTTCTTGCAGGGCTTTTTGCATGTCTTTAATCACATTCTCCAAATATTGCTGTTTTTGTTCTTTGGTTTTCAATACTTCTCTGATATTTGCTAAGTCGCTATCATCTTTTGTGTGTTGCTCAAGCAATGAAGCCTGATTCTTAATTTGCTCCTCAAGTTCTTGCTGAAGCTTTTCAACTTTGATCTGGTCTTCTTGTTTCCTTTTAAGGAGTTCCTCTTGTTGATTCTGAGTGTCTAGCTTTGAAATGTCACATTTTTTTTGTTCTTCATCATAGACCTTTAGTAGTCTCTCCTTTTCCAATAAATCCTTTTGTAAAGTATCAATTTTCAATTCATACATCTGTTGCATGTTCTCCTGCTCTGTGGAAACTTGTATGGCTTGCACTTTCTGTATCGTCTCCTTTCCTAACTCTGAATCTATTGATCTAATTTTTTCTTCCAAAGACATAATCATGTTTTCTTTGTCTTGTAATTTTTCTTGTAACTGTTTTTCCATATCTTGTTTATATTGCTCTTCCCTTTCTTCCATTTGAGATGTCAACTGCTTTCTAATGGAAGCAATTTTTTGTTCAGCCTTTTTTTTCAGGTCTGCTGTTTTAGCAGTGGTTTCTGAAATCAACCTCTCTTCTAAAGCCTTTAACTCCTCCTCTTTGCTTTTCATTAGAGCCACTTTTGTTTCTTCAAATTCTTTTGATTTTTCCTTAATGTCCATTTCCATGGTCTGCATTTTCTTCTCAAAAAGTAGTACTTCTTGTTCCATCTCCTGAAGCCTGTTCTCCTTTTCCACAACTGCCACCTGAGCCTGTTCAAGCTTTTGTGCCCATTCTTTTTGCTCACTGTCCTGCTCATTGTATCTTTTGAGTTCATCCATTAAAGAATCATTCTCTGTTGTTTTCCGAGCAATGTGTTCTTCTAGCTCAGCAATTCTTGCTGTATGAATTTTTAACTCAGCAACCAAATCAGATTCTTGTTTGTCTCTTCTGTTCTGTTTTTGTTCTATTAAGCCTTTTAAATGTTCTAAATGTTTGGTTTGTTTATCACACTCTTCCTTCATTCTATTTAATTCCTCTTCTTTTTCACTAGCTTGATTATTACTCAATTCAACCTTGTTTTGTAACTCCTTAATAGTATTATGGTTCTGTGTAAATCTCAACTGGGCTTTCTTCTTCCATTCCGACATCTTGTTCATCCAGTGGTCTACCTGTTCAAGAGCTGCTAATTTTTCTTGACTAAGTGTTTCAACTTTGGAAGACAATTCCTGCACCTCATTCAGTAACTGCAGTCTATTCTCTTTGTGTTGCTTATTTAACAATGCTGTGGCAGCATCTTTTTCTGAGATGCTACTTTCAAGTCTGAGGTTTAATTCACTGATAAGTTTGTTAAGGTCTGCAATCTCCAATGTTTTCTCATTCAGCTCCTCTTTCATGGAGGTGGAAACATTAATATGCTCAGATAATTCTTTCTTCAGCTGTGTGATGCAAGTTGCATTCTCTGTTGCTGCTTGCTGCTGATGCCCTCCTTCTTTTTGCAATTGCTCTTTTTCTGTTACAAGCTTTTCAATGTCAACTTTCATAGATATCATCAAGTTTTCCTTTTCCTGCAAGTGTTGTTTTGACTCTTGTAAACAGCTTGTTAAAATACCATGACTCTCTCTTATTTGTTTAAGTTGAGCTTCTAGATCAGGAATTTGACAGGTTTTAGTGAATATTGCTTCTCTAATTTTTGTGGCCTGGTGCTGACAATGTGCAACTCTAGCAATTACTGAAGAAATCTTATCATTGCATTTTTCAATCAATTCGGTGGTTTTCGTTTGCAGTAAAATTTCTGCTTTCTGCTGGTAGGCCTTCAGTTGTGTGGCTGTATCCCTTGAAAACTTCTCAAATTCAGCTTGTTGTTGTTGTAGCTCCAAATTTTTGTCATGAAGAATTTTCTCATAATCCTCATGCTCTTTAAAATTTGACAGTTTCAGAGCCTGGAGGTGCTCATCAGATATTTTCATTTTTTCTTCCAGCTCCCTAACTTTATTCCTCTCTTTTTCTTTTACTGCCTTTATTTCACTAAGTTCTTCCTGAACCGCAATCTTGTCCTTCATAGACAAACTAAGATCATCCTCTAATTTTTCGCATTGCATTTTTAGATCAGTTTCTTTTTGTGTCAAAATAGTCATTTGAGCTAATGTTTGCTGAAGCTGCTCTTGCAGCTCATTCATAGATTTCTCCTGTTTTGTCTGTTCTTCCTTTAGCCTGGTAATCTCTGCATTATTCCCTTCTCTTTCAGCATTGAAGATGGCCAATTTCTGTTTCACATCCCCTAACTCCTTTTCTTTTTCTTGTAACTCCATTTCATGCTTCTCTTGAAGTTCTTCAGCCTGCTGACCCAGCTGCTTTTCCCAAGTTTCTACAACTTTTTCTAGTTCTTGTCTGTGAATTTCAGCAAGGCTTTCTAGTTGTTCCTTCTGATTCATCTCCAGTTTTGACACAGCATCATTTATTCCAGCTGAACTGGCATGAGCCATTTCCAACATTTTTGAATTGAATTGCTTCTCTTTCTGACTAAGCTCCAACTGTTTGTTTTCAATCTCCTTTTTCAGTTTTGCTTCCTGCTCTGAAAGCTTCTTCTTGAATATTACTTGCATCTCCTTTGCTTTTTCTTTAGCTTTCTTTGTTTCTGTTTCTTGATTTCTTAATCTGATTTCATATTCTCCTTTTAATACATTAATTTCCTCCTCTTTGGCTGATAAATGCTGTCTAAGCTCGTCAATTTGTTGGTTCAAAAGCCTCTTCATTTGTTTAAATTCATTTTCCTTATCAGTAAAATGGCTCTTTGCCTGACTGACCTCTTCTCTAAGGTCTCTTAACTGTGAGTCATATTGTTCTGTCAGAGAGGAGACTTTCTGCATATTTTCTCTCTTTTGCTCTTCCAGTTCAGATTTCGAATCATATACCTGGGATATCTGAGAGTCTAACTCAGCTTTGACTTCATTCAGTTGGGTTTCAGCTTTTACAATCTGTTCTTCAAGGTGCGATTTTTCAGCTTTTACTTCTGCCAAAGTTTGCTGCGAATCTGTTAACTTCTGGTCATAAATGACTGCCTGTTCTCTGGCACTGTCCTCCCTGGACTGACGTAGGACATCTAGTTCTGCAGACATTTCTTTACATTCAGTTTCAATCTTTACTAGAGATTCCTTTAATTTTTTCAATTTCTCTTCCAATTCCTCTTGGCATTTCCCTTTTGCTTCCAAAAGTAGCTTGAGTTGATTAATTTCTTCTTTAAATGTTTTCTCGGATACTTCCTGGTCTTTAAAAATAGTTTCAACTTGTTCCCGGTGATGATTCTTCTGCTGTTCTAGCTTTGTCTCAAAGTCTTGCTTTGCTTTATCTGCATCATCTTTTAACTTTGATAAACATTGTTCAAGATCTTGACGAATTTTGAGCATATCTGATAACTCAGAAGAAAGTGCTTCAAGCTCTGTTTGTTTCACATCAAGCTTTTCTAGAGTTCTCTCATTCATCTCTTCTATATGAGCATGAAATATAGTCTCTTTCTCTTTCAATGCGTTAGTCATTTCTTCCTCATGATGCCTTTTCAGTTTCTGCATTTCTAACTGCTGCTGCTGCATTAATGTGTCAAGTTTTTCTGTCCAAAGTTGTTGCTCCTGTTGCTTCATAGCATCAAGCTCTTCTCTATGTGTTTCAACCATAGCAGTAGCTTCTTTATTCATCTTGTTTTTTTCTGATTCTGTCTGAGAACTGATTTCTTCTATCTGGTTTTTGTCATTTTGTGAACACTTTGCAAGGGAACTTTCTAATTCAAGAATTCTCTGTTAACAAGATTGGTTGAAAAATAGCATGAATATCATTTTGTTTGAATTAAAATGATTTATTCTAATTGGAAATATATAGGACAGTATCCTGTTCGATACTTCTGCTAACATAAATTGCATTGTGGTAGCATAAGTGAATTCTAATGCAACATCAATAGTGTTTGTACTGGTATGAGGGGTTTTCTGAGAAAACCTGTCATAGAAGAGAACACTGTTGGCATTGCACCAGGTCACTCATGCTAGTGCGATGTAATTTACATTAACTGTAGTGCCAAATAGGATATTGCCAAAAGTTTCTTATAGATTATAATAGTATAGGCCCAAATATTAGAACATGATCCATCCAAAATATAGCACTTTTAAATCTTCTTGATTTCAATGGGAGAGTTAAACATTTGCTAGCTGTCTCCAATTCAGATCAACATAGCTCAATGTAACTTAAAAGTGTTCAACTTTGGTGGAATTGTGCTATTAATAAATGCCAACTATATATGTATAGAGAAGGGGAAATATTACTTGACCCAAAGCCAAGGGGAATCTTTCAGAACTACCACACGCTTTTCTTGCTGAAGTGGGAAAAATGTTATTTTCTACAGTAGATTAGGAGCAAGGGTTCTCAAACTCCATCGCACCACACAATGGCAAGAACAAATTCTGAATCTTTTGAGTATGACTAAGCTCCCTGCCCCAGTCCTGCCACATTTAATTTCCAGAGTCCCAGACATGCATGAGTCCTTGTAGGGGGCCAAGGGTCCTCAGCACTCCATCTGCTCTCAGGACAGATTTGACCATCCTATGAGGGTAACTGTGGCATACCGTCATTAATTGTACAGGGCACTTATCAGATTAGAAGTGTTTGATCAGACTTGCACACTGCTTCTGATCACATATCCCACCCTCTCATTGTGACCTGATCCACCATCACCTAGGTTCTGAGATGCACAGCACTCTGGTGCTAAGTGATTGGCTTCGGGGGGGGGGGGGGGGTTGGTTAAAAAGACACATCCACCTATTGAATCGTTTAAAGTTCCTGGAGGAGGAGGAAGGAAGAAACTGTTTACAAAAAAATGAAGCTGTGTAACCAACACAACACAAATACTGATCATTAACAAAGGGATGGCAATCATATGCCCTACTATATTGTTCCCAGGCCCATCAAGGGAAATGGGAGAGGAAGGAAAGGATACATCATAATCAGAGGATCTGAGATCAGATTACTCTCTCTGGGATACAACTAGAGAGGCCAGAGAAATCTGCCAATGAATCAAATGAGTTCGGATTTCTATGAATACAATCTAGAGATTCTGCAGCAGACACGCTTTTCCCAAGTTGCACGGATTCTGCAGGTTGTTGTTTTTTTACTTTCCAGAATTTTACGCAAATTTAGTCATAGAAAAATACATAAAATAAAAAAACACTGGATGAAATGTGCATTTCCTCCATAGGGTAAAGCGTGGTAATGCTAATTTGTAGAGGACAGGATTCACGCATTTTGGGGAGGATTGTGCAAGTATAGATTTGTGCAAATTCGGAAAATTGAAAAAAAAATCCAATCCCTTCAATGAGCAATCAACAGAATGAAAAGCACATGACAATCTGCAAAACGCAAATGGATTGGATTTTACATCCCCAGGTTCAATATATTTATTTAGTGCCATTACGTTAGGTGATGTTCACAGAACAGCAAGTGGCCATGCCATGCCCCCTTTGTCGGGTCCTCAAGTGATTCCCCAGTCTCTTCTGCATTACAGATCATGGATCCAACAAACCACGGGTGGAGCTCCATCCCCAAATTGTTCCCAAGAGACCTGAACATCTACCATTTAGAGTCAAGTGAGAATCGAACAAGCAGGTTTTCAAGACTTTTACTTACAGTTCTAAAGGTCTCTATTTCTTGTTGCATGTCCTCAACTTTTTTGTCACATTCTAATTGAACTGCTTTTTTCTGCAATTCCAATTCTTCTAAGGCTAATAATTCCTGGTGTTCTTTTTCTTGTATGATCTGTTGATGTTCACTCCGGCACTTTTCCTGTGTCAAGAATTACAAGTTTGTATTTAAAGTACCATATAGTCATTGATCTATCAGAGGCATTATGAGCATTGGCTTTTTGTTTTTCTCATGACCACTTTTGGTAATATATAACATAAGCTAACTGATTAAAAAACTATAAATTACCCTAATTTTGAATGTTCATATAACAGTAAGGAACCTGAAAGTTATGTTTCTGTGTGTAGAGAATAGCAACTGGAGTGAAGAAATGGCAGCAATAAACTTAGGCTTGGGAGTCTGAATCTACTGACCCTTATCTAACCTTATATACTATTGTAGATGGAGATGAGAAGGCTGCAGGGCCATTTCACCAACCGTGCTGAAATACCTGCCCCATGAAGGCTCCTCATCCCTCAATTAGCACAACCAGGCATTCCAGCAGACTATACAAAGGTAGATGAGAGGGGAAACAGGGCCATTCCACCAGTCCCACTGAAAGATTACTTAATTTTTGCTCTTCCCTTGCCTTTTTCCTTGTTTGTCATGTCTTTCTAGACGGTAAGCCTGCAGGCAGGGACCGTCTTGTTTTACTGATTGAATGTAAGCCGCTCCAGGAGCCTTTTTTAGCTGAGGAGCAGGATAAAAATACAATAAATAAATAAAAATTTAAAAATGCACACATGGCAGATACTAATAGGGCCTAGGGGATAGGCTCCATTGTGAGAAATCTGCAACCTCTCCTCAGCACAGCCCCCTTACTCCATCTATCTATCTATCTATCTACCTACCTACCTACCTACCTATCTATGGGGTGTATGTTTATTCCACATGGTATGATTAAATCAGACCTAGATCTGAAATAGTAATAATATGTGTTTTTGCATTCACTGAGCATATAGAGGACTGAAGTTTCAGCTTCTCTGGAATCCCTAGTTTATGTAATTCCTATGCACTAAGCTCTGGGGGAGTGGGTGGGTGGGGGTAAAATAATGCCTGAACTAAAAAAAACAAAGCAAATATTTAGACAGAGCTCTAAAATCTTCCAAGTGTGGCAATAGTTAGGGTGAATTCCAGAGATATGCCAAGAGCACCTGCAATTGACTGTAATGTGCTGTATGTGGAGCTGCCTTTGAAGGCTGTTTGGAAAGTACAATTAGTTCAAAATAGCTATTGACTGGGACCAGTTGGTGAAAACACATCTCACTGGTATTGAAAAACTTAACTAGCTTCCAGTCCATTTCCAAACACAATTCAAAGTGCTAGTGCTTATCTTTAAAACCCTATTCAGTTGAGGACTTGGTACCTGAAGGAACACCTACCAACCTGCCTATATATTGAGGTCATCTTCAGAAACTGTCCATCAGGTGCCCCTGCCATCCAAGGTAAGGTGGGTGGGCAACCAAAGAAAGAGCCTTCCAAGTATGGCAACCTTTGCTAGGGAGGCCCACCAGACACCAACATTTTATTCATTTAACAGTGATGATGGGGGGGGGGGGGGGGGAATCTCCCCCAGGTTTTTAAATGTAGTTTCCCAACATATTGTTATTTGCTATATTTTATTTTTAAATGTTATTTTGTATTTGTAAGCCACCCTAAAAGCTTTGCCAAAGAGTGTGTAAACGAGAGAGAAAGAAAAAAAAAAGAGAGAGAGGGATATTTAAATAAATACATGATGTAGTCTGTAGATCGTTCTCCCCTTCACACTTTACTTTGTTCAAGTTCACAAATACCAAGGTAAACCTAGACATGTCTGCTTCAGCCCTCAGAGATACTTACAACAGCTGCTTTCATTTGTTCCTGGAATGCCTGAGCTTGAGACTGCAGTCTATCATTTAACAGCTGTTCTTTGCTAGCCAGTTCGTTTTTATGCAATTTCTCAAGCTCAGTAACTTGTTCTTCTGAAGATTTCTGCAAATTTAAAGCCACAAATATAAAATATCTCAAGAAACAGCGGTGCTACCATGTTATTGCGGAAAGGAAACTGAAGATAAGAAATGCAATTGTGACTAACATAATGGGTTGGATCTAGACTTAGTCATAATTAGTCATAATAATGTAAGACCTACTCTGGCCCGCTTGCATTGGCTGCCTGTATGTTTCCGAGCCCGGTTCAAGGTGCTGGTTTTAACCTATAAAGCCTTACACGGTTTGGGACTACAATACCTGATGGAACGCCTTTCCCGACATGAACCTACCCGAACACTACGTTCAACATCTAAGGCCTTCCTCCGAGTGCCTCCTCCGAGGGAAGCTCGGAGGTCGGCAACAAGAGAGAGGGCCTTCTCTGTGGTGGCTCCCCAATTGTGGAACGATCTCCCCGACGAGGCCCGCCTGGCGCCAACATTGTTATCTTTTCGGCGCCAGGTCAAGACTTTCCTCTTCTCTCAGGCATTTGGCAATATCTGAGGAGCCTGGGTTTGTTTTGTTTTGTTTTGGTAGTTTTTTGAAGTGTTGAAGTGGTTTTTAAATGTACAGATTGTGTGTATGTTGTATGTTTTTGCTGTTTTAATTTTTGTATATTGTTTTTAATTGTTTTTAATCCTATGTAAACCGCCCAGAGAGCTTCGGCTATGGGCGGTGTACAAATGTAATAAATAAATAAATAAATAATCATGACTAATCTAACCCCGATTGATTTCAATAGGTCTACTTTAAATGTGATTAAACCTGGATCCAACCCATTGCTGTCTTGCAAGAAATACTATTGGTGCTTATACCCAGCAAAGTGTATGTAGCACTGCAACCTTAGTCATACACCACTGAAAGATTCCTAACAAGGTTCAATATAGTACTTCAGAAACCATGTGCCTTTTCTTCTTTTACAGAGATTTAAACAATTCATATTGGTACTTAGTTTTGCAACAGTGAAAGCTGCATAATTAAGTACACATGGGTAAGCAATCCTGGCACCCCCTCCAGATGTTTTGGTCTACAACTGCCATAATCCTGACAATCGATCATGCTAGGTGGGACCGACAGGAGTTTACACTGGCAAATTGAACAGTGTAACGTTGGATTTCTAATCAAACTGTTAGTACACTTATTTATTTACAATATTGGTATACCACTCCACATCCAAAGATTTCAGAGTGGTGAACAATTAAAATAATTCATATTTTCAAAAAGAGCTCTGATAAAACTTAGTTTTGAAAAACTACTGGAAGCATCATAATGTTGGTGCCTGCCTGGCTTCCAAAGGCAGAGAATTCCATTGGATGGGGGCCACCATGCTGAAGGCTCTTTTTCTGGTGGTCTCCAATTGGGCAATAGGTCCATGCGGAACAAACAAGAGCATGTCCTTCGATGACCTACTTCTCTCCCACACAGGGAGGTTGAGCTCTGCTAACATTGAGTAATGTATTCTAACTTTATACTGAATTGTTACCATTTGTACTGCAATTCCGGATCTGCATTTACCTTCATAATATTAACAACCTCCTGCTTCACCCTTGTCAATTCCTGCTGAAGGCTCACACGTTCTTCCTCACTTGCTTTTTCTACAGCCTTGATCTTTTCATCCATTTCTGCTTGCAATTTCTTACGTATTTCTTCAGTCCTTTGGGCTGTACTGAGAGCTTTCTCAAGCTCTTCAAATGCTAGGGAAAAGGAGAAACCAAAGATGTTATATGTATGAAATTGTATGGCAAAAGCTCAGGGCAGAATTAAATTCTCTGATATGTAGGTCATGGTCTCACTGAATTATCTACCTAAAGGTAAATCATGAAGCCAGTCTGGAAAGAGCAATATTCGCCCTCAGGGTTGACACAATAAAACCCAGAAATCAAGGGACTAGGTTCTGCTTCCTGTTTAGTGTAAAAATAAATAAATCAAAATATCTCAATTGTACCACTTAAGGGACTGAACAAGAATGCTGTATGAAAAAGGGAATTCACCAGCAATTATACTCAAGCAATGTTTGGTTAGCAATTCTCAGGAGTCACTAAGTGGAAAATGACTGGAATGCCAGTGCTTTTATAAGTGTATGAGAAGCTTCTTTCCATAAGAATAATAATATGCCGTCATATAACTTTAATATTTTATTTTATTCCAGCTCAACTAATGTCATTTTAATGTCTTTATTAGATAGGTCAAATGCTGCTGTATAGGTTTGTATTTAGCCAGTCCAGTGCATAATTACTGAGGGAACCTGCTGAAAATTTGTTATCATAATCTTAGTTTTCTTTTATTCCATGCTATTTTAATGGATGTTTTAAATTTGGTTGGTAGCTGCCTTGAAGGACCAACTAACAATATTATTTTGGGCATAGTAAAATCTTCAAGCAGTGACTTTTCTATTAATTTCCATGGGAAACATTCCCCACTTGAAAAAAGACAGTTGCCACATTATAGAAATTGTTTAAATAGCAGCTGTAACACAGCAATTTTACATTCTTCCACAAGGATGATGTTCCATGCAGGCACTTCGCAACAGAAATATGATGCAGTAAACTCCCCTTGTGAGGGTTCTAACACAGTAAATAAAACATTTTGCTCTAGGGCTAGAGGGTGCGTGGGAGGTGGGAGGGGCTTCTGTGTGGGGATTCTACAGTTATATAAAGGAAGATCTGGCAGTTAGTTGGGGAGATAGAGCTAGTTGGGGATTACAGTAGCAGCATCTAGTCAAGGGGAGTTGTATATAGGATTTTAGAAGGGGTAGAGTAGGTAGGGAATTTAGGGCCAAGCATTGATTAATATTAATGTATATCTCTTTGTAATTTAAATAAATCTTTTTTGTTGTTTTTAAGAATATAAACTCTCACATGTTGACTAACTTATTACACTACCATTATTAAATCTACTTCCTTATTACTTCTCCTGTATTGAGTTGAAGGGACCAATAAGAACCAATGTGGTGTAGTGGCTAGAGTGGGAGTCAGGAGATCTGTGTTCTAGTCCCCACTCAGCTATGGAAGCTCAGTGGGTGACTTTGGGCCAGTCACAGACTCTCATCCCAACCTATCTCACAGGGTTGTCGTTAGGAGGATAAAATGGGGAGGAGGAGAAGGAGGATTATGTACACTGCTTTCAGCTCCTTGGAGGAAGATAAGGCGGAATATAAATGTCATAAATAACATTAATCAAATAAGGCATATTAAATGTCCCTAAATCCAGAGAGAGAGAGAGAAAGGGCTGAAGCTTGGGTGTCAGTGGGGACAACTGATCCAAGTGAAAGCAGGTGTTCCTGAGAGGTTTGCTTCTCAGTTTCTGAGGTAGAAACTGGAGAAGGGTGAAACGTCGGCAGGGACGTCACAAACTTCTAAATGGTTGAGTTCAGCATTACACAAGACTTTTTTCTTTTTGTTAGCATTTTGTGATGTAGAATGGATGAAAAGGGAATACACATGTAGGTCTGTAGGAAGAGAAACCAGAAACTTTTTCAGCATATACTAGGACTTTTCAAATGCAGTAAGTAACACAGCAACATGCAGCTGCATTACCATAATTACAAGCACACAACACTAGGAAAAACGCTAGGCAAGCAGAAGGATAAATGGCAGAAGAGTATGAAAGGCACAAGGAAGCAGCACTTCACAGAACACATTATGTTCTCTAAAAGTAAAATTTTATGCATCTCAGGCAGTCTAACATATAAGCAGGAACACATGACATTTCTATTCAAGGTAGCTATTTCGAATGCAAGGAGCATGTGCCAGCATCAAATGAATGAGTGTACTCATGAAATTACACCAACAAGTGTCCAAATTCACCTTTTATTCAATATTTCTCTAAATATACCAGTATTTAAATATCGATTTGAAATATAAAATCAATCCTGAAACATTGTGTTTTTCTTCTCTACACCTGCAGAGTTGTTTCCTAGTCACAGATGCTTTCAAACATTCTTCAATGCTTACTGAAGGCAGGGTTGAAAATGTTTAGCTAGATATATAATGGCAAGATATATTTCCATTGAACTGCTGTTTCCTATCCTGGGGCATTCAGGAATGTTTCCTAAGGTTCAACTGTAATCTGAGGCCTACGTTTCACAAATAACAGATGAAGTGGCAAGCATGTGTTCTTGATTGTGCCACTTCAGATTGCAAGTGGGAACTCACATGATTGGGATGGATCCAGACTAAGTTAGCGACACATGGTTCCCATTTCACATGGATTTCAAAGAGAACCAAGTGTGATTAACTCAGTCTAGATCCACAAACAGATTGCAATGGTCAGTCAAGAACTCAGTTCTCACCAACTCATCTGATGTCCTTACACAGCATGCCAAGAACACAGGCCTCCCGCTTTATCTGCTGTTTATATTTAAGTGCTTGTGAAGGAAGGAGAAGCGTTGTTCAGTTATTATCAAAATTCCATGTTGTGATTTTATAAAAGACAGTCTTATCTATGAAATAATCAGATATAAAAGGATGTTATCTTTTACTGGTCCAACTCTCTTTTAAAGAAAGTCATCAAGCTTCGGAACACAAGCTGCACACACAGGTTCTCCATCAGGCATGGATGATCTCAGTAACAGTATAAATAGGATTCTGTGATTATACACATGAAAGCCTATTATCTTATTAGCTTGACAAATAAAAAAGATTCAGGGAAGTTCAATTTGTATTCACCTAACAAAGAGGTAGCTCTTGGCTCAGACCAATCCAGTAAAGAAGTATCCCATTTATTTTAGTTCTCTAATTCTGTGGGACAAGACACTACCAGGCTGCAAAATTTTGCCATGTGAACTGACGTTGTGCCAAGAAGATAAAGAAATCCAGATATATTAGTGAGCTGCATAGACACGGACCACAAAATAGTATTCTGAGAGATCTTAATAGTACGTACTCTTTTCTCTGCTGGAACTGGAACAGGAAAGAGATATGCTTAATTTGCCATTATTTAAAAACATTATTTTCAAAAAGGAAGACTTGAAATGCCAGCCATAAGCCAAGTCCTTGCCTTTGGTCCGATCTGATGAAAATACCTATGTGTGGTTCAAAAGCTTGCAAAAAAGGATTTTTTAAAAAAACAACAACTAGAGTTGGTACAATAAAAGCTATTTTATCTCTTTCTTTTAAGTTTCTCATGCCATGTTAACTGAGGTCTTCAACTATCGCATCATCTAGTGGTGACAGATGAAGCAAGGAGCATGGAGCCAAATTATGCAAACTGAGAAATATTCATTTAGTCTGTTTCAACAAATATGCAAGAAATGCTAGTGCAGAACAGTAACAAAAAAGGCACCTAGTCAAAATAATAGTGTCCTTCATTCAAGCAGCCTACATTGGTAATGACTTTGGACAAATATCTGAATACAGAAAATAGTTTTTGTCTATAAATTAAAGCGTTATGTTATTTTAGGTAATATAAACTTAACATGCAAAGAAGAAGAAAAATTACACAAATTTATTGGAATGGTTATTTTATGTAGCTCAGACATCGGTTAGCCCTCACGAAGTTTTGTAACAAAAACGTTTAATACTGAGATAATGCCAATGTTTTAATTATGAGAAATGCAAAAGGTATTACATAATCACAATAATTACAATGAGCTGTAAAACAAAGCCAAATATTCCAAGGCATTAAGAGATTGAATAGCAATGACCTGAAAGCACTCCCTTTTGATTTTGCCTGAGAAGCACAGAATTTACTTTCTAAAGCTCGCTGCAAGCAGCAGTTGAGTGATGTAAGAAAGAGATCCCTTACCCCAATCCTGTTCATACAAGGCTTGGGAAAGGCACCATGATTCACTTATTGGCATGTGTGGATGCACAAAAATAAGATGCTTAGTGAGACTTTAAAACAATACACTCATTGTTACAGAACAAAAAGGTGCAATAATCCTATTACATATGAACTATTATTGTTTTATTCCATTTATTTTCAAAGTTTTAATTCCAGGCATATAGACTCGTTGCAAGAAGACTTGTCCATTACAGTACTCACTGGTTCCTCAATCTTGAATCCATACTCACTGAGTTGGATCCAGGATCAGACTTCTGTGAGAGGAATGGCTCAGCTTGCAGAAGTTCCCTTCCTCCAATTTTGGGAGGTCCCCCCTCCCCCCACACCACAGCTCACCCCATTCCGCAGTGTCACCTGACTTTTTGGATAGCATTTTCAGGGGGCTGAAAGGGCTGCTGTGGGAAGGAAGAAGCCCTACTTCCACCAGCATAGTTGATTCAGTTTAAATCTGGATTCCACCCCACAGAAATGTTATATATTTATTAAATTTAATAAACACCTCATAAAATTAATTTCAGAAATCAAAGTAAGCAGTCATTAAAGCAATAGCTTTGTGGCTCTCAACAATTTAGAAATATAACCCTATGGGTTCAATCCAAACTTGGCCTTGTACACACGGAAAGGCTCCCTCTGTCTACAGAAGACTTTTCATTCAGTGGAGGGATCCTGCTAAGGGAAGGTAAGAGCTGGCAATTTTCACTAATTCCCCTCTTCCCCTGCAGCTTCCGCACACTGTTCCAGAGTATATTTTCAGAAGGTTGAAGAGACTGCAGGGGTGAGGGAACTGGCAAAAGTCACACCCTGTGAGTGGAACTCTGCTTATTGGATGCTCCCATCAACAGGAGCAAAGTCTGGATCCAAGCCAATGTATAAAAATAGTTGTATTTGATAATACATTAAAATGAAATAGGGGAGATAATTCTTTTAAAAGTTAATCTAATATTTCATATAAAATACTTCCTTTAAAAACTGGTCTGCATGTTTTACGTTCCAGTCTAAACTCCAATGCATTTTTCTACTTTCCACTGGAGTACCAGAAATGATTAAGTTTGGAGACAGGTTGTTCGATGGAGCAACTTGGATCATGAGAGAAACTCAGACCTGTGCAGGCATAATACTGCCAGTTACAGTTTGCAAATCAGAGTCATCCTGGCATCCACCATAAACTGTGGTTAACAAGTCATAGTTCCTTTGTAAACCAGACAATAAAACCATGGCATGCAATGCTTAATAAACAACGGTTATGAGAAAACTTATTTTGTATTAGCACAGGGATGGGCCACAAGCAGCCCATGGGCTATATGTGGCTCCCCAGAGTTTTTTTTTGTTGTTGCTCCTGCCAACCCTAAATCACTACCATGCTGCCAAATTTCAGCAGTGTATAGTGGCTGCAAGTACAAAGACACATTTCCCCGCACACCTTATTTTGCAGAGAAAATGCTGCCTTTACTCATTGCCAAAATTCAGAGCAATTCAATGGCAGCAGCAGGTATACAATTCCCCCAGATGGAAATTGGCTCTGGACTCCCCCCCACCCCCATTGCCCATCTCTGTATTAACACGAGTGCACAAATAAGACAAAACCATGGTTAATATTGTGAAGAGAACAGCTGCTCTTGAGAGGGGAGGCAAGAAGGCACATTTATGAGGCTGGTTTCTAATTGAAGGAATCTGCACCAGGTCTCAGTGGATATGTTTTCCCCCTCACATTCATACCTCTACACCGAGGCCAGATGTACACCAAGCAGGATATAGTGGTATGAAAGCGGTATCTCAAAGGCAGGAGCCACACCAAACAGGATATAGCAGCATATGGTCTGTGTCAATGGGCTCCAACAGTTGTCAGGGCACTTCAATACCACTATAAAGCAGTAGTGTGGCTCCTCCTGCCTTTTAGATACCACTTTCATACCGCTATATCCTGCTTGGTGTAGATCTGGCCCATGTTTGATACTGGAAAGAAATTTTCCATACAGCTTTTCCCTATTGTGCTACTTATGTTGTGCTAGCGTTGGTTTACGCTAGCGCAATGTCATTTGCACTAGCATCAGGACAACACTGGATGGTTTTCACTTGCAGTGTTGGATACTACCCCTGGTTTTCACATTAATACAAATGAGGTGGATTCAATTTGTACAGAACATCCTAGCTTCCATAAGAAGAAAATATTTATCACTAACATGATGATGTGAGAAATGAGGAAAGCTGTTTGGTCTGCCAACCTTGTATAATCCCTTATTTCTGCTTTTATTTCTACACTACCTGCTGGGGGATGGGAGGGCCAGGCTGGGAATAAAGGACGTGGGTTTCCATTGAGGACTAGAATTTGGAATTAACATAGTCTTCTGAAAGTACACAGACACCCCTTTACTCACTACTCATCAGACAATGATTTTAATTTTGATGGTTAGGAGAATAAAGCTAGTGGAATTATTATAATGGCTGTGACAAAAGTGCAAACACATAAAGCCCTCCCTCCCCTCAAAAGAGTTTCCTGCTCAAACAAGAGACAACAGCCAGAATTTCTTACCAGCTTTTTCAGACTTTTCTTTCTGTTCTTTTAACTCTTCACTTTGCATAACAACCTGCTTCATGTGAGCACGCAACTGGGCAATTTCTTCTTCCTTCATTTCCAGTGTTTCATGCATTTGCCGTTTTGTTTCTGCTATTACCATGCCCTATAAAATAGGTGATTACAGGCAGCAGAAGTACACTGTGTGAATATATAAATGTAAAAGCTCCACTCAGAAACAGGGCAGAATCATTTTTATGTAACTTAGATCACCACCTCTTTGTTGTGTTTATCAAAGTGGAGCAATGTTGTGGGAAAGAAAGCACCAGCAAGAATTAAGGCAAATGTACAGCAACTATAACCAAAGAAAGGGGAAGAGGATCTGGTGGAGCTCTAAAGCACTCTGCATTCAGTCTGTTCATAAACAGCCCAATTTCCATGTGAGGTCAGAGGCCATGAAAAGGAGCAAAATTATATCAGTTGAAACATTTCTATATTGTCTTTCATCAATGAATTCAACTTAATTAAAATAAAAGTGTAATTTATGCAATATAATTATAAGGCATTCTGAACTCTAGATTACTACTTTGTACCACAATGCACAGCTCTACAGGTCGTCTTGGAGGTACCAGGGGTACCTTACAGACCCATGTGAATGGGTAGTATAGTAAGTATAGTTTATACTTCTATAACACACACTTCTATTTCTAAATAAACTTTGCCCTGATGAAATCCTGCAGAGCTATAACAAAAATAAACATAACTACTTAAACATGAATGAAAGTAAACTGTTTTGAGCACCAATACAGTGTAATGAAAAGACTGATAAGTCTGTGAATCGCACATTGACAAGAGTTGGCACTAATCCAAAATTGTGGCAATTTAAAAATGTATTGTCCTGTTTACCTTATCTTGCTCCAGCTGTTCTATCAAGTTCTTGGCATCACGTAGCTGAGTAATTAATTTGGTCTTCTCAGCCATATGCAGATCCTACGATACAGAACAAAATGAACTTTAGAAAAGTTTGCCCATCCCGAAGTAACTGTCCCCCCCCCCCCCACACCCAAATATCCAGCAAGGTTTACATTTGGATATTTCTTACAGGCAAGTATGATCTCTTCATAGGAAATCAAGGGAGATAACTCTGGGGAAACCTTGTCTTAGGAAATGCTGATTATATGCTGCAGAGATTGAAGAGACCACTTTCCTTCTTCAAATTATATTAATATTTAGTGTATTTCATTATTATTATTATTATTATTATTATTATTATTATTATTAAAAACATTGCTCCGGTTAACATGCAATGACAGCCCATGGATTGCTAGGGACAAATGGAGAGAGAGAGCCTCCCACACACCTGCCGCTTTCACTTTTACTCAACAACCTACAATTGGCCCATTCGTAGGTTGTTCAGCATGATGTGCAAACTTGGCTGATTATGGGTTGTTGAGTAAAAATAGATGTGATGGGCATGCTGCTAGCAGCACACCCACTTTCTCCTGCTCATCCCCGACAGCCCATGGGTTGCTGAACCCATGGGCTGTCGTTATGTGCAAAAAGCTCCCAGAGCAACTTAAGTAATGTCACGGGGACTACTACAAGATTTACTTTATAGGTTAATGTATTGATATATATTTTTTAAAAAATTGTAAGTAGAATGTGTCCTGATCCTTCCATTGTAACGAGGACTGTAGTACTAGTCCATGTTTTGTATATGAAATCTCAGTGGGTTCAACAACTACAACTTTTTCATTAACCCAGGTAACAGACACACAGTAATGTTAACTACCCTCATGCCTCTACTCTGAAATTGACAGTATGCCAGTGAATATCTGACCTCTTTTG
The DNA here is from genome assembly GCA_029215795.1 of Anniella stebbinsi. NCBI lineage: Eukaryota > Metazoa > Chordata > Lepidosauria > Squamata > Anniellidae > Anniella > Anniella stebbinsi. Next base: position 158,109,011 of record JARDYH010000002.1, on the reverse strand, counting down.
CTAGGTGATTTGAGCAAAGGAAGTGTTTGTCTTGCCTAAGCTGATACAGTAGGAGTCACTTTTCAGTACCTTCATCTTCTCCAGCTCCTGAAGTCTCTCATCTAGTTGTTCCTGCAGTGCCTCCTTCTCACTGGTTAGCTGTGCTGAACGCTCTTTATGCGATCGAATTGTTTCTTTGCATCGATGGAGCAAGTTCTCTTGACGTCTTACTCGCTGAGTAAGAGTTTCTAGTGTTTGAGCAAAATCCCCATCACCATCTAGAAATAGTAGAAAATTATGCCAGGTTCAGAAGTTTGACAATCCAAACGTGATCACCTAAACTACCTGGAAACTTGCATGGAGGTGCCAATTGTATGAAATAGGCCTCCATGTAGGGGCTTTCACACACGGCCGCTGTCACTTATGCAATCAAGACTATCTTTCTATATAGATCAGGTTCAGACGCTTTGGCAGCCCATTTTATTTTGTTTTATTTATTTACTCCATTTCAAATTTATTTACTATATTTCTTCTATCACCTTATGGTTCTGAAGGTAAACTGTCAATGTTTTCCTCTTTTGGGGGGGCAATATTCAGTGGGCAACAGGGGATGGCCCATGGCCCACAGACCACAGGTGGCCCATGGGCCACAGGTGGCCCACCTGTGTTTTAAACAGTACTTGGTCAGGAGTCCAGCTACTTCAATGCAGCCCTTCCCCAGGTCAATCCCCGTTATTTGGGGATCCATCCAGTATCTTCATCATCACGATACTATTTGCAACTCCTGAAAGTTTGCCTTGGTAAAAAATGTTTCTTGAATAATATAGTTCTTGATGGAGTAATAGAAGAAAGAGTGCACAAGGCACAGGAAATTGAAGCGAATGCATGAAATAGCTAGTAGTTACCCCCATCCTGCCCTCTTTTCGTCAGAGTGACTGTGCTCCAGGACTAGCCTCAATGCACAAGCTGCTTTCCAAGCCCTTCACCAGATGTTTATCTCCTCCCCTCTTTTTTAAACACTGAAGTTTCTTTTCTTCTCTTCCTTTTTCCCAGTAGCATTGGGACCCCAAGTTGCCCAACTTCTGCAACTTCACTCAGAAGCACAGCCCAACCCAGTTCAGCCTAGACAATCCTCACATGTCCACGGCCTAGTCATCTGTGCCTAGCCTCTGAGCAATCTTTAAAGCTAATTTCCCCACCATTCGAACCCAGTTGTTTCGGTGGTTTACTGGACATGTTTTTGATCTTAATCTATGAACTAATCACAATATTTTAGAATCCTGTAATAATCCTTTTACAAGCTATTTGCCCCCAAAGTAATCATTGTATATTTTTTATTCTTATGTGCCTAACAAAATTCACCCTGTTTTCCAAGGAACCTGTGCGTTTTGGGGTCACTTCTTCCAAATTGCACTATTGCTAATGATAAAGCTCCCTTAACAAGTGTGTCACAGAACCTAAGCACATTTTATATATGCCTCCAAAGAAAACATTCAGTAACAGGGAATTGCATGAAAGTGAGGGTTGCTTGTAGACTGCCAAATGTATGAACTGTGCCTCAGTGTATTAAATTCATCCACAAAATTGCTTATAAACAGTTACAAAAACCATATATTTCATTACTTCTAACATTATAGCTTGTTTGTTCTATATATATACATATATATATATATATATATATATATATATATATATCATTGGATCCAGACTTCCATGCAGTGGAGTTCCATTTGCACTGGAGGAAAGAGGTCACTGCTTCATGCTCCCCCTTGCACCCTGTTTTGCCCCCAACAAATCTGGTCTGGAGGGTCAGAGCAGTGTAAGAGGCAATGCTGGGGGCTGCAGGGTGAACTAGCAGAAAAACTGCTCCCCGCCCCTTCTTCCAGCAGGTAGCCTCAACTGCAGGGGTGGGCAGAAGACAGATCAGAATCTGTTATACAGACAATGAGGTATTTTAATGAAGTAGGTTAAAGCTTGGAAGTTCCAGTTCTTAAGCAATGGGAAATAAAATCCTTGCCAACCACAAAGTTCTCAGGGTATGGTCTGAGGACACATGATTCAGCAACCTTGCTGAAGCTAATCAGGTCTGAGTCTCATCAGTGCCTGGATGAGAGACTGCCTGGGGTCCCCCGTGCATGACAGTTTGAGTAGCATGCTGGAAGAAAGCTGGGATATTAATGTACTAAATAAATTAAAATAAAAAAAACTGCTGTAACATTCCCACCAGAATGCAACCTGATGACCATTAAATATTTGGACCATTAAATTTTCCTGATTACAGTAATATAACCTGCCCAACCTACTCTGTATCAGTGACAATATAAAAAGGAAGGTAAAATCAGCCAAGCAGAAGTAGTCCACATGAAGAAAACAATTCTTAAATTCAAATTTAAAGCACACGTTTTCTAATATTTTATTAAACAACAGTTAAGGCATTTTTTTTAAGACACCAACCTACCAGAATTCCCTGATTGCAGGGCATTCTCTGCATTTATATCTCTTGTTGGACTCTGAACTTGTGGTTGAGTTTGAACATTTGGATCAGGTAATGCAATACTTATCTGGCCATTCTGCAAACGTTGTTTCAGTAATGATACCTGCATAAGCAACAAAATAATGTTTATCTATTCGCCTACTGTGACATACATTTTCCCTCATACTTTCCTTTCAAGAATGGAAGAGAAATAATCTTACGGGATAGATAATTTGATTTTCAATTTGAAAGCCCTAAGAATTGCTTCTTTGCTTTTTCTTGTTTATAAGCGACTAAAATGAAAAATGGATCCTTGCCTAATATTGCCCTTGTAAGCATATGGTAAAACATCAGTAGCCTGGCTCACACAGTTGTTTGGTATTTTTATGCTTGTGCATCAAGCCATGTTATTGCTACTATTGAATAGCTTAGTGCCAATAGCATGCTAGGATTTATGCTGATTTTTCCCTTGAGCACATGACTTATATGAACTAGGGTGAGATCATGTACTTAAAAAACTATTCCACTGAAATCTATGGGTCACACCCCTAGAGAGCTTGCATTGAGGCTTCCTTTTGACATTAAGCCACTACGCTACCTAACAAACCACTGGATTGTAAAACTTTCACAGAAGACCCAGATGAAGCACGAGGATCACAGAAGTAAAGAAAGAGTGAAAAGCCACAACAAAGAAAAGCAAGGCCCTGTGTATATATCGGGATGCACGTTGACATATTAAGCAATATTACACATTACCATATCTCCCCCCGCTCCCTCACCTGATTCTGAACATGAAACAACTGGGCAATTAATTTAGAAGAAACTAGCAATTGAGAGTTGACAGTAAAAAGGATTATGCAATCTCTTTGGCAAAGGTAGTACAGAATGTAAGAAATGACAAAATAATTGTCATTCCTCCAGGGGTACTTTGGGAGCCTCTCTTTTAATCAAGCATGGTTACCTGAGTCTGCAGGACACTGATGAGTTGGTCTTTTTCTTCTAATGATGCATCAAACTCTTCCTGAAGGTGTTTTTTGGCCTGTTGATCCATCTGGAGTTCCTACGAAATCACACATTTCACAAATACAAATCTAAACCAGCTTTAAAGTGTTATTATAAACAAAACTCACAGGCAAATTAAGGGCAGGGGTAGATATAGTATAAGCCATACAGCATATGCCAGCTAAATTTGACTTTTCTATGCACCCTGATCTAAGTTTGACTGCTTTTAACACTCCCACAATTCCCCTTTCCCTTCTAACTAGAAGACTATTATTTGCACCACTCACCACCCTTCCTTCCATTACTTCTCTAGGTCTCTGTCTCCATATAGTACAGTTATGGTTTACTCTTGTTCATTCCTCCTTCCTCTAGTATGGGATCTGCTTTGAGATCCACATTCTACAATTCACATCCTTTTGTCTTGAAACCTTAACAGAGCTCAATCTATTATGGGGCAGGTCTCAATTTCAATCATTTCCAAATACTTTATTGGCATCTTCCCAAAAGCAGACAGGCAGGGTGTCATCAATCCAGCATTTGCAAGGGTGAGCAACTCACAATAGGACAGAACTTAAGCAGAGAATTGGGCCACACCAGCTCCTAAACTTCCCCATATGAAAGCACTAAGGCAATATAGAAACATATTAACTGGTAAATAAAATAGCTCTCTATTTTTCAAATTGAGACAAACATCCCTGAAAATCAACTTGTCACCAGTGATTTTCCCCTGCAGTATATAGCTACAGGGTACCATTGAGCAAACTCTCAATTTACATTGAGCAAGAAGACCTAATCATCCTGGGTAGTGTCTTAGTTTCTAATCCTGTTTTGTACGGCAAGCACAAACCAGAGTTTGAGGTTTCAAATGAAAGGTATGGTTTGCTTCAAAGCAGGGAGGGAAGGGAGAAAGGAAGGAAGGAATCATGGCACATGAGCAAAAGATAGACAGGGAGGAGGGAGCAAGTGAACTCAAGGATCCTGAACAAATCATTAGCACATGCCCTATAACATAAGCCACATGCAGGGATTCTTTAGAATATGGATCAATGTGGAAATGATTCCTAAAGGCAGATTTTTTGAAGTTACTGAAATATGAATATATTAAACATGGTATATCGGGCAATTGTGTTGTGGGGACAATTTTAATTTTAATGGTGATTTATCTAAGCAAAGAGTACTTGGGGGGGAAGCTGATCTACAAAAAAAAGTATAATTTGTCAACAATGCAATTGTCAAGCATTATGCTGTGTTTCTAATGTTGATGTTTCATAAACCTAGGAACTAAATTACTATAGCTATCTTACAAGATTATTATATCTGTATGCCTAGAGCAAGGGTCGACAACCCTCCAGATGTTTTGGACTATAACTCCTTTAATCCCTGTCCACTTGGCCTGCTGGTTGGGGTTTATGGGAGTTCGAGTCTAAAACACCTGGAGGACACCAAGTTGCCAAAAGTATCTACTTTGAAATAGTTGTGAAAACATAATTATTTTTTGTTGAAAGAAATGCGCAGCGGAAGCCAGTGAGATTTTTTGCTACAAACCTGTGGAGAAATGAGAAACAGCTAATACTAACTCTTAATGAAATTTAAACAGAAAGTGTTTTTAATTTTATTTATTTAAATGTTTATTTAAAACATTTCATAGCCGCCTTTAAGGGCAGAAGCTCTCCCAAGGCAGCTTACAACCATATATAAAAACAACATATATAAAAATAGTATGCACACTGAAAGCAATAAAAACATAAAAGTAAAATATCAATTAAAACAGTAACAGCTAACATTAAAAACTAGTAATATTTTTGAAGCATTTTTTTAGGTGAGCCATCAACAGCAGCAGTTAGGAGATGATAACATTTGTTCCCAACCCACAAAGAGCTTCACTTGTGCATTCCTGCACATCAAGTTGCAGTTAAAAGCACAACTGCAGACTAGGCCAGTTGTTGTTGTTGTTGTTTTATAGCAAATTGGTAAAACTGAACAGAAAATGTTTTGTTTTTAATATTCTGAAAATAAATCTGACAAGCAGCATAGGTAAGGTCTAATTTCTCGTTGCATAGTTTGCTCTTGAAAGAGATTTGGGGAAAGAATGCTAGGGACACTGTTCTTTAAAAAGATGATTAAAGTAATAATCTGCTATCTACAAAGTACTTATTTACCTGAATTAGACCCCACATGGTTAAAAGAGAAGCAACTTTTTTGTAATCCAATGGTAAGCATTAAACAGAAATGTTTGCTGTACAAAGGAAATATAAGCTCCTCTGCACAGGTTGTTGAATTTGCTCATTTTTTGTTGTCATCTTCTAAGACTATTTATTTTGGTATTGGTTTTATGAGTTCTGACCTCCGAAATTATTCAAATCTAGGTTGGTTGACATTTACACACTCTCAGCCCCTTAAGAGTTTGTTGATGCTAAGGCAACCCAATTGAATACAACAGGATGTGGAACCCAGTGACATCACTGCAGCAGTTTGTGCATAGAATGTGTCCATCTAGTTTCAATTGAAGATCTATATTTTTAACTCAACCAATGGCTACAAAATGCATGAAAAAAACTGTAAGAACCAACTGCTTTACTTTCCTTTTCTACATAGTGAGAGATGCTAAGTTACTAATTTAAATACATTATCCTTGCTCATATGTCTGATTAATTTGATCTCTCAATACACTGAAACCTAAACATTTACATTTATTACAGTCATGCCAGTTAATATCTGCATCGTCACTGGAACAGAGCAAAGTGGGCAGGAGTAGGGCATAGGGCCTACTACTGCTTTGAATAAGCTCTCATTTACTCACCCTAGCATATAGAAAATCCCAACACATTGCAGTGTGACCCAAAACAAATCAGATAATAAATGTTCATGGAAGTTTGCTAGGATTATTAATAGTTATCTACACACTATTGTACACTTCAAGTACACTAAAAATTTAGAGACTCTTTGGGGTACAAATTAGTTCACATACTTTCGCTGTTACTATTGTTAAGCAGTTACTTCATCCTTTCAGGAATGGTTAGTCAGCTACAGAATAAAAAGGGGATTATCTATAACTACAGAAAATAATGGTGAAAATGATGTACCAATCACCGATGTATGATGGAAATTAGTCATCCAGATGTTTTATATTCCTATCCCAGCAATGCACGGCCAATGGTCAGGAATGACAAAAACATTTGGAGGGCAACATCTTGCATATACAATGATGTGCTAGGGACAGGTTGAATTCATTAAGCTCCTAAGCACTGACTGTTGTGGAATACATGATATAGAGTTGAATAAGGATTGGCAACTTTGTTTACAAAATGGAATACTGAATAAAACTAGACCGGCAGCCCACCACATTTATAAAGTCAGACACTGAAAAGCAGGAGTAGGGAACCTTTATGGACAGTGGGAACATTAGGTAATTTGAGAAACTGTCCTTGGCACCACCACAAAATGGTTGCCATGGCAGGTCTGGCAATAGGACAAGCAACCTGCCCAAAAGACTGAGTACATGGCAGAGGTGGAGCCTGAGCCCCAACACACTAAAACAACTCCTTTGAACCCACAGTTTTCAGCACAAACAGAAACCTATTTCACAGCGATCCCGGCTGCCAGTAAGAAAATGTTACTTTTGGGGGGGGGGGGTTAATGGGAGGGTTAGGACACCATGGTGAGTGACAGGAAAGGTGTCTGGGGCACCTTTCTTGTCATTACTCTTTCTCTAAAGCATAAAGAGTCCACAATATAATATCTGTATTTGGGGGAAGTAAGAAAATGCTTCTTTAAATGGCCATTGATTAGGAAAATGTCAACAAATATAATCAAAGGATTATATCCGAAGTGAAAGGAAAACCTGTTTCAGGTTCTCTCTGCTTCTGGGGTGAAATCCAACATTGCATGAGATCTTTCCCTCCCCATCTTCCCCCTGCACCTGCACCCCAAAGCCCCTAGAGAGGGTCAGGGAAACCTACAGAACATCATGAAATATGTCTTACCAGGCTGCAGTGAGAGGGGGGAAATCAACAAAATTGGGAACTTTGCATGAGCAGTGCAAAATCCCTCTCCTTGGTTTCAGGCAATTGACCAGAGTTTCAGGTGATTCAATATCCCTGTTCAGGCATTCAGGACAACTCAGGCAGTCGCGATCATGTGGAGAGCTCCACTAATGTTCCAGCAAAGGCAAGCAGAACTCCCTTTAAGACCTTGCTGGTTCGACACAGCAAGATCTGAACTGAGTGTGGTGGGGGCTATTCGCCCAGAGACATCGGAGAAGGGGGCAGCTTGCACAGCTCCATCGCAATACACACTTTAAGCCTTCACATATTCTTTAACGCCTATTTCAACTTATTTTATTGATTGTTGGTTTCTGTATTTTCCACATCATGCTATGAAAATACACCATGAAAGAGCATTTTTATAGCATTGCTGTTAGACTTTCCTTATAAGGTATATGTATGAATTCTTATTGTTCTATTGTGTATACTTTTCAAAAAGTGTCAATAGAAAATAGTAGTATTGCTGGCTGAATAATGGCTAGGAAATTCATTTGTTTTCTGTAGAATTTGTGTAAGGACAATGCATGGTTTTAGGATGTTTTTAGGATGTTTTAATGCAGTTTTAATAATGTGTGTCATGTTTTAATCAGTTTTATGTATTTTATCATATTGTGTTCCCCGCCTCGATCCAAACGGAGAGGCGGGTAAGAAATAAATCATTATTATTATTATGGTGGATATTTTCTAGTGTAAAACAGAATTGCATTGTCTTAAATCAGGGAGAGCTATTGCTAATTAAAAAGTAGGGGTGGACAAATATTTTGAGAAAGTCTATACCTACCATTGCACTATTTTTTGTTATTGGAATTTGTCACTAGAAAATATAAGTATGCATGCATTCATTATAAATTCTCAGATGTTTTGTTGGAAGATAACACATAAAACTGGAATTAAGAGTTACCTCCCGCAATTCACCAATTCTGCGAAGTGCTTTATCCTGACTCTGGCTCAATATTCCCTGAAACAAAATAAAAGAAAAATTATGAAGATTTTTGAAAAATTCTACACATAAAAGGTAAATGTGAATAAGGATTTCTGCTGTGCATTGACCCTCCAAATCAAGCCATTTTGTATTATTTCCATTTCATGAAGTCTGCCAGCTTTGCAGAATATTCTGTTCTTACTAGCATTAGGCCTGATGCACACAAACAACATTTTGCACTTCTGGTTTTCTTTCAACTGCTGTCAACACTGCTTCGTCCTTGGTCAGAAGGTTTTGTAAATGCTTTGACAAATGGCAAAACATTCTAGGCCTGAAGCAGCTCTCACAGCAAACTTAACATCCTGTGGATTGTAGGGGATCTGAGTTCTAGATGTTTTCTGGAGGTTGGCTACAAGTGCATCCCTGGAAAGAGTCACATCAGGGTCGTGGAACACTTTTGTGGATCACATCCTATTTTTAAGAATCCTTCTTGCATATCAGGCACAATTAAAAATGAAGAGTGTATAATATGTACTTTTCTCTGCAAAGAACTTTAGGACTGCAAAAAATGTTCAGGCAATACGTTAAGGCTTTTTTTTTACCTGTAACTTTTTCTTTTCTCTTTGCACAGCTTGATAGGCAGTAACCAGCTGCAATGTATAAAACATAGTTGTGAATTACATGACCGTAACACCAAACAAAGCAGCCTATTTTATCTGTTTTTGTTCAAATACTGGACACTTGTCACAGCTCAGAAGCATACAAAATCCCAAAGGCTCATTTTTAAGACTCCAGGTAACTGTGCAGTCTCTGATCTAAGAGTAGCATCATAGCATTTTAAGGGAGAAGTTGAAAACACAAGAGAACTCTCAGAAAACAGGTGGGCTTTATGTTCTGAATAGATCTAAGGGATGTTTGCACAGTATATTCAAGCTTATGATGGGATGATTGGAAGATACTATGGTGATTCTCTGACAAGGACATAAATTGGTCTGGAGAACAGCTAACATCTGATTATAATCACTAGATACGGTCCTCCAACCTTTGACAGTATGGTTGCTTCCACACTACATATTTAGTCGTGAATTTGCTACTGTTTATTCACTCACTTTTTTATGGAAAATCCAGAAGGCATGATTGCCATCCCATCCCATTCCAGTATTTTCTATACTGTCCTCTCAGTTTTTTCTCAGATCTGATTTGTGGCAATTCTCTCATGTAAAATGTTTTGTAACATCAGCTTGTCCAGTGTAGAACAAAGCACTATCTTGGCTTTTCAAGACTACTATGCTATTAAGTAGTAGTTTCCTTTTTGCAGCTTCCACTACTTTTATGGTTTCCTATTCAGTGTGGCCAGCTTTACTGGTGAATAGCTAAGTAATTGCCCCTTTATCATGGGCAATTAATTAGTCAGTTCTCGCTCACCGTGAGGACAGAGGTTCTTTAATTACTTGTTTCTGCTTTTTCTTTTCTTTCATAATGCATCAGCATTATTAAGCCACTGAAGTAAGAAAAAAATGAAAGGAAGCCAGTCATTAAGTAAAAAATCATTTAAAAGGTAGATGTTACAAAAAGGAAACTACTAATTAACACTGCAGGGACCAATGCCAATGAGGCATAATTCTGAGTAAACAGTCTATAAGGATCTTGGTACAAGCATGGACATTACTTATAACAGGAGAGCAACTTCAGGGGCCAATTTCGACCCCCTGGAATGACCGAGGAGCCACACTGCTGCTGTGCGCTGCCAGATTTCAGCAGCAAAACAACCAGTGATTTATAATAGTGGCCTAAAAAGGTAACATTTGGCACATGTCTTGTTTTAAAGCTAAATGTGGCCTTTTTAGGCCACTGTTGTGATTTGTCACAAACCACCAATGGTTTTGCTGCTGCTGCTGCCACTGTTGCAGCAAATTTAGTGATGGAGAGGGCTGCACTCAAGGCATTATAATATAATGCTATATTTTAAGTGCATCATGGAACCACTGTTTTAATCCTGATTCCAGTTGATGTCAAAAAAGCAACACTCAAGAGTCTTAATGTGGAAGCAACCTGGGCTAAGTTTTACATAATCTAAAAGAATGAATTTGGCATGCAGGACTGACTATATAAAACAGCTTCCCCAAATCATTATTTGTCCTGCTGGCAGAAATATTCCAGAAAATGGTTCTCACATTCAACCAGTTCTTCTCAAGATAAAATTCAAATATTTTTCTACCTCTGAATATTTTCCCCTGTAGCTGCCTAAACTTCGCTCCATCCTTCGCAACCGTTGCAATAGCTGTTCCTTGGGGAGGCTGTCTGCATTTCCAGGCAATTCTTCTGCTTCGCTTTCAACATCAGAGGATGGATCAAATGTAGGACCAGGAGAATCAAAGTCCAGTTTGTTCAGTGAATCTCTTGAAGAAGTCCGCACTAAAGACTCTTTAGAAGAAGAGCGGAACAGTGATTCTTTTAAGGGACTTCGAAACAATGATTCCATTGAAGGAACTCGAAGCTGAAGCTTCTGTGCAAAGGAATGGACATCACTAGGCTGTAAATAAATCAATATATAAAACAAGGAATGAGTTTCTATACCACATCTTCAGGATATCATACAGCTAGCAAAATATACTGGAATACTTGAAAAAAATGTTTAATTATCAAGGTCAGTATAATTCTGGAAAGTAAAGAATTTACTATGAAGTTTATGAAATATAAGTACGGTACTTCATTAGTTTGTGAGTAAAACTATTATTTCTTAAACTATAACATGTAAACTTAATTTCCAAAACTGTTAAAACTGGATTGGATAAGTCTGAGGGGACATTAAACATTTTAAGGCCAACAATAATATATTACTTATGACCAAATTAGAATATCAAAGCATTTGTGTTCTAATAGTGAGATACGACAGCCACAAGTTTTAAATTAGTCAGTGACTACAAAACAGGACAGTTCTTACATACCTGTGGGGAAGATGGTTCACTGTCACTATTATTAGTGCTGGGCATTACTTGCTTAGATACATTCTAGAAGGTGAAAAAAGAAAATTATCAGTAAAAGACTAAGGATACACTGCCCTACAAAGCCCATTTACATTATACAAAGCAATACCATGATAACTTTTCATATTCATTTTTTAGTAAACCATTAGTACTTTTACTTTTCAACTGCTTATTAAGATGCTGTCATGCACACTGAAAAAAGCAAATTAAGCAGAAGTGTGAATTAGCCTCCTATAAATACATAGAATTATAAAGCAGCTGTGTTTGCATGGATTAGTATGATAAGTAAGATAGAGTAATATGCTTATGAATTTTTTGAAATATGTAGAATTTAATCTCAAAATATATACCTGAAGGAGAATCTCAAAAACTAATTAACAATCACAAGTCTGATACTATTCCATGAGGAGAAATATCCCTACATAAAATATTCTATTCCACTGAAGGTAACTGGAAACACAAGATTTTGAATTATGACAGCTCCCTACACCAACTTCAGAAGAAGAAGAAAACTAAACTGGAATAAACTGCTTGATTATAAGCAATCATATTGATCTTGTAGACACCATTAAAAGAAAGCCTATGAAGTTTAGCACTTCTATTTTGTTGGCATTTATACTTTGGGGTGAAAACATCTTTCAAAATAAAGCTGCTCTCAAATCCAAACTATTTAGAGTTTTTTTTAAAAAAAGGTTATCTAAGGTTTCTCAGGTATTAAAATGCTTTATTAGTCATAATGAAGAGCATAGCAGAAATAATATAATTCTGTAACACTTCCTAAATACAGACTAAGTTTTCTTTAAACATACTGGCCAAGATCCAAGAAGCTATTTGTTTAGTCCACCCAGGGGCTTGGGCAAAGAAGGCTTTGAGGTTGTTTTCGTTGAACAACAGATTCCTATGCCATCTCACAATCTGCTTTGAAACATCTCATATTCAAATCTGATTTGACGCACAGCCTGATAGGTTGTTATTTACAACAACAACAACAGCAACAACAACAACAACAGCCCAATGTCCTCTTGAGCATGTGGAAGTAGTCATGCAATACTTTGGATCTTGCCAACATATCCACAATTTAGAAATACTATAACTGTTGTCAGAAAAGAAAACAAACAGCCAGGCGAAATATCTTGAGGATTAGAACAACGCTCAATATCTACTTAGGTAATTTCTGGCTTACCAGTATTACAGCAGTGTGGGTTGTGGAAGAAGAGTGGAAAAGGCTCTCCTACTCGTGCAACAACCCATTGGTTGTTGAACTGATGGGTTGTCATTACATGTGAACAGACCCATACTCTCGCTTGCTTAGCCATACATAAGCAACTGGGAGGGGACAACAGAACTGCACACTCCCTCTACAGCTCAAATTCCTCCTATTCATCTTAGCCAATTACAGGAGTTACATTAGCAGGACACAACTTCCTTAAGGCTAACTAAGGTTCCCCAATCAAATTTTGAAATCAAGGGTAAAAGGAGAAAGCACATGCATTTTTATACTGCTCAATAGCCAAGGCTCTCTGGATAGCGCACAATTAAAACCATAAAATACAACAAGTCCGAATAAATTTAAAACTTTAAAAGTTAAAAAATCCCATATAAAAATAAGTTACAGTCCAGGGAAAGCCTGTGCGAAAAGATATGTTTTCAAGAGGCGTATAAAGGATGTCACATTTTCCACCTCCTAAACCACATGAGGGAGGGTTTTCCAGATGGTGGGTGCCACTACAGAGAAGGCCCATCATCGAGGTTCTTCAAGGCGACATTCCGCTCATTTCAGAATGGCCAGCAAGACCTCCTCTGAAGATCATAAATGTTGTCTGGGTGAATATAAGGGAAGGGAGTGTGCTAGGTATCCTGTTCACAAGTTGTTTAATCATGGTTAAGCAATTGCAAGTACTGTATTTGCATTGTCCTGTATGTGTAAGTGGATATCTGTAGCCCATATGCAACACATTTGTTCAGAGGTCAGTCCAAGGGAGTGAAATGGGAAAGGTCCTCCTGCTAAATTGGTTCAGAATGGAGCCTGAGTTTGCAATCCTAAATCACATTTATGAGGATGCAAGTCCCATTGGACTCCCTGGGATTTACATTTGAGTAACAATCTTTAGGATTAGATCTTCAGTATCTAACACTTCTTGGGACCGTAAATGAGTCAGAGCTACTTGAAACACATTTTCAAAAAGAATATAGACACTTGCCCATTGTATAATTTTAAGTGAAACAGCCAATTTAGCTAAATATTTTAGTATAAGGGTTGGTAATTAAAACTGTTTAAATTTGTATCACTTCCTTAAAGCCCCAACATTAAAATTCTATTTTTAAAATGGGACATTAATCACTTTTACAAATGCAAAAATATGATATACCAATATGCTACATCAATCCTGATTGCTACTTTGCATACAATGGCTTAGAAAATAAACATTGTATTATTGTTATTAATTTCATTTCTATACCGCCCAATAGTCGAGGCTCTCTGGGCAGTATATTAATTGTAGATTAATATAATTGTAACAATATTGCATATTATAGCATACGGCACAATCCAGCAGGGTGCTTTCCTATGCATGTCCCACTGAAATAAGGAGGAACTGTTCAAGGTGTTTACTTGGCTCCTTCATAATACCCATAACATTGCAATGGGAGCTATGCAGGAGACCCTCCTGCTAAATTGTAATAATAATAATAATAATAATAATAATAACAATTTATTTCTTACCCGCCTCTCCATCTGGATCGAGGCGGGGAACAACAACATGATAAAATACATAAAACTGATTAAAACATGACACATATTATTAAAACTGCATAAAAATCCTAAAACATCCTAAAAACATCCTTAAAACATCCTTAAATTCCACTGGATATGCCTGCCGGAAGAGAACAGTCTTTATTGCCTACAACTATATGGAGCCTATTATTAAAGATACTTAATGCGTATTCTAATGTTTTCTAAAAACACTGCTGGATGAATATAATTACACAGCACTAATTCAATACTCACTCAGAACATAACGAGCAACTCACTGGAGATCTAGGGTTTCTCTATACCAAGATTTTATCCCACACCTTTACTGTGACTGCTGGTTCCAGATTCCTTGCAGGATTAAGATCAGCTCCTTTACATGTGCTTTTTTTCAGTGATTTTCTTTTTCTGAAAGTTCTATATGTTTCATTATACAGCCACTAGATGGCAATGTGGAAGCACACACATCCTTTGCAGAGCTTCATTGTGCTACAAAAAATTCCAGACTTTCCCTGATCTTAAAGAACAGGATAACAGTTAGAAAGCATGGAAGAGGCCCTGAAGATTGACAATGCTGTATAAAAGACCCGCAAGCCTCCATGAGTGACTAATCCTCGTGTACAGATGCCCTTAATCTATAATATCCTGTTGCTTCAGGACTTTGATTCAGTGTGAGGATTCCATCCTTCATACATAAATCTGTCTTAAACCAGTTTGCCAGTAAGTTTACACAGAATAGGCATCACCAGAGGGAAGCTTTCACTCATCCAGAAAAATAGCTCTCCGCCCCCATCACTGGACCCCTGTGATTAGCTGAAGGCAAGGCATTTCAGTTATAACCCAATCATGAACTGGAAATTAAAATAACTGTAACAACCATACTTGAAAGCTAACACCATCAAAGTCAATGAGACTTAGTTCAGAAAAAACATGTTTAGAATTGGACTGTTAATTTAAAATATACCATTATTCCTCTTTCAGAACTCCTAATATGTGGAACAACGCTCCCCCCTCCCCCCTCCCCCCCCCCAAACATAGCAGGAAAGCACTTTGTCCCTTCTGAGCCCCACACAATATTTGTTTCTGGGGCTTGCACTGTTGCATAGTCAATTTAGCCCGAAAGAAAGTATAAAACCAGATTCTTGCAGTGTATGCAATAAAATTTGTTTGAAGGCTCTTCACTGAATTAACATCATTGGATGTCCCTGTGATAATATAATACACACCCTAGATACAATTATAAATTTTATACTTTATTTGTAAACGTATTATAAATTTGACTTTTGACCACAGTAACAACAGCTCAACAATGCAAGAGAAGAGCAACACATGGAGAGACTCTTACTCTACCACATTTAGTTCCAGCAATGAGCAAACACTACAATGCTACATCCAAATGCCTTAGAATTGCATTCCTCAAAGTAGTTTGAATCTAAATTACCAGAAGATCATGCAGCAAGCCCTCCTGAACCACATTTGCTTCCTCTGATTTAATGGGGCACCAACTGAAAATGGTGACATAAGAATCAAGGTGGAGTGATAAAACTCCAAAAAAAGTTTCTATTATCCATCCTCCAGCAACAGAATTCCCCTAACACACAAGAAGAAACCCCTGTACTCAGTGAGTCTATTCTACTCCTTGTATTCTTGTTCCTGTTCCTTCCACTTGTCATCGTTCTATAATTGCACTCTGATCAGAATTGCTCTACAGAAATGGACTAGCTTGAGAAAATTATTATTCCTCATTACTCTCAAATATTCCAGAATATGTTTGTTACTAAAACAAAAAAGGAAAAGTGTTGGAGTTATTCTGCTTTTAATTTTAAAAAATAATAATGAGAATCAGTCACAGCAATTTTCAGCTATACTACAAAAATACGACAGCATTTTCTGGTGAATGTTTGAAATAGGTGTCATCAAAGCAATGTTAATTTTTATGTTAAATTAAGCTGATGTTATCAAATACCCAACCCTGAATTAACCCAAAATATGCCCTGAGTTTTAGTGCAGGGTTAGCAATATGCCACTCAGTATTTTTAGTGAGACATATAAACCCAAAGCAGCGTTGGCTTTGCCTTCTAAAATCACAGTATCCTCTTGTCCCAGTCAAGTTGTCTCTATGATGAACAGAGCAGGGGGACTCACCACACTCTCACTCTGTGGTTTAAGTTGTTTGGTAGGATCCAAAGCAAAGACAGTATACTCAGAAAGAAAAGCAGGCTCTGATATCATCTCAGCTAGCAGCTGTGTCATTCAATGCAAAAAGCAAGAAGATGAAAAAATAACACAAAGTAATGAGGCAAAGGGGGAGGAAAACAAAAGCATGTTGCAATTATATCTCACAAAGAAGATTTTGCATAATGCTGACAAAACTGCAAACTATGTGAATTTATCAAGAAAAATGTCTGAACAGAACACATTGAAGTTTAAATTGAATGCTCAGTCAAGAAGCATATATAGGCACAAGAGGACAACAATGGAAACTGAAATATAGCCTATATTAACTTTGTGAACATATATATTATTGTGTACTGTCAGCTCATACAAGTATTTATGGAACAATTATTGTTCTGAAACTTTAGTGAGCTTACTTATAAGAATTAGACTTCCAGCTGAAATTCAGTAAAGACATCAGAAATTTAACCCCACTGTTAAAAGGCCTCAGCTGTGAATTTGATATGTATTCAGGTTCCAAGGGTTGTGTTCTTATGAATTCAGCTGTATTTTTATGCGGCATTTTGGGAATAAGCAGTACACAAGTCGGTGCTTAATATTAAAGGCATGCACATAACTCTGGATGAGAGAATGTCACAGCTGTAATCTAAATTATGATTTCAAGATTTTGATTTTGAAAGAAAGAAAGAAATGGCAGCAATGAGCATACGGACATAAAAACAAACAGTAGACTCAAGAAAAAGAGCCTTGTGGCACCTTAAAGACTACTAAATTTATTATGGCATAAACATTTGTAGACAACAATCCACCTTGAGTCCCACTATCATTGCTTTACTTGTGTAAATTACTAGAATAAGGGACAGCTTGCTACTGATGTTTGGTTTGGGTTTTTTTAGCTCCTGCTGGGATTAACTTCAAGTGCTGCCTTCAGCTCTGTACTCTGTTCTGCATCGTTTATGCATGAAACTACTTTGTGGCCTCATATGCAACCTGTTGTCTAGAGAACTCCGGAGAGGTGGGAGAGAGGTAACAGCTGCCACACTCTTGACATCTGTAACGCTGCTGTAAAAAGAAATGTCATAGGACCTACAAGGCATATGCAAGCCTTTCTGAATGCCTAAAGGCCATTTCTGCAGAGCAGCCATAATATTAATACTGCTAACAGACACTGTAATGAAAAACATGCTGCAAAATGGTTAGCACATCGTACATTTTTAAAGTTATGTTTATTATGAGATCAAATTTGATTCCAAAAGTCATAAGGCCACCAATCAAGCTTCATTTTTTATTTTAATACATGCCCAGAAGAGAGATATGCAGATTGCAACACCACATACTCCCTAACCATTTCTGCAACTAAACATATTCCTAAAACTCAATGCATTGAGTTTTACAATAGTAATACCAACAGCATCATGTGTAACAGACAACAAAAGGGAAGATTTAAATCTGAGGGCAAGGAAAAAGTTGAACATTTGAAGAAGTGGATGCATTTTGTATTTGAACACAGCAACAGAACTGTCCCCTCTGTGAAGGTTAACTATGGATTAAAAAACTTCAAAAGATTAAAAAGAGGAAAACATAATGCATAGCCTATGTAACATTAAATTCACCAACAAATACCTTTCATACACAATAACGCAAGCCAGGATTATAAAACCCTTTTTTTGAGTATGGATGACAAGCTAAACAAACCAATTCTGATTTGTTTAGCCACTCATGCTAGCAGTAGGAGCCAAGTAGGAACAAATTGGCTGCATGCATGAGCATGTTCACAGTTAAGACAGGATTTTCCAGAAACCTGGCTTAATAGTCCATGCAAACACAGCCAATAACCAAGTGACAGTGTATGTGGTATAGGGCTATTCCCTTCTGGCCTCAAGTTGTACATACATAGAGCTCACAAGAGGGAAGTCAGATAAGTGGAACCATAAAGAAAGGGCACTTTGCACAAAAGAGCCACTCAAAATATTTCTATGGATTTGAGTACATTGCTAACACTTCTCTACTAACACTCGATCCAGACGGAGAGGCAGGTAAGAAATAAATTATTATTATTATTATTATTATTATTATTATTATTATTCTCTGTCTAGAATCCTTACAGGCACCTCACCAAGGCACTCTAGACACAAACAGCCAACAAACTCCCACTCCACTCCTACAACTGGAAGTGCCAGGAACCAACAGCCCACAGAAGCAAGCAATGGAAGACATCATGCTACAAAGCAGCACTACTATGTCTCCCACATCTCCCCCGATCCCCTTTGTCTTATGTGCATATTATGTTGCTCTAACACTCTTCCCAACAGTGATGAGCCGCGTCCCCATGCACAAGTAAACTCTGTCGGTAAAGGTCAGGCACTTCACTCTAGTCACTGCCAGCCAAACACTCATAAGTACTTTTACCCGTTAGGATCACAACCCAGATGCATGCAGAAAAAGCCATTTCTGCACACAAAGTGTTCCAATGCAACCCTCAAGGGGGAAGAGGTGGGTATAATCACTGTAACTGCAGTCTTCCCTTCTCCCTCAGTGGTGATGATGGGGACGAGCAATGGCTATGCATTCAACTGGCATCATTCCCTCACAAACTCCTACTGTGCATTCAGTATAGAGGTGATGTGCTCCAGCTGCTGCCTTGCTCATTATTGTCTGTCTGTCTATCTGTCTCTCTCTCTCTCTCTCTCTCTCTCTCACACACACACACACACACAGCTTTCCCTTGCTCTCCACTGTCTGCTCTTTCACAGATACAGACAGAACCATCCCACATGCTGTCCCATGCAGGCCACAAGAGAAGCTCATCCATGACCAGGATGCTCCTGGCTGTTTCTTAACGTACTTGCTTCATGCAGGTTCCTGTACCGCTGTGGACTCCATGACAAACAGTTTTGCAACATATTATATGTTCTTAACATGGAGCTGGTGTAATAAGGGAGGCTGCACTGCTCCCCCGCTCTCTGTCAAGCCATACTCCAAGGTATGATTCCCTGCCAACCTCAAATGTGTGTTTTTCCTTTCAGGTTTTCCTCTATCCTGGATGCTGTTTAATAACTATGGCAAAGACATTTGTGTTGTTTCTTTGTTACCATGGAGTCATAGATAGGTATCGCCTATCCACATATGATCCAGCTTCAGTTGGCCTCTGGGTGGGACTTGAGGAAAGTGGGCAGAGAGCTTGATGGACTCAAGCCCAAAGGCCCTTCCTGTCTCTGCTCACAGAGGTACTGCAAACTGTGAGAAGACAGGCCTCTAAGGAAGCGCAAGTGGGATGGCAGCTGCTAAAAGAGCAAGTGGATGGGCAATGAGGCCTACTGAGATGTTACATAAGAAGGGTGGCCTATCAGGCAAAATACCAAATGCTCTGTGGTGCATATATTTAACACATATATTTAATGCATATATGTTAAATATAAATATGTATATATTTTTCATTGATTTCTGCCATACTTGTTTGCCCTTTCCTTGTGCTTTCATAATTATTTAGAGGTACCTCCTTCTCCTTCTCCCCCCCCCCCCCCGCTCTTTTTTTAGCAGATAGATTTTCAGCCCACCTCTCTGTTGGGTGTTAAAGTGCCTTCGTCATTTTGCTCTACAAGTGAAGATGTTCTACTCCTGGTTATTGATGGCGAAGTTGTAGAGGGTCCCTGCAAAAGAAGTAACAGTAATGAATACCAGCTAGTTCTCATATAAAAACAACCATTGGCAGCTTCGGGTACACCTAATCCCACTATGCAGGGCACTGCCTGATAATCCATCCGAAGTTGTGATATTGATTTCAGGATTGTTGATGTCAGTTGTACGTCAACTCAAGCTGTGGAGACATCTTGGACAATATATTACAATATGGTTGTCAGTACAACGCAGGCTTTTTTTTTTTTTTCATATTTAAAAATTTCCGTATCTTACACTAGAACATATACGGTGTGGATCCTGTGGTGGTTTGAGGTCAAGAGATCAGTTTGTGAACATTAACACACAGTTTTAATATTTTAAATTAAATCAATTATTTTAAATGGAGATTTTACTATTAGTGTATGGTTTCCATGTTTCCTTTTCAACTGTCCTGATACCATAATTCTCTCAAACTGAAGAAAATAATGCCAAAGACTCCAAAATTAACTGATCAGTGACTCCATTCAGAAGGACAGTGAGTAACAATGTATTTATATGGACTGGTCATCATGCATCCTATTAAGACTGGGATTTGTTGCTGCTCTGCAAGCAACACTGGTGAGGTACCAACTAATGTAAACGCACTTGCACATACACTGAAACTTTTGCTGGCAACTCTTCTTCAAGTGCTCCTGCCTTATGAAAGGAAATAGATGGCAACCAAGTATAGTGCCTTTTTGGCCCCCACTTTTGGAATACTTTTTGGCAACAAGAGAAAATATTTTTTTCTTTTATTTTCCCAAGCTTTTTAAAACATCATTTATTGTGATTTAATCTGCTTTTGTTGCGTTATCCTGCAGCTATGCTGTTTTATTCTATTTTCTTTCTTTTACAGTACTTATATTCGTATTTTAACTTTTTAATGTTAGTCATTCTGCCAGCATTGCTGAAGCCTTATCAGATATGAACTACACATGCAGCAGAATAAGGAGGTGAACTGCTGAGCTGGTAGGGTGGACTGTATCCCTTCAAACAGAAGATGGGTGATTACATTTTTAATGCTCTCCTACATGAAAACCTCCCTAACAAACAGAAAACAAGCACAGTAGCCAAAATGCTGGGTAGAACCCCTGAACTCTCCTGCTATATTAATTTTCTAATTAATATGATTTTTAGATGTAGAAGAGCACTGAAAAAATGGTATTCTCCCCCTGCTGTTTGATGCAATCCATTCTACCATCTCCTCACTTTACCACCTCATTATTCTGCATGTAGGAAGTCTCAGAAAAGTAAGTATGCTACTTACAGTTGCAATGAAATTTCCATGGAATACAAAAGCTTGACTAGTACAACTTTGACCACCAAAATACTCCAGACCTTTAGACGTTTAAAATGAAATTATAGCAAGGCTTTGGGGGGGAGGCAGATTCACTAAAACTGGGGGAAATAAGAGACAGCCATTTGTGGATTTCAGTAAGGACCTATCAATTTTCCTTCCATAATTCAATCACTGAAAATCACACAAACTATGCATCCTTTTATGTAGAATTACTTAGGGCAAATGTTAATGTAATCACTTGCATATAGTAACTGCTCCTTGAGTTGCTCTGATTCTGCCATTCTACAGAGTAAAGATGAATAACGGAAGGTTGCAGAATGTATCACACCAGGATAGCTTTTATATCTTTCAGAGTAATTACTTCAGGTTGGATCCAGATTTAGTCATGCTTAGAGCAGACCCATTGAAGTCAGTGTGTCTGCTCTAAATCTGACTAACCCTTTGAACCTAATCCTGTAAAACGCCTTTAAACAACTACTCCTAAAGCAAAGGATGACAACTTGCTCCACAACATGAGTTACACTGCTCTGCACAACTTGTTCTATCTTTGCCAGATTCCCTACAGAGATTGCAGTAACTTGCTCCTACTCTTTCAAACACTCATTGCTCCTGCCACCAGAGAATACATCAAAATCAACAGGGGATATATTACACCCCCTATAATTATCTATATTTATGAAAAGAGGCATGTGTGCATTTTATATCCTGACTTTTAAGAATTTGGCACTGAAACAAAGTATTTACATAGAAAAAATGCTATCAAGAAAGAAACACCTTGTCATTGGCACACTCAAGCACACAAAGGAAGACCCCCCCCCCCCCCAGTAAATTTGTTGCATTCGATCCTTCAGCGAAGGCAAATGTCAGTGAATTCAATACGGGTTCAAAGTATACAGGTTATCTATACACGCTGTACTTCCTGGAATATTTAGGCTGCAATCCTGCAAGCACTTAGGTAGGAGTAAACCCCGCCAAGCGCAACGGGACCTACTCCCAAGCAGACGCGTGCAAGATTGCATTGCCGAGGTTGCTAATAAACTCAGTGGTGCTTACTTGCGAGTAAGCATGTGCAGGATCAGACTGCAGCTGCGAGAAGAGCACGGGGGGGAGGGGTCGGTGGGTACCTATTTCCCACTGTTCACCTCTCAAAAGGTATCTTGAACTTGAGCTACTTACAGCCGCCTTTCGCCCCATCCCCAGAGTGACAGCGAGGTCGAGGGGGCGGGAAATGTTTACACCTTTACGTCAGAACCACGTAGCGCACGAAGGGACCCCCGCACAAATGAAAGAGCCGGTCGGCCGCCGCCGCCTTTGACTAGCCGAAGCCCCTCCTTTTCCTCCTCGCCCTCCAAAGCCCCCTCCCCACCACGGTGTCTCCCAGTCAAGAGGAGGCTGCCCGGGCCCGGCTGACTCCCTCGGGGGCTGCGCCTTCTTCTTCTGCCGCGTACCTCAGGCGGGCTCGGGGCACCCCTGCCCAGGTTCCGCGGCGCCGGCGACGTTTGCTCCTCGCTGATTTTCTGCTTCAGTTTCTTGAACATGACGACGGCACGAGAGCGGCGGCGGCCGAGTGAGGTAAAGGGAAACGAGGCTGAGGCGAGTCTCTCTCTCTCTCTCCTTCCGGGCCCGGATCGAGGTGGGCGAGACCGTGTTTTCCGCTTTACCTCACGAAAGACCCTCACCCCCCCCTCCTTTAAGCAGTGCGAGGAGAAAGGACGTAATGGCCGCCGCCCGCTGCCCCCCTCCCCGACCCCAACAGCTGCTGCCCCTTCTGCCCTGGGCTCCCCCACACCCAAAAGAGGCAGGTGAGCCAGCAGCGGCAGTGCGCCTGCGCGGCCGACGTGGACCCGAAGAAGGACAAGAGCGGCGGCTACGGCGAGGGGCAAGGCCCAAACCTCGTTCAGGACTTGCAATTCGGTTAGCTCGTTTTGTGTCCGCGTTCTTCGCTCGCTTGATTGCTCGCTCAGCTACGGGCTATGTTTACATGCAATTTTTCTACAGCTCGGCTTTATACATAGGCTTAACTCGGAAGTAAATACCACGGAGTGCAATGAAACTTACTCCCAGGGCAGCTCACGGAGTTCTGCTGCCTGAGGCGCCCCCTCCCCCGTCCTCAAGTTGCATAGTACCCAAAGCAATTTCCTTTAAATATATATATATATAATGTGCCTATGTTGGTTGGAATGTGCATTTGTTTTAAAAATAATCCCTCTACTTTTTCTGTTGTATTATAGGGGTGAACTATTGGTGTTTTTGTTTTTTTAATGTCTTTCACTCCATGGATTAATTGTCTATTCATAATAGTCAGCCTTAGGAGGCATGGCTGGTCACCAAACATGCATTTTCCAGAAAACCAACTGGTGAGACTAAATAAAAAGTAACTTGTCCAAGTACCTAAATACTTGGTCAGATCTGAGCACCAAAACACTATTTTGAGCCCAGATAACAATAGTGCAGTGGGGTGGACCTTCAGTTTGAGCATGGATTTTTATGTTTCCCTACCATCCTTATGGCCTCCTGCTGCTGTCAAACAATAGCAACAGTCTCTTTACAGGGAGAGAGAGAGGCTGCCTCTACACGAGACGTTTAAAGCTCTTTGAAGTCTCATTAAAATTTTTACCTCTACAAGAGCGGAGCATAAATCGGGAGTTGAGGCGCTTTATCTCTCCGATTATGTGCATTATTAAATGCGCGTTAAATAGCAAGTTTTATTTTGCTCCGGCCGTTAAAGTGCATTTCGCCTATGTGAACAAGTGATTCTCCGCATTAACTACTTGTAAAGCACATTTCAAACAACCGGTAAGGCCACCCGTTGTGCGCTCAATTACCTCTTGTGTACAAGCATTTATGATAAAGCGCTTCAGCGATTATGCGCATAATGGGCTAACCAGGCGTCAAACAGAATCCATCTAGAGGGGGTCAAAGAAGAAGCAGCAATGACCACCATTCAGGGTCTGTTTATATCGTGTCACTTTTCCCGTCCACAGCAGGAATGAGTGTGTGATAAAACACTCATCTGTTGATGCTCTTTGTAGCATGACAGCCTCCCAGATTTTTTAAAAAACTTAAATGCAATAGAAATCAGAGGCATGAGGTCTGGCAAGTGCAAAGAGTGGTGTCTGGGAGCACATTGCACACGGAAACTGCTGTCAAACTTGTGGAGCACACCATTGTTGCCTTAAAAAGAAATTTGGCATAGTTGCCATGCCTTCCCCCCAATTCATACGTTATTCAGTGTTTTTCATCTTATGTAAATATGAGCAGGAGATGTGGCCAATCCTGGCATGGAGGCATCTATGATAACACCTGAGACATAAATGTGTGTATGTCTAAAATGTTCCAGGAAATACTTTAAAAAAAATCATGTGGGGATCAGCCATTAAACACTTAATTTGCAATGAAGTGACAGCAAGATAACAAGTAAAAATATTCTGGCTCAGATGGCTGGTAAACCAAAGCATAGAATAAATATATAAACGACCTTGGATATTGGACGTTAATTTTTATTTTAAAAAATTGTATTAGACTGACAGATTACTTGAGTAATCTTTTCCTTTTCTCCCTTCAAAAAAAAATTCTAGCAGATCCTGACTCTGCTAAGTAAAAGCAGAAATTCTGCCAGTCCCTTCAAACCAAGACTTTGTTTCAATGCTGTTTTTCTTTCTCCACCCTCATCACAAACAAACCTCCACCCTCACCTTTGGAACTTTCTATACATTATTCTCTTCAAAGTTCTGCATTTTCTCATACAAAATACATCCTCCGAATTAACAGTACAATCCTTTACACGTTTCTTTGGAAGGAAATGTAATTAATTTCAAGCAGGCATACTCTGGGTAAGTCGTATAGGATTGCAGCCTAAGTTGGAGGTGTCAAAAGAACAAGGTTTTATGACGTGTAGCTAGGTACGGTGAATTATCAAGCCACAAAGGTCCGTGGTTCTGAAATTTTCTTTAGAACAAGGAAGAAACATTTTAATGATATTTCTAACAGTTTTTTAATGCTTGCCCACCTTAATCTAATGTTAAAAGCACTCGTTTTAAGTGGTATTAGCATTCCAAAAGTTGAGAAAATCACACCGTGGAAAAGTGGCATATATTATTCATGCAGCTTTCAGTGCTGCTTTTCAGATGCACAGTTCTAATGCTCGTCCTTTAAAATCAGTTCAGTGCAAGTAGGCACAGGCTAAAGAGTGTACCAGAACCCCAGATACAACAAGTCTTGACATTAAAAAATTAATCAGGAAGATTCTCTTCCTTTTAAAAGGTCTTCTGGTATGGGCCACTTTATTTATTTAAAGCATTTTACCCTGTTTTCTGCCAAAGAGGCTCCCCAAGCAACATTCAGATCAATAAAAAACAAGATAGTCCCTGCACTCAGACACTCAGATTTACAATTTAAAAGACACAACAGGCAAAAAAAAAATGAAAGAAGGAGGGAAAACCAAGAAAATTTGGGCACCACTTTTGACATTTGTTCTACTAGCAACCGGCTGGAATTCAAACAGTTCAGGGATAGGAGGACCCAAAAAGATCAGGAGCGCCATCAAATTAGTGTTATATTGCACACTCGTTACTGGACGCTCACGGATTTTCATGGGTCCCTCTCATGACGACTGCTTCCCGCCCTTTCTAGCCTTCTTCGCACCACAAAAAAACATCCTAGTAAGTCCAACTTTTTTTAAAGACCGAAGTTGCTGCTATCTCTTGCTGTGTGCAGGAGAAGCAGCGCGATCAAACTGGCCCACCGAATGGGCCACGTGAACGTTGTTTACTTCCTCTTTCAAAAGAAGAAGTAATGGACAAACACGAGGGCGGAGAAGTGACGGTAAGCAAACACGATTTCCCCCGAGTGATAATGCTCCAGATTTCTCTAGATGAAGTGGGCCCTGTAGGAATTGCTACCCTTCTCTTCCTTTTCTGTAGCCTGATGGAATGGCTGCTGCAAAGAGATAAATTGAAACTTATTGCCAGTTTCTCACTTCACTCTAATTCTGTTAATCTGTAGTAATTATCATAAACACTAGATGGGGTTTCATTCCTCCTGGCTTTTTTCATCAGTCTTAACAGTAGGGATGTGCACTGGATCGGACCCGATCCACGATCCGAGTCCGGTCCAGTGGGAAATCGGATAAATTATCCGATTTCCGATCCAACAGCTGGATCCGCCGATCCAGTCCGAACCGATCCGAAAAGGGTCCGAACCGGTTCGGTGGATCGGCGGGCGCCCACTGGCGCCCACCGCTGCTTCCATTGGCAGGCGCCCGCCGATGAAAGTGGACAGCGGGGGGGGAGGTCCGTGCACACCCCTACTTAACAGTACAATTACTATTGCAATGGTAGCATTAGACCTGAATGCTTTTATGATTGAAGTTCATATAATCAGGCTTTTGAAATATGTATTTTTTGTTTTTCATACTAGCTAGCTTCAAAACTATAGTTAGACTGGTGTCTGGGTGCTATTAATAGAAATAACCACTAGACTGCAGTGCAGGAGCAGAAATTTTTGTCTGTAATGTGCCATTGTTATCATTGCAAAGGTATTACATAACAAAGATTAAAGAGTGAGAACCAAATATATGAGAACGACTAAATAGAAACAGTTTTTGCATTAATGATATTGTGTTTGTAGTAGTTTGTTTTGAAACACAGTGAAGTGTAATACATTTAACAACTTCAATGCAGTTTCCGTAACAGATGTATCTTGGATTCCTAGCTAGTAAGAGATTTGATATAAGTTTGGCTCCTCTAACTTTTGCAAATTGGAAAGACTTGTGATATGGAAGGATAGGAAATGTATGAACAGTTCAGCTGTGTAAGCCCTGTGTATTGTGTAAGCCCTGCATACCCCTATGTTTCAAACCATGTATGATTATTCCTCAAGAGCATCCACATTTCAAGCCAGCTTACCAGTGCTATATATCAAAAGGTTGGGCCTTCAGTTCTTGTGGAAATTCTTGGTCTTATCTAGTGAATTTTTTCCTCTGCATGTTCAGATGTCAAATTGTTCCCCTATCTAAAGTTGGAGAGAGAAACTAAGAAGTTGCTCCTAGCATTGCAGAACTGAAGGGAGACACACTCTGGCCTCTGCCATCAGCCAGAGGATCAAGGGCCTCTTGGAGGTCCTTGATCCTGCTACATTGGAAAAAATATCATGTTAAGGGGAAGAGCAACCTGGTGCCATCCATTGCCTACGACAGGAGCTGCCAACTGCCTTGGACCACAGAACTAAAGTAGACTCTTCAGAATGCTTTGGCTCCATGGATTAGCCACATGATTAAGGGCTGCTGAGGTGTGTGTATGCATATATGTAAGCTTTTGGTTTCTACTATAACCTGTTATAGGCCACCTTTAAAATCATTTGATTGAAAGGCAGGGTATAAATCCTCTAAATTAGAACTAGAGTATATAGGTGAGATGATTCTAAAGTACAGAAAGGAATAATCAAGGATGTATATTATAGTAAATTATAGAAGAATTAGAGGAAACATTTAAACAGAATGTCTTACTGATTCAAAAAGTTATTGAGTCTTACCATGGTTGGATTTCAAAGATGTGTTTATGATGTTATAAACCTCTGAAACTACTCATATAGTGATGCAGCTAGGCAATTTTAGACACAGCTTAACGATCTTATGGGGAGGGGTTAAATGTGGTAAGCAAATCCTGCTGCATTTGGAGGTGGTCCTACTAGTTCTTCCTTGGACACTGCCCCCAAATCCTGTCCTAAAGGAGCTACTTCTAAAGTACACTTAGAAGGGTTTAGTAAAGTAGGTTTAATAAAGTATAGGGCAAAGAGATCTCTTGAAAGAGTTGAACATATTGATGCCATTTTCATCATTGCAAAATAAGATCAAATTAAACTTTATTGGTCACAGTGAAGAAACAGAAAATTGTTTTAAAATGTCCTGTGTATTACACCTTGCAATTTACTTCAAAAAGCTCATTGAAAGGGGAAGGGAATTGAAAATGCAAAGCATGTGAAATTGAAAGTTCCTGTTGCTGAAATTTCAAAGATTTAACTATAACCAAGCTTGACAGCTTGGGAATTTCCAATTAAGTTTTCAGTGTTTGGTATGATAGCCCATCTCTGAGGTTTAAGGCAAGTTAAGACAGCTGTGTATTTGTTTGGGGACTCTAATTACTGGTTTATCCACTTAATCTCTCATACTGATATAAGATTTATTTCCAGACTATCCCTTATCACTAAAATCCCGCTGCACTGGATAACTGAAAGAGTTGGACACTCCTTTTACATTTGAGCTACTGCTCATGACAGGGGTTGACAGGTCCTATGGAGAGACTGATTTCAAGATGAAGAATCTTAATTTTAAAAAAGAAGGAATGGGAAAACTCTGTTGCTCTTCGTACTAGTGGGGAAGGGTGAAGGAGCACTTTGTGTCTCGGCTCACTTTGGAGAAAGTGGCTGAGGTTCATAAGGGGGAAGGGAGTAATTGTTGGACTGGGGAGTATGCTAAAGGTCTGACGGGAGGCCCTTGGGGGCAAGATTGAGTTCCTGGGCTTCCCATCGCCTATCCACAGTGTAGATGATTCATCCTGGTGCTGTAGCATAATGGAAAATATTAAGTTCATTTTATACTTCGGTGTCCCTCGGGTAGAATTCTAATTTTAGTTTTCATTAGTCACTACTGGCTTGCTGAATGGAATAAAAGAAGCTGCAGGTCAGAGGAAAATAATGCATATGATAAGGTTTCAGGCTTACAGTACTATTGTTCGTTTTATCGCTCTTGCAAGGAGGGCACACAGCTTCCTTTTGGACTCAATGCAGCTATCAATTCTTAAAACAGTTTTCTCCCATTTGCATCTTGCTTCTACAATGCTGTTGTATTTGGACATGCAAAATAAGTTACATCTCATATTGCCAAAAGGAATTTCACAGAATTTCATCAGGTAGAGGGAAGATGGCTAATTTTCCAGCCATGTGCCTGAATTGTGTGTTTTATTAACTGTCTTATTACTCCTTGTACTGATTTTATTCTCTGTCATTGAAGATCTGAGGGTAAACTTTATTAATTTAGTCTGTCCATTTTTATCTTTCTACTTTGCTATCTACGTTTGTTTTTGTTTTTAAAACTGTTTAGATTTTTTTAAATTTTAAATATCTCTAGGCTGTTTTTCTGTAAAGTGGAGGAAGAGGTTTGGTGATGCAGGCAACTGTCTAAAATATTTGAATCAATAATAAATTGCATAGGTTAGACATAGCCATCTCTTCTTTCTAGTAATCTGAACTGCTCTGTATAATCCAGAGGCTTGCATACCGTCACACCTGCAAATCATAGGCTGTTATCCGTCACACATTTACTTGGACATAAGCTCCATGAAATTCAGTAGCACTTGTTTCCAAATAAATGTATTTAGGATCAGGTTCCACTCAACAGCATCTCTTCTCTAAAACCAATAAAGAAATAATAACAGCCTTTAAGAAATAATTGAAGTTGCAATCTTAAACACACTCCTTGGAGTAAACCCCATCACATGCAGTGAGTAAAGATGCATAATCATTTCAAAACTGCACCAAAGCATGTTAGTATGCCATGAGAAATTAATTCATTTGCAGCATATTCAAACACATATTTACTTAGTGTGCAATGGCCTTTACTCCCTAGTAAGTGTGTTTAGGATCACAACCCTAATATTTGAATATCCCTTGAGCCCTCCCACGGTCAGGTCTTAGAGAACAAGTCAGAAGCAAAAAATACAAACAAGAAGGCAGGGACACAGAATAACCAAGGTTACAGGAACACACCAACATTCAGGAAGACCATGTTCCTCAAGCTGGAATGGGAAACCCTTTACATTCCTATGTCCTCCCTGCACCAGCAGGTGCCAGTAGCCAGCCTGGGTGGGAGAGTCATTCCAGGGACTGAAGCTACTTACCTGAGAAGGCTGCCACTTGCATTGCAGTGATTCACCATATGAGGGAGCTGCACACAGATCCAGCAGCTGCTTCTGCCACCCACCGAAGAAGCAGCTGTGGTGAGGTCATTCTGCCACCTGCCTCCGGTGTGATTGGATAATTCAAGCACC
Organism: Anniella stebbinsi; assembly: GCA_029215795.1. Classification (NCBI taxonomy): domain Eukaryota; kingdom Metazoa; phylum Chordata; class Lepidosauria; order Squamata; family Anniellidae; genus Anniella; species Anniella stebbinsi. The sequence goes on along the minus strand of JARDYH010000002.1, from coordinate 158,078,680 downwards.
CCCCAAGCAGAGCCACAAGAGCACAACCTGCCCTCAGGGGAGGCTGCCTTTCAGTCTCTGAATGAGTCACTTCCTTGGGGCTTGCCTCCTTCCATTCAGGAGGCATGCTTGCAGCAGAGGCACATCAGGTGGCCTCCACCAAGATGGAATCTGTCTTATTTGCACTACTAAAAATAAACTTCTTTTGGAGTGTGAGGTGTGCCTCCAATTTTAATTTCCCCTACCCACCTTCCAAAATGTCTCAGCTGCTGGAAGCCTAACAGATATTGGATTGGGGGATGCATGCTGCATTTTTCTAGTTGTGCTCTCTTTTTTTCATTCCTTTCCTGCTTGTTCAATCATCCAGAGTAAAACCCGATCTTGCTAACTAGCAATTTAATAATTTTAATATTCTAAAGCCAACCACTTGGTTTATAATTGGTCTTTTCCTGTCAAGACATCATTCACTATTACTCCTGTCGTTTTGATAAGAAATTTTTTAAAAAATCACTACTACTATACATGAGCAATACTTTAAAAAATTTAAAAAGGGGAATTTCTCCAAATGCACACTGATCGGAGCAGTGCACTGTATTTAAAGACTAATGGTGAGCTAGTCCTAGTCCTTCCAGTTATAACGAGCATTCGAGGTTGACCTTTGCAATTTTGCTGTCCAAAATAAACAGGCCATGATACTGCCATCTTCAGGTGGTGCTCTCCCACGCCACCCCTATTCACCAGCTTCCTCAGCAACAGCTAAACACCACTCCAACTTCCCTTGCTGCAGAAGGAGTGCAGGGTGGGCGGGGGACTCTATCAGGACAGTGCCTATGCAGTGCACAATGCCCTACAAGGTAAAGGCAGATCTCTAGGGGCCAAACCAGACAGAGTTAATTGTGTGAATGCAATTAACATGCATGTGGTATGCAAATAGCAGCTGCGGGGAAACCTGAACAGACTCAGGACTGTGGCCGAGTGGTGTGGAGGGGGAGTTATACTCTTCCCTGTCACTGATTCCTGACAAAAAGTTACTCTCCAAAGCTGCTATTAGCATTTAAAGGAAAACTCCCATTGACATCAATGAGAGCTTGTTTTGTAAGGCAAATAGCAGCTTCAAAGAGTTGATTTTTGCCAGGATTGCAGAAGGGAGAGAAAGGCTTAAATCTCTGCTCTCCACCACCACAGTCCTGAAGCTGCTCAGTTTTCCCCATGGCTGCTAATAACATATCAAATAACATGCATATTAATTGCATCCATGCAATTAATGGTGCATCTAGTATGGCCCACAAAAGTCACTATCTCTTATGGGACTAGATTGGTATATTTTGTCCAAAATTTGTCTACAGTTAAATACCTTAAATTATACCCAAAATTCACCAGATGAAGCCAGATTTTTCCCTTTTGATTGGGCCAGCCCTGTAAACATGATAAAACTGAGAGTCAAATCCAAATAGTGTGAACAATTCCTTTGGGGCATCAATAGGACTGTTCCAAATTTATCAGATGAATATATATAAGGCTAGCATTATGTGAGAGAAGTTAGCTTAACGTAGGAAGGTACAGTGTAAGGAAAGAACTTTTGTAGGCTCTAAAGATATGCCTCTCCTGCAATATTTTATTTTTAAATGTAGACATTCAGACTCTTTACTTCAGAACTGTCCTCTTATTGTCTTAAAGTTGTATCCTTTATACAGATTGTAATCCTATACACACTTACCTGGGCATACATCCTATAGAACACAATAGCACTTACCTCTGAGTAAATGTGAATAGGATTGTACTGTTAGAAGTGCAATGCAATCCAAAATATGCTTACTTAGAAGAAAGCCCCTCTTGTTTCAATGGGACTTGCTCCTATGTAAATATGTTTAGTATTGCAGCCTCAATCCATATCATGTCAGGGTCAGTTTCCGAATCAAGATTTTACATACTGATGCCACATTTCTCAAAATTTCAAAACTGTACTAGTAATGACATTTGATTGCATACTGAAGCAGTATGAAGCCTCAGTTTAGTACATACTAATAACTAATACAGAAAAATGGTTACTGAGCCTCTTAAATAATTACATGTGCCATTAATACTTAAATAAGCATTAGATGGTATTTTTTAAATTTTATATTGTCATGAGGTATAGATTCTTATCCAAACTCCAGTTTATCAAAAGAACATGCCAGAAGTTCATAGTACTTTCCCCTATGGGGACTGTGCTCAATACCTATGCTAATTTTGTTCTGATGAGCTATCATATATAAATAACTGCTAGAGAAGGGGTATTCCTTAATGCTAATCTTCCAGACAACAAGCTAGAGTGGCAAAAATTGGCACAATTACAGTTTGTTGACAAGCAGTATTGGGAGGGGGGGAATTCAAAATACCAGAGGGTTGTTCTGTTTGTTTGGTGTTTTTGTTGCTGCAAGTAATATATATTTTTAATTGTTGGTCAACAGATTTTTGCCAAAATTCATGAGGGGATTTCCCACTTGTGAATATAAATTTGGAGAACTCCCCCCCCCACATTCTAATTATATGTATTCCTCCCAAATTTTATAAAATCATTCCCTCTCTTTCTGAAGTTAGAGGCAAATACCAGCCCTTATGTAGCCACAATGGCATTGTGCAGACATCAGAGTGAGGTATCAGCAGGCTTAGGGAAAACTCCAGTTTTGCAGAAATACAAAAAAACTTTAGGAAAAAAAATACCCTAATGGGTAGGGGGGGAGACTACAAAACAACCCAATTATGGCATAATGGGTACAGAAAGCTGACTGACTGGGGAGAAGACAGAAAATTGGGGCGGGGATGGAAAGGGGTATCGTGAAGGAGGACATGGCTATCTGACTAGAACAGTGCACAGGAGTACTCCACACTGCAACATTTTATTAGGGCTGTGCATCGCTTTGTATCTGAATCCCGAATCCGAAGCAAATCGGAGTGATTCAGACCTCCCTAAAACAGATCCGAAGCGGATCAGGGGACATCTGAATCGATCCGAACCAAATCAGTTTGGTCCAAATCAATTCAGATCGATCTGGCAATTCAGACATCATTTTAAGTGTTTTTCCCCATAGGGTTGCATTGGGGGAAAGAAACGCCTATAACTTTTTATTTTTAAAGATAAAAACATTGAACTTGGGCACATTGCAGATGGCCTGGAGATACTCCTGTCTGGCAAATTTCAGACACAGAGGTGCAGGCGTTATGTGGCTATGAATTTTTGAAAAATGATCATTTTGCCCATGTGGTAGCCATTTCCGTGTTTTTCCCCATAGGGTTGCATTGGGGAAAGAAACACCTATAACTATTTTTTTAAAAGTTTGAAACATGAAACTTGGGCACATTGCAGAAGGGCTGTGAGTACCCAACTTTCATGTGTGTATCTTGAAAAATGAGAAAGTTATAGCACTTTGCATGGACTGGATTGCCTGGAAAATTGCATTTTTAAAAATTCCTTGCAAGTAAACGCCTGCACCTATGTTTCTGAAATTTGTCACACATGAGTAGCTCCAGTCCATCTGCAAGGCCCCCAACTTTCATGTCTCTATCTTTAAAAATGAAAAAGTTATAGGCATTTATTTCTCCCAATGCAAGTCTATGGGGAAAATGAGTAATCCGAATCTTCATTCGGAGGTCCGAATCTCGCTTCGGATTTGGATCCAAAGCAAATTGGGGAGGTCTGAATCAACCCGAAGCGAATCGGGCTTGATTCGGAAGTGGCAAATCGGGATCCGAAGCAAATCAGGTGGTTCGTGCATAGCCCCACATTTTATTGCAGGTCCTACTTGCAACATTTTATTGCAGATCCTACTTGCAATAATTTAATGGTTTTAATAGCATTTGTATTTGTCTCCCCACCCCCCCACCCCCAGTAGCACTGAATATGTCTACAAAAAGTTTTTTGATTTTCCCAAACAAGGTAATTCACCTCAATATTCTGACAACATCCTTGATGACTGAAATGTTTAGAAAAATATCTCTGTGAAAGAAGTAAGATTCCCACAGTCCCTTGACTGAATTTTTGCCAGTCATCTCTCTGTAGCTTGAGCCTGTTTCCCTTACAATCCTTTCAGCCCTTATGTTTTCTGGCTGCTAGCAACCAGTTTTCGAACTGCTGAAATGTATGCCAAGCTGCCACAGCTCCCATGAAATGACTGACAGGCCCAAAATAGCTCTGAGGCACTGTACATCAAGCCACATCCTCTCCCTCTCTCCTTCCTCACGTTGCTGGCACAGGAAGTATGAGAAGAGCCCAAAGCGGGGGGTGTGTGTGTGTGTGTGTTACTATTTCACTACTGCTCTCTGGGAAGAGATGTGATTGGTTTCAATCTATGGTATACTAGTAAATTAGCAAAATGGAAGATCAGACTAAAACATTAGAAAACAATATATTTAAATACAAAGCTCCTTGCAAAATACAGAATAATTTGTAGTTCAGCTGCAGCAAAACCTGGGCAATATGATCACTTTGTGACATCAGCAAAACAACCTAACAAATTAAACATTACTCCCCTTGCAAAGGACTTTAGAGCGTATCATACCAGTGCCAACTGTGGTGGGGACATGTCCAGTCTACTCCGCTTGAGAGTAATTTAATTTATTTATTGTAGTTTTAATCTGTCCAATAACTAATGTTCTCTGGATGGATTACAAACCATTAAAAAGACTAAAATCCCATATAAACAATTTAAATATACAAATATACATCTGGCTCCAGGCTGCCCAACTAAATGTTAAGTAATGTGTGATTGTTTCACTTGAAAGCGAAGATCGTTTTGACAAGTAGTATGTGAGAGCAAAATATTACACTTCAACATTACATCTGCATGTAACACTCCAGATGTGGCAAGGCTCGGGCACTCTGTCAATAGGGAGCACTTACTGCTAGGAGTGCCAATGTGACTATAAGCCTCACCATCCATGTGCAGCAAAACACATTTATTTATTACATTTGTATACTGCCCAGTAGCCAAAGCTCTCTGAGCAGTTTATGAGACAAAACTCAAAACCATAAAATACACTAATATAGGCCCCCTCCACAAGGATGCGCTTTTGCGCCCGGTTCCGCGATTATGCGCATTATCGCGGAGGCGTTTTTACTCCTAATCCCTCTGCACCGGAGGCGGCGAGAGGCGGCGAAGCGCATTAATTCATGTCCAAAAAGCGCTTTACAAGCAGTTAATGCGCGTAATCGCTTGTTCACACCGCGAAAATGCGCTTTAACGGCCGGAGCAAAATAAAAGTCGCTATTTAACGCGCGTTCGAAAATGCGCATTATCGGGGAGATAACGCGCCTGTACGCCCGTTTTGCGCTCCGTGCTTGTGGAGGTAAAAATTTTAATGAGCCTTCAAGGCTCATTAAACGTCTCGTGTGGAGGAGGCCATAGTTAAACATGATATAAAACCATACGTTTAAACCAGGGGGGGAAATCACAAAATAGTAACCGAGATAAAAGACTTCTAGCCTTTGTGTAGATAAAAGACTTTTGGTCTTCTTGAATGTTGAGTGGCCTTTGAGAACAGAAGTTCATATATATATATATATATATATATATATATATACCTTTTGGCCTTCACAAAGGCCCCATGGTAGCTTGCAACCAATAAAATATATCTTCATACAATGAAAACTGAGAGCAAGAAAACCTTACCAATAGTTGCTTAACAAGAGAATCATAAGAGAGAATTAACACATCTTTTTCAAAGAAAAAAACCCTTAAAAGCCTTGCGGAACAAAAAAGTCTTGGATGCCCACCTAAAGATCATCAAAGATGGCCCAGTCACCCTTCCCTTAGGAGAGAATTCCACAACTGGAGTACTGTTACCGAAAAAACCCTGCTCATGTTCCCCCACCAAGCATGCCTCCCTTAGTAGAGCAAGGCTTCAGATATGGGAGGAGATGATCCTTCAGCTTGAGGCCAGGAGGGGCTGTAGTTCGGTGGTATGATCCATGTTTTGCATACTGAAGATCCCAGGTTCAAATCCCCAGCATCTCCAAGTAGAGCTAGGAAAGGATCATGACTGAAACCCCTGAGAGCTGCTGCCAGTTAGTACTGACAGTACTGAAGATGGACTGATGGTCTCACTCTGTATAAGGCAGCTTCCCATTAGGGCTTTATGGGTAATAACCAACACCTTGAATTGGACTTAGAAACAAACTGGAAGCCAGTGCGGATGAAACAGGATTCAAATAGTGGGCATCAGAGAACATTCTGGCTGCTGCATTTTACACTAATTACAGTTTCTTTCTGGACACTTTTCAAGGGTGCCCCCATGTAGATTGTGTTACAGTAATCTACTTTGGATGTGACAGAGACATGTGTACCGGTGGCCCAATCTACCTTTTCCAGGAAGGGAGTGGGCAACTGGCACACCAACTGAAGCTGGGCAAAGGCACTCCTAGCCACAGCATCCAAGTGCAACGCTCAGTCCAGGAACACCCCAACCTGAAAACTTGGTCCTTCAGAGGGTGTCGATCAGTGTTTCCATTCCCAAAACAGCTTTGTCTTCGTTGTCTTAAGTTTCAGCTTGTTAACCCACATCCAGTCCAGCATCGTACCCAGTAGTTGAAAATAGAGTTGGGAGACATCAGCATATTGCTGACACCCATCCCTAAATTCCCAGATGCCATCTCACAGAAGTTTCATGTAGAGGTTGAATAGCATAGGAAAAACAATAGAACCCTGCAGAACACCATAAACCAATGGACATAGTGCTGAGCTATAATCCCCAAACACCAGTTTCTGGGAGTGTCCAACCACACAGGACTAAAGCCACCATAACATGGTCCTTCCTAGCCTCATAGCAGCAAGACACTCCAGAAGAATACCATAGTCAATGTTAATGAAAGCTACTGTGTGGTCCAACAGGGACACACTGCCCCTGTCTAGCTCCTGGTGAAGGTTGTTCCTGGTGACGGAGCTGTAAACCAAGGCTGTTTTAGTCCCCAAACCAGGCCTGAATCTAGATGGGAAAGGAAAGCCTCCAAGCAGTTGACTATCCCTGATAGAGCAGATAATATATACCCTATCAATTGTTCACATGGTTGACAGAGACAAATGCAGGACTTTCAATTCCCTGTACTGAACACAAATGTGGGTCCCCAAGGAAGAGGCAGTAAGCTATCAATTTTTTCCTCACAGAACACTTTTCATTGTACCGGTTGGTTGCTGAAACGCAGAACTAGAAGAATAGGATACTGTTATCAGGCTATATCTTTAAATGCATAATGTGACAAGTGATTCTGCTGTGTTATGCCAAATGGCTCTCCTTCTGGGCCTGGTAATTGCTGAGAGAGAATGGGCACAGTGGGCAGGTGGTTGTTCCTAGTACAGTCATATAAATCACATCCTCCTTCCAGGTTGGTGTTGATAGTAGTGTTGCTTGAGGGTAAAAGGAATATGGTAGAAGAAACCAGACATTTTGGGTTTGGCTAGGGAACTTTGTTAAGATTGGGGTGGGGGCGAAATTTAGTGTAAACCTGGTGCTGCTTCTGTCCTTATTTCTGTACCCTCTAATGCTTGTTCCACTTGCACATTTCTAAAGGAATTGCAAACATGCTTAAAGTGCTTTGTCCTCCCAAGGAGAGTCTGCAGCTCAGCCTTCTCAAACCTGGTCCCCTCCAGACATGTTGGACCATAACTAGGATGGGGGAGAAATTTGTTCGGTTTGTATTTTAATGTGAAGCTGTTTAATTTTGCACTTTCGAACCATTATACAAACCGATACCCAGTTATGCTTTAAAATTGACGTGCCTTTGAATTTTGCAATAGGGTTCTCCAATCGGAACATGCATACAAAAATGTGTATATTAACGGAAATGATGGTAAAAAAATATTGATTAGGATGATTGGTTATTAATAATTGTGTCCAGTAGACTAAAATGCATATACTAGGAGAAAGGTGCTCAAAAATGGTTATCAATTTTCGTGTGAATTTTGAGAAATACATCTCAAAGTTCAGGACAAACTGAACTTAAGACTAAAGAAATGACATGAGATGAAACTAATATTAGGGGAAAAAATGAGAAATTGAGAGAAATCAAAATTGAGATTCATACATCTCTAACTGCAACTCCTCTTTTCCGCAGCCAGCATGGCCCATTTTCAGGATGGATGTTGTGTTAAACAAAAATAGCAAAAGGGGTGTGTGCATTTTGAGGCATTCTAGAGAAGTCCCACTGTGAGCCATAGTGCAATTTCAAAAATGTAGAACATGTAATTTCAGAATTAAAATAGATACTTTTCTTTCATGATTCATGAGACTGTATGTATGCAACGAGATTGTGGCATCTCTGTGGGAGTAAGCACATGTTGCAGATTTGTACTGGGGCTTTTTTTAAAAATATATGTTTGGACCCTGGATTTGAGGAATTGAACTGGACTGCTTAAACATTCAAAGGGGCTGTCTATACATCTTCTTTGCGCGGTGGCTGCATGGCGATGCTGTGTCGGTTATACGATGCAGCCACTAACTGGCAGCTACCGTGGGATTTTTTCCCAAAGCTGCACGGTAAAAAGAGTCGGGGACTTGGGGACTTAACCTGACTTTTTCCTTTCAAGCAAGGTCACTGTGGCCCTTCCACTATGTGACCTCGCTCCAGCATTGAGCCGGGGCATTCCGGGGCAGATGGTGACTGCTGAGTGGTCGCCGGAAGCCGGGCAAAAGGCATGAGATGGGTCTGGCAAGCCAAATGACCGCCAGAAAGCCCGCGCTGCCTCCTGCAATTGGGATTAACTGCTGCCACCCTGCAGCAGCGAAACTACAGGGTTTAGCGGCAAACGGCAACAAAGCAGTGCCATGAAGGCAAGCTCAAAGTGTGTGCTCTGCCTCAGAGCTAAAATGTGGCCCTCCCTAAAACTCAGTCTCTGGCTTCTGAAGTATTCTCAGGGCTGGGTTTTCTGGAATACATTGTTAAATAAAGCCTGGAGACTAGTAATCTTTTATCATTTAAAAACAACAATAACAATTGGTCTTGCTGCTAGGAAATGAAAGAAATGCTCAGACAGAACTCTTTAATCTTACATATTTCTGTGTGTTGAGGAGTTGGCAATTCAGATGACTGCTTGGTAGATTTTAAATCAACATTCAGGGCAAAGAAGCCCTGTCATTTTAAATGAGTCAGGAGCCTTGCAGCACATAATAACCGTTTAGGAACTGTCACTGAATGCTATATAGTAGTTGGGTAATTTGTTATGTCAAGCTAGAGGAGGAAAATTTACGGGTAGGCAATTATTCCCAGTGTAGTAGAAAAAGCATCGCAAGGAGTCTTGTGGTACCTTAAAATTAACAGATTTATGTCATAATAAATGTGTTAAGTTTGAAGGTGACTCTTGTGGCACCTTGTTTTTGCTGCCACAGATTAGATAGCTACTCCTCTGGTAACTGTTGTAGAGTTCTGTCCTTTTTGGCAGGGTTTTTCTGCTCTTAAGAGCTGTCTGACAGGCATCCATCCAACTGATAGATGAAAAGCTGCACCTGTAAAACTTCTGCCTCTTGCTCAGCTGTTAAAATCAGAAAAGCCCTTCCAGAGTAAGTTGACAGCCATAATTGTTGCTGATTAATACCATACTGTTGAGGTAGGTCCCTGGGCCACATCCCTGAGGGATGAATCACCCTGGCGCCTGAGTCAAGTGTTTGCCAACCTTCATTCTCTCTCCTCCTGCTCTTGCCAGGACTAGAAAGAATAGGGCTTGCTTGTCTGGGAAAGAGCCAGCTTAACAGCTAAGAAGATATTCCGTCTTCAACCAGTTAGGCCTGAAAAGAGACCTGATGTGAAAATGAAACAAAGTTCTTGCATCATCACTTGTAATAATGCATGGTTCAGTTCAAGCCAAGTCCTACCCTTGTGCAATCCTATTGCTTTGTTATGTTCACACTGCTAGAGTTCTTGTATTTATTTGCTTGCTTACAGATTTTTATCCTGCCCTTTGATACAAGAATTTCTAGGGAGGGTAACAATATTAAAGGAATGAAATAATTAGCACATAAAACAACAGATAAGACTAGCAGATATTTTTATTTCTTTTATTAACAGCACAATCCTATGCATGTTTGCTCAGAAGTAGGCCTCCTTGTGTTCAGTGGGTTTTACTAGGGTGACCATATGAAAAGGAGGACAGGGCTCCTGTATCTTTAACAGTTGTATTGAAAAGGGAATTTCAGCAGGTGTCATTTGTATGCATGCAACATCTGGTGAAATTCCCTCTTCTTCACAACAGTTAAAGCTGCAGGAGCCCTGCCTTCTTTTGTATCTAGTCACACTAGGCAGCGCTCCTGCAGCTTTAACTGTGATGAAGAGGGAATTTCAACAGGTGCTGCATGCATACAAATGACACCTGCTAAAATTCCCTTTTCTATGCAACTGTTAAAGATACAGGAGCCCTGTCCTCCTTTCTATATGGTCACCCTAACTAACATGGCTATCCTCTGACAATGCTTGTACATATAACAGACCGTGGGAATTATATGGCCTTTGGGGTGTTTTTCTCCTGTTCTGCACAATAGGGAAACAATTCAAAAATAATTTTAAGATTGGTGTATTCCAATGACATCTTGTGTCCCCATAGTTTTAGACTTAATGAGCAAATGAAACCGCCACCCTTCCTTCAGGGAGTCTGATTAAAGTGAATGTCAAACATGCACAGTGTGAGAAAGACAGGGAAGCTCATGAAAGAGGCAAGCAGCAACTTGCAAGCCAGATGATGAGCTGGAGTGGAAAATTGGTGTTTGAGAGAAGCAAGCTGATCCCTTGAGACAATTTCTTTCTTATGAGTTCCCAAATGAGTTTGCTTGAATGTAAATATGAAGTTCCTTAGGAAGCACCGCAGGTAGTATCATGACATGCAGAGTTTCAGAAGAGGGGGTTCGCTTTACGCCGAAATGTATACACAAACCTGAAATGGCACTCTACTTAGGCTGTAATCCTAAACACACCTGGGGGTAAGCCCATTTAACTCAGTATATCTTACTTCTGAGTAGACTTAGGGTTGCACTGTTATTTTAGGCTGGAATCCTATGCAATCATACCAGGGAGTAAGCCTTATTCAATAAAGCAGAGCTTACTCCTGAGTAAACATTCATAGGCTTGTGCTATTCCTTATGCATTTATTAATTTCACTTTATACAAATTTTATTCATTCACTTTATCTGCTCATTCATATTAGAAACCTGCTGTAACACACGCAGTCTTGCAGCTAGGGCTAGATCTTGGTGCCAAAGTCCAGGACCTGTATAGCCAAGAGGGAGGGGCCCAAATGGTCACCGAAAAGGTGGCAGGTGATAAGGGCAGCAGAAGCAACCACATTTCATTCCTGTAGTCATGATGGTGCTATGATTTAACTGAGTTTAAAATTAGGTTGACCATATGGAAAGGAGAACAGGGCTCCTGTATCTTTAACATTTGCATAGAAAAGGGAATTTCAGCAGGTGTCATTTGTATGCATGCAGCACCTGGTGATATTCCCTCTGAATCACAACAGTTAAAACTACAGGAGCCCTGCCCGCTTTTGTATCTGGTCAAGAGGGCCGGGTTCCTGTATCTTTAACTGTTGTGATGAAGAGGAATTTCAACAGGTGCTGTATGCATACAAATGACACCTGCTGAAATCCCCTTTTCTATGCAACTGTTAAAGATATAGGAGCCCTGTCCTCCTTTCCATATGGTCATCCTATTAAAATGCAAAATTGCACATGCTCAGAGACTGTCATGTGTGTGCATGTGTGTGTTTTGTACCATGTCAAGAATGTAAAGCATAGAGAAACATTCGTTGTGTGCTTAACAACTTTGCCAAGCTAGATTTAGATGCAATTAAAGTCTCTAGATTCTCCTCTAGCTTTCCATCTTTAAAGTCCACTCATGAGGAAGAAAAGTATTTGTCAGAAATAGCATCCCCCTTCCTCCATAAAGCATTTATAGACCTGCGTTTTCAGACAGTGAAAACTAAATTCATAGAGGAGAGATATAAAAATATTCCTAGAGAACAGCGCCTGTGTATTTGTGGTAGCCAGGTAGTGGAGGATACCATACACTACGTGCTATATTGTAAACTATACAAAATTCCTAGAGATAAACATCTGACGAGATTTTTAGCGCCGAGGGCAAACCTCTCAGATATGGATAAAATAATATATTTACTCTCAAATACAGCCAAACCTATCATGCTAAATGTGGACAGGTTTGCTGCGAAAGCAGCACGAATTAGGGAAGCCCTAGAAGACCTTGACGCTACCTAAGAAAGGGGGTCTATAACTGTGGATTTTTAGAAATTATTTTGTACTCATATATATTTATATATATTTATACTCCATTTTATTCTGTAATGTGTGTATTGTAGGATGCTGATTGTGAGATCGGGCTAAAACCTATTTTAGGTTGCCTTAACAATAAAGTACTATTTATTGCTTAACAACTGAAGTAATACACTTAGCCATCTAAAGGGGAGATCATTAGGGCACAAGCTTATGCATGTTTAGACAGAAAAAAAATGTCCTACAACTCCCAGCATTCCCCAGCAAACATGGCTGGCTGGAGAAAGCTGAGAGTTGTAGGACTTTTTTCCTGTCAAAATATGCATAAGCTTGTGCTCGAAGTCCAAGGTCTAAAATGCCTAGCTGCAGCACTGCGCCTGTGCCTCCTCGTAGAGGTGGAGGCAATTATGATACAGAGTCCAACAGGAGAAGGAGCTGGAGCAGGGGAGGGGCTGAGGCTAAGTTACAGGAGAGGAGAGGAAGGGGATGAAGGGAGGGGAAGGGAAGGGAGGGCAGCAGCAGCAGCAGCAGCAAGAAGCATGTTTTTGTGCAGCTGTACCATCTTTAGCATAACTGCACAAGTGGATACTTGCAGAATTGTGCAGAAAGACGTGTTTCCCCTTTTCCACTTTACAGCCTTCATCCAATTCATACACATCTTTCTTCATCTAATTCAGGTTCACACATGCTGCTCACGCACACATGCCGCTTCATGGCCATACATCCTTCACCCCAGTCACCTACAGACTCCTAAATCCGGTCCTCCATTTCTCCCTTTACTATATTTCTAGCTCGCCACTCTTCCGTCAAAGAACCAAGTGTGATGGACATGTGGCTCCTAGGCAGTTTCCCATCCAGGCATTGATCTCTTCCCTTCTGGTTCTGTTGCAAGAGGAGTAACGTGGTGGAGGGAGGCAGTGGCGGTTTTTGCTCAGGATTCTGGGGAATCTTCGCTTACCGTGAATGAGCTGTTGCATGCAGCCTGCTGGCTCATACTTGATTCATCCTGCTAGTTTGAGTGGCTAAACCAGGGGTGGGGGACAATAATGGGGGGGGGGAGATGACCCTCATTCAGCTTTCCATGGTTCAGGGCCCCCTCTACAAGAATTCATCTTGACGCCCGGTTGCCCAATTATGCGCATCTTCTCACGATCGCTTTTACACCTAATTCCGATAAACAATAGGCGGTGAAGCGCATTACCTGCTGTGTGAAATGCGCTTTAAAATTGTTGAGATGCAGAGAATCGCTTGTTTACATGGTCATAATGCGCTTTAACGGCCGCGGTAAATTAAAACTCACTATTTAACGCGAATGTGAAGATGCGCATAATCAGAGAGAAAACGCGCCTCAACCCCCGATTTGCGCTCCGTTCATGTGGAGGTAAAATTTTTAATGCGCCTTGAAAGAGCTTTAAATTGCTCTTGTAGAGGCATCCCAGATGTTGTCGGGGTGGGGCTGTGATGTCATCCAGACTTGGAGCAAAGTGCCAGCTGGTGCCTTAGTCAAAGCAGCTTTGCCTGCCCTATATCTGCGCCCCCTAGGGGAGCAGGCAAAGCACTTAGCACAACACTTCCCTTCCTGATTTGGAGCAGGAGTGGAATGCAGGAGAAGCCCCACTATTACCTTTGGTCAATGATTGGAGATAATAGTTGGGATTCTTCTCCCTGCTAGCCTTATGGGGTGGTGTATGGAGAGGAGGGAGGGCTTGGGGAAAAGGCCTCACCCAAGGCCCTGCAGGCTGAATGAGCCAACCTTTTGAGCCAAATTTGGCCTGTGGGCTGGAGGTTCCCCACCCCTGAGCTAAAGAAACCAAAAATGGTTTGTATAGCATGTCATACAAACCTGGGATCTGGAAGTGTTGCTTCCACACAAGCTAGGATTTGTAAGGGAAAAATAAACTCTGATTTAAAAGGAGTAAAAAGCCAGGACTCCAGGGCCAGATCTACACCAAGCAGGATATAACACTTTGAAAACAGTTTGAAAACTGTATATGGAGTGTGTCCTGAGCCGCAACAGTTGTCACTACTGATATAAACAGTTTTGAAGCAGTAGTGTAGATCCTGCCCAGGTTTGGACAGAAATGGTTTGTTTAGCCACTCATCCATCACATCAGACAGGATTAATCAGTATCACTGGCAAATGTGGCTACTGAAGAATGATCTGACAAAACTTACCTTGGGCCTTTGCTTGCATTTAGTCCACTTGGTAAACCTTTGGACTTTTGGCCATATTTCTCCCATTGACTTGAAGTTTATGATCAAAAGCATACAGCTTTTCCAAAATGCTCCAGCCAGACTGTTGATTGGGGCTGATTACAAAGAACATATGACTCCCTTATTACAACAGTTTCACTGGCTATTGGGCTGTTTCCAGGCACAATTCAAAATGCTGGTTATGACCTATAAAGCCCTATACAGCTTAGGACCAGGCTACCTGAAAGACCACCTTCTCCTATACAAGCCTGCCCAGTTCCTAAGATCTTCTGGAGAGCACCTTTTTTGAGATCACCATCTTCAGAGGAGTGTTTGATGGTGGCTTAAGAAAGAGCCTTCTCGGTGGCCGCTTCCTGGCGATGGAACTCCCTCCCAAGGGAGGCTAGGTTTGGTCCCCCTCTGCTGCTGTTCTGCTGGCAGCCAAATATATAATATATATTATCTAAATAATATAATTTAGATAAATTAGCTACATTATACTGTAAAAGATTCTGCAAAAATCTGAAGAACAAAATCAAAAGAAAATTCATACACAGGAAAGACTCAGATATCATCTGCATTCAACCTGCAAAATTAACAGTATAACATGTGTGATATTCTATGAGAGGTTTGGTCTAACAATCCATAGGAGAGCCTTCACAGATTGTCAGTATTCTCTTTCTTATAGCCTTTTTACTACAACTTTTAGAGTAAAAAAACCAAACAAAAACCCAACCTAGCTCATTGATCTTTTTATTCTTCCTAGCACAATTAACATTGATTCCTCTATCCATTGTGCCTGGAATAATAAAAGACAATGGTATTTTTTTCTCTTTTGCACAATGGAAGCAACTTTAGCATGGATATACTATTGATTGTTTCAAAGCATTTTTGTCTGTGCATCAGCAACATTGATTGGGTTACAGAAGCTCCTGGAAAAAAATGTTTGGTGTATTGATTGTGAAACTTCAGGACAATTCTTATGAGGACCATAAAACAGTGTGGCTCCGCTCATGGGATAATTACATAACAAATAAACGCCATAGATAAATGTTTTCTGCTTCTTCAAAGAACCCAGCCACTGAACACAAGCAATTCTTCTATAAGTGCAAATTTCAATTTGTTCATCTATTGCTAAACTTCTAGGTGGAAGGGGTCCCAGTGCTAGCTAACAATCAAAAGGCATTGTGCAGCTATTTAATCATTTTCTCCTTAAGATGAAAGAAGCAATGGGAAAACACACAAAAGTGAAAAATGGAAGACAACTTCTGAACCCCTGGTAAAATTCCATGAATGAGGTAATGTGATAGCACAATAAAAGATTCAAAAGCCTTTTAAATGATAAGTCAGATTCCTTTTGATCATAAAGGACACTAAACAAACAAGTTTTTATAAGCATGCTTTTTGAGAGGAGTATATTGCATTTGAAAGTCTGTATTATGATTTGCTTGTAGAAAGTTAGAATAAAAATGAGGTTCAGGCTAGCTAGATTTTAGGAAGAGAAGGAAATAAAATTATTGGCTGACACTTCAGAAATAACAGTGTCTACTATACAGTTGTAGCCCGCTGCCATTGAGGACAAAAATAAATGAATTCCCATCCTGTGAATTTTAACAAGGGATAATATTTCACTTATAAAGCTAAAAATAGAACAAGTTTGACTAGGATCCATAAGAGATACTTTGCGCACACCCAAGGATTGTGTCCGCCCAGTGAGATTTAAAAATAAAAAACACTCTTTTCTTTGAGAAGAGTTTGCTTATGAAGATTACAACTTGCTTTTGAAACTTGCCTTGTTTTCATAAATGACTTGCTGTGTGGTATGTTCAAGGCTGGCCATGAAGAACTAGTTGCACATTCTTCAGATCCTGACCGATGAGTTCTTTTAACTTGATTGTTTAATTATTTGCCTATATAGTACTTTGTAGAGCAACAACAAAACACAACAAAGAATCATGTGGCAACTTAAGGACTGTCAAATATTAATTACTATGACCAATTCTAATTACAAATAAAATTACTGTGGCCATTCACAAAGCAGTGTTGAAGATAACATAAACATCCTGGCATTTGTAAGTGAATTAATACCTGTAGCTTATCAGTTCCAGGATGTTTGCGTTATCAACAGTGCATTGTTAATAGTTACTACAATTATTTTACATATATATAAGCTTCAAGGCAATTATCAAAGTCTGCATTTCTTGCATTTCATTTTTCTCTGGCCTCACTGCTATTGTTTTCTTTCTTTCTACACCCACATGTATAGGCAGCTCAGCATAACACTTCATGTAGCAAGTCCACACAAGTTTATGGAACAATAAATGTATCAGGGCAGTATCCAGTACAGCCGCTACACTTGTATAATTGTATTGCACCTGTGGGACCAAGCACTAGCACAACAGAGAGTTAGTGCTTTCTAAAGAAACTCCAGGAATGAGCAGAAACGCTCCCATCTGTGAGATCCACTGACCTACTCCAGTCAGAAAATGAGTGTTGCTGCTTGATTCTGGTTGCTTTAGCAAATGTTAGTTTCCTGCTGTACTAGTAATGGGTCTCACTACAGCATGGACAGTATTGGATACTGCTCTTATTCTTTAAGCTACCACAAGATTCTTTATTGAGAGTGCCATCAGTCGGGAGGAAATCGTGTTTCCTTACCGCCATTTTCTTCCCCACTTCTGTCCTACGATGCTTTCTCTTTCTTCACACAGGGGAAGAAAGAGGAAGTAAACAACGACCACGTGGCCCATT
This sequence comes from Anniella stebbinsi, assembly GCA_029215795.1. Lineage (NCBI taxonomy): Eukaryota > Metazoa > Chordata > Lepidosauria > Squamata > Anniellidae > Anniella > Anniella stebbinsi. Next base: position 158,061,511 of record JARDYH010000002.1, on the reverse strand, counting down.
CAGTGGCCATTTTTGTGGTGCCACTTTTCTTGCACACAGCAGGAAATGGTGGCACATCCCGTTTTAAAAAAACATCAAATTTAAAGGGGTCTATGTTGTGATGGAAAGAAGGCAAGAAGGAGCAGGAGATGCATGGGAGGTGGACAAGCATGCAATAAAACATTTGTCTGATGATGCTCTTATTGTTCATGAATTCAGACTGGCATTGTTCACGCTGGTAGAAGCTGCCCAGTTAGTCCCATTTGGCGCCTCTCATCAGCAGTAGCAGTTACAGTAGCCAGAAACTCACCAAGAAGGGAAGGCTTAGTGTTACGTCTGCACTGGAACTCCTGATTTATCATTCCTAATGAGCCAGAATCTGAAGTCAGGGTTCGAAGTCGGTTTCCAACACCTGGTTTATTTGGGAGTGACAAGCCAGGAGTTGATTTGAGGTGTAATGCTGAGGATTTTTTTTTTCATCTGGTGAGTTTAGAACATAAGAAGAGCCATGCTGAATCAGACCAAAGGCATTCTGTCCATACTGCAGCCAACCAGATGCCCCAACATGAAGCTACAAGTAGAAGTTCTTGGTTACTGTAGCTACTCCTGCTGGTGGGAGCAATTGCTCATGAACAATAGGCCAGAATTCTCCTCCATTCTGGTTGATAGTTTTGTGTGAATGTGGCCATTAAAACAACTACTTCTGTGGAAATTATTACAACAAAAAAACCAGGTCCCTATCCTCTAGGGTATTTACAGTTTCCCCCCTTGATTATAAACAAAACAGAACAGAGGTGGATTCCCATAGTAACAGAAAATTTAAGTGTCTTTGTGAATCACTATATGTATAAAATACATTCCTTTTCCCCTTCTATGAATAAAGAAGTGCTCGATTCATACCTTTGGGAATCCCTGTGTGCATGCAGAACTTTGAATTGTGCTCATAGACTTTACAGGCACATGGGCACTTTTATTGTAATTTCCATTATCCGACTTTACATTTTGTGTGGTCCTTTACATTTCTCCAATTAAAGTATTCTTGTTCGTTTATTTAGATTTCCAGACTATCCAAGATGGAATAGCTATATAATAAAAAAAACCTAAATTGAACAGCTTTAATATATGCAATAATAAGACTATATTAGGAATTGTTTTGTTTAGATACTATGTATTGCTTCCCAGGGACATAAAGACATACATACATCCTGTGTGCTCTGAATTGAGGAAGAGCTTTTGCATCATTAAAGAAAAACATCTCATGCATGATATAGAGGGAACACAAGCGTGCAAGCTGTGCCACCTCATTAGAAAAAAAATGTACAAATGTAACTGAAAAGCATTTCTCAGTGATCTTGTTGTAAGTCATCAGAAGCACCATCTCATACAGTCCTGGAAGATCTCATGTTTCCAAAGACAATTCACAAAGAATACTCACATGTTCCAGGGAGAATGTTATCATATGTGTGGTAAGGCAGGCAAAAGAAAGGGTATTTTGAAGAAGTAACAGGAAGAAAAAATCCCCCCAAGCAATCACCAAAGCTGCACATTTTGTTGGGTTGGTTTTTTTATCATTCTGAAATAGGTTGGAAACATGAGAACAATGAAGCTTTGGCACAAACGCCTTGTTTTTATAATTTGTACTTGAAAGGAGCATTTGCTCTCATGATGTAGCAGTTCCTCTTGCTTCATACTGCAGATGAGTAATTAATTCTGACATTGTGAGATCACAATCTCTTGCCACAGAAATGTTAGTGGTGTTATGAATATGGCATACCACTGATAATATTGAATGGAGAGCAAATTACCAACATACATTGTTTCAAAATGCCTATATTGTTTGTATTGATGTTGTTCCCCGCCTCAATCCGGAGGGAGAGGCGAGTAAGAAATAAATAAATATATTATTATTATTATTATTATTATTATTGAAAGCTCAAAGTGCAGTCATGTTCGCTCTGTGATCAGTACTGCGAGGCTTTGATGCTAATGATGCAGGGCTGTTCACAAGTGGTGGCTGCCCCATTTTCTTTGATATTGGCAAATGGTCCATGCACACTGTTGTGAGGATAAAATGGAGAGAAGGACCATGTAAGCCACTTTGGATTCCTTGCAAGAGGAAAAAAGATGGGATATAAATGTTATATATAAGGAACATTTCCTAACATTGAAGAAAATGGGATGTTATCTGTCGTGGACAACCTCCTTTTTTGTATTAGAGCTTTTGTGTCTGAAATAATAATCATCTATATGCCGCACAGCAAACTCTCTCAGAAAATTTCATGAAATGGGTTGAATCCAGACTTGGTAATTATTAGAGCAGACCAATACAAATAAGTGGGACTTAAATTAGACATGCTTTCAATGGGTCTACACTAGGTGCAATTAACCCTGGATACAACCAATGGGCCACGTAGGCAAATTGTGGGATTTGCTGGGATGCACACCGCGTGCAGGTTGCTTCTGGTTTGTATAAACAACCCACACATGCCCCTTTTGTATGTTGTTAGCATCATGTCTGAACCAGGGATACAGGCCAGGGATATAGAAACTGTTTCAGCCCAAGGGTGGAATTTGTAAACCACTCAGACATCTTAGACTATTGGGCAGTATAGAATTTATTTATTTATTGCATTTCTATACCGCCCAATAGCCAAAGCTCTCTGGGCAATTCACAAAAGTGAGAAATAAGATAAATAATTCAATTTCAGACCAGCTTTCAGGAGTCGCATTCCCATGGTGGGTGGGGCCAAAGGCAAAAGGGGCAGGGCCAAACTAAAAAATAAAATAAAAAACCAGCTTATTTTAAGCTAAAGGTATTACTGCCAGTAACTAAGCCTTAGGAGAGGCCTTTCAGCCTACAAACTAGAACAGGGAAAAACTGCACAAAGCTGAGGGAAGAGGGAGGAGCCTGGGGAAGGGAGCATAGCCATCCAAGGAATCCCACATGGCTGGATTAAGACCCCAAGAGGACTAGATTTGGCTCACAGACCTGAGGCTCTGCAGCCCTGATGTAGACAATACTGTGTTATTTGGTCAGTGGTGGCGGCATATAGCAGTTGAGCATCCTATAATTAATCATTGTGCGCACGTGGCCCTTTGAACTGGACATCAGCATACAGCAACTCATAAAGCGCTGCTTCCTAGTGGTCCAGACCTATAATTTTGGCTGATCCAAAGTTTATTTGAGTTTCAAAGCTGTTAATATCCTAGTTACTTATTCAGGTTGCATTTGTCCAACTGTATAAGGAGCTAGGGACCTCTTTGTGGGTAATAGTTTCATAAATCCACCCAACATGACCCTATTTGTGGGAAATATATTGCTTAACCTGAACAGCATATTGTTGTGTCGACAGACCTGGGACCCTTGGAAGTAGGAATCTGGTTCCACACAAAACTTAGGTGGTAGATTTTTATTGTAGTGCTCCTTCTTTGCAGGCAGCTACAGGCAGACTGGCCTTTGCATTGCCCGCCTGCTACAAAACCTGGAATGGATTATCTGTGCTTGATTGCAGGTCATTCATAAATCCTGGCCTGGCTCAAAGAATGGGCCTATCACAAACACTACATCCCTCCTTTCCTTCAAATATGAAAAACAGCAACATAGCTATAACGTTAGAGTATCTGAACAACAACAAAAACTGCAACTGTATAAGGAAAATATACAACTAAGGCACATATTAAAAATGCACATGCAAATCAAATTAGGTAAACAAGAACAATTAGCTCAATAGTTCACAAAACAGTTTTTCATGTCAGTATGCTGATGACACCCAAATATATTTCTCTATGCCTTTGACAACAGCATCAGCTAAGGATAGTGTGTCTCCTCTGAATGAATGCTTGAAGGCGGTAATGGGCTGGATGAGGAAAAACAAACTGAAGCTGAATCCAGACAAGACGGAGGTGCTTACTGTCAAGGGCCACAACCTGGGGTTGGAGGTGTGTCAACCAGTTCTGGATGGGGTTACACTCCCCCTGAAAGACTGTGTTCGCAGCTTGGGGGTGCTCCTGGATCCGTCGCTCCAAATGACAGCTCAGATAGATACGATGGCCAGGAGTGCCTACTATCAGCTTCGACTGATATGCCAGCTGCCCCCCTTCCTAGAGTTGGAAGACCTAAAATCAGTAGTGCACGCGCTGGTAACTTTGAGGCTCGACTCCTGCAATGCGCTGTACATAGGGCTACCTCTGTGCCTAGTCCGGAAACTTCAACTAGTTCAAAATATGGCAGCCAGGTTGGTCACCGGTACATCTAGGGGTGACCACATTACACCAGTTTTAAAATCTCTTCACTGGCTGCCAATCAGTTTCCGGGCGAAGTACAAAGTGTTGGTTATTACCTTTAAAGCCCTACATGGTTTGGGTCCAGGTTACCTACGGGATCGCCTTCTCCCATACAATCCGCCTTGCACGCTCAGGTCCTCTGGGAAGAATTTATTACAGTCAACAAGAACTAGACTGACAACCGTTACCCAGAGGACCTTCTCTTCTGCCGCTCCCAGATTGTGGAATGACCTGCCGGGAGAGATTCGCCAACTTACTAGTCTTCAGGAATTTAAAAGATCTATAAAGACTGATCTCTTCCGGCAGGCCTACCTATATGAATTTTAAAGTGTTTTATTGGTGTTTTATTGATATTTTAATGATGTACTGGTTTTATCTGCTTTTAATCAGTTTTTGTATCTTGTGTTTGGTGTTGTTCCCTGCCTCGATCCGTTGGGAGAGGCGGGTGATAAATAAATATATGATTATTATTATATTATATAGTCCTGCAAATAGCTTGGAGAACGACGGCTGGTCCTTGTTGGGTAACGTTGCAAGTTCAAATCTGAAACACCAAGAGTTGCTGGATCTGGTGCTGCAGGAGTGGTGGATGGGATGGGATGTTTATTCTGTGTGAACTGATCATCATCACAGTCAGGACTTTGGGTCTGAGGGGTGTTGTGAAGTGGTTTAATGTGTGAAATATTTCTTGTGATTTTATGGGTACCCCTCTGTGCAGTAACCATCGTGCCATTTATCATTGTGATTTGATATGGTGCAGGACAAAAAGGCATTGAAAGTTTGTTTCGAGGTTGGAGATTCTTAACAAGCACCATGTCCCCCACTTTGAATGGTACTACTCTCAAAAGAATGGGCCTATCACAAACACTACACATATGAACTGTGCAGATATTTTAAGTATCCCCCTTCTACCCGCAGCTGCTAGTGCTGTTTGCTGTTTGCTTTTTAAAAAATGTGAACAATGTTTGATAATATGTAGACTTTGGCCCTTTCACACACTGGTTTTGAAATGGCGCTGGTTTCAATAACTTTTAATACAAATGTAAAATGAACATTGTCTAGAATGCCAACTTGCATTACAAATACTCTTTTTCTTCTACATTAAAAATAAGACATTAATATAAACAATTGGAATCTGCAATAAAATGTTGCAGTGTGGAGTGATCCTGTTTACTCTTCCAGTCAGCTGGCCACGCTCTCCTCCAAGGTACTTCATCCCTTTCTCAATCCCACCTGATTTTCCATTGTTTTTCCCAACTGTCAATCAGCATTTTGTGTCCTCATCTGGATGATCTGGGGGTTCCCCCTTCTTAGGTTTTTTTTCCTAAATATTTTTTGTTCCCCTGGGTCTGCTGATAGTTCCCTCTTGCTCCTGGGTGATACTGTTTTGGCTACATAGGACACACACACATGTAAGTCACACACACACACACACAGAAAGAGAGAGAGAGAGAGAGAGAAAGTGAATTAAACCTCTAAAGCACCCCGAAGAAGAACAATCTGTCTGTTTGTTTAGGAGTAAGTCCCATTGAACTCAGTAGGACTTAGTCCCAAGCAAGCATACACAGAATCAGTCTGTATATGTGTATAAGATCATGGTATAAGGTTTAATTTAGCCTTTTCAGGGTTTCAGTTCTTAGAAGAAGGTGATGGGATAAATAAAGCCTTCAAGGAAGATTCTGGATTTATAATCTCTGGGCCAAATACTTTCATAATCAGAGCGCTCTGTTAAACATAGATAGACTTCTGTAAACAGAAACACTTATAGACCTGCTTCTCCATCCAGCTATTTTGATTCAGTCTGCCTTCTGATACAGATGAGTTAACAATATGGTTTGGCAATTTGTCCTGGTATTTTCAAGTTTGTCAGGAGTTTAGCAGGGTAATCCTATGTTCATAGGTCTTGATTCATGTTTGGGGAATTGAAAAAAAAATATCACTGAACTGTGAGGATGATACATTGACACGCCGCTTGCTTTAAATATCACGTTTCTGGCAAAGTCACATACTGGTTATGTGATGCCATTTGTTGGCCCAGTTTCTGCTGGTGAGAGCATGTAAGTGTTAATACTTTGTAAGCTTCTTTTTCAGACAAAATGATAAACTATGGGAAGGATGGGGGAGAATGCAATCTTGCTCATTCTTCTGGATCTTTCTGTGGCTTTTAATATCATTGACCATGGTATCCTAGAGTGGCTGGCTGGGAAGGAGATTGGGGGTGCTGGTCTTTAGTGGTTCTATTCCTAACTGGACAACAATTACCAGAAAATAATGCCGGTGGACTATTGCTCTGCCCCATCACAATTGTGCTTTAATATGCTACAGGGCTGTATTTTGTCCCTTATGTTGTTTTAAAATGTACACGGAACCACTCTGAGAAGTAATCTGGAGTACAGTATCATTTGTATGTGGATGACACCCAACTCTCTTACTTGTTTTCATCTAATTCTGAAAACATTTTTATTTAATCAACCCTTCCTTGACTAACCAGCCACAATTTTATTGATGCACACTGATTTTAAAGGTTTTAACTCTTTGTTTCTATTATTCTTATTATTTTCTCCCCTTTTATTGTTCACCACTTGAACATTTTATTGGATCTAGAACAGTACATAAACCTTATCAATAAATAAAAATAATTCCTATGTGGATCAGGGGAAGTGAATAAATAATATTCTGGACGAGGGCCAATAAACAGAAGCTCTCTTCAATGTGGGGGTCAGCCTCTAATGGATGAGGTCGCATGACCCCTTAAAGATCAGGTCCATCCTCTGGGGGCTTTATAGCTTGGCTACAGTTATCTATGCTCTGATAACATCAATTAGATTACTGTAATGCTTTTTATGTGGTGCTGCCTCTGAAGACTGTTTGGAAGCTTCAACTAATACAATATATTCCTGCTAGATTGCTGACTGGGACTGTGTGTTCAGATCATCTCTTGCCAGTTTTGAATTGCTGCACTGGTTTACAGACTACTTCTGCATGTAATTCAAAGTGGTGGTTTTGGCCTTTCAAAATGGCTCAGGGCCACCATACCTTAAGGACCATTTGCTACCACATGAACCTGCTCAGACCTTTAGATTTTCTTGGGGGGGGGGCTTTCTTTGGGTTCTTCCACCATCTGAGATGAATTGAGCAGCGACCTAAGACAGGTTTTTTATTTTCAGTGGTGGCTCTCCACCTTTAAAGTTGCCTAGCCAGAGTGACTTGCCTGGTGCAGACTTTACTGTCTTCTTGGTGGCAGATAAAGACCTTGTTACAGCTGCTGATCCTGAAGGCAGCATATAGTCATCATGACTTGTAGCCATTGATAAACTTGGGGTGCTTCCTGACAGATGGCTCCTAGCACTGCCAATTGAAAGGCATTGTGCAGCCATTCTGCCTTTCCATCCTTTATAGGTTTTTTTGTGATAAGAAAAAAGACTGAAGAAGTGGCAGGAAAACATGGAAGGGTTACAAATGGAAGACATTATCTTGACCACTCCTAAAATTTCATGTTTGCGACAGGGCGATTGCACAATAATAACCTTTTCTGGAAGCACCCTTATGCTCCATGAATTGGTAGGTAAGAACACTGGCTAGAAATGTTTCAAGTTGTAGGATTTTTTTTGTCTAAACATGCAAAGGATTGCACCTTACAGGTAATTCGCTTTGGGTACATCTAATTTGGAGGCTTACGTGTATCCAATGTAAGACACCTCCTGCTCTGCATTTAAGCTAGATGGGCAATTTTGCTGATCTAGTGGAGGCTTCGGGGAGGGGGAGGGAAGGAGGCTGGGGCAGCCATATGATATCTCGTATAGTTGCCACCCGTTTCCTCGTCAGGGCCATGCAGAACTGGTAATATGCCCAGGCCAGATGGGAAGTGTGTGCCCACCCCCCATTTCAAACTGCTTATTAAGTATTTTTTTTTTATTTTTTTTAATGCCCACCAACATGTCCATTCTACATAACACCTTCATACTAAACCTGTTCTACAACACCTCAATGTAGAATCAGAAATTAATATTTATTTTCAGTTGCTGTACAAACAGAAGAAACAACAATAGAACAGTCCATCATCATTATCAGACATTATCATCATCATCACCCTCACGGTATCATCATCATCATTATCATTAATAACTATAATCATCATTACCTCACCCTCCACCCCAGAGATTATATGCCATGGAGAAAATTGAGGAAAGAGATGCAGTAAGGACAACCATTGCAACTTAGGCACATATATCCCTGCCCTGCATGCTGCATGGCCCTCTGGAGATTGTAGTCTGACCGTGGTACTCACGATGGACGGCTTCTGCGCTGTTGCCGCAAGGTGGGCTCCTCGCTTCTCAATGGGCCGCTTATGTTACACAAGCAGTAGCGTAAGCTGGGGAGGGACGTCCTTGTTGGAGGGACCCCTCAAAATCGTGGGCCCTGGGCCCACTGCCCCCCCCTCGGCATGGCCCTGTTCCTCCTTTCCCCACCCCCAGGAATTCCCACTTTTCCTCATCTCCGTGCTCCATGTTCCCAGTGTGGAGAGGTAGCCAGTGTGGTTCTCTCCACACTGGCTACGAGGTGGAAGGTGTGTGGAGCGTGGTTCCCTGGCTCCAATCCAGGAAGCCAAACTATCCTATGTCCCCAAAGATGGTGTCTGGGTGACATAGGATAGTTCCCTAATTTTCTTTTAAAGCCATCCCAGATAATGGCCATTACTGTATCTTGTAGCTATGAATTGCATCAATTAACAATGTGCTTTGTGAAGAATGTTCTTTTGTCTAACCTGAACCTTCTGCCAATCAGCGTCATTGGATGATTCCAAATTCTAGTATTATGAGGGTGAAAAAAATCCCCCTATCAATTTTCTCCACAGAATGCTTACTTTTTATAAACCTGGATCACGGTTATTTAAATAACTTTATGTTTATATGTGAGGCTGTCTCTTGTATCACATATGCATGTTGTTAATGTGGGATTCTACTGAAGAAAAAGCAGATGTAGTCAGTCACTCTAATATTTACATTTTAGTCAAAACCAAATTGAAACCTGACATGTGAAAACAACAGTAAAGAGTCTGTGGCACCTTAAAGACGAACAGTGTATTTTTTTTAATTATTAAGGCATGAGCTGTTGTGGGGCTGCAGACGCAGTCATATAATGTGGTGCATGCTATGTGCCAGAAATGCCCTTGTGCCATGTAGGTAGGCCAAGCTGGGCAGTCTTTATGCAGGAGTAAAGAAGCACAAATCTGATATCAAAACAGGCTCACAAAGCTGCCCCTTTTGAACCTGAAAAAGGAAAATGACCACCTGACTGTTTTTCACACAACGCTTCAACAGCCTCCACTCTCACAGCTCCGACCCTGTGTAAAGGTGGTCAGCTACGAGGCAGGAGAAACCGGTTTCACGTTCCTATTATAGATGGCATTAGGGCGCAATTCCATGCACTTTCAGACAGGAAAACCGAACCCTACAACTCCCAGCATTCCCCAGGCAACGTGGCTGGCTGGGAGAATACTGGGAATTGTAGGATTTTCTGCCTTAACATGTCTAGGATTTGGCACCCTTCGGCTTTGGAACGAAGGCGTCCTGGGGGGGGGACGTGTGCGTGCGCGCCCAGATTCCGAGACCCCGCCCTAACGCAGCCTCCGTCGACGTCTCACGTCACCAGCCCAACCCGCCTCTTTCGCCGCCAGTACTGCGCATGCGTTTCTCTTTACGGCTCCACCTCCGCCGCTCAAGAAGTGGCGCATGCGCCCTGTCGCCCGTGTGCCTGTGGTGGGGAAGGCGTCCTCGCTGGCAGAGCTGCCTGAGCGGTCGGCTCGCGGGTGACGCTCCTAGCGCGCGCACGCGAGAGAGGCTGGAATAGCAGCGCCGGGACTTAAAGAAGAGGAGCCGCCGCCGCCTCATGCCTCGCGCTCCCTGTCAGCTTGAGCCTGGGGACAGCGTCGCTCTCTAGCCAGCCACCGGTGGCCGTCAGGCGAAGGAGCCTCCCATTTCCCCCTTCGGCAGGACTTGCGGGAGCGGCGGCTCCATCCTCCCCGCGCCGCCTCATCCTTCGAGCGCCCTCCTTCCCCCTCCACTCCTTTCCCTTCGTCCGGACGGAGCTGGCCTCTGGTGAGGGAGCCGTTGGCCCGGGAGGGGCGGAAGGAGAGGAAGGAGAAAGGGAGGGGACCGGAATTGGTGGTTTGGGAGCGGGCGGGCGGGCGGGCGGGCGCTGCTGCTGCTGCCGCCACAGGGCTGGGCGGGGACCCTTCACCTCGCTGAGGTGGGTGGAAGGCGGGGAAAGGGTTACTGTGCCCCCCGGACATGTAGGAAGGGGCAGGCCGGCCGCACAGGACCCTCCTGGTGTTCCTGACAAGGTGTGTTGTCTTGGGATAGGGTTGCTCTGTGGACCCTTGAGGAGGACAGGTTGGACAGGGGAAGTTAGCCCGCTTCAGCTGACCCAGGCGCTGGGGACAAGGGAGAAACTCCCACCGGTTCTGTAGCATTGTGGGCAAAATCACCCGAAGTTTACAGAAGTGGTAAAGTTGCCAGATCCCCGTGAGAAGTCCTGTTCTCTTCAGGGGCTGAAACCCTGATCATATTCGCTTGCAAGTAAGCCCCACAGAGGTTGGGGAGGAAGGGAGAAGTTGGAGGAGTAGCTGTTATTATTTATTATTATGCCGTGATTGATATACCTAGTGCTTTATAGAATGCCGTAGGCAGAACAATAGATAGATCCCTACCCCTAGTGGGTTCATGATCAAAATTACACTCTCTAAGGGTGCAGTCCTAGGCATGTTGAATTTGAAATCAAGGTGAACGGTTAGTCAGGACTTACATCCCATTGATTTAAATGGGAGCTAAAGACGATTAACTTGGACAGCAATCCCAAGTGGGGTGGCGAGAGGGGAGATTCTTTGCTACTGCCAAAGCTGTGTCAGCTTGTGCCAGACAGAGCAGGAGGTGCCTGGCAGGTGTGGGTGCTTTGCCAGACTTTTCATTCAGTAGCTGAGGGCCCCTATCGAGGGCACCTCCCAGAATGAGCTAACAAAAAGCCCATGGAACTTTTTGTTGGCATAAATAGGACCTCTGGAGCAAACAGCCTCCCTCCATTGGCAAAGCTCCTTTCCACCAATGGATCAGATCATCTGGATCTGATCCAGTGGAAAGTATTTTAAGTGTGCTGAAGACTGAAGTATAAGAGGTACAAGAATCATACTATCAGTTCAGTTCCACTTAATGCATATTAGTTACCCCTTTGCACATTGTCTAAATACCCTGTGAGGGTGTATACCAAGATCACTTAATAGATATTAATTGCTCTTGAACAGTCTTTAATCTCCTGTTACATTCACTGTTAGGATAGAAAAGGGACTGGGATGTTTTCACTCAGTGCATGCTTAAAAATAAATGCTTGTTCTACAAATACAAATTTTAAGCATGTACTGAATGCCTGGTTGCACTAGTAGTTCTGATGTTGAAGTGGGGATGGGTGGGAGGCCAATGTAGTAAGTGTTAATGTACTTTAACAATTTGTGATCAGGTCAAGAAGAGATGCTTAGATTTGATATTTTGTAACTGGGACAAGTTGTGATGCTCAAGAACTTTTTCAAGAGATGGGAAATTGCTGATGCCTTTGACTGCACTGGGAAAGTAAGAAAGGGTATTGTTTCCCCCCCAGAATATCATTCTAATGAAATTCACTATGTAAATAAATTTTACTAAAATAGGTGGTGTTTTTGGATGGTGAGAAAAATGAGATTTGAGCAAGATAACTTAAGGACTCACATTTTTACATTTGAAGCCACAGGCTGTTCTTAATGTCAGTGAATTTGATGAAGAATCTGTCTTCCGAGAGTGGAAGGGGTATTTTCATGCTGACTCTGCTTGGCTTTGGGGATCCCCCTACACCACAGATAACCTCATTTAGCAGGGTTCCTCAACCCTCTGTGTACTGTTTTCAGGGGGTTAGAGGGAATGCAGTGAAGAAGAAGAAGAAGAAGGGATAGGGAAGTCTGTTTCTATAAGCACAGTTGCTTGTGTCTAAATCTGGATCCAACTCCAAGATCTTCTGAGCTCTTTGAAGGAATAGATAAATTTGAGTCAGAAAGATTTTATGAAAGATGTCTAAAGTTGTGGGAGTTCCCATTTGTAGAACAATCTTTGGCACTGTTTCAAGAGGAGGATTTGATTTTCATCATGACTATCTCTAGTCAGTGTATAGAAAGAAATAGGATACTATTCTACTGTTTATTGAGCTGTGACTAAGGGAGAAGCCCAAGAAACTGAGCTTATTATGATCAACTCTCTCCCTGCCTGCCCCCTATATGTTATTGAATGAAATGTAGTTAGCATTTGTAATGACTATGGCTAGACAGTAGGAAACTTCATTTGATATACTGTAGTATTCAAGATGTGGAGGAGTACAAAAGTTCATCTTTGTTATGTGGTAAAATAGAATAACAAGAGGTGAAGAAATTAAACTTCATTTTCAGATTATAAGGATGCACCTGTCATTTTAACTCCTCTGCCATGTGACTCTTTTATCCTTTATTAGATTTTAAAATCTATTTTAAGATCCAGAAGGATTCCCAAGACATCTTACATTAGGTTATTAAAATGCAATTAAATTGTAACAACACATCAAAAAACAAAACGGAAGCACAGCAGATTAAACTAATATACCAGGAGACTAAAAACCATCAAACAGAAGTCAGGATAAATGCTTGCCTAAACAAAAATAAATTGGCAGTAGAAAACAGTAAGGATGGTGCAGAGCAAGGAATTTCACAGGGCAAGGAATTCCACAGTCTGGTTGCTGCCACAGAGAATGTTTGTCCCTTGTTTCCACCACCTGTACCACAGGTGATGGTAGGACACCATGTGGAGAGAGGACAAGGATAATATTGGAGGAAACTGTCATTAAAGTATCCCAATCCCAAACCATGTTAGATGTGTGAGAAGTCATAACCAGCACCTTAAATTGCACTTAGAAACGAACCTGAAGCCAGTGAAGATAGTACAGTAGCAGAAATATGAGCTCTCTAAAAGTAGGTTTATATTGACTTTTCACTTAAGTTACATCAACTCTCTAATTGTTACCACATTCACCCTGAGAAATTGGATTAGGATTGGCAGACTGGCACTTACAGACATACTGGTCCCCAACGGCGCCTGCCAGGCCCCCTTCTGCTCTACTTCACCCACCTGAGCACCTTCCCCAGCCCTTTCCTGAGATTCCCCTCACTGTCTAACTCAGCGTGCCGAAGCTGTAATGAGGAAGCAGAAAGCCAGCAAACCAGGACAGCCTTAGGGCTTCAGCAGTGCTGAGAAGAACAGAAATATACAGCAATAGGTGTTAGGGTAAGGTATGTGTGGAGCAGAGGAAAGTGCTGGGAAGAGGGGTTGGAGAGAAAAGAGAGAGAAACCATAGAAGGGGGAGCCAAGAAAAATGATACATCAGGGAAGGCTGGAGGTTGGCAAAAAAAAGTGGCAGGCAGAGAAGCACTGTAGATAGGCAAATTACCAAACAGGCAAATATAGTTACCAAAACTACAGCTGGTTCTTGATGTTTTTTGTCCTTTTATGTTTCATACTGAGATTTTTCAAAGCATCACTATGCAGAGCTCATAGTTCAGTGACAGAGCACATGCATTTCATGCTGATGGTCCCAGATTTGGTCTCTGTCATCTCCACTTAAAGGGTATCAGGCTGGGAAATATTTCTGTCTGAGGTTTTGGAGTACCACTGCCACTCAGAATAGACAATACTGGGCTAGATGGACTAGTGGTCTCGCTCAGTATAAGATAGTTTCATATATCACATCACCATGAAGATCACTTGTGCAAACAGTGTATTTAGTCATACTATTCTTCCCTCAGGTTCCAGATACCTCCTTTCTTTGTTTTTGTTTTTTTGTTGAGGAAACTGAGTGGCTGCTCATCGCAAACTGATACTATTCTGGGTATGGGAAATCAGACATTGAAAATCACTAACATGATGTTTAAGGGCCAAACTACATGTCACCATGCAGCTGCATGTAACATTGGTTCAGCGATGGCTCTTGCTAAATACCTTTTTTGCAAACTTAAAGACTGTTGAATAAATATTACATGCAACTGTATGATAATAGTTTGGCCCTAAGTTTTTTTGAGGGAGAAGCTCTGCATGTATCACTTTATTCCTGTCTAGGTAGATTTTAAATACCATGTCTGCCTAAAAAGTGAAGGTATGTCTTGTGTATTTATAGAACATTCTTAACTAGGATACTTCAGTGTGTTGCATACACTTGATACACATTGCATTAGCTGCATCAGAGCAGATGGTAAAAGATGAGGTTGAGAATATAGCCTATAGTGTCTTTCTCTGCCTGTAGGTGACCACAAATCAAGCACGTTTGGAGGCTGAAGTCAAAAATTATTAATTTGTGAATGAACCTAGAAGACTCTTGGGCTTGTGCATCCTGACCCTCTTTGCAAGTGGTGATTGTGTGCTATGCTATCCTGGTACGGGACACAGCATAATTTGCCTCAGTGTCTGAATGGGATTGACTCTAATTCTCAGGATCATACAAGTAGTTTGACATGTGGTAGCTACTCATCTCTTATGAAGAAGGAATGCTTTCTATTTGCTAATTCATTCTTGAAGTAGATGCTAGAAACAATTTATTGTGCTGTGATACAGATGACCATCCACAATGGCTGTATTGGCCATGGTAATATTGAAGGTGGGAAAGTGGCAACCTGGTTATTTGAAGCACTGCACACTGGAAACTCAGACTTCATCAGATGTAGTTCTTCAGTCTGTTGCCTAACTAGCTGATCTCCCAAATATGGGGTAGCACAGTAAAATAAAGGAGAAAAGAGATATTTGCCTGGAACTGTTGTTTTGAAGTGTTCGTTGTGCAGTCACACTTCCTACCTATCTACTGTGTTGTGGAGGGGTTAGATTCTGTATTCTATTCTATGCTTCACAGCATTTAGAAAGGTGTAGTTCTTTTAACCTCAAACCCTATTAAGCTCAATTTATGATTGTTTAAGCTCAAGTTATGATTGTTTTAGCACCCCATCTCCCAGCATACAGTTAACATATTTTCACTAGTAAAGCAGACTCTATTGCACCTCAAAATGATACCCAGTTTAGGCTTTCTAAAGGTAATTTGAAGCTTTTTTGTTTAAAAGTTTGTTTGGCTAAAGCCTCTTGGGTTCCCAACAAAGTCATATCTCTGTATCCATTGCATGAAAGAAAGTAGATATAGACCACAAGTTGCAGTTGGAATGTGCAAAGTTAGATCTGCAGTACTATTTTTAGGCATGTGAGCCTCAGTGATTAGCACCTAGAAGCACCTTTAAATCGTTACTAGGAGCTGTCCATAGTATCTCCTGAATTTGATTAACGATGTGTTCTTAAACGTGCCCCACTAAATTCAGTGGGTTTGATTCTCTTTTAAGTGTGTTTAGGAGTGTAGTCTAAATCTTACGTTAAAATTAGAAGTTAACTTACTGAATGGCCTATTCTGTCCCCTGTAAATGTCTCCTGTAAATAATGCCAATACTGCTCAGCAGAAGAAGGTATCAGAAGAGCAGATGCTATCTTGTGGAGCAAAGTATGAACATGTTTTTAAAGTTATCCTGATAATCTTTTCACTTTATTTCAGATCTGGCACTTGGATCTGACCCAGTCTTGTGAGAAAACTGCACATTTAAACATGGGGACTCCTGGATCAGGAAGAAAAAGAATTCCGGTTAAAGATAGGTTTTCTGCAGAAGATGAAGCTTTGGGTCATATTGCTAGAGAGGTTGGTATATGTATACATATATTCCCAACATAATCTGGAGATTAAAATTTTGCTACAGAAGCTTTTAAAAAGGCAGAGAAGACACAGTTACAGATACTTAAAAAGTGACTGGATTGGAATGAATAAAATGATACTATATTTAAAATGTGGTGTTAAGTTTATTGATTCTCTTTTCCATGGACCTTATTAATTTAAAAAATTGGGAAAAACACGAAAGGTTGTGCTAAAATTAAAAGTGTTTGTAACATGGTCACTATATTTTTTCATGCAATCTATCCCATTTTACTGGTATTCTAAACTGAAAATGCGGAGACCTTGTGCTGGTATAGTAACAGCCATTCACACTGGTGCAGCTATTTGGGAGTGGGGGCACCTACACTGATCTAGTAGCAAGGCACAAATTATGTATCCACTATTGTTGCTGTGTTCCCTTACTGTTTTCTTTGTTTTATGTGTGTTCGTGTCTTTTAACTGGGTTCAGTTAATCCAGTTACAGACTTTAGGTTCAACTGGGAGATGAACTGGCTGGGAACAGATATGGCTGCTTGTAGCATAATAGTAATAATGTTTCAACAATCCATGCAGCAACATTCTCTTTCTTTATAAGATGTAAGAAAATAATCCAAATATTTCCTTTCCTGTTAACCTCTTGAAATAGAAAGCAATGTAGTTTCCAATCTTGTATTTCAAGATTTAGATTTAAGGGGAGAATAGTTAAAGTTTTTAGCCTAAACCAAGCTTAGTTTTGAAAAAGAAAAAATAAAGAAAAGTGGTGTAGGTAAGACGGGTTGTGTGTTTTTTGAATCCTAGTTTTTTTCACTGTGGTAAATGTAAACATTTTAGAACTGTGGCTATCTTTTTGGCGGGTTTTCACAAATACTTGCTTTGAGATATTCAGTTACAAATAGGGGTTTTAGGAGTTGATTGTCGAGTCTGCTTCAGTTGTTGCTATCTGTTTTTCAATCTTGTTTTCCAAGGTGTCCTTCAGGTTAATCAACTCTCTAAACTCTTTGTTTACATTGGTGTTATACTTAGTGTTATTATATTTAATGTACTCTCATATAACTCTCCTTTACATCTGGTCATCTTAAATCTAGTCCTTACTCATACTCATTCTGAATGTTTTAGAATAGGGATAGGCAAGGTACTTCTTCATAAGGGTCTGCACATACTGTGAGCCAAGATACACTGGAGTGTATGTACTATAATGAGGTTATTATTAACCATGGCCTGACAGTCTAAAATAGGAGCAGGCAACCTTTTTGGGACAGACACACTTGTCTTTTTTTCCTGAGCCTGCGGGTGCATTTGTTATGCAGTCATTTGGGCTCGTGTGTTTATTTTGGGGATTCTGTGTTTTCTTGCTATTGCCCCTCCCTGGTGGGGTTGTGTCTTTTCTTCCCTCCTCCCCCAACCTGGTAGATCTCTGTCCTTTATTGAGGTGCTCCGTTACTGTTCTTAACTTATTGGGGGATATTATTGGACCATTTAAAACTAAAAAAAAATCCAAACCATGACGATAAAAGCTCATATTTAGTGGTAAGACATTATATAATGTTAGCATTTAAATCCTGATTCACGTTAGCTTCATGGCATGGGAATACCTGAGCCAATCCCATGGTTCTCATGCTGGTATGAGAAGGAACTGTGTCCCCAAAACCTTTTCCCATGGTGTTTCTTTACCAATTTTACCAGATGAGGATCAGGCAATACCCAGCAACTCTGCCCCCCTCCCCTCCAAACATAACATTTTGCATTGAACCAAATCTGCATAGTTTGCATGTATTGTTTTTCTACTTCATTTGAGAGAAATGGTACATTCTTAAAGGTCTATCAAGGTTGTTGAGAGAGAAAAGGAAGAAGAGTTGCAGTTTTTTCTACTAGTCCCTCATTCTCCACCGTTCCAGCACTAATTTATGCAGTTGACTAAGACAGAGGAAATGGTGGAGCCAGGCCTGATTTCTTCGTACTTCTTGAATGTGGCTCCTGGGATTTGGGGGGTGGGGGGTGGGGGAGGGAAGCATCAGAAATGCCTTGATTCCTCCTGTAAACTTGGGTTATTTTGTCTCCACCCTCTAGATCTCATGATAGTTGGTCCATGATAGTTTGTTGTCACTGCAACATTGTTTCCAAAGGTTTTAATGACAATAAATGCACTTGGTATAGTACTGGGATGGACGTTAAACCTGCCTCTTGTTATCCTGGAACCTAGAATGAGATAGTTTTGCTCCCTCAGTTATCACAGATTGAAGCCACCTTATTCATAGAAAGCTATTGAACTATTGAGAGCCAAGCTGGTTATTATCAACATAGCTCTTCACTGAGTTTTTTTTCTTGTTCACGGTTATCCTAGAGTATGATAGAACGTGGGATGGAATATTGGAAATTCATCTCTGTATGAACAGACGGTTTGCAAATTGTGAAGGAGACATACAAATATTTTTGACAGACAAGATGAACTTCCCATAAATCTGCATAGGTTTGCAACCTAAAGCTCATTGTTGGAAAGTTGATTTTTCAACTGTATTTGTGTTAGATTTCTGGATTACCAAATATAATATTTTGATAATGGTAACTTTGATCATACTTATTTAAAAATAGTTGAATCAGAAATTTGGCTTCTTGTGTTAGAATATATTTAAAGGAATTTTCTTTCAATTTAACAGGCAGAAGCACGACTTGCAGCCAAACGTGCAGCCCGAGCAGAAGCAAGAGATATACGGATGAGGGAACTGGAGCGACAACAGAAAGAGGTACTAGAGCAGTTATACTTTTTGAACAAAATTCGGGTTATCTTAACTTCAATACAGTGTATCAGTGTTAATACCATGAACCAGTCGCTTACAGTAACATTATTACATGATTTTGGACACTACTCTGAAAGCTGGTAAGATGGTTTTCCAAGCGCTGCAACATTCTTCAGGCCTTGTTCAGTTTGATTATTAAGGTTGTGAGGAACTTATATAATGAGAAATGTGAGATGTAGTCCAATATGTGACAAACCAAATGACCAGTTAATGAAAAACACACACATGTGTCTGAATACTTCTTGGATTTGTATGAAAAATAGTTCCCAGCGTGCTGAAGATGTCAGCAACTATTGTACAGGAGCTGCAGCACTTGGAACAAGCCTGAGCATGTGGGTTATCCATAAAAACTGAAAGGATTTTTTCTTAGTTTTTTAGAATAATGCTGTTGTAGAGCAGTGTCAGGTGAAAGCAGGCTGGCTTAGATCCAGATTTTGTGCAACGGCTTTCTTGCCCCTTCCCCCCAAATGCAACTCTACACACTTCCTGAGCCTCACCTGAGAGTTGGAAGATCCTTAGGAAGGGGCTGGGATGTGATGCAAGGGAGGGTCAGCAGTATTCTAAGGTTGAATTGGCAAAAGTAGGGCAAAAGCAGTGCTTGATTTTTGTCGATTCCTCTCTCACATAGTCCCCTATCACATTTTAGGGATTACTTTAAAGTATGAAATTGTTCTTTAGCTTTCAAAATCCTAACATGTTTGAGAATAACCACTGCAATATATTATAATTAGCAGTCTTGTAGTTTAACTTTTGTTTACTACTTTTTCAAGTGCTGTGTTTGGGAGAGAAAGGGGAGCATGGAGTTCAGCTGCAGTTGGGTGTGTGTGTATGATTTCTAAGTGCTAAATGGCACTATGTATTTGTCTCGGCCTCAGATTTAAAATACGGAAATATCACTATCTCTGCTGGATTCTGAATAATATCATGGCATTAACTGGGAGGCAGAGTCTTTCAAAGCCCAGATAAGTTAGGCTAATTTCAACATGAAATATAAATTGTAAACGCTTTCAATTGGAGTTCTTACTACTACAGATACTTTTTGAGTGAGTTGAATATGTTACATTGTAGCTAAACTTCTGTATTGCAAATATTTTTCACTTTCTCTTTTTGTGTGATGAGCGTTAAGAACTTGTGTGGTTGATGTAGCAAATAAACATGGGAAGTCATCATTAGTCCAAATAAAATTATTTTTTAAAAATGTAGGCAACATTTTTTTTATATGTAGCTGGTAACTAAGAAGAGTTTAAATAACAATGGGTGAGTTCGCACCACATGACAACCCACCTTGGCGAATAAGCTATGCAGTGTGGTTTTTTGCAGAACAAACCACAGTGAGCTGGACAGATGATTGAGCTTACCATCGGTTTTTCTCCCTCTTGGACTTCCAGCTGGTTCCATCACATAACCCAGGGAAGTTTGCAGCAGAACCCATCTTGTCTGCCTGTCCCATCTCCTTCCTCACTCTGATCTCATTTCCTTTCCCCAGCTTAGAATATATATATTATAAATTTGGCCCCAGGAATTTGCAAAAATGTCTTTGCAAATTTTGTTTGTCAGGTTTTCCACAGTTATGCAAGTTGCCTTGTCTTGTATGTTTCAATTGTCAAGGGGAACTAAAGTCAGTATGAAACATGCAAGGTGATTGACAAGATGGAATTGCATATAGGCTAATATGATAGCCATTGACAGGTTGGGAAAACTGAATGGGAGCTGAGAAGGGTGGGGAGGGGAGCATAGAAGAGCATAAATCTCCTTAATAGGACTTGCTGGAGACTTGGGGAAGTGTGGAATGGAAGCAGAGTACCCCAAGTGTCAGCTCAACAGTTCAACCCTGGGGGTCACCTCGCTAAGTGGGCTACACATATCAAGCTGTGGAGATCAGGTTGCGAAAGGTGCGATCTGATCCCCTTTCCTGAATTTGACAGCTGTCAGTGTGAGCAAATTACCCACTGACAGGGTGGGGAAATGGGATCAGATTGCACCCCTAGCACAATTATCCTCAAATTCTGAAGTGTGGAACTTACCCACGGGGGTCCCTCCTTCCATTCACCTGAGTCTTCCCCAAGTAGTTTTAAGGATTATCTAGGGTCCACACTCTAACCAAGTGGCCACTTGCCAGTGCCTGCAACCAATGATGGGTTGGCAGGTCCAGGTTCGTATGGCATGCCAACCCATTGTGGGTACAACCACCCTTAAAACACGCCATGGGTTGTTAAGGTGACTTGTTGCCCAGATGCAAGCCATGCTGTGGGAATTGGTTTGGGTTTTCATGACACAAGAGCCCACTATGGCTTGTCACCCACAATGGGTTTTTGTGTCTTGCTAGCCTGTTCTATGTAAGACTAACATTGGATTGAGAGAATAAATGTTAATAAAAGTTAGACTCCTGTTAAGGATTCCTTGCATTCATCATGAAAAGCAATTGTTTACATTTTATGATGAATTCATACTAATGTCTGTAGTTTTGTGGATATTGTCATGGTGTAGATCATCACTAGTGTATTTGAATTATTTGTCAGTCAATGTGCCTTTGGCTTTGCCTGTATTACATTTAAACTGGTAGGTGTTGCTAACAGAATATAACTGGAGGTAAAATGAGAAATTGGAGCACAATTTTTATGACAACTTTTTAATAGTATTGGAATATATATTTATATTTTGTAAGCAGAATCTGTGAGAAATGGAAACTATTCTTGTCAGAATTGCCTTATGCTTGTGAAATAAGTTTATTTTTTTACCTTCTTGTAGCTTTCTCAGCGTTCGTATGATAGAAAATGGGGACATATCCAAAAGTGGATGGTAGGCCAGGATTGCCTGTTGTGTGGTTTGTTACACTTGGAAAACTAACTGATTGCAGTGCTTCATTTACTAATACCTTGTGTAGTCTATGAAGTTTGAGTATCAACAATAACGTGTCTCTAAGTTAAAGATTGAAGACATCTGTGAAGGATCTATGAAAACATTATTGCTTAGCCTTTATAAGGGCTCTCTCCTTATGAAGATAGATAGATAAAACTTTATTGTTTCAACCAGTTACAACTATGTTTTATAGTTACATGCTTTTGTGCTACCCAGATTTTAATTTGATGACATCACATTGATTTTGGGGAAAACGGACAGTGTAAAATGCTTATATTGCATCACACTTGCACACACTTTCTTGTCCAATCATGAGCAGCCAAGTATCAATTACAGCTAACGCTCTGCTATCTAAATAAAAAAACACCAGCTTACAACTAGACTTTAAAAATATAGCATTGTAAAACTTGGAAACCAAGAATATGCATTATTTTAAAAATGATTTTACTAGAGGCCAGATATAATTATTTAAGTTCAAATATTTTATAAACTGAATATTTTTATTTGGCATGACCAGATGGCACATTAACATAGGTTATCAGATACTTTAAAAACTTTGGAATATTTATGATGCCCTGGAGAGGTTTATTTTTTCTGCTCCAATCAAATACAGACAGTAATTAACACAGGAAAACTTGAGATTTACAATATATGTTTACCAATACCAATACCAATATTGGCAATTTGGGACAGAATCCAATGGACCCTTATTCCCCCACTGATTCCTTTTCGCCTGCTGATTTCCTTCCACAAGTGGTGGGTCCTGCCAATTCCAGTGCACAAGGAGGACCCACCACCACTGACACAAGGGAGATTTAGCACTTCCTAGGAAAAGCCCCGAAATAAGCAAAAACACTGGTTTCTGGAAGGAGGCAAGTTGGCAGAGCCCCGTTTTTTGTTTTGAATTCTGCATTAAATTCTCTTTCAATTGATATATAAACATTTGAATTTTGTGAAACAACATTTTCTATAAGCATTCAAAGTTGCAAAACATGAAAATTTCAAAAAGTGTCTACAATTTTGGCTACCACTGTGTGTGTGTGTGTGTGTGTGTGTGTGTGTATATATATATTATATAATGTAGTAGTTATAATTGAGAAGCAGTGTGAAACTAGAACTGGGGAAACACTTTTCAAATTTTCTCTCAACTGTTACGTTACAGGGAGGTTGTGCTAATAAAATGGAAGGGGTGAGGAAGAACTACTTACGCTTCTCTGATCTCCTTGGATGACGATTTGGATAAAAATATAATAAATTAAAATTATAGTTACTATAATACAGTAAAAGAGGCAGTTCTTGGTGATGTCTGTTTTCACCTTTCTTAATTGCATAAGTGAGTATTTCTTGCACACTAGCAATTAATCCTATCATTAAACTAGGTCAGAAACAGCTAATTGATCAGTTAAATCAATTGTTTAAAAACTTTTAATTTGTAAACTTTTAACTTATTTAAAAGGCATCCCTGATTATAATACAAGTCTACCTGAATAAATACAATAGCTTATAAAAAGTGCAGATGGTAAGCACCATCCTAACAGGCATTCTCTCTTTTCTTCTAAGACAAACGTCTCTTCTAAGATGCCTAGTATGACACACACGTGTGTCATCTATAAACAAATATGCTTCCTGCCTCAAATACTGTTTTCACTGTATACAAATATATGCAAATTTAATTGATCAATTTAAAAGTTACTGTTTTATGATGCAACCCTAATGTTAATGGTTTAGTTTCATATAACACATTGGGTAATCTGGAATGTATTTAAATGAACAGACGACACATTGAAAATCAAGGTAGGGTCCCATAGAATCATAGAATAGTAGAGTTAGAAGGGGCCTATAAGGCCATCGAATCCAACCCCCTGCTCAATGCAGGAATCCACCTTAAAGCATACCTGACAGATGGCTGTCTGGCTGCCTCTTGAATGCCTCTGGTGTGGGAGAGCCCATGACCTCCCTAGGTAATTCCTCCTTAGGTAATTTCCATTGCCGTACTGCTCTAACAGTCAGGAAGTTTTTCCTGATGTCCAGCCGGAATCTGGCTTCCTGTAACTCAAGCCCATTATTCCATGCCCTGCACATTGGGATGATTGAGAAGAGATCCTGGCGCTCTTCTGTGTGACAAACTTTCAAGTACTTGAAGAGTGCTATCATGTCTCCCCTAAGGTAAATGGAAGAAGAATCAGACTTGTGTAAACAGCAGAATGGTATTTTCCACAAGTTAAAATATTTGATTTTGTTTTGTTGTTTTGTTCTGGGCTTCTCTTATTTTTTCTCTTTCTTAAATAACAGTATCTGGTATTTCCCTTCTTAGGATGATTCAGAGAAGGCTAGATATTCACACCGGTCCAGCCGGCAGTCATATCTGGTTTGTACTAGTCTCTAAAGTCATAGTTGGTTTTTTTTTCTGTTTTGTAATAAAAAAAAGTCACCTCACTTTTGTTTTAATTTTGTGACTAGGGAGCTGATGACTTGGTGTCCAGTCGAAGTACTGGTAGTCACAGGGTTAGTATTTAAAATTTGCCTTTGATAAAGTTCATTAAGTGTTCATTTATACTCATATGGTGTGTTTCTTTGATTTTTTTCCTTTAAAACAAACAAACAAAAGATATTGAATGTTTTAAAAGCTTCAAAGAAAATGCCTACAATGGGAGAATATCTTTTTATGAAATAAACTTTAGGGAAAAAACTTTGAAGATCAGAAGATTTCTGTCTCTGATGTAATGATGCACACCAATTCATCTGATATCTAAATATCATTTAATTTCAAGACTTTGCCAGTAGAATGTATGTCTGTTTAGTGAAGAATAATTGAGAAAGTGAACAGAGTACCAGTGAAGTAAAGATGTTATTGGGAAATTACTCCCATCATCCCTGACTATTGGCCATGCTGGTTGGGACTGATGAGAGTTGGCGTCCAAGTTCTCCTGTTCTGATAAAACAGTTGATTTTAATTGCATTTCAATGTTGAAATGCATTATGTTAATAAATATGTTGAGAACTAGAAATATGAAAATTACAACCCAAAGCATAAGGTATTAGATTAACATAAAGCAAAAATACTGTGTGAAATTTCACTAGAAAACCAAGAAATAAAAATGTCCATAAAGCAATGTTTTTGCAGTGAATTTTACTTTCGAGGTTCATAATTTTCTACAATTCCATTCTCCATCAGTGGAGTCCTTCCACTGATGCCAGTGGGTCACACAGGAGCAGAACAAGTACTTCCAGGAGGAGAGATCTTGTGGTGCGTAGTCCAGATGAGCATGCTGTGGTTTGTTCCTACATAACATTTGTGTGCACTAATAAATAGTGATGGGAAAATATTTTAATAAATAATCAATCTTGGAAGCTCAAGGGATTTGGCATGTTAAGTGAGAACTTTGTAGGGAGGAGAGAGAGAGAGACAGAAAAAAGCCCCATGGCATTTAAAATCACAGTCCTTAAGGCTGGCAGTTGTTTCATGAGTTGTGGACAGGCAAGGATTAGTTTACCTTTTAAAAAGTGAGATGGAGGCTATATTTGTACTTATATTCAATAGAATCTTTGAAGGCCTGTGGCAAATACTAGTGTCTACAACATTTCTTTTAAAAAGCATGTCTCAGTGTGTGTGATCTATATTATATATAATACAAATAGGAATTCTTTATCCCTGACAGCTAATTTTAGCTATATTCAATGGTTTATGTTTGTGAGGTTCTTTCATTTCAGCTCTTGCATTTGGGTTCCAACTCTTTCTGTCTTTTTTTTCTTTTACTAAAAATGTGTGATTCTGGGAATATTATTTATTTATTTTTATTTATTTATTGCATTTTTATACCGCCCTATAGCCGAAGCTCTCTGGGCGGGTCACAAAAATTAAAACCATAAAATCATTTTAAAAATATAAAACAAGCCACAATCCAAAAACAACAAATAACATACAATCTAAAAACACAACCAAAATAAAACCAGAATAAAACCAGCAGCAGGAATTAATACAGATTAAAATACAAATTTAAAACAGCAAGGATTAAAATTGAGTTAATTTAACTGTTAAAATACTGGGAGAATAAAAAGGTCTTCACCTGGTGACGAAAAGAGTACAAAGTAGGCGCCAGGCGAACCTCTCTGGGGAGCTCATTCTGTATGCATTTCTGGAATTTGTATAAGAATGTCTGAGATGATGGCATTTTAGAGTTATATTTGATTTGGAAAGGAGTGGGTATAATACTTAATTAGGTGTTAAAGGAATAAGTAACCTCTTACTTTTCTTAATAACAAATAATTGTTTTACAAAAGAAGCAAGGTTAACCAGCAGATTGACAACGTAAGATATGAGGTGCAGGAGGAGGAAGCATTGTGGCTTCTCCCCCTCCGCTGTATGTGGTTGCCCTTTGTATAATACCCTGTGATGCAACGCAGGGTGACATGTCATACGAACCTAGTGTGCGGCAGGGGTGGCTTTGTGCCCACTCTGCAACCGCTTCTGCACATAGTGGGTTGTACAATGGATATGAATCTACACTGCTGTGCCTCTTGCCAGGTTCCAACAGCACACCAGTCCATACTGCATTGCGGGGGATTATGCAGATGGCGGTCATGTACGCAGCATTCGCAGGGGAGAATCCATAATCACTTCTTCCCTCTGCACAATCAGCCAAACCCAATCAAAGCCTATGGTAAGAGGCCAGGTAGTTGCTTTCTTGTTCATACTTTTTATCATAGCTCTTACTTTTGATATGATTTTTGTGACTTAAATATATTTCATTTCTTATAAACATCCTCTTTTAAGGCACAAAAATGGACTTTTATACAATAAAACTTAAAAAAGAGCAACAGCAACATAGCTATCCTTTCATGTCCGTTGTGCTCCCTTTCCTCTATTGTGTGAAGATGTGACATTATTTCTTTTTTTGCAAATTGTTTCCACTGTTTTGTCCTTTCTGTAGAAAGGCAATAAATCAATTAGCAGAAGCCGCTTCAAGAAACAAAAGGATGTTGCATTTTTTTTCACGTGTCAGGAAAGAGATAGAAGTACTGGAAAGCCTCATTGAAGAAATGTATTCAGTTGGGAGACTTAAAGCCAGTCTACCCCCTTTTCATGGCTCCCCTGTTACTGTGATTGGAAGCTACGAAAAAGGGGTTAATCCTAGATCACTCTTAAAATGACTTGCTGAAAACTCAGGGAAGTGTGCAATGGAAGTGGGAGAGGGGACCTCCAAGGGTCAGTGCAACACTTAACATCCTGGGTATCATCTTGCTAAGGGGCAGATCTGGTCCCCTCTTCCCGAGCTGCCAGTGAATAATTTGTGCACAATTACCCACTGATAGCTCAGGAGAAGGGGACCAATTGGCCCCCTTAACAAGGTGATCCTTAAGTTTTGAAGTGTGAAACTGACCCTTCCCCCCCCCACCCCACTGCACACCTCTCCAAGTCTCCAGCAATTATTTAAGGGTGATCTAGGCTCCACCCCCTTTTTGCAGCTTCTATTCGCAGTAACATAGTTACCTGATTCAAACGTAATGACAGACTATGGGCTGTCGTGCACAAGTATGGGCTGTCATGCCTGCAGTAACCAACTCAGTGGTTAACCCATTGCTTGTTGTTGGGTTAACTGCTGGGTTGTTTAGCCCCTAAACTACAGTGGTCCAGGTTTGGATGTCATGTGCAGCAACCTACGAAGGAGCTGATCATTAATTGCTTAGTAAAAGTGGAAGGCAAGCCTGCTTTCTTACACTTTTCTCTTACAAGCCATAGGTTGTTGAACCCATGGGCTATTGTTACCTATGAAGTGAGGTACGGCAGACTTCTCTGCATATGTACCTTAAAGATCTGCTATATCAAGGGCTTTCTGCATATCATTAAACAGGATGATAAGTATCATCAATATTTTCTGTGCCCAGTACCCTGTAATAATACATATGAAATGCATGTGAAGTATGTATGTCCATGTGTGGTATTGAATAATACCCAAAGGGGAAAATATGCAGATTCTAGATCGTACAAAGCTAACCTATTTGTTTTGCTCAGTTTTCCTTTTTAAAAAGGTGAGGGTTAAAATGATCACATGGTGGTTTAGAATCGTTTCTAAGGATGCCACTGTTTCTTGATGTTTGTTAAGTTCTAACTTTTTACTCAACAGAGTCATACTCATGGGGATGCTCATGGGGATTCTCATGGTGGAAAGAAGTCTAGCTCTCATAAAGATCTTTTGGTTAGTGTTTTCAATTAGGGTCTGCTATAGTTTTACCTCTTTGTGGCTTTTATACAAACAATAGTTTTCACATATGGTTATTACGTTGGCCATATAAGGTGCCTCTTCTAACTGAAAAAAATCTTGCTGACTGGGCAAACTCTTTGACTACATTATACAATGGCAGCTAAGCTGGCAGAGTTAAAAGGTGAACAGAGTGATTGACATTGGGGATTGTAAAACCCTGGTGAGAAACTAATAGTTTTCCCTATTTTGCTATCTTCTAGCATGTTTGTCATTTAGGGCGCAATCCTATTGGATTGGCCCTTGATCCTCATGGAGGCTTACGTGTATCCAAAGCAGAGCAGGAGGTCCACTGTGCCTGTGGTTTTTTAGGTAGACAGGTGTTTTCACCCATCTAGGTGAGGCATTGGGGAGGAGGAGAGGCTGGGGAAAGCTTCTATCCCTGCTTCCACAGACCCTCCCCCTCCCCATCCACTGGCACACACCCTTTTCCTCCTCTCTGAACTCATATTGCGAGCACATAGAAGCAGCTGGTGTGATTCTCTCTGTGCTGGCTGTGAGGGGGTGGAGGAGGGGGCAGAGAGCTCAGGCCCCAGTCTCAGAGCCCTAGGATTGCTCTCTCAGACTTTTTCTATATGTGTGTTGTCCCTTTCTGAGTTCTTTTCCAAGACATTTTGAATTGTTGACTTTAATAATGAACTCATAAAATAAAGTTTTGTTTCTAGTTTTGTATTTGTTCTCACTAGTAATAGGAACTTACTTTATTAAACCTGTCAGTAATGAGTGCCTGAAATTCCATTGAAGAACAGCCTATATAAGGTCAGATACTTGAAATGAAGTAAACATCTGAAACCACTTCACTGAATTATTGCAACATAGCTTAAATATCTTGATTTCTAGAAAACATCTGTACACAATTTCAGAACACTTGGGTATGTTGATTTTTAGGATAGCTGTTTTCATAGGGGGTTACTGATTATATCTTATGACTTCTCTTGGTGCAGGTTTAAATTGCTTTTCAGGCTTATGAGAAACTGCACATTGAACAGTTTAGTGTACATTTTAAATAAATGATATTTACAGCACTTAATGTGAAGTTAACAGTCACAGTGGTGGAAGTTTCACTATTTAAAGGTATTGAAATATAGTGAAAAATACTTTCCTTTACCAGATGGATAAATACAACCAAATATTTTATCTGGTATACATTAATCCATGTCAATTCTAAATGTTTACCTACTTTTATTTGTTAAAAGCAGGTGCTCTTAGAAAGCATGTAGAGTATGAGAATCATTCTGCAACATAAGAGCACATGGGTATATAAACAGCTCCTTGCTCTATTTTAGCACTTCAGAGTGTTACAACTTATCATGTCTTCAATACTGGAGCAAAGATCAATATTTGGTACTTTACGGGTTTGTGTCGGAATGCCTTTTACAATTTTGTAATATATTTTTTGACAGAGTGGATTTTACCATGACCAGCGAAATTACAGCAGCCTTAGGCATAGCAAACTGCCTTCTACCTACCATCCTCGGGTTTGTCAGATTTTTTTAATAAAATTTTTGGCTGAGTTTAGTGAACAACTTTTTCCTTACTGGAGACTTGGAGCATGAAAGTTAACATCACCATAACCCAAACGTTTTGCTTGCTTTGTGGTGGTATCATTTGGATTAACAATTTGCCAAATATCTAGTGCTTTCTTTTGTCTCAGATCGATTAATTCTGTGTATTATGGTTTAGAAATAATGCTAGGTTTAGGGATTCAGTCTTGCATTCGCTTAACTTTTTGTGGTATGACTGCCTGTTTTGAGTTTGGTATTGTTACAACAATACAGTCAACAAATTTCTGTATTGTGAGAAACCATTTTAAAACTGTGCAGAAAATTCATGCAGCTAAAAATGAAGCTGTTTGGTGAATGCTTTTTAAGTGACCAGAGAAATGTTTAATCTGATATCCCAGTGCCAGTTCTGTGCCATTTGGACTCGCTTTGCATTGTTTTTTTGCTGTCACTTTATGACAATACTAACATTTGTTTTGTATATGTAGATATTATGAGCAATATGCTTCATTTGTACAGCAAATATAATACAGTGTCTTATTCTTGTCACAGTCCTCTTCTCTATACAATGATCGTTTGGCGACAACTAAGAGTTACAGGGTTAGTAGAGTGTGATGTAATAGTCTATAATTAGGTATTGTAAGGTTTTGTAAATCTAAAAACAATGCTCTTCTCTGTAGGTGTCTCCAGATGTAAACAGTGGTTTGTTAAGAAGTGCCAGTTTGGTTCGTATGCAGATCTGCACGATTGCCTTAAGCTTGCATTCTGAGGGTATTGTGGCTGGGAGCATCGTTGTGTTCTGTTTGGAAAAATCTTAGCTTAAGTATGCATGACTATAAAGGTGAAGAATATCTAAAACGTATATGGAAGAAAGACAAACTGCACACTCATGCCTTTCTGACGTATGAAAATGACATGATAGTATTTCTGTACTTTGGTCTTATCTATTTTTGTATGTGCTTGGAGAGCTTCATCACTCTCTCTCCTATTGAGCTGTCACTGGATGATTTGGGTGCATAGAGCCATACACATCTATGTTGCAATAAAGTAGCCTGCACAGGCTGTCTTGCAGTTCCTTCAATTCCGTTGGGACTCATCAGAAAAGTTAATCCTAGACAGGCATGACATAGACTCATTGAGACATTACCTCTGTTTTTTCCCCCTGCTATCTTAAAAATTATATGAAGACAATCTAGATATGGTGTAAATGCTTGTTTTACAAAGTACAAATGAAGGGCTACGCCTAACAAGTACTTGTTTTAGACTCTTCAAAGCTTGTCTCTCTTTCAGCGCACTAAGGGATCTTGTAGTAGCCATGCCAGGGATAAAAACTGGAGCAGTAACTGAAGCTTCAAGTTACTGGCAGCAGTGCATGGGAAATGAAGGAATTGCTCGTGCTTGGGTTTGTGTTTGATTGTTCACATACTTTCTGGAAAGATAAGCAAAGTCTGCTTGTGGTACTGTAAATCTTCAGACGTTTTCAACAAAGAGATGGAAAAGCACAAAATAGGAGTGTTTTAGGTATAGCTTGTGGTGGTTTAAGATTCTGGGTTGAGTTAGATTAATTGTATCTTTGAAACTGAAAAATATTTGGATTAATTTACACAATTTAGTTTCTCATTTGTAAATAATTTTGACTTGGATTTTTTTTAAAAAAAGTAATTGCTGTATTTCTGAAGCTCATAATTTGTTAGGTTTTGGCTGCCAAGAGTCATTGAATAGTATGAATAATGGATGCTGAAAGGAATAATTTTATCCATAAAATATCATTAGACATGATGAATACAGCTGCTACTAAATAGCAAATATTCTAGGCACTGTATTAAAAATAAGACAGGCTATGCCTGCAGGTTTACAATCTAATAACATTTCCCATTAGAAAAATGCCACTTAGTGAAAAGGCATATGTATTTGCATTTAGTAAAGGTGAGGTGTGTTCCACAGATAGGAAACTTTTTTTTCTGTTGAAAATCATATTCCTGTGGTGGTACTCTGTTGGGCCATATGCTTGGCAGTGTCTGAGGTCAGAGCTGAATGTGGGCAGAAGCATCCCTTTCTCTTTCTGATGCCCTCTTACCTCTTGATATGCCCCCCTTTTCTCTTCTTCCCCACCTAGCAAGCTGCTGGAGAAGGGTCAGAACAAAAGAGCCAGAGGTCTGAACTGATTGCTTGCAGAGGGCCTCTCCCACTTCCATCACTCCATCTGTTTCTACTTTTCAACCATTTTTTTAACCTGCATTAAATTGGGCCCCGTGGGCCCCATAGTTGTCCAGCCCTATTATATGATGTGGGGTGTTTACATACCACATAGATAATTTGTCTTGTTCTCCAATACTGTAACTACAAACATTGTTTTCTCTATTCTTTAGGCATCATTATGTGGTGATGGATTGTATAAGTCATATAATTATCATACTGTAAGTCTACAGGGATTTCTTCGCATTTTACAAAATATAGTTTTGTGATAAGTAGCTGAAAAACCAAATATTTCCCTTTCCCTTCCTTTTACAACTTTGTTTTTAGCCTTCTGAATACAGCTATTACTCTTCAAGAGCAAGTTCAGCACGAAGTAGTCCAGTGGTGAGAGGTTTTCTGCATGTCTTAAAGTTTTCCTTTTTTGACTAATGCTCTTATGTAGATCCATTTTGTGTGAATCACTCCACTGATAAGTGCATGGATTGTAGATTTCTAATTTGCTTTACAGAAGGTGATGTAAAAGTTTAATGAGAAATATAAGCAGTTTTGGCTGGCAATGTGGAAACCAGTGTGAAGGTTTACTTCTGCTATCATGGCTTTTGAATGTAGAGTAATGTATCAAGAAACTTGAACTGTATTAGAGAGAAGATATCTCTCAAAATTACCATAATGCTACAGGGAAATACAGCTGTTGAAGAAGTCACTGCCTCTAGTTGTTTTCCCTGTGTCCAGTTTGTTCTTGAATTAGTTTGCTCAGAGCTTTATGGTGAGCAGAAAGGGCATTTCAGCTTTTCAATTAAGCACTATATCCCCTGATGCTCAACCTTTTATTTTCTATACAAATTATGTCAGGAACTGGTGTCATATAACTTTCAGATTTGCTCTTGCAAACCCTCCAGTGTCCATGCATTCTCCCTCCCAGCTAAACACTCTGGACATGATCCTGTCCCATAAGGACCCAGATCCTGTATGTAATGGGATCCCCATTGGAAGATAGTTTTCCCATTGGAAGATAGTTTTCCCTGTCTTCAATAATATGGTGGCTCTGCCCTGGACCATTATTAGAAACAGGAGAGCTATGCATTTTCTATATCCTGTGAAGCCCATCCCCTCAACATGAGTTCAGACTTTGCATTCCTTGATCAAGAGGAGTGAGGAAGGTTGTATGGGAATATGGGAGACATGCTTCCCCATTG
The DNA here is from genome assembly GCA_029215795.1 of Anniella stebbinsi. Taxonomy (NCBI): domain Eukaryota; kingdom Metazoa; phylum Chordata; class Lepidosauria; order Squamata; family Anniellidae; genus Anniella; species Anniella stebbinsi. The sequence goes on along the minus strand of JARDYH010000002.1, from coordinate 158,028,665 downwards.
TGTCTTACATGGATCTTTCCGTGCATGGATAATACACCCATACAGAGAATGGTGATGGACAAAATGTTTAATTGTTACTGTTTACATTTTGTGTGACATTCTATTCTGTCATGCACAATTGACCTACCAGACCATCCTGTCTGTTCTGTTGGTCTTTTTGTTGTCCTTGATGGTCTCTGGAGTTCGTGAATATTGCTGAGAGTAAGATCTATGAATTTCATTTGGACATTACCGTATTTCCTCGAATCTAAGACGCCATCGATTGTAAGACACACCTAAATTTCAGGGCCACAATCAGGGAAAAAGCTTTGCGTCGATTCTAAGAAGCACCTTAATTTCAGCATCCCTTCCCCCTCCCCCTCCCCTCTATTGCCCGTCCTCGCCACTGCCACCGCTGCTCTGCACCGCCGCCAGCACTCACCTTGGCCTGGCAAGGCATCGTTCCCAGTAACGAGGCGAGCGTTGCCAGTGGTGTAGAGCAGCAGCAGCAGTGGCAGCGAGTATGGGTGATGGAGGGGAAGGGGGAGGGTTAGGGCCCCGCAAGTCCCCCCTCCCCCCTCCCCCTCTCCCCCTCCCCTCTTACCTTGATCACTGCCGCCTCAGCCTGGTTCCCAGTAACAACGCCTTGCCAGGCCGAGGGGAGCGTTGCCGTCACCCGTCCTCGCTGCTGCTGCTCCGCACCACTCGCAACGCTCCCCTCGGCCTAGCAAGGCGTCGTTACTGAGAATCCAGTAACGACGCCTTGCCAGGCCGAGGTGAGCGCTGGCGGTGGTGTGGAGCAGTGGTGGCGGCAACGAGGACGGGCGACGGCGATGGAGGTGAGTGGTGAGGGGGAGGGTTAGGGCCCTGCAAGTCCCCCCTTGCAAGTCCCCCTCCCCCCTCACAAGTCCCCCCTCCCCCCTCACCTTGATCACTGCTGCCTGGGCCTTGATCACTGCCGAGATCTCAGTAAATCTCACGGGATCTGGGCCTCCTTCCAGTACTGAAGCCTTCCCAGGCCCAGGCAGCAGCGATCAAGGTGAGAGGGGAGGGGGACTTGTGAGGGGGAGGGGGACTTGCGGGGCCCTTCCCTCGCCCTCCCTCTCTCCCTCCCTCCCTCCCTACTCACCTCCATTGCCACGGCTGGATCTCCTCCTCCTGCTCGTGGGCTCCCTGGAGGCGCCTGAGGAGCCACAGCAGCAGCAACAGGAGGAGGAGATCCAGCCGCAGGCCTTGCCTGCTTGTTTCCCGCCACTGCGTCGAACAAAGGGGGGGGGGAGAGAGGCAGACAGAGCAACGTTTGGGTCTCTCTGCGCTGGGGCGTCGGTGGCGGGGGGCTCCGATGCTTCACAGGCACATGCCTCTTACATGGAGCTCCCCCTGCCGCTGCCGCTCCTGCGCAGAGAGACCCAAGCGTTGCTCTGCCTCTCTCTCCCCACCCCCATTGTTCCACACAACGTCGGGAAACAAGCGGCGGACGGGGCCTGCGGCTGGATCACCTCCTCCTGCTGCTGCTGTGGCTTCTCAGGCGCCTCCAGGCCACGAGCAGAGGACCAGGTAGGGCTGGGCTGGGCTTTGGGGGGGTGGCTTGGTGGTGGGGTTTGTTTCGGGGGTGGCGGGGGGTGTTTTAGGGCTGGAGGAAAGTGTGACCGTTTCCCCGGAGGTTTGCCCCCGGGGCTGGTCGGCCTAGATCGCCCCAGTTTTCCCGGCGATCTGGTCACCCTAGGAGTCGCAGGGGGGCATGCAGAGCCCTCCTGCCTTCTGCAAAAGTGGAGGAAATCCCATGTTTCTAAGTCACCATCGATTCTAAGCCGCACCCCATTTTTACAGATGTAAACATGGGAGAAAAAGTGCGGCTTAGAATCGATGAAATATGGTATATCAGAAAGGGCAGGTCACTTGTACTTTAAAAGTGAACATCCAAATACTTGAATGTCTTAGCTTTGTTGCACAAGGCTCTGCTTATCAACTGACATAGAGGAACCTATGAGCATGGTGCCCTGCAGTAATCAGACAGTTCTTGGAGCACTTTACTGTTCAGTGGAACTCCCATTTAAAAGTTCTCATTCACTGGGAAGGAAGCTGCTGTGCTGTAGCAGTTAAAACAGCAACGTATGAGCTGGAAGTTCAGATTTCTGCTCAGCGTGAATTCATTAGGTGCCCACAGGAAATTCTCTCTCTCTCTCTCTCTCAGCCCAGCACCTACAATGTATTTATTAGGGATGTGCACTGGATTGGGTCGAATCCATGATCCGGATCCGATCCAGGGGAAATCGGATACAATTATCCGATTTCCAATCTCACCGCTGGATCGTTCGATCCAATCCGATCTGATCCGGAAAGGTCCCGATCCAGATCGGAGGATCGGCAGGTGCCTGCTGGCGCCCGCTGCCGCTTCCATTAGTGGGCACCAGCGGACGCCCGCCGATGGAAGCGGACAGCAGGGTGTGGGGGCTTCCCTGGCGGGGCTGTCCGCTTCTATCGGCGAGTGCCCGTGGGAGCCCGCCAATGGAAGCGGACAACGGGGGCAGGGGGGCTTGCCTTCAGGGGACGTCTGCTCCCGTCCGCCGCTGGCCACTACTGCGAGCAGGCTTCGCGGCCTGCCCTAGGTAGTGCGCCGGGGAGGGGGAGAGGGCTTACCCCCCCGGGGCTGTCCGCTTCCATCCGCTGGTGCCCGCGGGCGCCAGCGGATGGAAGTGGTCGGCTCTGGGGGGGTAAGGAGCGCGGGGGAGGGGGCTTACCTGCCGGGGCCATCCGCATCGGACGACCCCGGGGGGGAGGAGGGAGTTAGGCCCCCCTCACCCACCCGCCGCCATTTTTTCCTCATAGACTTGCATTGGGGGAAAGCTTGCGAGTCTATGGGGAAAACAAAACAAAACAAAAATGGTGGCCGATCCAAAAATCGGATGTCCCGATTTTTGGATCGGGATCGGACCCAATCCGGTCTGGGGGGCCTCCGATTTTGTCCGATCCGATCCAGGACAAAATTGGAGGTCCCGATCCAGGTCCCGATCCGATCCAGGGGGTCCGTGCACACCCCTGGTATTTATGTTACAGACTACCTGACTGTAACATAACCTGACTGTTAGAAGAATTACTGAGTTAAGGTATGCAAAGTGTCCAGAACTCTTAGTAAAGGTTTATGCTGTATGTGTGTATGGTTGTAAAAATATAGACGAATGGAGTGTGTGTGTGTGTGTTCATGCACACATATCTATCTATAGCTCATTAACCTTTACTAAAAGCTCAGGGTACTTCACCTTATCTCTGTAATTCTTATAACAACCCAGTAAGGTAGACTGTGTGTGTGTTAGTTATCTCTCTTGCACTCACACAAATATGTAAGACAGTTCCCAACATTTTATTAAAATCTAGAGCTGCCCTCCCCAACCTGCCCTCCAGATATATTGAACTATAGTCACCATCATCCCTTCCCAGCATGGGGATGATGGCAGATGTAGTCCAACACATCTGGAGGGTACCAGGTTGGGGTTGATGGCTCTAGTGTAACCAGAAAATCAGGATGATATGCAGATATGAGCATATTTGATTCTTTGTAATAGGCCATGGGTTAGGGAATAGGTTTAGTCAATAGTGTCCTGAAATGTGCTTTCTTTGGTACAAGTGAATATTTCTATTCACTCCAACAGGAAAAAATAAATAAAGCACTGCACTTAGAAAAGTGGGACCAAAGCCTACAGTTTACCTGATACTGCACAGTCCAGCCCTCACTGATGGGTATCCTGCTGTGAATGTAATGTATCTTTGTGTGCAGAGTACACAGAGTTGCACTGCTTCACTCCTGATTGGGTCTTTGTACTTTTAAAGCCTACCTCTGCACGCAGCTCATCCATCATGATGTTCATTTTGCTAGCAAGAGTGGTGTTCTCAAGTCATCATGAAGGTATTCTTTCTCAGCATGTTGCAATGGCTTACACATTTTAGTATGCTATGAATGATTAACATTGTGTTCAGTGCTTAATCTGGATCCAAACAAATGTTTATTTAATAGTAAATTAGTTAATTACGTGTCTTTAAATCTTATAGTTTACAGATGATGAATCAGGGAGCATTGCATCCTCTGATCGTGCTGTTCGAGGCCGGAGGGATAGTGTGGTGAGCAGGGTTGCATGGTTGTTACGTGTTTTTATCAACTCTAGCACCTGAAGTTTCACAGGGTTGAGACGAATAATAGGTGTTAGTATTCACATTGATTAGGTTCAAATGACACACTTCTCATGATGGCTTATTTTTGTGAGTAAACCATGATGGGTTAGTCTGTAGTCTGTGAGCTGTTTTTCCTACTGAGGGTGGTTTATTTCCGCCAAATTGGCGTGTCGTCTGCCAGCGCCTTGTGGGTAAAAGACATTGGCCAGAAAGTTGCTTGGCAAAAGCAGCAACCCCCCCCCCCCACTGCTCTTGGCCAGCGGGGCCACAATAGCCATTCGCTCTTGTGCCCAAGCCGCTGCTCATGTCCCCCTTCCTGCCTGCAATTGCAATCAGGTCCCCTTTCTTTTTAGTTCCCACTTCCATTTTTGCGCAAAAACAGGAGCAGGAAACTTTCCCGCACTTCCCCATCATTTCCCCCCTCAGTCCGGGTGAAGGATCCTTCTCGCAGTTGGCCTTTAAAAGACAAACCATGAGAAGGATTCTTCATACAGACTGGGGCAAAGCTCTTTTTTGGGGGAAGAAGTTTGGGGTGGGGGCAGTGGATTCCCAATTGGGGGACCCCCAAAGGGTGCAGGCCCATCCTGGCATGAATGGGGAACCCTTCGGTAAGTGGGTGTTTAAGAACCATTCTGTTTCCCCATCCCATGGGGGAATGGATCTTAAATGGCCACTTATCAAAAGGTTTCCCATTGTTGCTGGAGTGGGGAACACCGCACGGTGGCCTCACATTTGTGCATCCACTCCAACCCTACCCCACATCTCCTTCTCTCTATTTTAAAGAGAAATCCCTTTTTCTGATTGCAAGCTGAAGGATTTTTGCTAGTACTAATAGTGTGTAATGAAAGCATCATGAAGATATTCCTATGTAGAAGTGATATCCATGTTGGAAATCAATCATGTATGATGTGGCAGTGACATTATCTATGGAACTGTCTTGATTTATAGGATAATTATTTAATATCCTCTTCTATATCATTAAACATATCATTAAAATGTGTTTTTCATAAATTGTTGAGTCTTGCAGATAAATCAAAGCATCTCAGCGGTAGTATGTCAGCAAGTCTATTACATGGAAGATCGTTTTGGTGATTTGTGATTTATAGCTTTTCATGCACAGAGATGGCTGGTAAAAATAATTAAGTGATGAGTGCTCTGAGAGGAGTCTTCTTGTGGCGAAGGTGGTGATATGCGTAGGCACCTTTCCTTTAGCACGTCAGGTTATGTTCAGCTGCAAGAGCTGTGTTTGAAAAACACAGTTCGAGGTACATATAAGCTCAACACTGAGGGCTATAGAATTCTTGTCCGTATGAAGAAAAAGGGATTTAAAAATTTATCTTTGAGGCCAGAGAAAATAAATAAATATGGAAACATGGAAAGGAGCAAGAGGAGCAACCTGGGGAGTTTTGTGGAGTAAATAATAGATAGCAGGGCATAGAGGGCAGGAGATAGATGAGTTTGGAGAAGTATGCTAGTATGCTAAAGCATAGGTGGATTACCTTAGTCCACTCTTCCCTGTCTGATGCACTCCAGATGGTCTCAACTCCCAGCAGCCTCAGCCACCATGGTCAATGGTCATGAATACTGTGAGTTGCCATCTCAATCATCTTGAGAACACCCAGTTGGGGACAACTGCCCTTGGCATTTAAAAGTTTAGCCTAAAGTGCAAGTTTAAAATTCTGAGAATCTCAGCAAACATCTTGCCCTTGATTGCATTGACAGAATTTGGTATTCAACAGCATTCTTTAAATGTAGCTAAATAAATAAATGTGACCACCAGAGATGCTGTGGCTTTAAATATATTGCCCCAATGAAAACTAACTTCTTCAATTTATTTATTTATTACATTTGTATACCGCCCCATAGCCGAAGCTCTCTGGGCGGTTTACATAGGATTAAAAACAATTAAAAACAATATACAAAAATTAAAACAGCAAAAACATACAACATACACACAATCTGTACATTTAAAAACCACTTCAACACTTCAAAAACTACAAAAACAAAACAAACCCAGGCTCCTCAGATATTGCCAAATGCCTGAGAGAAGAGGAAAGTCTTGACCTGGTGCCGAAAAGATAACAATGTTGGCGCCAGGCGGGCCTCGTCGGGGAGATCGTTCCACAATTGAGGAGCCACCACAGAGAAGGCCCTCTCTCTTGTTGCTGACCTCCGAGCTTCCCTTGGAGGAGGCACTCGGAGGAGGGCCTTAGATGTTGAACGTAGTGTTCGGGTAGGTTAATGTCGGGAAAGGCGTTCCATCAGGTATTGTGGTCCTAAGCCGTGTAAGGCTTTATAGGTTAAAACCAGCACCTTGAACCGGGCTCGGAAACATACAGGCAGCCAATGCAAGCAGGCCAGAGTAGGTCTTATATGTTCGAACCTACTGGTTCCAGTTATCAATCTTGCCGCTGCATTTTGCACAAGCTGCAGCTTCCGAACCACCTTCAAAGGCAGCCCCACGTAGAGTGCATTGCAGTAATCTAACTTGGAGGTTACCAGAGCATGGACAACTGAAGCCAGGTTATCCCTGTCCAGATAGGGACGTAGCTGGGCCACCAACCGAAGTTGGTAGAAGGCACTCCGTGCCACTGAGGCCACCTGTGCCTCAAGTGACAGGAGAACCCCCAAGCTACGAACCCGCTCCTTCAAGGGGAGTGCAACCCCATCCAGAACAGGTTGAACACCCTCCATCCGGTCAGCGGAACCACCCACTAACACCGTCTCAGTCTTGTCTGGATTGAGTTTCAGTTTATTAGCCCTCATCCAGTCCATTGTCACAGCCAGGCACTGGTTCAGCACATCCACAGCCTCACCTGATGAAGATGAAAAGGAGAAATAGAGCTGCGTGTCATCAGCGTACTGATGACAACGCACTCCAAAACTCCGGATGACTGCACTCAACGGTTTCATGTAGATATTGAACAGCATGGGGGACAAAACTGTCCCCTGCGGAACCCCATACTGGAGAATCCACGGGGCCGAGCAATGTTCCCCAAGCACCACCTTCTGGAGCCGACCCGCCAAGTAGGAGCGGAACCACTGCAATGCAGTGCCTCCCACTCCCAACTCAGCCAGTCGTCCCAGAAGGATACCATGGTCGATGGTATCGAAAGCCGCCGAGAGATCAAGGAGAGTCAACAGAGTCACACTCCCCCTGTCTTTCTCCCGACATAGGTCATCATACAGGGTGACCAAGGCTGTTTCCGTACCAAAACCAGGCCTGAAACCCGACTGAAATGGATCCAGATAATCAGTCTCATCCAAGAGTGCCTGGAGCTGGCTCGCAACCACCCACTCCAGGACCTTGCCCAGGAATGGAACATTTGCTACTGGCCTGTAGTTATTAAGATTTTCAGGGTCCAGGGAAGATTTCTTTAGGAGTGGTCTCACTGCCACCTCTTTCAGGAGGCCTGGGACCACTCTCTCTTGCAAAGAGGCATTAATCACTTCCCTGGCCCAGCCAGTTGTTCCATCCCTGCTAGCTTTTATTAGCCAAGAGGGGCAAGGATCCAATATGGAAGTGGTTGCACGAACCTGTCCAAGCACCTTGTCAACATCCTCGAGCTGCACCAACTGAAACTCATCCAAGAAAACAGGACAAGCCTGTGCTCTGGATACCTCACTAGATTCATCTGCTATAACACTGAAGTCTAAGTCCTGACGGATGCCAGAGATTTTATTCTGGAAGTGCCCAGCAAATGTATTACAGCGGGCCTCAGATGGTTCTACCATGTCCTTGGGGCCAGCATGTAAAAGCCCCCGGACATGGTAGCCTTTCATTCTAGCCTTTCAGATCAGGGAGGTGTTTTGAAGTCCAGTAGGGAAAGGCATTCAGAGTCAATGACAGCTGGCTGTTAAGTTGCTTAAGGACATATACTGGTCATTTATCTAGAAAGGGTAAGAAAGGGGGTTATGCTCCAGTAGCAGTGTGAATTGGGTGGGTGTCTACCTGCAGGGGTTTGATGCCAAAGAAAGGATAAAAGCCTTGCATAGCAGCGTGGAGGGTGTGTGTGTGTGTGTGTGTGTGTTAGATTTGTTTATCACTATATGAAGGGTCTAAATTGGGTAACAATACCTTCCTCATTTTATCCGTTAAAACTCTGAAGCTGATCACACTTATGGCAGTATCATCAAAGTCCTCCGTTCAGTTGACTTCAGCCTTGCATGTGTTTGAAAACACATGGTGGTAGTTTTGTGTGAAACATAAGGATTATATAGGCTTGCAGTGAGTCCTGTAATGTTACGTGGGAAGGCTGGTAATGGCTGCTTTTCAGTGTGAAATCCCAGGGTTAAGCCGTTTTTCAGTGTGAAATCCCAAGGTTTCAGAACACAGCTTGAAACACGTAGCAATAAATAATTTAAATATCAATGACCTTAATTTTTTCCAATCAGAAAGGAGAGGTACATCATTCTTCAAAGCAAAATCTCCTCTAGAACAATTTTGATGAAATAAGTATAATATGACAAAATTTCATTTTATGTTTCTGAAATGTTTTATTCTGTCGTTTTTCTCTCTATTTGTGTCTTCGTCATTGAAGTCAACTGACTTTTCTGATCATAGTGAAACTGCAGCTGATTATTTTAGCCGCTCTAATCGTAGGGGAAGCATTGTTTCTGACTTGGATGATGTCAGCATTCCAGACATGAACAGTGTGAGTGTGCTTGGTATTGTGCTGCTGATGCATTGCTGCTGCTGGCTTACTAGCGACTGTCTATTTTCTTGGGAACCCTACTACTAGCATCCTACAATGTCTTCTCGTTTTAGTAAACAGAAATAATTTTGTACTGCATCTTGTGGCTAGCAGTGCAAAATATTACAAAAGTGATTTATTTAAAATATAGAATCTAACTTTCATGGCTAAATTTTTGTATTTTACTATTTAAAAAATAAATGAACACCTACGTATGGAGTTGGATCCTGATTTAGGCACACGTAACTGAGCTGATGAAAGCAGACTTCCCTGCCCCATGACAATGCTTCCAGCCCCTTGAAAATACTACACAAAGGGTCATGTTTGGGTAGAGGATTTTTCTGCAAACTTGATACTATTTTTGAGTTAAATAAGTCTGAGACTTGCATTCAATTGGGTTGCCTCATTTAGACATATTTCATGAAGCTTCTGTAAATAATACATGCACACTTTAAAATCCCATTGAAGATTACCTGTTTATGTTCAAATTCCAATGGCAAATAGTGTCCAGTATCAGAGGTAGTAGGGTTATCTTTAATGTAGTGAATATTGAACCAAAATGGATACTACTTATGGGGTGAGTGCAGATATAACAGTCTTGATCTTTTAGCTTCCATGCTGTAATATTTCAAGTCCTGATTTTAAATTTTGATTAATAGTGAATCCAGATTAACACTAGTTATGGTTGAGGTCAGTGTTGTAATCCTTTAACCATGGTTAAGGTAGAATAAATTTATGCATGAGAAGGAAAGGGCTGTTGTTCTCATTGTCAGGAGAAGATTGATACAGGCTACTCAGAAACCAAATGCTTTGACTGGTTTAATAAAACTAGCTTAGCATGCTCAAATGATGTAAGAGTATTAGAAATTATTTTTCCTCATGGAAATAAAATGTCATAGAAAGATCAGTTAGATTCGTGACATGTGGTGTGGCAGAATAATTATAGATTGTTCAGCAGCCTTGGCCTGCCTTCTGCTGCTGGCGAAACACAGCTGTAAACTGTGACAAGGATCAAAGGAGACCTGTGCATGCTGTGTGTGAATTGTTGATTCCCCCCCCCCCCCTGCTTTGTGGTGGCAGCCACTTATGAAATGCCACTTCAGGAACATTTTGGGGAGGCATTAAGGTTGTTACTGGAAGTGGGAAGACTAAAAGTCCCCATGTGTGCCTGGTCATCTATATCCTGGCTTGTATCTACATAAAGTATCCAAGGCAGCTGCCACTCTCTGGCTTTTGGGGAGATGGTTTAGATTCAATGCCAAAGTATGGTTTGTGAAGCCCATGTTTTGCTTTTTCAAAACATACTGTACGACTATTATTAGCTATTAGTAGACAGGGAGCATATGTAATTTCATGGCAAAATTAAGGGTAAATATATATGGATGGCTATATTTGTTTCATAATCCTCTGTAGCTCTGTGCCATTTTCTCATGTGTAGCTCATAGCTATGATGACATCAATATAGCCACCATTGCAAAAATAACAACCCTTTTTATTTTGGTATCTGTTGGACTGACTTAATAGTGTAAACTCTCATTGGAACGATATTTACATATGTTATAAAGTATGAAATTTTCTTTTTGTTTTGGGAGCAAAACCTGAAATTTTGATCACAGTCATCAGTTTTGGAGGAATTATAAAGTCGACTGCTTGCAAGTAGATCAACCCTTGCACAGATCAGCCCTCTCACAGAACATAGTTTTTATTTTGTAAATTGTAAATTTTTGCTGAAGTTTTTAAAAACATTTGTTAAAAACAATTCAACCTAATAAATAGTCTTTTTTAATATATCATCATACTCGTCCTGTTTGAAATTTTGTAAAGAACATTTGAATATGTTCAACTGTAAAAATCACAGTTGAACATGTTCAAAATGTTCTGTGCATCAGATAGAGAGATATTTAGGGTGGATACTTTTGAAATGAAAGCTCTGTATGATAAACTGTAAAATCATACAATCCTTAGAAAGTGGACGTATAATGAGATATCACTCATAATTTCCTAAGTGTTGGGGTAAACTCCATGTTAATATACATTTTCTTAATCCTTATTTAAAAAATCATTTTTTTTGTTCTTGAGTATTCTTTCGAAAGTCGTATAGTTTTGGAATAAATCATGGTTAAACGTCACACATAACCAATGTGAACACTGATTTTATACGTTCAAATGAAATTATCTCAAAAACTAATGCAGTTAACAAAAACGGTGTAATTACAAAAAGTATTTGTCATTTTTCAGAAAAAAAATCATCTCTGTAGTATAAATGGGTGAGGTTATGCATATTTAAATGTGGCAACTACGTAATAGCGTGGCAGCCATATTGATGATGTCATCATGCAGCCCACCACCACTGGAATTTTGTAAGACTCACTTTTCTGAGACACTTCTGTCATATATAAACAAAAAATATTCACAAAGCTTTTGCACTTGCTTGGGTAAATAAATCCTGCTCTGGCTCTGGGACTAATGCAGACACACATATCTTCCAAATGGTAACTTATATACCTGCCATCAAGAGGAAAATCTATCAAGCATTGCTGGGTTTCCACTGTGATACAAGCAAACCAACCATCCCATCGTACATTGAACATAGATGGATGATGATGAATGAATCACTCAAGTTATGTGTGACATAATATGTGCTACTACATCAGTCCTGCAGTTGACAAATGTTTGTCTGTTGATAACAAGTGCTTTCTTCGCGTAAATGTTTCACCTGGAGAAGTTACAAAGAAGATGCCAGTGCTGTTTACAACAATTACATGTGGAACATTATTATAAGGCTATTGCTTTTACAAATAACATTTTCATATTGTAGTACTAAAAATGTGTGATGGTATGACTTGTTATACTTCCTCCCACGTGCTTTTGCACAAAAAGCAGTAGTTCCGGAAGTATTTCTCCAATTTATTGAATCTTGACTTGCTGGAATAATAAAGAACTAGGTAACCAGGTAAGTAACATGTAGGACAATGGATTCCCTCCTATATGTTACTAGCCTAGCAGTCAGCCTCCAAAATTGGCATTGGGTATCCGAAATTTTCAGATTTTGCCAAAAACACTTTGAACATTTTGTCACAAATCATAAGATGATATAGCTAAGAATCACACGTGTGAGAGAGGCACCATGGATATTTAATTACAGAGGATTATGAATGAAATGAAACCATCCATATGTACTTTGCCACTAAACAGGTTTTTAAAAATACATTATGCTCTCAGATAAAGTACTGTGTATATCAGGTTATTAGTGAAATCATGTAATTAACATGTAAGTCGGTATAAGGTTACTGCATTAGTTTGTGTTGTAACATTTCATGGTGATGAATTTGTCAAAAGGCTAGCCTTCAAAGCAGCGTATTGCAATTCAAGCATGTATGATTTGTGAGACTGATAGTTGTTTTTGTATAAGACATTTTGTATGGGATCTTCTGAAGTGCTGCTGAATTAAAAACAAGCTCAGTATTCACGTGGGAAGAAAAGTAAGGAGGAACCTTTGTGCTGCAAATGTTCTGACTTTGTTTCTAGGAGGAGGAAAATGGATTTGGTAATCCTGGTTTGCAATTCAAAGAAGTGGTTCAAATTTAATAATATTTTTCTTTATCTTTTCAGCTGGAAGAGAAGAGCGACAAGCCATATTCTGATTTATATATAAGGGTGAGTTGTTTTTCTAAAAAGTATTTTATTTTAGAAGTACACGAGACTGAGTTTTTAAACAGATTTGAGTCTCAAATTATGGGCAATTTTAAAGTGTATCAAAATTCTGCATACTGGTACAAATTCAAACATGCATGTTAGGACATGTGCAGGTATACAGCAGGGCTTCTTGAACCAGCAGTGCTCTAACATGCTATGTATTGCTGATTGTCTTCGTTATATTTTCTATGTATTTGGCAGAATATCATGTAGATAATGTCATGCCAAACGTAGAACCAATTTGCCATCTCTGCTTGCAAGATTTTTTTTAAAAAAGTCTGTGTATTTTAGCTGCCGGTGTATCAGTCTGGTAAGCGGAGAGGGATTAAACCTGAAAAAGTCACAGAACACATGGATGGATTTAACTGTATAAGAATTCTAGTCATGTATTTCCACAAGAAGACTTGACAAATACATTTGTAAGGTTGCAGGTGGAGCGGGGTGGGGATGCATCACATAGCTCTGTTCCCCTCCATAGGTACACATTTTGAACAGCTGCATAGGATTGTGCTGGTGTTCATATGTTGAAATGTCTGTTAACCATTATAATGTATGTGGAAAAGCTATTAAATTATGTAGGAATTTTTACAGTTTTTCTGTTTTTGTTTTGTTTGTTTTTTAGCCAGCATCTTGCAATTCAACAACTCCTTTGAGTGGAAATTCATCTAGACGAGGAAGTGGAGATAATAGTAGTTTGGTGGATCCTGATACCTCGTTAAGTGAATTGCGGGTGAGCAGATTTTTGTTGGCTAAAAATAGAGAAGAGGAGGTAGGAGAGGAAGAAATAGGTTTGAAAGACTGCAAAGCCAAAATCGAATGACCTACTTCAAGTGCAGCCAACGGCTTGAGTTTTTGACATTTTGGCATTGGCTTTGAGAGGTTTCCTGTGTGTCATGGGGGGGTGGGGTTTGTCCTCAAAACACATCCAGTTTCCCTTCAGCCTATGAAACCGATTACATGGTTCATTGGATCACGGCCCAGAATCACAAATCTTTAGAACTGTAATCTTGCGAATAGTTTACAGGAAGTAAATCACATTGAAATTAGCGGGTTTACTTCCAGTTAAACATGCTTAGGGTTGGGCTTTAAACATTGTAAAATTCTAGTGTCACATGATTAAATCATTAGTTAAGATGTAGCTACAGAGTGTTCAAAATACTTTCTTTTATCAAATATACATCTAAAAGATGTGCTTTCAGTAAAAACAAAAATTTTGCCAATTAAAGGAGACTGTTAAAACATTTTCTGGCAAGTTTAGGCCATACATTTTCTGGCAAGTCTAGACCACATACTTTAAGAGTCAATAATTTTTTCAATTGTTCAAAATTTCTCAAGAGTAAAATGTATATTAATTTTTGTTAATAGGACAGATATTCTTTTTTTTTTTTTAACAGAGTATTGATCAGGCTTCCAATACTTAACATCCCTTAACAGTTTAGGAAAGAAGCAGGGCACAATTTATAGTATAATATTTAGAATTAGCTCGAGCTGTGGAATTGTAAAAATTCTATTTCACAATAGTCACTATATAGATTTTTGGTGTTGTATCCAATATGAGATAGTGAGATCTTTTGTAATTGAATAAAAAATTCATATATATTGGCTACTTATAAAATTAAGAAAAAGTTTATTTAATTTGTTCATGTGAAACATACACAATCTAAAGTCCTGGATTTTTAAATCACAAAATTAAACAGTGAATTCTTTGCAATGTTCTTATGCAATGGTTCATTCCTATGTCCTGCAGGATATCTATGATCTTAAGGACCAGATACAAGATGTAGAGGGGAGATACATGCAGGGACTTAAAGAACTAAAGGTATCAGGGTTTCTCCCAAGCATGCATTCACTGTGGTAATATGTTGGTAATGGAGGTTTTGCCCATTTCACTAACAGAGCTTTACTAACACACCGCTTCCTTTAATAATAAAAAAGCATGTGTCTAATCTACAAATTGGAGAATGGGTTGTGTTTGCTTTATATGTCTGCTAATGAATTTTCTCTGATGTTTAAACAGAGTTAATATATGTGTGAAAAGGGCAGTGAAATGTCATATTTTATATAGGGATATTCAACTTGAGCAAATAATATGAAGGGCCTGTTCAGACAACTCGCTAATTCATGGTTAGGCTACTAACCTTTTTGCAGTAAATAGTTAGTGAGCGTTTTTAAACTGTGGTTATGCAGCCACCATGGTTAGGAATGGTTACACAACATGGCAAGTCATGGTTCATTCACACGACATGATAATATTTAGCTCAAAATGCTTCACCACCAGGGACAAAATGTTTAGCAAAAGTCTTTGTGCGGCTTGGATTTAGGGTTGAATATTTTTATTAGCTACTATATAATAACAATAGTAGGGTATGGTATAGACAGCTGAACTTGGGAAACATTTCAGGAGATATTCACTTCTTTAAGTTCTCACTTTAATAAACATAAAAACAACAGTAAAAAAGATGTATTTTGGCATGCTAAGTGCAAACACAGAAAATATTGGTGTGATCCTTTTGAGGCATGTGGAGTAAACCCTTTGATTAAAAACAGCAGAGGCATCCCCCATTACAGGCTTTGATAGAGGCTGCCCTCAGTCATGGAATTCCCTCTCTGTCTAGAAAATTGTCAAGGCATAATCTTAGAATGCTTAGTAAACTCCCAAAGAATTTTTGGTAACCTAGTCAGTTGGCTTTGGTTAAAGGTGTTTCTTTTTACAAGCTGGTGTAGAATATGGAAACATGACCAAGTTCTGTCATTAGCCTCACCTGGGCAATATAAAGATCTGATTTTTTAAAAAAACAAGAGGACCCTTCTTACCATCACAATAAATTACTTATGCAACTTTAAACATTGGAAATCTCCCTACCAGAGGATGGTGTGATGCTATGGAAATTGATGATAATGTGTGAACTTACCGAACAAGTGTAGTTAGCGAGAGATTCCAGCCAGAAAAGTCATTTTATAGTATCTTACGATTTCCCTTTATCCCCTAGATAGAGTCATTACTAGTCAGTGTGTGGGCCCCATATAGAGGTGTATATCTAATATGATTTAGCCTACCCATTTCTCTTTAATCATTAATGTAATGTTCATTTACCCATTAATCTCCTCTGTACTTTTGTCTTCTTGATGTCTGTGAGTTCAATGACTATTTTTTTTCCCTTTCAGTTATCCTTTATCATTACTTAGATGTATATTTCTTTTGCACTGTCTTTATTACACTTACATTGTATTGGCTTGTTACAACCAAAACAAATATTTACTTAAAATCCAGTCTGAACATTAATTTGACAGCTCTGACAAGTCGCTTCTACTACCCTTAGTGTTTAAATCAGCCTGTTTTACAAGCTTTTCTAATAAAATAAAGAGAGGAAGTCTCAGGATGTTGAAAAAATATGTGTGTTTTTTATTCCAAGGACTAGCTCTATGTGATTTGTCCCTGAGTATGGGCCTTTTTCATGGCTCAGTTTTAATGTATAAACGACTGCAGAGATATCTGAAAAACTCCAGTCACAGGATTCATCCTGGAAACTATCTTTTTCCGAGATCTCTGCAGACATTTATGTATATTAAAACTGATCCCTGAAGAAGGCCCATACTCAGGGTTGAAACATTCTTCCCTTCCACTTCCAGCTAATTGTGCATAAAAGTGTGCTATCCCTGAATTGATACATGCATTATATAATTATACTGTGCACACCACTTGCAGCAGGAGAAATTTCAGAGAATGAACGTGATGCATATAACCATGGTTGTTCATGCTGCTGCTTTATCATGTTCTTTTCCCACAGTATATACTCTTGTCTGTTTACAGTGAAAATGCTTTGGGGCAAGGCTTGTCCTGCTCTGTTATCACATTTGGCACTTGTGTGGAATTTCAAGTGAACACAACATTGCAGTAAACCACAAGATAATTTATAGTAATGCTCTGTACCTTGCAGAAAAGCACTCAAGAAAAACTCAAATATACATTTTGGAAGGAAACTCAGTCTTCTGAATTTGATTTGTATTGAAGAATCTAGCTCCAAGACTGTTTGCTAGTCTTTCCTTTCAGAGAATGAAGAAATGTTGATATGAACTTGTCATATGAGACTACTCGTGAATATATCCAGTTTTGCCCAGCTTTCAATAGCCCTTAGATATAGTGAACCCTTCAAGCAAATTTATGCAGCTGTCACCGTTGGACACATTGTGCCCACCCTGTCTGAGTGAAGCCACAGCCGCTGGAACCCCTTGACTAAGCCATTGTCATGTTGTACCCCTATAGCCCCCCGAGGAAGTGGTCTGACCACTTCCTTCCCCTTGGGAAGGAGTCAGCCATGTAACTCAGTACCTCAGACTACTTCCTTCACCCCTCACAAACTTCAAACTAAATCAGCTGCAAACCTGTGCACTGGATAGAGATGTTTGCCGCCTAGTGACTGAAGATGGCAATGCACCACTACCCCACTAATTTTATGCTATTTCATAGGCAAACATAATTACATTTTTAGATAATTTCTGATAAACCTCTTTCTTATATTCATATGCCAAGTGAGACCTTCAGCATAATGTTGCAATGTACCCCCATTCCCTAAAAGAGGTGGTCCTGTTCAGGCCTCCAGCCAGCCTGGAATAGGAGTCCTGCAGTGCTGTTCAGCCCTTTTGGGAAAGTATAAAGGATACTTCCCCCATGAACCCATCCCTTGCTGTGCTACATAATGCTAGTGACTGCCAGTTCCAACCTGAGTATTTTATAGCTATATAAGAGGAAGAATGCAGTGCTGCATTAGCCCATTGCTAATCCCAGTGGAGGGAAGTAAATAGTATAGGGACAAATTCTTTTCAACTTTTTCATAAATGACCTGGAATTAGGAGTGAGCAGTAAAGTGGCTAAGTTTCCTAATGACACCAAATTATTTAAGGTGGTTAAAAGGAAAAGGGACTGTGAGGAGCTCCAAAAGGATCTGTCCAAGCTGGTAGACTGGGCATGCAAATGGCAAATGTGGTTTAATGTAAGCAAGTGTAAAATGATGCATGTTGGGGCAAAAAACCCCAACCAAGTATAATCTGATGGGATCTGAGCTGGTGGTTACTGACCAAGAAAGAGATCTTGGAGTTGTGGTGGACAGCTTGATGAAACTATCAACCCAGTGTGCGGCCTCTGTAAAGAAGGGTAACTCTGTGTTAAGCTTTATTAGAAAAGGAGTTGAGAATAAAACTGCCAGTATCATACTTTCTTTACACAAATCTGTACACTTAGAATGCTGTGTACAGTTCTGGTCACCACACCTAAAAAAAAAAGATATTCTAGAGCTGGAAAAAGCACAGAAAAGTGAAACAAATGATCAAGGGGCTAGAGCATCTCCCCTATGATGGAAGTTTACATCTCTCCTATGAGGAATTGTTTAGCTTGGAAAAAGGGAGGGTAAGGGGAGACATGATAGAGGTATACAAAATATGCATGGTGTGGAGAATGTGGATAGGGAGACATTTATCTCCCATAATTCTAGAACCTAGGGTCATCCCATGAAGCTGATTGGTGGGAAATTCAGGACAGATAAAAAGAAGTACTCCTTCACACAGAGTGTAGTTAAACTGGAATTCGCTACCACCAATTTGGATGGTTTTAAAAGGGGGTTGGATAAATTCCTGGAGAAGTCTGTCAATGGCTACTAGTCCTGATGGCTTTGTGCTCCCTCCAGTATCAGAGGCAGTAAGCCTATATATGCCAGTTGCTGGGAAACATGGGTGGGAGGGTGCTGTTGCACCTTGTCTTGCAGCCTGTTGGCCACTGTGTGAACAGAGTGCTGGACTAGATGGATCTTTGTTCTGATCTGGCATGGTTCTTATGTTCTTAATCTCCTCCTATAGGATATTTATTATAAAATTCCAGCCTTTATCAGGTCAGTTCCCTCTCCTCCTTGGTCCGCCATCTTCCTTTGGTGGTGGTGTTTCAACTGATAACTGAACACTCCATGTCTCAAACTGCTAGACTCATCTCTGGTTTATTTTGACCCCCCTCCCCCAACACACACACTTCTAGTCTCAACTCCGGCCAATATTGTGTAAGTTTTCAGGTTCCTGTCAGGCAGCTTTTGGTTGTTGTTTTTTTAAAAATTCATACATTTGTGTACTGTTGTACTTACTAGGTCATCCCTGAGTATATAGAAGTCCGTATTTGGGTGGCCCCATTTCACTTCTAAACTTATAACTCAACCACTTCAGTTTGCTATTAGAGGGAATAATGTACATTTTCTTGTGGAGGGAAAAGCCTTAAGTCATCAAATCTGCAGATAACTTTGCTTCCTGGTTGTAAAGCTATGTTAATATTGAGGAATTTCTCCTACTTGAACTTGAACTCATAAATATACTACAATGTACTTGGGGGAAATCTCAGCTCGCTTATGTAGCCTTAATTAAGTTGAAGACAAGACTGTATTTTCTTAGACTCTAGTCCAACCTTTTCCAAACTGTTTTGGACTTAAACTCCCATCAGCCTCAGCATTCATGGTTAATGGTCAGGAATGTTAACAGCTGTAGTCCAAAACATCTGGAGGGCACAAGGTTGGGGACTGCTTTAGTTCATGCAAGCTTATGTCCATGACTACTTTAGTTCATAAAAGCTTACGCTATAATACATCCATTAGTATTTTAAAATGCTACTGGCCACTCCGTTGCTGTAACAGACTAACTCAGCTACCTCAGCTAATTCAGTACCCTCTGGCAATATGTTCCTTTAGGCACTCTCATGTAGCCATGTCTGTAAATAACTTGTTTGGATTGCTTGTATTTGCTGGGGAAAAAATAACATACATGTACAGGTTTCATTTAAAAATCCAACTGTGTTAATGAAATATGAAACATTCTATGTTTTGCTATTTTAGTATAAGTGTTTATTCCTAATGCTTTATTAGAATACATTTAATGATAAAAATGTTAAATATATATCTAGGAGTCGCTTGTTGAAGTTGAAGAGAAATACAAGAAAGCGATGGTTTCTAATGCTCAACTGGATAATGAGAAAAACAATTTGATCTATCAAGTGGATACTCTAAAGGATGTCATTGAGGAAAGAGAAGAGCAGTTAGCAGAATACTATAGGGAAAATGGAGATAAGACTAAGGTACTTGTATTTTATTTATCATCAATTTAAAATCGGGAGTGTGTATTATGACTAGCTGAATATGTTTAAAAAACTGTAATTTTATACTTCTCCATTGCAATGTTTTTAAACAACTTAACATGTTTTAATTAAGAAAATGAAGAACTAACTAGTAGGTTGAATTTTTGGATGGTTCAGAAGTGGGAAAATTATTACTTGTTCTTAGCACCACTTACTTTCCCCCTGTAATTTAGAGCCAGATTCTTTTGAATTCAGCCATTTGCAGATCTATTATCCTATGATAATCCGAGTCATTGCTTGCTTCACCTTAGTTACTTTTTTATCACTTGTAGCTGTCATTAGTCTTGTCTGTTTACACCTTGGGAATACTAATGGTTTTCAGAATGTTAGGTAGTTCTCCTTAGAAGGCAATGGCCCGTTGTTTGGGAAGCTTCAAGTTCTCCTGGTCCTTAGATGGGGCGAGAGGCAAGAGACATAGCAGCTGTCTTAGTTAAAGGGGTTTCAAGGCGGCAAACAGAAGGTGCCTTGTTATTTTGCTTCCTTCAAAGGCCCAGCTGAGTATCTTTGTAAAGTAGTGTGCAAACCTTATTACCTTAGGTGTTTTTAATATAGGGATTGGTGAACAGAAAGTAAACAGATATGTCAGGTGGTCTGGCCAGTTTCTGGTAGACAGACTAGCAATTGCTAGTTGCTAAGATTTTGGCAGAGTACAGGCATCAGCAACACTGTGTGGTTATCTGTCTACGCACTGCTTTATTTATTCATTTAAAACATTTCTTGACTGCTTTTCAGGACAGAAGTCCTCCCAAGGCAGCTTACAGCAATAAAATAAATAAAAACAGTTAAAATATTAAAAGTGATAAAACATAAACACAGTTAAATAGCAATAAAACACCATTACAAGCCAACAATAAAACCAGCAGCAGCAACAACAGCAATAACAGCACCAACAGTAGTCATGTCAAGAGAAGGCAACGGTAAAATAATGTTGTCAAGGCCTTCTTAAAAATCTCCGGTGAGGGAGCATGGCGGACCTCCGGTGGCAACTTGTTCCAAAGGTTAATGATCCAAAGGTTGTTCCAAAATGGGGTGGATGATCCCCTCACCCAGCTCTCTGTGGACCATGTCACCTCACTGGGTGCGGCCACAGCTACCTGACGTCATTGCTCTCTGGCTGAAGTGCTTGAGCCAGGGATCAGGCCTCACTGCACACAGGCATTCCAGGTCAAGGAAGTCCCATGTGCAGGCCAAGCTGGATGAGTCCTCTTTGTGATGGGGAGTCGAGTAGCTTGACTCTACTGCTTGTGGGGCTTCCCTGACAGGGAAAGCGCACGCACAGTGGGATCCCCACTGTTACGTTTGATCTGTGATCATAAATAACAGTGCGGATTCTTCTCCCCAATCCCGTGTATGGGCATGGCTTGATGGGGAGGGGCCCATGGAGGCAGCACAAGCCTTTGTGGGCTGGATGCATGGCCTCTGCGATCCAGATTCTGCATCCCTGCTCTGCACTGATAATGTCAGATTACCAGACACTGGGTACAAACTAGGATGAGACCACAATCCTGTCCTGCTTGTGTTTATTTTCCTGACAGATCCAGCTGGCCGTATGGAACCTATATCAGCCTTGGTTTGACCCAACAAGGCACTATTTAAAAATCCTTAAGCTAGGGTGCATACTCAGGCTCATTTAACTGTGAGGAGATCCTGTGTATGTATTCTGGATTTATACATTTTAAACAAGTGGGCCACAGGGGTCCATCGTGAATTCCAATAACAATAAATTGCCAATTGTAATAAACTACCAATAATAATAAATAGCTCACTCAGTCCTGAAGTCAGCCCATCCTTGTGGTAATGGACTAGAACAAGGTGTTGCAGAATGGCCAGTACAGCTAAAACAATCTTGTGCCCACCTAGCTAATCTCATTTTGTTGATAATAGACTAAAATTAATAGCCAAGAATTATTATGTTAATATTCCCATCATATGTTTTGCCTATTGTATGCTTAATGCAATGCTATGCTTAAAGTTAAACCTGAGCTGTTTAATTGATTTTTGCTTAATGCAGGAATTGGAAAGACAGAAACACATGTGCACTGTTCTGCAGCATAAGGTGGACGAACTTAAAGAGGGTCTTCGCCAAAGAGATGAACTAATAGAGGTACATGTTTATGCTTACTGAATAACTGTAATGCAAACACTATTTGGGCTTTTATTTTTCAAATGAACTTGCATGATGTATTCCCACATACTATTTTGGTATGTATTGTAGGTAGATGTGTTTCCACCTCCACCCCATAGCCCTGTGTGTTTTAGCTTACATGTTGGGGAGAGGGCTAACTAAAACCTTTATTCCTCAACACGATAGGTTTCCATGGGCAAAGAGTTCTTCATGTTTTCCTGGAGGGCCTGCAGTGTGTGCTATTTCTATCACTTGGCTGCTGGTTTACAGAGATGGGATCAAAAAGGAAGTGGGGACACCATAACACAATGCCGTGTGTTATGTTTGCCCTGTTTGGCAGTACCTATTCTGATACCTGATCTATGGCCTTTATCAAATAAGCATTTCAACCCTTTACAGTCAGTTCTTAAACAACATATTTATTTTTGTACACTTTGCTATTATGAATTTAGTAGTGAATATGAAACTATGAGTTGATAAAGTGTGTTAGTATTGTTGTAAAACTCCTTTCAATAACATATTATAAATAAAATTAGCTGTGCTGCTCTGCTGGGCCTAATAGTGTTATAAAACAACATACATTTATGACTAAGTTTGTAGTTCCAATGTAATTAAAGTACAATTTGATAGTTCATTGGAATACAGATTGTTACTTATATCTATTCATAATTCTATTGTTCAAAGAAAAGGAAAGCATCTTAACTATAAGCCTATATTCAGAAAACCTTCATCTTTTGTGCTTCATAGACTTACCTGCTTGCTTCCTTCTGTCTTTTTGTAATTTCCTTTCCTTTCCTTTTCCCCCTCTTATTCTTTCCCCTGTGTTTACTGCAGGAGAACCAACGCATGCAGCAGAAAATAGAATCTATAACCAAAGAGGTGTTTGACCTCCAGGAGACTGTTAATTGGAAAGATAAAAAAATTGGGGTATGAGATGAATTCTGAGGTGAAGAGTGATTAGGTATAGACTGGTATAAGTTGGCATTAGGATTGTTGATAGTTCCAGTGTTAAAATGTGCATTTCAGAGAGAAGTCTGAATATAATATTGTAAACTTCAAAAAGTAAATTCCTTGACTTAGTTTCATGATGACTTCATGCACCAATACATTTATAACCCAAATGTATAGATATAGATATCAGCACTGCAGTGACACAATTCCAATGTTACAGGTAAATAGTAGCATAGCTATTTTGGATTTGCATACCAGTCTTGTTCTAGAGACTTAGTTGCATTGCTTAAAAATAAAACACAGCTTTGAGAAACTGTAAAATACAGTATCTATACGTAGATCAGGTACCAACTTTAAAAGCTTTTACTGTCTTTGTGAGGAAGCACGTTATTGTCCATAGAATTCAATTGGACCAGTTAGTCATGACGAACATAATACCCATTAATTTTAATGAGGCTGTAACCCCCTTCTGTAAATCTCATGAAGAGGCATCATCATCATGAAGAGGCTGCAGGACTTCTCAGACCCATTCCTAACATCCAGGCATACTTAGTCATAGATTGCTGTAGGGAAATATCTATCTGCATTGGCACTTTCTGCAGATGCTGACATAATCAACAACTTTATTGTACTAGCCTTGACAATTTCCAGTGTGGATGCTGGGTATGGTACCAAGGAGTTGTGTGATCCCAGGGTTGGGCTCAACAGCACAAGCCTCATCCTACACTTGATGTCCGTTCATGCATGTGTGAAGAGAGTGTGTGGTGTTAGGTTTGTAGTGTTGTACTGTGAAAATTCCACAACTTCTTAACAGTATAGAACTAGATAACATAATAGAAAGATGACAGGGCATAGGTTCCTGTGGACAGTTCAAGATTAGAGCTCAGACATTTCCTCCTCCACATATGAAAAAAAATGAATAAGTCACTAAAGAATCTTTCATTTGGTCATTCACTTCTCCCTGCAATGAGGAGAAAGGAAGCATGTAAACTGCAGACCCATTCCCAATATCTTAAATGGGACGATTCATCTATGAACAGGTCATAATATAATCAGATATTGCAAAAAGAGTGCTTGGGCCTTATCTTCAAAGAACTTGCCCTAGTTTCCCACTGAAATTGGAGCGCAACGTGTAATGGATATGATTTTATAAAATTGCTAGAAAGTCCCAGAATTTATGTTTTTTTTAACTCCCTAAAATATCCATCACATCTTTCCATAGCACAATGGATTGGCTTTACTTGCTGACAAGTGTGTTAGTCTTTGAAAAAAAGGAAACACATAGTTTATGTGTATTGCAGAACTAAAGATTTTTTAGCATGTTATTAAGTCCTTTGAAAAGTCTTCTAACAGCTTTGGAGCTGTGATTGTGGGATTGTTGGGCTCATTCAACTTGGCTCAAGTGCTGGGCAGAAGGCCTAAACTTGCTTTAGAAATAATACACTAGAATTGTATTTATAGCACGTAACTTTTAATGAGTCAGAGAGCTTGGATGATCTAATGTTTGCCAGGTCTGTTATAAGTGAAGAATATTTTTGCCACACATTAACTTCTGTTGCAAACACAGGACTGTGAGACTTTATTTTCTCCTTTTTGCTTCACTTTTTGTTCAACTGGTAATCTTTTATTTGCAAAATATCTCTCTTACCTATCACACATTCTTTCTCTGTGCTATTTTCTTTGTGTTACCTGGCTGTACCCAGGCCCTAGAGAGACAAAAAGAGTACTTTGACTGCATTAGAATTGAGCGAGATGAGCTCAGAGATGAGCTGGCTGACCTCAAGGAAGCAATGAAGACAGGAGAGGTATGTT
Source organism: Anniella stebbinsi (assembly GCA_029215795.1). Classification (NCBI taxonomy): domain Eukaryota; kingdom Metazoa; phylum Chordata; class Lepidosauria; order Squamata; family Anniellidae; genus Anniella; species Anniella stebbinsi. The sequence goes on along the minus strand of JARDYH010000002.1, from coordinate 158,004,079 downwards.
AGTAGCAGCAGCACTTACCAATGTAGAATGGGGGATGAATCCATAGGTAGTGTAATGAAGAGTGAAATGTCATTACTTCAAGTTCCTTCTTCTTTTCTACTAAACCTTGAACAGGAGCAGGGCTGCTGCTACTGCTTTTTGTTTTACCAGTCAAGTACATTTCAACTGTGGAACTAAGCTTGCTCTTAGGTGCTGTTAATCTTTCCTTCCCACAGAAACATGGATTAGTTATAATCCCAGATGGCACTCCAAATGGTGATGTCAGCCATGAACCAGTTGTTGGTGCAATAACAGTTGTATCACAAGAAGCTGCTCAGGTCTTAGAATCAGCAGGTGAAGGGCCACTAGGTAAAACTCTTTTCTTAAGAATGTTGTGAAATTTGAGTTTCAGTGTTTCTAGATAAAAACAAGTAATTTAGGGCTCTACACAGTCATAAAGAGCTTAAATTCTATTTGGATGGACTAAACCATTAGTTCTGTGTGATTTAAATACATAGTTACTGCAGTCTGAATCTATTCAGATATATAAATGCATCTATAGGTGCACTGTAAATTTCAGTTATGAATTTATTTTAAGAATGCGTGTCAAAATGAACCCTATACTGTACAGGTTATACTATAATATCATTTGCTATGACAAAAAGTGTTTGAAATATGTGTGCCAGAAGCAGGCATGCATACTTAATTGCTGGTGGCCCTTCAATGGATATGAGAGCGCAATGTGATAGGGTCCCATGTGCTCAAGAAAGAGCCCTTTCAGCACAAGCAGCAGTGCTCTGAATAGCACATGGGTTCACCTACTAGGTTGTCTCCTATTTATTGGATTTATACCAATAAAAATGTGAGTGTAAGCTGTTTTTGCTGTTGTCCAATGGTATGCCCAGTCTCCCTCCACCAAACTTTAACAATATGTATTTGGAAAGAAATATCTTAATTCCAAGGAAGCATATTTAAGATTACAGCCTTAATCTTTAATTTTCTACATTCTGTGCAATCCTTTTTTCCATTGCTCAGAAAAGTCCCATCTGTTTCTCCATGAGAATATGCAAATGAAATTCCATCCTGTAAAAGTGCTTCTCATCTTACCAAAAACAAAAGCCCCATTAACCTCCCAGTACAAGGAATTGTTCATTTTTATTGTTTTTTTTTCCTTTTAGATGTTAGGCTACTAAAGCTAGCAGGAGAAAAGGCCGAGCTGTTGTCACAGGTAAATCCCTATCCCATAATAGTTTCTAAAAGAATAATGAAGTAAAAACACACGGATTTTATAAAACACTTAAATTTGGGGGTATGATGAAGGGCCCTGGCAGTGGTAGAGCAAGTGTTGTGTCCTCAGATCTACTGGGAAACTTTGCTACATAACCGTGTAGCTAAGTTTAATACTTCTTACAGACCGAGGGCATTGCTCTACTTTCATCAGAGATCCTTCCAGATGGGTAGCTTTGCTTCGCACTTGGAAGACTACATTTGCAGAGTAATGAGGCAGTCTCTCTGAACTTCCTGAGTGCTGTAAATCTCCAAAGTCAGAAACCCAAATTGCTAAGAAACTGGAAGAAAAATGAACTATTGTCTACCATTAGAATTCCCTGTTCCGGTTAAGAATTCAACAAAATTACAAGATTCATTTGTGACTATTTATGAAACATGGCCACTATGAAGGATGGAGCCTATGCAGAGTTTTGTTTGGTGTCTAACACTGGCTTCACCTTAAGAGGTTGCTGGAAGCCACCATGCCCCAAGTTTTTCTCTTAGGCCTCATATAGGAACTTGTTTTCAAAGGTATAATTTCACAAGTGGTATTAATTCCCCTTCTCTCCTTCCTTTCCCCTTGTACATTGGCTCTTGCCAGTGTAAACTTGGGAGCATCTCAACCTTGCATTGCTGCTGAGCCTTGTCCACGTGAAATCACTCATTGCTCTTGTTGGCAAGCAGTGATACTATTATTTTGTATGTAAAGAATGTCTCTACCCTACTACACGCATAGCCACAACTAAGTTAGCATTCTCTTGGAATAGCAACAGCACTTGATAAACTTTGATCAGACAAATTCTGTGCAATTATTTAAGGTTGAAAATAATTATTGTGGTCTGTTGGTGATGGCAGTAGGTGCATGGCCAGAAAAAGTAAAATTGTTTTAAGCACCAGTGAGATATCTAATTAAGTATGAATCGACGTAGTAGTGGACTATGCACAGCAAGATTAATTACATTATTTTAATTTCAGATTAAAAAATTGAAATTTCAGTTGGAAGAGGAACGGCAGAAATCCTCTAGAAATGATGGCACAAGTACTGATTTAACTGGATTGGAAAATGGTTCGGATTTGCAGTTAATTGAAATGCAGAGTATGTATACTTTCAGTTCGCAATTCTGTACATTTGCAAAAAAAAATTTTTTTAGTTCTTTCTATATTCAGAGGGAATTTGGTATGAACAGTCATATCTAGAAAAGTTATTCATTGTGGTTTTCAATGTAGTTTGCAATTTTGTGCCACAGTGATGCAGTAGATTTATTTATACATGCCTTTGTAGTCTAATCTTTAGCCAAAAAGACTTCCAGGGCAGTTTACAGATCAATAAAATGCAAGACAGTCCCTGCCTTCGAGTTTAAAATCTAAAAGGCAAAGTACAAAAGGAGAGGAGAAAAGAAGCAAACTCAGCATAATTCCTGAAGTTTACAAAGTTCTTATAATGACCAGCTAAGGTGAGAACAGTTCAGGGAGAGGAACAACCAAACAGTGCTAGTCTCTCAACAGAGGTGGGGGGAGGGGAAGTGTACCAGCCTTCCCTCCCCCTCCCCCCATCTCTCTGAAGTGTAAGGAGAAATACAAGGAGACCTGAAACGCTATCCTTCCCAAGCCGCTTCTTTTTCATATAAAATACTTTAAATGTTTCAGTTAAATGTAGTGAAAGGTAAATGAGATACAGAACACTTACATTGTGAATTCCATTTTGTTGGAATGAAAGTGATACTCAGTTTTGAATAATACAAAACACCTGGCACCTACTCATTGCATTCTGTGCATGTTATCCTCCAGCAGCTTTAGGTCAGGGCTGCATTATGTATGTCATTTTGTCTAAATGGTGTAGAGGAAATGTGCAATACTCATGTGAAGATTGCACGTGTTTATTTTGCCATGGCATCCCCACTATGTGTATATATATATGTTCATCACCTGTGACTAGTGTAGATCTTGTCCCCTATACCTATCTACTCCTTTGTAGAAACAGTACTACATGAAGCAATCCTTGCGAACCTAATGCAATTATATAGTGCTAGGAAGCTGATAAGTTCATTAGACTTGTGCAGTTTAGCTGTTTGAATTTGAAAAAAAATACGTTTGTATTAGGAAACATGGATCTTTGCGTCTTGCATTAGGAAACATCTATCATTTTATTTCGTTGGAAACTCCCCAAAGGATATCTCCCGTGTACCTGAATCTATAATAATATCAAATGAGGTAGGGCTATTCCTGAAGCAGTAGAAATAAATCCAGTCAGAAAGATCAATGAAGACAAAAATAAGTGAAGTGTTCTGTTCTTTAAAGGGTAATATCACCAAGGAAATAAGGCCATTTCCTTTGAAAGCAACATTCTTCCATAAGTAGCAGGAGTTAAAGAGGTACTGGGATAAGTTACCCCTCAGTGAAAACTGCATTGCTTAATTTCCAAAAGAAAAGCGTTGCCTCATATCATTTCTTTCTTGAAATAGGTTAAATAATAATAATAATAATAACGATTTATTTCTTACCCGCCTCTCCGTCTGGATCGAGGCGGGGAACCACAACATGATAAAATACATAAAACTGATTAAAACATGACACATATTATTAAAACTGCATAAAAAATCCTAAAACATCCTAAAAACATCCTTAAAAAATTCTAAAATTCCACTGGATATGCCTGCCGGAAGAGAACAGTCTTTATAGCTTTCTTAAATTCTAAAAGACTGTTAAGTTGACAAGTCTCCTCCGGCAGGTCATTCCACAGTCTGGGAGCAGCAGAAGAGAAGGTCCTCTGGGTAACGGTTGTCAGCCTAGTCTTGGCCGACTGCAGTAAGTTCTTCCCAGAGGACCTGAGCGTGCAGGGCGAATTGTATGGGAGAAGGCGATCCCGCAGGTAACCTGGACCCAAATCATGTAGGGCTTTAAAGGTAATAACCAACACTGTATACTTCGCCCGGAAACTAATTGGCAGCCAGTTAACCCTTGCACTTCCATTCCACTTTTCCCCGCCCTACCCACTCAGGAGCAAGCAGGAGCCAACCTAGCACCATAGCAAAGCAACTTTTTGATCTTAATCTAATAAAGCTCTTTTACAATTCTTGACCTTTATTTGGTCAGCTGACCAAATCTTTTTTGACCACTGTCCTTAAGATGAAAAGGCTGTTATCCAGGGATGATCTTTTTTATATTCCAATAAAACCATTGACTAAAACTCCTGAGCTCTTAAGTCTTCAATTCCTGAAGATTTAAGGAAAAGAAAGCTGTAGAAAAAGGGTGTAATTCCCATGCCTTCATGATTTCCTCTCAAGGAACAGAAATTCACAGGTAAGCCTAAAATTTCCTCTTTTTTTAAACAAAAGAGCTACCAATATAGTCTTCAGTGAAATTTTGATTTAAATCTAAAAGCTCAGTTGATTGTCCTTAAATACTTAATTTTCTTGTGTCTAGGAGAAGCCAACAGACAAATAAGTGAATTGAAATTTAAACTTTCAAAAGCTGAACAAGATATAACTACTCTGGAACAAAATGTAGGTACCTTTAAGATTTGGGTATACTTATATTTCCCACATGTTTATTGATACCACATACATCAGGAATGGATGTTTCTGGCCCTCCAGATATTTTGCCTTGCAACTCCCATCAGCCCTAGCCAGCAATGAGGGATGATGGGAGTTGCAGGCCAAAATAACTGGAGGCCACATGTTTACCCACACCTGACATACAAGCATTATGTTCTTCCATAGTAGACTGAAGAAATAAATTTATGTCTTCAACTTCATCATAACCTGTTGCCTCTGTTGCACTGGCAATGGGGAAATTCTTTCACTGCACAATCAGGCCAATGATTCCTTGGGTTTCATGCTCCCACAGAGCAACTATCCCTAAATATGTGTAACATTCTTCCACGGCAAGAGAATGGGTGTGCATGAATTGGTGGAAATGAAGCATTTACATTGCAAATTTGTAAGAAAAGAAAGCATTCCAACTTTACAAAATGAAAAGATCACTACCTCATGTTAGAAATCTAGGAACAGTGTTTGCGGGGTTTTACATAGATGCCACCCTTGCATTTCACTTAATGTATTGGTATCCTTTGAGCTTCCAAGCTACCTTAGCATGTACTGTTTGCTTCAATTGAATTTCCATCATGTGAAGCGGTTGCCTGTGGGGACAGTGACAGTAACAATTTTCACATCCTTTTGGTGCAACTTAAGGGAAGGTCTCACATAAGTCGACTTTGCATATGGGAAAATAAGGGAATCACTGCTTTAAATCTGTTTGGTCTTTTAGGTTGTAAGACTTGAAGGACAAGTGGTAAGATATAAAACTGCTGCAGAGAATGCAGAAAAAGTAGAAGATGAACTCAAAGCAGAAAAGAGAAAACTTCAGCGAGAGGTAATTGCCTCCTTTTTTATTTCAGTGTGAACAAATTATTATAATATCAATGAACCCTATATAAAGAGAGGCTGCGGTTATTTTTTATAACGTACTAAAACATGCTCTGCCTTTAAGCCTCTGGCAACTGTGACTAGGGAATATGTGCACGCAGGACTGTCAGCTTTTGACTTGAGGCTAGTTTTGTTGCTTTAAAAGCTCAAGGGAGCCATTATGTAGGAATGGACATTCCTCCTGCTGCTGTAGTCCGCTTCCCCAGAGCCTGTGTAGTAGGAATTAGGACTCTGTTTCTGCATCCCTGGGGGGGGGGGGGGGGGAGAGAGAGAGAGAGGCAGGAAAGTTCCCTGGAATTGCATTCCTAAATCTGTCTTGGAAAAGTTAAGCTGTCACCTTAAACTGTAAGAATTCATGTGAAGTAAGGGTTACTGCCTCTGGCCTTAGCCTCTTAATCAGTCACAAACTATATCTCATTCAGTGGAGGAAGGTCTCCTAAAACGAGTTAATCCTTCCACTCGCTGCACAAGTCACTTATTGCAGAGTCTTGGGAGGAGGCCCCACCCTATTCTGGTTCTGCCTGCTCTGCAGCAACAGGGTTCTCTAGACCTCTTGTTCTTCTGCCTTTTTACTAGACTACTCATTTGCTACCCTCCCTGCCCTGCATCAGATAGTTAAGGTGGGTGGGGTGCCTGATCATTTCTAAATGTGTTATAGCTGAGTGTAACGTTGATTCTTTAATAATTATATCTAACTATTTAATTTGCCCTCCAATTTGACTGCTCATCTCTGCTTTATTTAGTTTGCTTTCATTTATTTGATTAAAGGTGCAATCCTGTCTGTTTAGACAGAAAAAAGTCCTACAACTCCCAGCATTTTCCAGCCAGCAGTGCTGGAAGATGGACTCTTTTCTGTCCAGTTATTTTCACTCTAGTTATTTTCTGCTGGCAGCTATTTGCTGCTCAAATAAGATGCCAACAATTTGAACCACTGCTACAACAGTACCACAGAATGCAAGTGAGGTGCAGGGGGAAAAGTAGATTGCCCAATCCAGAGTGAAGGGAAGAGGGAAAACAGCATCACAGGGACCTAGTGCCAAAGGCACAGTTGGCATAAGCAGTGGGTGGTGCTCCCAGGAGTCACAAGCTGGGAAGGTTTCCCTGTCCTCCATTTCACTTGGGGCGGGCGGGGTGGGTGGGGGGAGAAATATGTCTCCAGACTTGGAATAACACCCATCCCCTCCTCTAAGCGGGATGACCCACCCAATCGGCAGCTATCCCACCATCCAATTTGAACTTGAATGCTGACATGAGAAACAGATTGTGCTGTTTCATGTCCGACTAAGGCACAACAGCAGTGCCTATTTTGGAGGTGCTCCGGAGCACCTCATAGGAAGAGATTGTCAAAAGAGCAGAAATCTGTCACTACATCTACTAAGATCAGGCAGCAATGGCTCGGTCTTCTTACTCAAATGTTAACACATCAAGAAATTGAGGTTTGTTTGTATTTTAGGGATTGTCCAGAAGGTAGATAGGAATTGTACTACCAGTTCATTGGATGATTTTCAGTTGATCAGCAAAGGTTTCTGACTCCCAATTATGCAACAATAGCAACAACTAAAAAGTCCCCTCCCCCAAATTAGGTTGCTAAAAAAACAAAGGGGGAAAGAGTGGATTTTGCATAAAAGCACTTGCGAGTGTGGCTTTGCTACTGATCACAAATTCCTGGGCTCCGCATGTATTCAAAGGGGCTGTTTGCACATCATGATGACATTTGTCAGCAAATCGTGGGTTAATCATGATTTGAGATGTGAGCTGCTTTCATTTTCTGTAAACAACCTCTGATCTATGCAATTGGAGCTTGTGTGACATGACAGTCCAGACCAGTGGGTTATTTAGGGCCTAAACAACTCAGCTGTTAACTGAACAACAAATCATGGGTTAACCACTGGATTGTTTAGCCCTTAAACAACCAGTTGGTCCAGCTTTGCCCATCACACTGACAAATTTGGGTTTCACTGACTGGAGGTTGTTTATAGAAACCAAAAGTAGCTTGCAAGTATTGTGCATCCCCTTGTCATCGTGACATATGAACTGGTCAAATGCACCCTGTTCCTTAATTCTGCCTGCCTGTGCCACTAATTTGCACCTGGGTCTGGTTGGTGGACTTGGGGTTCTAGTAGAAAACAAAGTTGATCTGCACATCTGCTCTGGTGGAAAGAGTGTTTTAGTAAAGGAAAAGTAAATATTCAGATCCAGACGGCATGAAATGGCTGATCAGTGTTTAAACCTGGACATGCTGTAGTCAGTGCAGAACCCGAGAGGGTGGGTGGAAGAATATGCCCAGTGTTAATCACAAAAGACACACCGACACACACACAGATGGATAACTTCCTTAGCACATTCCCTTTTGTTTGGCCTTGATACTGGAGGTGAACCTGGCATGAAGGGGAGGAGCTGCAGGAAGATAAACTAGAGGTATGGGGAAGATTCTGCATTTACCTGCATGTTTCTTTGCTGATAAAATAGAATCTTCAGCCGTCAACATCTACATAACTGCTGCGGCTCCAGGTTTAAATTTGTATCTTGTTTGGCTCCAAATTACCTAATATAGTCAAACTGGCAGGGCTGAGATGCCTTGAGATTCTTTTTGTCAACAGGGCTTATTTCAGAATAATTAAATGACTTCTGAACCTTGCTTGTGTAAACATGCTTTTAATCTGCACAAAAATGTTTAGTTTTTCCTCTATGGTATGTTTAGAACAGAAATGGGGCTACACATAGCCCTCCGGATGCTGGTGAACTACAATTCCTACCAGCATAGCCAATAATGATGGATGATGGGAGTTGCAATCCAACATACACCTTTCCTATCTCTGGTTTAGAAACTGCATTATCCTGTATTGGTTTGATTAAAATTCCTCTGTAGGTTCTCTCAAAATGAAGTATTGCACTTAACTATGTATTTTGGCTTTTTCCTTTTTAGTTAAGAACAGCATTGGACAGGATAGAAGAAATGGAGATGACCAATAGCCACTTAGTGAAACGGTTGGAAAAAATGAAGGCAAACAGAACTGCACTTCTATCTCAACAGTAGGAAGAAAACTTTAAAAAATGCACTGCTCCTTGAAATAACTTGCCCCAGCTTGTTTTAATACAGACTTTCTTTGCCACAAACTTTGAACACTGAACTGTTCAGTGAGTTTTAGTTCCATAGTTAAGTGGCAAATATTTTGTAACTTGAGCAAATAAAAGAGGCTTGACTGTTATGCAAATTATGAGTTTTAGCAGCTTAATTCTAATTCAAATGCTTTATGATTGACTTAGTGCTATGAAACTATTTTCACAATTGTGAAATCAAGTTTATTCATTGAACAATTTTCAGCTGCTTTAATAATGCTTGATGCTTGGATACAACTGCATGAATTCAAGAGGATGCTGCATTAAAAAACTAATCAATTACGTGGTCAAGACATCACATGGCATAAGTGCCTTCTATATAGTGCAATGTAGACTTCAATGATTAGATTAAAATAACCTTTGCAATTGGATAGCATTTATTTTAAGATACAGTTGGAGGTCGTGTTTGCTAAACTTTATACATTTTGATGGGAAACACTTTTGTAAAATATTTAAATTTATATAAAATAGAAATGACTGTATAAAATTTGCTTTGTTGCATGGGTGATGCACACCTGAGTTTTAGACTTCCAAAAGTACTATCCCTAACTACTCTTAGTGTAAGAGTAGGACTAAGTTTTGTTGTACATTGTGAAACCTGGTGTGTCAGCTGCTTAAGTGTGGAGTGAAACGTGGGTGGGAAACATGTTGCAGAAAAGACTATTAAACGGACACTTTACTTAATATTGGCTGTGTTTGCATACGTTTTCTACTTTAATTCCTGTAAATTAGGTTGCAAGTACATTTCACTGTGTTATCTTGGTAAGTTACAATCTCAAAGCACCATTATATTACCAATGACTGAAATTGCAACTGTATTGCTGAGGTGGATATAGCTAAATAGCTAAACTTTTGCCAAAGTAGCCCTTATGCAGCAGTTGTTATAACTTTCCATTACAAATGGAAATTCGGGAATTCACTAGTCATGCTTTCTTCATTACAGAATTGTGTAATCTTGTAAAGCTGAAGAATGAATATATCCAACATTTTCTAGCTTAAGTACAGTCACTTTTATGCAGGAGTTAAACTAACATCAATTTTCAGTGGTGCATTGAGTTTTCAGCAGTGACAGTAGAGGCAAACTGTTAATAGCTATGAACTGTTCAGCACCTCTCAAAGACTTTGTACAAGTCTGATAGATTAGCAAGCTGCAAAATGTTGCCATCTTCTGAGAAATGTTTAGGAGGCAAAAGATATATCCTAAAAGCTTTGTAAAGTACATGTTCCACTGTCCATTTCCATGATCTTGTACCTGCTCCAGAGTCTTCAGCCTGCAAGGAAGGGTTTAAAAATACTTAAGTTTAAAACAGCTTTTATTGCAGGACAACAGTTTTGGTTTGAGAAGTGCAAATTAGGTGTGTCTGCGTTAAAATGTAAGTGGAATGAAATTCTCTCCCTTCTCTTATGCTCTGTTACTTTAACATACTGGAAAAGTGTGGACTGGTCTGGAAGACCTAAATGCCACACATTCTGGCAACAGAACTTTTTCAGTTTGGTGTGAGGAGGCATCTAAGAATGGGTTAACACCTCATTGCCCAGGAAAAATAAGGATCCTGATCTTTGCGGCTCTATCTGCAGTTCTTCCCTTCTTTTTGCCCAGGATATACTTTCTTTTTGCTTTTACCAATACATCCCCTTCTCCCTACATCTTTGTCCATCATTCTGCTACTAAATTATCTGAAACAATAAGGACCTTGACCTGCTGTTGCTGGAGGAAGCTGATACCTGCTTCTGACATAATTAAAAAAGCTGCATTTCCTGCAGGCAGCTTTGCACTTGACCTTAACTCTAATACTCTACTGGAGACGATTCCGCCCTCTCCAAGCTTAGCTGTAGACCTGCACCTTAAAAGCCCTCTACATGGAATGTCCCTTCTCAACCCACTGGAGTCTACATGTGGCCCTCAAGGCACTTAAGGATTCAGATGGTGCTTTAGTAAGAACTGTTCCTTTGAGACTGCTCTCTCTGCAAGTTGCCTTGGTAGTGGCAATCATATCAGCCAGAAGAATCTCTGAACTAATAAATGCCTTCTGTCTTTCAGCACACCATCATTCTGTGTATCATTCCATCCTTTGTAACCAGAGATAACTTTCTTTCTGCTCTAAAGCCCTCTTAGCCTTTTGAGAGGGTGTGGCACAAGCTGGACTTCTGTAGGTTTCTCAAAATATACATACATTGGACAGCACCAGTAACTGGGTTCACACAACATCAGTAACTCTCAAGGATTGAATGTGGATTGTACTTGGACCATAGATTGTGTTGTCTGAACCCAGCTACCATAACAAACTATAGTTAGTTAACTACGAACAACTCATGAAAAAAACCATGGTTTGATATTGGGTTGTTCACCATGGTTATCATGGCTGGCTGGGTTCAGACAACACAACCCACATTTCAACAATGCACGGTTCAAGGATAAGCCATACTCAACCGTTGAGTGGGGTTATCGTGTTGTCTGAAACTAGTCACTAACCAGGTTCAGCGGAGGAAAAGAAGTAATGGATTGTGAGGTGGTTTGAAAGCCACCTCCATCGCACACCTCACTGGGTTCAGACAACCCGCGCTGTGGTGTGAGTAATTAGGATAATGGCGTGCTTGTAAGTGGCACATGTTGGGCAGGTGAAAGAAGCTGTGGTGGTTTCTTTTTTCTCTGCTGATCATCTAAACCCATCGCTAAATCTGTCTCCTTTCACCCTATTTCCTTAGGAAAAAGAGTGTCTAGCACAACTGTTATAACATGCATTACAGGTTGGACCCTATTGGTTTGGCTAAAGTGGCCTTTTGGACACAGGTTCTCACTCCTACTCAATCATTCCTTTCTTTGATGCCGCCTGAAACCAAACTGAGAATGGAACATTAGTAACTTACTGTGAAAGCTCATTCTCCATCCTCTGTCAGGCAGCTGAGTTGCTACGACATATAACTGGAGTAAGCCCTGTTCATACTCCAGGTTGCTGCTGCAGCTTTTTGAGGGGGGGGGGGATGGAGGGGATTTCAATCTTCCTCTGTTCACATAGTACTCCACAAACCTTGGGCTGGATCCTGGACCTGCCTTCTGCCATCCTGCTAACCAATTTTTTGGGGATCCCCTCCATCAGCTCACCTCATTCAACAGTGACTCCTAACACTGTGTAGACTTTTCTGAGGGGCTGACAGGAGGGGGGAGTGAGGAAATGCACTTCTGCAGGCATAGCCGATCCAGTGTAAATCTCAATTCAACCCTTCATATCTCTAGCTCAGCCAGAGAGCAGAACTGGAGGGTGCTGGGCATATCACAAATATCAGTTTAACTGTGATCCCTACCTTTCCTGGGCAGTGAGGGGGAGTGAAGTCATTCTTCGATGTCTCTATCATACCAAACCAGGAGGAGGAAGCTTCATGGCAATTGAGTGACCAATATTCCATTTATCTGACATTATAATTAGTCCAGCAAAGATAGTGAGGTGGATCTAGATTTACATACTTCGTATAGACCCAATGAAATCAGTGGGACTTAAGTCAATATTAACTTAGACCCATGCTCGAAGTATGTTCTAAATCTGCATCCAATCCACATACATACTTGATTGCAAAATAAATTATTTTTGAGACATCAGGCTAGCATAAGAAACATACTAAACATTGCAATATTTAGCTCAATGCAAAAGGTTTTTCCCATCCCCAACTGTCAAGCTAGCTTATTATAGAGCAGACAATTCTCAGCAGCACAGGCCATGGTCCTGTGGGATCTTCAGAAGCAGCATGTTGTTGCTGAGGCCTATTCCTACCACACTGTTGGTGAGGCCTGTTTCAATGAAATAGGAAGTGACCGGTTGACAGCACAAGCGCTGTCAAGCATGGCGACCCATTAATAGCCAACGTATATAGAAATGAATAAGGAAGTAGCAGTGGGAGGAAGATCCCACAATAAACTTCAAGCCACCCGAAATCAGGAATGTCCTCCATGAAATGGCAGATTTGTGTCTGGCCGAACACTTCGTTTGGGCACAAGACACTTTGCAAGCATTTGGGGTGTCCCAAATGTTGTGGGTAGAAATTAAAAATGATTTAGGGGATACACCTCACACTGGCATGGGGGCATGACACTTCAGTGTGAATATGACACTATGCCAAAAAATGATGATGGTAACTTTCAGCAGGTATTATTGCTGAGGTAGCAAAGGATATTTACAAGATTACTACTTCTAAAGCTAGGGGGCTTTCACATCATTACAGTTCTGATAATAAAGACAAAAATGACCGGATTAAATGTTTGAATGTTAAAATATTGAAAAAGTTACTTTTCAGAAAAAGACCAATTGACCCTGTGAAAGCAGAGGTATTACAAAGTTAAGTGACACTTTTCACTCATTCCCAATAACTGGTAATTGAAAAAGAAACATTTTGCATAAGGCCGGACAATGCAACATTTAGTATGTAATTTCATATGCTAGTGTGGTTCCCTCAAAATAATTTCTTTTGCAATTATTTTAAAGCTCAATCTTATTTTTACTGGACTAAATACCCTTTCTCTGAGCTACACACACTCCCCTGCTCCATGTATATTTGCCCTTGAATAGTGATCAAGAAAGGACCCTATCCAACATCGTGGAAATAAATAGCTGTTTCAGACCCATCTCCAGTCCTTGAAGCAACTGCATGGCTAAGCAACCTCATGTGATGCTCGGTTTATGACTAAGGAAGACTGCAGCCAGAAACCTTGTGATTCACCTCGCACAGACTGGCCTTTCTCTCATAACTGCTCCAGCAAAAGGCATGACACCGCTATTATCCTAGTGATTGAATACCATTGAATACTGGTTTACGGAACCAGTTTAAGGATCCTTGTTCCATTAGGGAGGCTGTCTTTATAACCATAATCCAGTTGGACTGTTAAGTTTGTGGTAGTAACTGCTGCAGCATTTAAACCCCCTGTACAAGGTAGTCTAGGAGCCTTTAACATAAAGTAATAAAATGGACTTTCAACTCCCTTTTTTCTACAGTGCAAACCACAACTATATGAAAAAGGAACAATGAAGCACTCTTCTCTCCATTCTCAGTCTTTAAATACAGGATTCTGAAGCAGAGTTTTCAAACTTCAGGTTAAAAGTAATCTTTTTGCATTTTATTGTCTGTGAAACATAAGCGATGAGGATAGTACCTGCTGAGCAGTAAGATCAGACTCTTCCATTATATACTGTTTTCTAATGGAGTAGAACATGGCACATTCTTTACTAAGACTTTCCAAACATTCCTTTTCTTCGTCCCAGTTTACCTGGTAAAGAAAACAATTTGTAACTATTGTGCTCAAGGCTTATTTTAAGAAGTCACTTGCAAAGCTAACCCTTATATTTTAAAATAAAGTTTTTTAGTTTTAGCAGCAATTTGATATACAATAAGGATGGATATATTATCTCATTGTCAAGTTGCCTGTTTGAAATATCACTGCTTCCCTTTCAAGGGGAAGGCTCTATGCTGAAATAGCCAACTAATACTGGTCCAAATGTTTGGAACAGTGTATGGAAATCACTTGTACGGCAAATAAATAGTTCATTGAGACGAGAAGGCACCTACAGTTTTAGAAACAATAACGATACTGCAATAATGTGAAGGATACAATTTATGTAGCAGTTATATATCCCCGAACTATCAGTCTAACAGTCTTAATTTAAATCCTCATTACAAGAGATATGAAATTATTAGTCTGGTTTTATTAGAGAAAACTGATGTCTTCTATCCACACAAAGTTTAAAACAAGACTATGTAATATGACATTCTTGGAGGAAGAAGTCACATTGAGTTTTCTAGGCTCTGTTACCTCCAGTGTAATGGACAGAGGCACCATGAGAAGAAAAAGAACAAGCCCTATTTTGGTGTATATATGGAAAAACAGAAAATCTGTGTCTCTACTGTGATTCTGTAGTACAGATTTTGATATTGGATACAGAATTTAACTGCTTGAAAATTTCAGCTTTCCCTTTATAAAACAAAATATGAGTTACTTCAGTTGTGAATGTCTCAGAATGGATAGTTGGAAGAGGGGCTTCAAGGCCCTATATAGCGACTTACCCACTCCATATTGACTAGCAAAACTATCCATTATGACTGACACAGCTCTTGATTTAGGTATTACTGTTTAAAACAGTACCTTTTCCATTAACAATTCTCCCAAGATGAACAGTAGGCATTAAAGAACAAGACTGACCCAGGTATATTTGTATAAATATGGTTTGAAGGAATTAATACATGCTAAATGACATACTTCTGTGGCCAAACGAAGGACAAACATAGGTAACCCTTCCAATGGAGGAACGTAGTTGTCTACCAGAAGTGGTAGCCCTGTTAGATTCCCCACCTGTAAATAGAAGTTTTTTTCCATCATTTTGATGTCTATTCTACTACGTACACATGCATAACAGACAGCTGTTCCTAAGATAATAATTACAAACCCAAGTAATCTGCTGATTTGCAAAACCTACCTGCTGTCTGCTTGTGGCATACTTTCTTTTTCTGTTCTTTGGTACTAGCGCAGTTATCACTACCTATTATTTTAGTTATTTGCATCTTTTGCCAAAGTATAAGGAACATCTGCACAGCATAATTAAAAGAAAAACTGAACCAACCCTATTTAAAAGCCACAGTAAGGCAATACCTTTATTAAGGCTAACTAAAATGTCACAGAATATTGAGCAAATTTGTGACATTTTACTCATTTGGACCTATTTAGTTGGTCCTAACGAATGTACTACTGTACTATGGCGTTTGGTTTTTTTCTAATGGACGAACAAAGTTACTTATTGTGTGTATGTGTTGAACTTAACTATATGATTTTCTACCTGCTAAATCAAGAGTGCGCAACCCCATGCCATGACCCCCCCCCCCCCCATCCTTCCTCCACATCGTTCTGGAGGAAATTATTTAAATTAAGATGATATGAAGCTACAATTCCTAAGTCAGCTAGTGCAGCGCTCTGCAACACACGCTAGCAGCCTTGTCCACTTGTCCAACCACCCAATGGAAAAAGTAAATAAGAATAAAAATGGGGCAGCGGGGGCAGACAAGAATAGCAAGCTAAACAGCTGTTGCTTAGAATTCTACAAGGAAAAAAGCCTCCATTTGCAGGTTGCTTTGAGCATTAATTGCTTATAAAATCTTGCCTAAATCTTTCTTTCGGTAGTTTGCCTACTTACTGTTTCTTGTCCTGTCCTCTGTAGATATTAAAAAGTGCATTGCCTAGTAGCTAATGGTTAAAAAACAACAACACCTCAAGTTAGGGAAAATGGTAGTTACTTCATCAATTTCAAGGGAGAAATAGTCTTTTAGCATTTCACTCTTCTTTGTTAGAAAATCAACAATATATTCAGCAAGGCTTTCCTTTGGACCATCTTCTTCTGTCCAACCGCTTTCAGCATTCTCCAAAGCTAGCATGGCTAGATCATAGAGAGGAGCCGGTTCCTAGATTGACCAAAACATACATAGTATAATCATCACTTACTGCCATGAACACAAAAAATGTGGTTTGTATATGCATCCAAAAGACAGTCAGCATAAGTAGGAAGTTCTTTGTGGTCTCGATGCATCACACATATGGGCTCTGTGCCTGTGTGAAGCCTGAATTTGGGAAGCTTCCATAGCTGAGGAATTTTTGGCAGAACCCCTTCCCCGCCATCCAGTATACATGTCCCTGGTGGGTTCCCACTTATTTCCTCAGTTCTCTTTCAACCGCCATTCCCTGCACCTTGTAGGGATCCTATGCAAGGGGAACCTATCACATTAATGTCTATTTAGGAGGGTGAAATCTGGGATCTGTCTCCAATGAAACCAATTCCTCGACCACCTTGTTATTACTAGCTGGAAAGCCATGTTGCACGCCAGGATCGGCGCCCACATTCACCAGATTCAGTGTGGCTGTTTGCCTCCACTACAAGAGGTCATGCCCCTAGTTTTTACAAGCAAAGCCGGTATCAGGAACGGTCTAGATCTCCATTCTCTGAATGGTACAGACATTCAACATGGGATGTGCGGTACAGGAGGCTCCAGCACTGCTCTCTGCATCCTGATCATCCCTGTTGGGAAGAAAGTTAGTATCGTTGACATCCATCGGCTACAGTGTCAAGGGTCATTCCTTGCCCTTTGGCACCATTCATACTGCCCATTCAGTGGCCACCACCAGCTCAGCAGGAGATTCAGCGGGCTTTACCACCTGCCGAGCAACCACAGGTGACTCAGAAACAAATTGTCTTGCCAACTTTACTGCGGCTACAGGCTGCACAATTGCAGGCTGCTTTGCGTGGGTGCAAAGCCCAAATGCGTCAACGCATAGATGACTACTTGAAAAACTAGTTACAGGTGACAACCTTTTTGCATGCACCATCATTACTGTATTCTATACAGGTGCATTTTCCTCTGTTCTATTTTGGATTTTCTCTTTTGACTATACTGCAGATCTGTCATGGTGACGAAACATCTCAGCTCCAGTTACAAAGCATCAAGATAGTAAAACATTAAGCAGACAGGCAAGTTAAGCACCAATGCAAATTTAGTTCTAGGGGAGGAAGCCAGTGCAGTTGATCCTCTCCCCCTCCTGCTCATAAATAGCAACTTTCCAGTTAAACAAACACAATGAAGGAAAAGAACTATGAAGGAAGAAAGACAACTTGGTTGTGGTAGTTATCAGTCTATCACAAGGTGCCAGATGTATGACTATATACTCGGTATAATAAACTCCTGGCTCTCAAGCAATAAGCTTGTTGCCTTGAGGTTAAGGTAGCTGACCCAGAGAAGCAGACAGGTTGGTTGGTGTGATAGTAGCATCCCACTCACAGAATGGCAGCGGAACAAAGAGGGCATAACTCCAACGAAGAGGGAAATCCCATTCCTTGGCAGGATGAATAGGCATCCACTCATGCTAAAAATCTGCTTCCAGGAGGGAGAAGGGATTCCAGATAATGAGTGATTTGATAATGAAATATATAGAGTTTTGGGTTTGTGACAAGAGTATAGACTGCATGGTGACTTGCCTGCCTGGTGCAAAGGTTGTGGATGTCACATGGATGTCACATGCCATCTGGATACTATGCTATGTAATGTTGAGGTGAAAAAGCTTCAGTGCAGTTAAAGGAGTTCTAATCAAGGATAGAGAGATTCAAGAGAATCTAAATGAATTCTTTGGTTGGGT
The DNA here is from genome assembly GCA_029215795.1 of Anniella stebbinsi. NCBI lineage: Eukaryota > Metazoa > Chordata > Lepidosauria > Squamata > Anniellidae > Anniella > Anniella stebbinsi. Next base: position 157,986,130 of record JARDYH010000002.1, on the reverse strand, counting down.
TCGGACAATCAGCGGAGAGAAGAAGCCACGGTGGTGTCTTTTCCTTGCCACATTCATACCGCTAGAATGCTTGCTATTTCCCGAATTACCCTCACTGCAGCACGGGTTACTGAACTCAGGCAAGGTGTGTGCTGGGGGTGGATTCCAAACCATCCTGCAAACCATGGCTTGTTGTAATGGTTATGGAGTAGTTTGGAAGCCACCCCCACTGTGCTTCAGCGAAATGATGAGTGGAATAAGTGGGTGGGGAAAAGAAGCCATGGTGGCTTCTTTTCCTCCACTGATTGTATGAACCCAGTCATTCTGTTTGACTTCACTGCGGAAGATGTAAGGCAGATATCTATACCTGAACGGACATTTTCAGGAAAGGAGTCTGAGAAACTGAAGCAAATAGAAGTTATAAGTAATGTAATCAGAACAAAATTACAGTGCTGAAACAAGAGGGTTCTGGCGGGAAAGCTACCGCCACAAAAATACTGCAGCTATATATCATCAGCAGTTACCTCCATAATTTTTAAGGTGATACCAAAGCAAGAATTAGTGATTTAAAGTTTTATACTCTGTCCTCAAAATACTGAAGAAAACAGCAACTTATTAATGATTACTAAAATATCTAACTCAGATCAAAAGTGTATACTTACTGACAATCTTAAAACTCCAAAGTTTCCGAAGTCATAAATAAGTATCTGGTAGAACATTTCTTGACTTGAGAAAGGAAGAAAAATTGGTTTGTTTTATGCACATTCTTTACTGTATAGTTGAAACCTATGAATGGAAAATCTTAACAAGGAATTCTAGTAGTAACTACTAAGGGCACAATCCTATGCATGCTTAGAGAGAGAAAAAAGTCTTACAACTGCCAGCATGCCCCACGCAGCACAGCTGGCTGGGGCATGCTGGGAGTTGCAGGACTTTATTCTGTCTAAATTTGCACTGGATTGTGCCTTAAATCTATTATTCTTAGTCATGAATGGAGAGTTATTGTGATAAATAAAAATACACTTGTTTACTTATGTTGGTAATCTTCCCAGTACTGAAACAGATGGATTAAATGTTAATTAAAAGGCAGAAACACATACTTGACTATGACTCTTGTGAACCACAGGGACATTGTAAACATTTTAATTTTTGTGAACCACCCAGACAGCTTCAGCTATTGAGTGGTATAGAAACGTTATAAATTAATAAAATAAAATAAATATGGGGAGTGGGGTTAAAAGTAGTACCTATAATTAATCATAAAAGTAAACATAATTGTAGTGCAGTCAAGAAGGTGAGAAAAGTTCTCTTATTCCTGTCTTATATACTGGGTGACACCAAACCACACACTGAAGCTAACTGAAACCAACTGGAGACTGGGGACCGGACCCAACAGTGTCCTACTGCTGATGGCCAAAGTCACTGGTTCCCCTACCACTGGCAGTGGAAATGTATTGCTTCTAGGGGCAAGGCCCCAATCGACTTGAAATACAAGTTTCTGGAAGGGGAAGGTCGTGCCTTCCAGAAAACGGCAAATCTGTCATTTGGGGACTTGCCCCTGCAAATGCTACATCGCCACCAGCAAGGGCCAAGTGAGCACTGAGACCAGCATTGCTGATTGCCAATGGGAGGGCACCACTGGATCCTACCTCGGGTCTAGGCCACCCGCACCCTTGTTTCTTAAAATCAATTTTTATTGTAAGTTTCAAAAACAAAACAATAAAACAAAAGACAAGTGCAAGTGTAACTACATCCTTCAAAGGCCTCACCAGCCTTCTATACTAACCTCACCTGCTTTCTATCTCCCCTCAGTAATGTAGGAAGAGACGCCATTCATAACTGCCTTTCACTCTTCTCTCTCTAGTTTTTTTGCTCACTCTTTATGTAGACACTGGTCTCCACGTTTTCCAGTTTCATCAGTTATTATCTGTTGGCTGGAATCCAGCCAATGTTTTCCAGCTTCTAATGACCCACGGTTTCACTCTATGGGAGAGCCAGTGTGGTGTAGTGCTTAGAGTGCTGGCCCAGGATAGGAAAGACCAGGTTCAAATTCTCAGTAAGGGTGCTTTCAGATGAAGCTTTCAAGACAAATTAATGGAGAATAAGGCATCAGTGGGTACTAATCCTGATGGCTGTATATTACGTCCAGTACCAGTTGCTCGGGGCCATGAGTGGAAGGGTACTAGTGCACTCATGTCCTGTTTCTAGGATTCCCACAGATATCTGGTCGGACATTGTTGTAACAGAATGCTGGACTAGATAGGACTTTGGGGCAGAATCCCACAGGGCACAGATGTCTCCACCTCTTCCACCCCACCGATGGCATTGCTCAAATGCCACCCCCCCCCAATGTGTCACAACGGCGATTTACCACTTCTGGGGCAACCTGAAACAAACAGAACACTTATTTCTGGAAGGAGGCAGGTCAGTAGAGCTTATATAAGGGAGGTCTGCAACCTGCCTCCTTCCAGACATGAGTGTTTCTATTCATTTTGGGGCTTCCCCTAGGAAATGTCAAATCTCCCTTGTGTAAATGGTGGGTCCCGCTTCCACAATGTAATCAGCAGGACCCACTGCTTGCGAAAGGGAATCAGCAGGGCAGAAAATGGTGGGGGCATAAGTGCCCCATTGGAGTCTGCCTTTGGTCTGATCCAGCGTGGCTTTTCTTATGTATCCTGTTTGTCATCTGCAGACTACCCTCTAGTGAGGTGTGTCCTCATCACAAACAGCATGTGCAAGCTGGTCTTAAATACTTGTGTCACCATCATTTCTGGACAGTGAGCCAGGTATCAAGAAGATCAATTATGCTACAACCCACAACCAGAGACTGCGCATCAGCAAAACTTGAACTTGCCAAAGTTCTCCCAATTCCATCTCAAAGCTCATTCCAACTCAAGCCCGTATTAGATTGCAAGATTTGTCTATTTTCTTTCCAAGTGAAAATCCAAATTTCCATGCGTATTTTTTCATACATATATACCAATTGTGCACATCTTTGAAACATATACATATTTCTGCACATTTTTCAAAAGCACGCATTTTTCATGCACATTTTCCAAAGGTACGTATGGTGTCGAATGCATTTTCTTTGGTCCGCAAATCACACTACAATCTCGGAAAAGTACAGACTTCAACTGCAGATTGCAACTAAATCCGTGTTTGGTCTGGAAAGTGCAAACTGGTCTAATTTAGGTCAGAAATTAACTGAAACGAATTTCTCATACATCCCTATGCACAACACTTGTCTTGGAATAATGCGCCTATTTTTTATTTATTTTCTTCCTACTTCAAATTACTGAATCTGCTCAATACCAGGTTTGTTTTGATGAAAACAGTATGTTTATTCATTATTGATATATATTGCTGAATATAATAAAAATCCTCAGCAGTTTACAATAAATAGACTGTTACCTGAGTTCTGTAGTATTGAGAAGATATAGTTTTGTCTGATACTGCACCAATGCCCACCGAGGACTAACACATCCAACAAAGGAATGATCACGTAGCATCTCTTGAAGACCTGAAACAGAAACCACCTGTGTTCAGTACCGTACACAGAATCAACCTTCAAGTCTTCAACAGCTTCATTAACAAACTACTAAAACACCATGGACTTCAAATTTCAGCTGGTATTATTCCATTTCCAATCATCCTATTTCAGTATAATCCTGCAGTTCTTTCTACTTCTACTTGGAAAAGCATGAATGCTGTTCATACTGTTGTTAAACTTGAATGCACTTTCCACTCTATGAGACTTCTTGGATTATACTTTCTCCACAAGTCCCACACACTCCTGCCTACACTAATTTCCAAAGGTATCGAGTTTGAATTCCAAGATTTAAAGGGAACATTGTATTTTCAATAGAATACCCAAACAGCTGTATTTTGCTTTTCATATTGGGTGTGTTTGTATGACATGCTAACCCACTGTGGGTGACCAGCCATGCACTGTAAGGTTGTTTTGTGAACAACCCATAGTGTGTGGCTTGTGCGACCGACAGACGATCGGGTGCTCCACCCACAGTGCATTGGTTGTTCCCCTCTTAACCCTCTAGCTGGCTCTGCCTGGTATCACAGGGAACTTGGAGGCAGAACCCATCTTGTCTGCCATCAAGCCCTCATCCCCACTCCAATCACGATTGAAGCCATTTTTATTTCCAGTGCCCCTTTCCCCTTGCCAGAGGACGGGGGGCTCGGGGGGAGCCGGCAGCAGCAGGCCCTCCGAAATGCCATTTGCAGCATTGTTTCCACCGTTGATGTCTGAACAACCCCAGTGTCTTCTCTAAGAAATATTTTGGAAATTCACAAACCAGTTACACCACCACCACCACCACTACTACTACTAATAATAATACTTATTATTATTCAAGCCACTATAGCCCCAATTACTTCAAACTGTTAGTGTTTCATTTTTAAGAGTATTGTATTTACTGCTCTGCACACAAATCTGAAGAAAAGAACTGTATCCTCAAACCAGTTCAGCCAAAGTAACTGGGTTTGAAGTAAAAACTGTTTAAATTCAAGAACTCCATTTTAACTGTTCTGTTCATCCACCTGGCCCTGTCACATTTTGCAACAGAAGCTTTAAAATGAACCACTAATTATTTAATAGTGGGTGCAAGTCCAGATTTTTTGGACTTGGCTGGAAGAATATAGATGATACAAGTGGCCAACACCAACAGACGAAGAGACAAAAATGAAGGAGAGAATAAGAAGATTCCTTGTACTTCCACAACCTAATGTAACTGAACAACTGAATGCCAGTTCAACTTCAACTGCTTCTATCACACAATAATTTTTTTCTGAAAAATACCAACAGCAGCTGAGAGAAAGCCACCTGCATAAAGGATTCATGAGCTATTTTGCTTCCTTCAAAATAAATGTTTAGTAGACATAAGAGCAGAATGAGCTGCTTGCATAAAAACTGGTCATAAAAACAGCCAATCGTGCTCTCAATCAATGCCTACTTCACTGGCCATTGTTTCTAAGCCAGCATTATCACACTGCTGCAGACTAGCCTCCAAGGCCAACTCTCTTTCTGTGTTGCTCAGAACAAAATTTCTGTTCCTACATCTGTAGCCAAAGTACATAAATAGAGTGTTGCTTTTCCAGGCTGATGTTCTGCAGGCCACTGACCTTGAATGCAAGAAAAATAAAAATGGGAATATATTACCAAGTTTAGGATCTTCTAAGCACTTTGGTAAATGAGCTTTTGGATGAGTAGGTGTTAAGCTTATTACAATGTAAGGTAGCTAAAGATTAAATCCTGCTGTTCGATATGTAGGCATGCATACCTTTGACTCTGACCTCCTTTCAAATACCTTTTAGCATAACAAGTGATCTTAACTCAGCACTATGAGCCAATTCACACCCACTGATGAAATACATAACCACAACAAACCATTCCTTTCCTACACTATGGTAAACTTGTTTTACTATCTTTATGAAACTATCTTAAAGGGTCTAAATGAGAAACACAGCTGTAAGGGCAGATAAGGAACAAGCTTACTTTCGTGTGCCCGGTTACTAATTTCCTCTTGAAGGGTCAATACACTGATTAGGTTAATAATTCTCCTTTTTGGAGTGCAGGCTGCAGTCATTTCCTGCCTTGCATGTTCTTCCATTTCCACATCACAATCCGTTCGCTGTCTCTTTCTGCAAGCCAGATGAAAGAGAATGTATTTGTTCTACTAGCCATATATATACATACGTGCTGTGATAAATTCACAAATAAGCAGCCACTCAATTAAGTACTTTCAAGAATATATTTCACTTGCAAAGTAAAGACTAAATTTGTCAGAAAAGATTTTCTGCCCCCAGGTTTTATGGGTTCAAACTATGTCAGCAAAGTCTGCTCCAAACAGAAAAGGATGCTAAGCCTGCTTCTGGCACCAGCCTTATCCCTGGATGCCCCAACAGACAGCTGTGGCTAAGGGTGCCTTTGCCCAGCTTTTAGGCTGGTGTGCTAGATATGCCGCCTCCTCTTGGAACTTTCAGACAGGGTCATTGTATAAATGCTTTAGTTACATCACATCTGAACTACTACAATGTGCTTTACGTGGGGCTGTCTTCTTCAGAATATAGTAGTGAGATTGTTACACAAGTTGCATATTGGGAGAATATTACTCCCTTGTTGAAACATTTACACTGGCTTCCAAATTTGTTTCTGGGCCCAATTCAAAGCAATGGTTATGACCTGAAAGTCCTTTATGGTTTGAGGAACAGAATATCTGAATGAATACCTTCCCCAATACTAACCTGCCCATTCATTAAAGTAATCAAGGAAGGCCCTCTCATCTGTTCCATCTTTCCCTGCTTATTTGTATGGAACAGGATCTTCTCAACAGTATGTCACTCCCCATGAGGAGAACCCCCCTCCCCTTGCTACTGGCCTTCTGCTGGTTGGTGAAATTCTTTTTTTCTTTTTAGGAAGTCCTTTAGCCTTTAATCTTCTATTTTGTTGCCCCTTTTCAGTAACTGGTTTTACTGGATTGCTTTACAGATTATTCCGCAGAGATCACTCTTACCTGGCAGATATATTTTCAAGAGACATGGGCTGGCTTTCCACCAATTTTTCTGGAGTCTCCACAGCTTCCACTTGTAAATTCAAATCATTGCATTCTTCCATCTCAACATCTTGCAGTCCAGTCCCCTTCCAACTCTGCTCCTTGCTGTTGTCCTCTGGTGCCTCTACAGGAGGTCCAGAAGTTCTGGATTTATTAACTGGCTGAAGAAAAGCATCCAATTTCTGGTCCCGGGAATCAGTACGGACCATCTGATGAGCATAAACCTTGTCTCCCCCTTGACTAGATGAAGAACTTGCTGATCTAACAACATCAGCGGAAGAGGCAGTAATGCCTGGTAGCAATGTCTAATCAGAAACACAAGGAAATAAAAAGTATGAAAAATCTCCCCCCACCCCCGACAAACACACACTCATTTCTGAAAAGAATTGTTTGGCATACAAATTAAACTATGGGCAAGTCTGAGCATAGTTTGATTACATTTGGTGGCACCATCAGAGACGAGATCAAATTGATTTGTGGGGCAGATCTGCCCATCCCCAATAAACTTTATTTTCAGATAACTACATCCTTTTACTGATACTTTGGTTAGAACTGACTTTAATGGATTGGATCGAAGGTCTGCCATCAACTTACAGAAGCTGCCTCCACCCAATATTTTGACAGATCTTCCCCCGACAGCTCACACCATTCAGCAGACTCTCCTAAGCCTCTGTATAGTATCTTCAGGGGGTTGGAACGGCTGCTAGGAGGAGGAGGGGTCTGGTGACATCCGCTTCTGCCAGCAGAGTTGTATATCCCTAAACTTTGATCCATCCCATTGTGCCAAAATAAGCCTTAAGACTTTAACTATTTGTATAAGTAATGTTATTTTGGACATTAAAGCTTCTTATAATACAAGTTAACAATTATATGTAGTAAAACCGGGTATTTCTAGGCTAAAGTTTGTTTTCCAATACACTGTTGACAGATAGTTAAGCAGCCTATGTATGATGGTTTTAGAAATGAATAAACTGAGTGGTTTTAAATTCATGCTCTCCTGTATGTTGATTTTCTGTATTCATGTATATGAATCTAATTATCAATATCTAAATATTAAGACATCTTTTGATATTGCACTTTCTAAAGTACTATTTGCAGCATGAAGCCTGAATGACAACTGAGAGCATTATGGCCTTAAACATCTTATTCTGATATAGCTCCACTGTACTATTGAACAAATACCTTCCAGAATGTGAAGACTGCTGCCGTTATATCTTGCCCATTTTTCTCCACCCATTTACTTAAGGGTTTTCTATATCTGTAAGTAGCAAGATAAAATCTGGAGGTTGCAAGTGGTTGGGAATGGAAGGAGGGAATCTTCAGCCAGGCTAACATTCTGGCTTAAGTATCTCCACCTCATAAAGACACTGTGACATGCACCGTTGAGTGCCCAAAGTAGGCAGCTTAGACAGATGTGGGCATATATTTGCCTAGTAGGACCATTACATCAGAAGAGAAGTGCCTCCTGGCTGAAGACCCAACCCGTACGAAGTGGCTTTGTACCATTTGCACAGGTAAGGTGGGTCACAACTGGATGCTTAACGCTGCTTAAGAGTCTAATATTACTCTATCATCAATGGTTTTCAAGGCATTCTCCCATCAAGATACTCTTTCAACATCCATTTGCCTGGCATGAAACCAATGTAAGTTGCCCTTATTTCGAAGTTACAGTTCATGTGGAACACTAGCCTATCCACACAACACATTTTGAAACCACTGCTAGCCTATGTTAAAGGATATGCAGAGCTAGAAACTTAATGGATTTATAGCAACCGATTTCCAATAATGGTTTGGCAGAAGTTTTTTTTTTTTTTTTAACCCAAGTGACATTTTGCATTGCTAGTCCACTTTTTCCTTGCAAGTTATCTTGTATGGTGTATTTTGGGACACAATAAATCCAAATCATAACTGCAAAGTACTCATTCATATCAGCAATAATATAAGCAAAGACTGAAAGCTTTTTGCTAACCTGGGTAAAAAAGCTTTTTACTCACCTGGGTAAAATACATCCTTGATGAGTTTGAGCCCAACAATTTGCTCTCTATGTGTTGCTGTACACGCTCCAAGATGCTGTCTTCATGAAGGAAATGAACTTCATGCTTCGTGGGATGAACATTCACATCTACATTCTGAGGAGCTATTTCAAGGCTACAAGACATTTTTAGAACATTAAGTGCAAGTTAATCAATAACATGCTCAGCAACAGATCTTTCAGAGTAGGTGTAGCAGGTGTTCTGTGTATTGTGCTCTTTGTCTTCAAGAAGATCACAGTGTATACACAGAAACAGTAAAATAATATAGGCTGACCATCTGAAAAGGAGGACAGGGCTCATATAACTTTAATAGTTGTAGAGAAAAGGGAATTTCAACCAGTGTCATTTGTATGCAATTAGTTCCTGGTGATATTCCCTCTTCATCACAACTGTTAAAGTTGCAGAGCCCAGCCTTCTTTTGTATATGGTTACTCTAGTATAGTGCCTGCACCTTTAACAGTTGTGATGAAGAGGGAATTTCACCAGGAACTAATTGCATACAAATGACACTGGCTGAAATTCCCTTTCCTCTACAACTGTTAAAGTTATATGAGCCCTGTCCTCCTTTTCAGATGGTCAGCCTAGATAATATAAACAAGCAACAGCAAACAAAACTCATAACAGCCAAAATTTCTAGGCCTCTATGGAAGATCTCAGTTCTTAAGGAGGATTATATGAAGGAAGGAGGCCCTTAAGGCAAGGTGTTTCCAAACCATTTGGGGCTCTCTAGGTCAAAACCAGAACTGTGAATTGTATTTGGAAACAAATAGTGAGCCAGTACAGTTTACAAAGGGATAGGGTGGTTAATATGAACACTTTATTCTCCCCACACCAATTTTTTTAGCTGCAGCATTCTGAACCAACTGAAGTTTCCAACGACCTTCAAAGGCATGTTATAATAGTGTGTTACAATAATCCAAATGAGAGGTGACTAAGGCATGGATCACCACAGCAGGATCAGAAGGTTCCAGAAAGGGAAGTAGTTGTTGGCACACCATTCTGCAGAAGAGCTCATGGCCAAAGCTGAGGCCTAAAAAACAGGTCTAAGCCAGGTCCAAGAGCACCCCCAAACGGTGATATGGAGTTTTCAAAGGAAGTGCAACCCCTTCCAACACTAATTGAACATCCCAACCAGTAAGAGAGGTTTCAGTCTGAGGAACTTATGTCTTGTCCAGATTTAGTTTCAGGTTGTTAGTACTCATCTAGCCCGTTAGTGATATAAAGCACTGGTCTGGGATATCTACAACCTCCTTGGGATCATTAGAAAGAAAACTTCAATTTTCTCTTCTTTCTGATCACCTGACCCTAAACAGTAAAGCTATTTTACCTTATGTATAAAAATGGATGTGTGTTTTTTGGTAGGTAAGCAGCATATACAATTTCTATTGCTTTTCGCAAAGCATTTGACTCAACCAGTCGATCTGGAGGGGAAAAGCAGAGACAAGTGAAGCAGTCTACATTACTTTCTTTAAATAACACATTTACACTTCAAGTTTTTATTCATATAATCAACTGGCAAATTAAATGTGTGTGTGTGTGTGTGTGTGTGTGTGTGTGTGTGTGTGACAATGTCATCAATAGTCCTCAGCATTCTTGCACGGTCATAGCTCCTGGATTCAACACAACTAACACTCTGATCCTAAATAGATCTTCTACATAAATTTATTTTTAAAATGAATCTGATAAAGCTATCTGTGGCTACTAATTATGATGGTTAAGTATTACCTCTCTTATCACGTCTGAATGCCAGGTGCTGGGGAACACAAATCAAATATATAAATGTATGTGGAACTTAGAACAAAATTCCAGATGCTTCATTACAAACTAATTCAGAGTCAAACTCCAGAAATAAAGCCTGCAGACAGTGAAATAATCCCCCCAGTTATGATAGTACTTCATTGGCAACAGTATTTACCATTCCCTTTTTAAGGAAAAGGATCTTGTTCAGCATCTGGAGTGCAACATCTCATCAAGACTCCAAACATTATTCTGTTTTATAACACACAAAGACAAATACATACTTTTGTACTTACGATTTATAAAAAGCAAAAAGGTGCATTTCTTCACTGAATAGTTTGCATTGGTTACATAACCCTTCATTTTAAAAGCGAGTGTTGCATCTTCACAGCCCACTTCAATCAACTCTCTAGAAACATTTTAAAATGAATTAATTTTCCTCCTTCTTAGAAACCACCTCTCTAGATACAAGCAACACTTGTAAACTTCTGATCCATGTATTACTTCAACTACTCTCTTTTTGCCTTTTATGGTGACAAAGTTGAAGAGCAACAGAAGTATCTCAGGTGCAATCTTATACATCCACTGTTTCCAATGGGATTTACTCACATCCATAGGACTGTGCCCTAAATCAATTTCGAATATAATTTGTCAAAACATTGTTAACACAGACTGCTTTGTTACAATGGTTAAGACATCACTATGAATTTTCATTGTTCACAAAACAGGGCCATCTTCATAGATGCTGCCTCTTTAAAGGTGGCCCTTTCTCATACCTTGATACATTAGATTTACCTTTCTCCCTTTGCTGTAATGTATTTACACAATGTGAAACTAGCAGGACTCATCAGATCCACCCCAACCACGTTTTTGGCCTCTATGGCCTGATTCAGATGATGATCTAAATCATAGTTTAAGTTATGATCAGTGAGCCTGCATTAGCCTCAGCATGCCCCCTCCAAATTTTGTACACCTGAGGAGAAAGCACCTGTTTTTACTTTAGAAAAAGCACAGTTCTCCATTATATATCAACCCAAGAAACTAGGGTTTATTCCATCCATAGTAAACAAACTAGGATAGCAAACCATGGTTTAGATGATGTAAGAATAAGCCTGCTTTAGACAATTAAAAATCAGAGTACAGTGATGACAAGACAACCCAATACCTCACTGGAATAGTGAACAAGTATATTGACATATTAACAGCATTCTCTCCTTTTTAGGACAACTATATCTAATATATCCTAGAACTTGGTTAACATTAGCTTGTATTACAGATTTATGTACTTTCATCCATGTTTCTGAAACAAATGTTAGATCGTCAACACACTATAGAGCTTTATAAGAAAAAAGGAGGGAGATTTACAGCTCTGCAAGCCCTCTGAAAACACGTCTGCAGCAAACAAGCTATTCTGTATATCTTCCATTAGAGAGGGAATGCCCTCTGTTCAGAACGACTTCTACTAGCATGGCATGAGCATTGACTGTTCAGCCCTACAGCTATAACTGCCATTTCTAAATTTAGAAATAGTCTCACACTGACCTTTATGCCAGTATTGGCAGGGATCCGAGAGAACAGGCAGCAAGGCATTCTGTTTGTTTTATGTTGTCCATGCAATTATAGGAGAGACAGTCTTCCTACAACTACACTTGAAAACCTCAAGGCACTGAGAGGAGAGTCCAGGGTGTCATGTTTTAAAGAGACACTGGCTGGTTTCGGAGGACATATTACGCAACAGAGGGGTTCACAGAGTACTCACAGTACACTAAGCAGGGTGTACTCCACACACGACATGCTGCAACTCCGTTCCTTGTGCAGCTGAAAGGTCCGGCGGCCATCTTGGTTGCTACGTCTGCTCCCTCCCCCTCCCTCAGTCCCCCAGCTGTATCCCAACATGCACTGCAAGTTCTGCTGGCTGTATAGAGCAGCCGGGGGGGGGGGGGGTTCGGCTGCTCTGGCCGGCAGAATTCTATTCTTACACGGAATAGTGCACTGTGAGAGGGGGGGGGGATTGGTTTCGGACGACACTTTAAACAACGGGCTTCCAGCTAAGCAACGTGCAAGCCCGTTGCTTCGCTCCGTTGCTTATTTAGTCTTCTTAGCATACCGTGAGTACTGTGTAAGCACTGGGTCACCCTCCACACAACATATTAAGCAACACAACTGACGGTTGCTTTGCCCTCCCCCTTGTTCCCTAATGTGTCGTCCGAAACCAGCCATTATCTTCATACAGTGTTTTAAGATACTCATTTGGTTATTTCAAACACCTTCCGGAGGCCACCTCTCTGACTTCCTCCAAATCTCTTTGCAAAAGCTGTATTTCCTGTGAAGCTTTTTGCACAATCCCCTTAGTCTCAATACCCGTCTGTAACTAAACCTACAGACATGTAAGTGAATTATATATTCTTCCCCTGTTTATCCCACCATCATTTCCCTTCCCTGTGTCAACTTTTAGACTGTGAACTCCTTACACCAAGGAAACCGCTCTCTCATTCTTTGTATTATTAACAATAACAGCAATGGGAGTGTAAAGATCGGCATTCACTTATGGGTATTTTAAGAAAGCAGGAGTTCCAGTCACAATTAGTACAGGACACTTGGCAAAGACAACTGACAGGAGACTCCTAAAATTTATTTATTTATTTATTTATTTATTGCATTTTTATACCGCCCTATAGCCGAAGCTCTCTGGGCGGTTCACAAAAATTAAAACCATAAAATCATTTTAAAAATATAAAACAAGCCACAATCCAAAAACAACAAATAACATACAATCTAAAAACACAACCAGAATAAAACCAGAATAAAACCAGCAGCAGGAATTAATACAGATTAAAATACAAATTTAAAACAGCAAGGATTAAAATTGAGTTAATTTAACTGTTAAAATACTGGGAGAATAAAAAGGTCTTCACCTGGCGACGAAAAGAGTACAAAGTAGGCGCCAGGCGAACCTCTCTGGGGAGCTACATTACCCCCTCCGGGTAAGCATATCAAAATAAACAGAATATGTGCAGGAACGTGGGTTGGGAATGGCATAAAAATTATTTCCCAATCTGATTTTGTAAATCCTCTGGCATGACCCCAGAGTCTAACTCCCTCTGTAATTATTATCATTAATAATAAAAATAATTACATTTCTATACCAAAGCTCTCAGGGCGGTTTACAAAGATTAAAACTCATTAAAATACAGTATGCAAAGTTTAAAATCATTTACATAAAACCACTCAGACAGTATACATAGAGACAACACATATCTAAAAACAACTTTGAGCAATCAACCATAACCATAAGACAAATCCAGAACCAATTAAAAACTCATCATACGCTGCCAAATGCCTGAGAAAAGAGAAGGGTCTTCAAGGGATGAGGCCATAAATGTGGAGGTGTCAACGAGGGAAAAAGAATTGTCTTCAAATACATCCCGGAAATCCTCACTGCCCCGGAACCTCCAGTGCAAGGGGAGTCCATTTTGCCAGCACAGCACATGGCTGTTCTGAGGCTCCATCCCAGAAACTCCAGTGGAGCCACGTTTTGCCTGTGCTGTCAGAGTCAATGGCTGTTGAAGTAGGCAAGACCCCTTTTACAGAAACTTCTCTCAATGGAGGTGGAGCCATCACCCAGTACAACTCTACTTCTATTTAAGGCTATCTGGGTTTATCTGTTGCTGAGGCACCATTTGAGCCCCTCGTCTTCAACGTAAGCTTCTCCTGGAGCTGTCCTAGGAGCTCCTGGAACTTGGATTTTGCCTTACTAGAACCTGAACTCTTGCCTAACCTGCCCACCCTGCCAACATACTTAGCCAGAACCCCATCTAGCTGAGATTGTGACCAATGACAGAACAACCTCTTTCGGGAAATATACTGAAAAGTTCATGTGCTCCAATACTGTTTCAATATAAAGTTTTCCTGGGCCTATTAAATTTATTTGCAACAATTGCTTGCATTCCACAGCACATAATGACAATACTCCTAATCTGAGATGTTTTGCATTTTACTGTTAAAAGCGAATCTCAAACGATTTAGAAGTTATACTGCATGTTGTAATCAGTGTACCTGCTAACAGCATTTCCAAAGATGGACCGAATATTGTCGACAGTTGTAGCATTCAACAGTGTTCTGACATCTGCTACCGTATCGCCTTGCTAAGAGCAAAAGACAGTAACCTTCCATTTATCAATTTGATTATACAAAGAAAATTAAGCAGGAGAAGTGGCAGAATGAATGGAAATTTACACAAAATAAATTTCTCTTATCAAAAATTAGCTTAATGTTGAACATAGCACTGTGTTGCCAGAGAGCAATATTGCACTGTCGTTTTGTATGTCCCTTGGCTCTAAAGACTACGTTTTGTCAGGAAAGATGAGCTAGCAATGAGGTCTAAGTGTGGCAGCTAATAGGCACAGAGGGTTGTGATGACCTGGCTAGCCCAGTTGCTTAGGGGTACATGAACTCCTCCCAAGTTACAGCCATATCTCTTCTCTGCCCAATTGTATACAAAACAATAGCTTTATGCAGTTTCTATGCTACATCTGATGATGGTGCAGGTGCTCTGTATGGCAGCACAACTTCACATTGTCCTAGGCTGACTCAGAATACAAGCTCAGTTCCACGGGCACTGTTGTTGCAATGATTTGGCAGTTGGCATAGAGTAGCACAGGAGCAGGCAACCTGGTGCCTTCCTAATGCTTTGAACTACAACTCCCATAAGACCCAGCCATGATCAATGGTCAGGGATTATGGAAATTGTATTCCAAAATATCTGGAGGGCACCAGGTTCCCTACACCCTGGAATAGCACATAGGAGTGGGCAACAAGACAAAAAGAGTTTTTGGAAATAGTTGTGTGTTGTTTGCTTTTAATTGTATAGGTTGGCCATTAATCTACCAAAAATTATCCATTGTATGATACTCCCAGGTAAGTTGCATAATAGAATAGCCTTAAGAATTCTTAACAGACCACATTTGGAAAAACATTTGTGTGATCACCACCACAATATTTGAAATTCTAGATTTTATATTTAAAACTATAGGTTGCTTTTAAGTTGTATGTCTTTAGTTTAACAAACTACGTATTTTTTTTAAAAAAACCTATAACAGATTAAACATCTGGATGCAGTAGAATCCCCACCCCAGCCCTCTTTCAAGCACACGCTTCCAGACTGTGGATTTAGAAGTTAAAATAATAATATCAAGCACCCCAACGACCACAACTTCTATTTTAGCAATATTGAAGTAGCATTGGTTTTACTCACCTTTTTAACTGAAAAACTGGTGCCTGAGTTGTGAATGGCATACCTGAAAAAAACAACACAATATGTAAAACAGTGAACGGCAGATTCTCAAGTACACACACAACAAACCGCTAGTAACATATATGGGAATTTCCTTCTCTTTTAAACCAAAATTTGATTTTTATAAGGGTGAATCTAGAAGTTACAGAAGCCACATAGCTGCCATTGAAAGCAAAAACAACAACACTATGTAACCACCTCCTCCTCACTCCCCTGGTATTGTGCCCTATAATAACATCATGCGCTAAAGTGTAAATCCAATAATGTTCTTCTGCCAGGAGAATGGAAACCGCTGGCAGAAGGAATTTTCCCTTCTCCTTGCAGTCCCCCAATCTGCTCCAAGGGTTGAGTGACCCTCCAGAGCAAGTTTGGGGACATGCAGATGGCTGCATGCAGATGGCTGCAGGAGAGAGGAGAGGAAAGGGAAGTTCACTTGCACAACATTGGATTTAAGCCTCCTGCAGCAGCCGATGAAGTGGACTGAACAAACTCTGAACATGACAACATCACAGCACATATTAATGGGGCAGAAGAGAAGGATATGTGGGGCAGCCACAAAGCTCTCATAAAATTGTAAAAATTCTGCAGGAGCAGTCTGAGGAATGCTTAATCATTTCTTCTCAGTTATATGACTCACAACAAAAGTACCAAACAACACATTGAAATCTTGACAAAGCCCTTCTTGGCTTTCTTTTGTTGGCTTTACAACCCTGGGAGCAGAAGAATCTCATCCTGCTGAAAAATGCAATGGAATTAGTCCTCTCTCTGTCTCTCTTTCAAAGATTTACACAAAAATTCTGGAGTCCTTCCTTAACTGTCATATGAATGGCAGATAACACAAATGTTATGTGAATGTTTAACTGGCTTTACTGGGATACTTCTCAAGTCTAAAACTACGGTCCAACTGTATTGGTGCCAGTATATTGACATCAGCATGAAGGCACCTCTCTTTCTATTTTAGGTTTCTAATTCATCAAAGATGTCGTTGTTGGCTGGAAGTAGAAACATGACCCAAACTAACATGAAAATGGCACACAGACAATAGAAACTGAAGCTCCCTCTTCCCCCTCCTTTTATTTTTGAAATTTACCTGCCAACAACTTCCAATATTTTTGCATATTCTTCACTAGGGTTTTTTAAAGCTTTTCTCCTAGTGGTAACATTGTAAAAGAGATCCTCAACCTGCAAAAAGAACCAAGCAGGCAGTTTAAAGTATACAAAAAAATCCAAACAGAAACATGGGTCACTCTGCAATACTCTTTGTTCTGGCGGTAGTAACGAAAACTATATCCAGCAAATGGGGCATGATTATGTCTTGCCTGCACCATTTAACAGATCTTCCCCACTGTCAGCTCTCAGGATGCTGAGTGGATGCCAGACGGGAGAAGGTGCTCCATAAGCACCCTCTAGTTGCACTCCCTGCTCCCTCCAGCTGCACTCCCTGGGGCCCAGATCTAGATGTAGAAATATTTTTTCTCATTACAGGGCACCACCATCAATAAGAACACCTGGATGCAGTTAACAACCAGAATAGCACCATCAAATTCAAATGCTCAAAACTATATGGCTCTTCCAGTTAACTTAAAAATACAAGGAATTCAAAAATATATTTATTATAATATGACAAAGTGAGAAATGGTTACTGTGAATGGCAGTAGAATAAATACATAGGTTAAGCTGGAACATACATTTGCCTTCTTTTTGTAATAATCAATAAAGATTAACCAGTTTAAGACAAAGTTATTATGGTATTGTCTACATCCAGCTCAAATGTAATTTGTGCGTTTAGGTATTATATATTCACACTGCTTGTTTTCTCATTCATCAGCCTATGGTGTAGTAGCTACTTTCCAAAACGTGGTATAACAGATTCTGGCTGCAACGATCATATATAGCAAGAGATATCATAATGTAGGAACATTTTTGCTATACATCAGCAAAAATAAAGGCTATACACTCAATTTCACCTTGGTGCTCAGTGTGTGTATATACACAACACCAAGGTTAAATTGAGTTTAGGTACACATAGACTCAACTGAGTTTACGCACACACACTTTCCTCCCATATGTTTTGGTGTGACCATCTCTGGAAATACAAACATACTTCTAAGCATCACTTCTGAAAAGTTCCTTCAATATATTTTAGTTTAATGAACATCAACATGGACCATTATTGAAACAGCCTAAACAACATACTCTTAGAGATCCATAATTAAAGCTATTTGACAATTATTGCATGTTTCTGCTGAAACTGAAATATGTTACTTGTTATCATTGAACATCTTTACACTTACTATGACACAATCCCCATGAAAAAATATGGCTTGTATTAAATGGGAGTTTTGATGACTGAAACCCTTAATGTTACTTCTTAAATGGACTCCAATTTTGTGCCATATTAAACACTGTCTGTGTTATTATCGTAATGAGTTAATATTTGCATGATGGTCTTTAGTAAGATTCTGCAAAGTTGCTGCTTGATCTTAAAGCAGTAAAGGATTCCATAAGATGTTCTTTGTTAGAGGAAACTGAGACAGATATAAAGAGATTCCAGTTTTTAATGCACCCAAATGTGCATCTGTTATGAAGAAAGCTATTCCAAGAGATAGAGTCAGTGCTATGAAGCTTCACAAAAGAATACACAGGCCTCCAGTTTCAGAGTTTAAGATGCTCTGTATTGTATTGTATTTATTTTGAAATTAGGAATCAGGATTCAAATTTACTTGATCAAAAAACTCTGATCTAATTTTAAATGTCTGATCACTGGTTATACTTATGGAGAGAGCAACCCTATGGTCCTGGGAGTTCGTCTTTCAAGGGATCATAGGATTCTTTGGAGTCCCCCCCAATTGCCCATGACCTTGGAAGGGGAACTCTGGAATCCAATCCCTCCCCATGCCTCCTCACAGCCACACTGGCAATAATAATAATAATTTATTTATTTCTTACCCGCCTATCACTCAGGATCGAGGTGGGGAACAGCATCAATACAAATGACATAAAACTAATTAAAAACGTATAAAATCAATCCATTATTAAAATACCAATAAAACTCTTAAAATTCGACTGGGTAGGCCTGCCGGAACAGATCGGTCTTTATGGCTTCCTTAAAGTCAAAAGAGACTATTAAGTTGACGAATCTCTTCCAGCAGGCCATTCCACGGTCCGGGAGCGGCAGAAGGGAAGGCAAGAACTGCATCAGCTGTTTTCCAAGGTTGCAAAAGTGGAAGACCTAAGAGAGGACCGAAAGGGGGGGTTCAACAGGCAGGGAAGGGTGAGGCCAGGATACGATGTTTCCTATGCGCTTTCCAGCCACCCCTCCACAACCCACCCCCGCCAGCACAACTACTCTAGATGGCGTCAGAGGCCCATCTATAGGAAAATGGGGGGACGACGACAAGGAGGCAACAATCACCTTCATGGCTTCTACCACCCTGCCAACAGCAGCCTGGCAGGACGTTGGAAATTCAAAAGTCTCTGAGATTTGAGATGCTATACTGGGAACATAGGATTGCTCTCCCTGTAATTATTCAGAGGCTTCCACCTCATGAGGGCACAACCCATAGTACTGCACCCTTAATGGTATGGAAAAGGCACTCTGCACATGATCGGGGGCATTCTTGTTATAACTACTTAAGGTGTTTCAGGGCTGAGGACTGGCACTATAAGGCTAAGCTTTAGGGTAAATTAAGACTTGCATCACTAATTCTAATCATTAAGGCAAAGCATTTCAAAGTACCTAGAGATTGAAATTTCTACTAAGAGAGAAAAGATACTGGACTAACAGGGAATGCATCTCCTTCAGTATTCCAAAAGTTTAAAAGTTGTGTATTTTATTGTTGTAAGCCACCTTGTGAGGGCTTCTGCCTTGAAAAGCAGCCAAGAAATGTTTTAAATAAATAAAAGAAAAAGAAAATAACCTACTGTGATCTGAGTTCCCTGGTTTCCAGCACAAGGTTTGGGGGTAGCCTTCAATTTTCCATCAGAATAGTTTGCCCTAACAGCAATAAATAAATACATAAATAAATAGATGGCTGGCCCATCAAATCAGCTAACAGATCGCTCCAGAAGGACTGTTTCAAATCAGTAATGCTTCAGGAACAGATACTAAACTCTCACTAGCACCAGTAACATTCTAGTAGACTAAAAGAAAATTGGTTTCTTAGCAGATCAGGTGACCCAAGATGTGCCATGAGCCAACAGGAGCAAAACACAGCTATCACCACTAGCTGCTTTGTATACGAAAAAGGAGACTAACAGCTCAATCCTAAATGGGGTGGGTGGTGGGTAGGAAAGGAATTGGGGACCGGGAGATGAGGGCAGGTAGCAAAGTGCATCCCCCGCCCTCCGCCAAATTTACACCAGAAGCAACGGGTCAATTTCTGCTCTTCATTCAAAATACGTTTTCTTTGCACCAATCAGACAATGAGTGACCTCTGGTGACTACGTATTGTATTGCACAATACTGAAGAGAAATAGATTGGTTACTTGAAGACAGTTGAACCTTTTAAGTATCATCTTTTCCTGCTAACATTTTAGCTAACATTGTTGAGCTAATCTTTCTGATGCATCTATCAGTATGACTGCTTCAGCAACACCTATGTTGTTTCTATGCTGTGCTTTTTAATGTTCTAGTAAGTTGTTTTATTGTTCCTTATACTGACAAACAAATTTGCAACTATGCATGGTTCTGTGCTCTTAACTAAGCTCCCACAGAATTCTGTGGGACTTGGAAAGCAATCCGTTGAATCTTAGCTACATTTTTTTTAATAATAAGGTGCATTATACAAGATTTAAGGTTCAGCCCAACAGTCAATTCTAAATGCAACAGAGCAGCCATGGAACAGACTGCCTCTGAGCGTCTGAAGCGCATTTCCCTCATAACTAAGTACAACTTAACAAATCTGGAATTGTGGACAGCGTTTTGTGGCAATGTATACACCAACACATCTTTCTTTCTTGTTCTAATTAACCACTGCTCACTTTATCTACAATTCAGACATCTCTTACAGTTTTCCTGGAGGAATTATCCAAGGGAATTGCTGATCAATTTATTGCCTCATGGTTTCAAAGGAATCCAAGAAGTAGGGAGATTGTTATTAAAGAAAACAAATTAGGCAAGCTGAAACTTTAAATGTCATTTAGACAGATTGCATTATCTACAAAAGTTTTAAAAAAATTAAATACAATTTCTGTTTGCAAAAGTCTTATTAATTTAGTTCTTCTTTTAATCTACTTAACTTTAATTTGACCTACTGTTTAATAACATCTCTGTTCACAAACAGCTATACTGCAACATATGGAAAAACAGGGGATTGATTTTAAAAAGACAAAAAATGAAATTCCAGGACAAAACTATAAGACTTGGATTAAAGCTCTTGACTATAGGCTGTGATTTAAAATTTGAATGGTTTCATTAAAGGTGACCATCTCTCTCTCTAAATATAGAGATAATCCCTTGGGCCAGAAATATCTCAGACAAAGCAGGCAAGAATATAGACATTTATATGTCAATGCAGACTAAGCTCTAGGACCCCTTTTAGACACGCCCATGGGCACTGGCACACCTGGTGTGAGTCTTGACTTTTGCTTTGAACCACAGACCTACTACAAGCCATATCATAAATTGCTTTTTGAAAGTTTGTTCTGTTTTGGAAGCAGTTTGGGAGATGGAATGAAGTTTTTCTGTTCCAGAAACACAAACTCGAAGCCTCCTTCGATACGTAGAACTTGCTGTATGCATCCTGGTCTTAGAATATTTTGTGGAAAACATTAATGCAAATATTGTTTGAGGGGTTTAAGGGAAAGTCTGTTTGATAACACTTGGGCAAGAAAGCATGAGCAATTTGATAACAATGGCCAAAACAGCATGTCCACTAATACCAATTGCTATTAAACTCTTTCTATGAAAATGTAAGAATTCTAGCCAGTATACCTTTTGTAAGGTGGCATAATAATATACTTAGCATTTTTATAATATTTTATAGTGTTCAAAACACTTCCCATCTCAGCACTCTTTCTAACAATCAGATAGTAGGGGTGCTGAGGCTATGAAATTATGGCTAACTAAGGAACTTGTAGCTTTGCTGAGGTTCACGCAAGCTTAACCCCTATGCTACACTAGGGCCTAATTGAAGCATGATGCCAGGCAGGTAAGAAGAACTTATCTGTGCAGCATTACATACACCCAATGCTTTAATATCACATTAACTGTTAGCATGCTAAGGATCATTAGCCTGAGTGGGCACTATGCTGGCAGAACAGAACACACAGGAGCTGAACCCCCATTTAAATGAATGAATCCAATACTATATAGTTTCGTTCTTGCCCATCTCATTAACCTCAAGCCTAGATCACATTTGTTAAAGTACAATGAACGTATACATATGTCACTCTCTCACTCTTGCCATAATATTACTGCCACAGTATTCTGAACCATGTGTAGATTTACAGTTTGCAAGGACTACATTGTGTGTGTGTGTGTGTGTGTGTGTTTGTTTACTAAAACTTGAGTCCACCAACAGAGCCAGCTGCAAAATAATGGCAAAGGGGCAGATCCAGATGTAAAATGGTGTCTCAGCTGCAAAGACAATTATTCTACTCCATAAGTCATATACTTGCATCCACAAGTACAAAACTACACCTAAGTTTCTAGATATCAGACAGACTAACATCTTTATGGGGGGAAGCATTTTTGCTTTCGTTATAGTTAAATATGGAGTAAGAAACCCTTACCAAACTACAGCAAACCATCTGGTAATCTACTTTCTTCCTATCCCCATTCTAAACAACACTTTAATGTGCATAGAACTCGTTGCTTTGTACCGTTTTTTCAAACTAGTTACTCCTGTAACTTTATTTGTGATATTAATTATATCCTAAATGTTTACCGTAGTTAAAGACTAAATATACATACCTATAAGCACACTTTCCATCAGCTGTTTTAGATGTTATAGTAACATGAGCAACATGACTTATACTAGCCAGTGCCTAGAAAAGAGAAGTGCAATTTTATAAACAGAGTAAGTCAACTTAGACATCAAAGACAGCACCTAATACTTTGCTGGTATTGAATAAGCATTCAGTGATTAATTGTAAAATAGCGAAGGTCTCCTATCCCCAGCATTAGACACAGCATTGAAAATCTGATTGGGTGAGAAAGATTTTTGTTTAGAAAGTTTTATTTTAAACTGCAGTTTAATATGTAATTCAGATGGCAAACATACAGAAGTAGCAGAATACTTCTGTAAAAAGGTTTATCATTTCCCTTTCTTAATCCTTCAACTAGAGGCCAAAAAATAATAATTCCCTCACCATGTATCTTAATTCTTGAATCTCCAGATAAAAATAATAAACATACATCTATCAAAATCTACAAAGAAATCAAATCATAAATCAAGGAGAGCAGATACTAATTTCCCTTCCTCCTTGATTTATGTAATGAACATATTTAAGTATACCCAAAAGTGTACATTTTGAAATATAAATTCCAAACATTTCCTCTCTTGCATGAAACTAAATAAAAAGTTCAACCCTACATTTTTAAAAGGAACCAAACTAAATACTTTGTTTTCGATTAAAAGCAACTTATTTGGATATATCAATAATCTGGCCTGTACATTAAGAGCTTACGTATGAGTGATTTCCATCAAGAGAATTCTCATCTATTTCTTATGTGAGTCTATCATCTAATTAATTGATTTAACAGGTTGAAATCGATGAGAATTCTCATAAGAGATTCTCATCTATTTAAACCTGTATCCTTAGCCAATGGAGGGAAACTGACTCACTGAAATTTATGTACATAGAAAATACGAAATGCATGTCAAATACATAGAATTTTCTCTTAATTTTCACTGCTCTGAATCAGATATCCTAGAAATCATTTTGTAATAACTGTGTTTATATAATACTTGGATGAATATATAATACAGTTAGGCCTAAGTAGTGTGTAAGCTATATGCACCCACAAACCACCACATCTGAATAGACTAGGCTGACCATATGAAAAGGAGGACAGGGCTCATGTAACTTTAACAGTTGTAGAGAAAAGGGAATTTCAGCCAATGTCATTTGTATGCAATTAGTTCCTAGTGAAATTCCCTCTTCATCACAACAGTTAAAATTGCAGGGGCCCTGCCTTCTTTTGTATATGGTCACTCTAGTATAGTGCCTGCACCTTTAACTGTTGTGATGAAGAGGGAATTTCACCAGGAACTAATTGCATACAAACGACACTGACTGAAATTCCCTTTTCTCTACAACTGTTAAAGTTACATGAGCCCTGTCCTCCTTTTCATATGGTCAGCCTATGAATAGACCCTTTATTAAATAAAAAGTGAGCATTATGGCAACTCACTGTCATTTCAAACATTATGAATTTCCTATACAGGATAGTACCTCTATGAAGGAAACAGTGCCCAGTACAACAAAATAGCTGCCTTTGTAATCCTCACTTATTATTATTTACATGCACTTGCACATGTGTACAAAATGCATTACTAATTCAATGTAGGAGAAGGGGCAGGGGGAATTCCAGAAAAAAAAATGGTCCCTAACTATTTGAATTAGACTTAGCAGAAAACTGGTAGCTGATAGAGGAGCTTCAACATATCTGAAATTATGCAAATATATAATTCCAAATTGTAAAAAGTTGTATTCTATAGATTGGCTTTGATATTTTTATTTATGTATTTATGATGTTTATATACGACTAAATATAATAAAATCTCTAAGCAGTTCACATATAAGTATTAAAAACACACTAAAAACAATTCCAAATACAACAAAAGCAATACAAGGAGCAGTAAGACAGAGCAGTATGATTAATTTAATTACAATCTGGAGAAAGCCTGGGTGAGCAAGTGCATTTCCAGGAGGTGTTCGAAGGTTGCCACATTTTCTGCCTCCCAAACTGCACAGGGGAGTGTTTTCCAAAGAGTGGGCACCTGTACTGAGAAGGCCTGTCATTAAGGAATTGCATGGCAACACTCCATTAATTTTGAAATGACAAGCAAATGCTTCTCTGACTAACTTAAAGGTCTTTTGGATGGTGGTCTGCTAGATATCCCGGTCTCAATTGATTCAGGGCTTTGTATGACAATACCATAACCCAGTACATGGCTCAGTTGCTAATAGACAACCAGTTCAGTTCTTTCAACACAGATGTTATGTCTACATAGCTGGGTAGCCTAGAGTGCATTGAAGTAGGTTAATCCTGAAGTCACCAGTGCAAGGATTACCATGGCTAGGCTGTTCCTATCCAGGAACAGGCACAGATGGCATACCAACCGAAGGTGGAAATGGGCACTCCGGGCCACCTGAGCCTCCAGTGACAAAGATGGATCCTGGAGCACCCCCCAAATTACATGCCTCCTCCTTCAGAAGGAGTGCAACCACATCCAGAAGAGGCAAACACCCAATTCCCAGACCTGGGAACTGCCAACCCATACAGTCTCTGTCTTATCTAGATTCAGCTTCAGTTTATTATCCCTTACCCAAACTACATTGGCACAGATTCAGAATGTGCATTGCCTCTCCCAATTCAAATGTCACAGAGAAATATAGCTGTGTGTCATCAGCATACTGGTGATACTTTGCCCCAAATCTCCTGATGAACAGTGCCTTCAACTCCCAATTCACAGAGGCAGTCCAGGAGGATACCATGATCAATGGTATCAAAAGCCACTGAGATCAAGAAGTAACATTATCCCTCTCTCAATGGTCCCCTCTACAAGGATTCGCTTTTGCGCCCGGTTAGGCGATTATGCGCATAATCGCTGAAGCGCATTTACACCTAATACCTCTGCACGAGAGGCAGCGAGAGGCGGAGAAGCGCATTAACGGATGTCCAAAATGCGCTTTCCAAGTAGTTAATGCGCATAAGCGCTTGTTCACATAGTCAAAATGCGCTTTAACGGCCGGAGCAAAATAAAACTCGCGATTTAACACGCATTCGATAATGTGCATAATCGGAGAGATAACGCGCCTCTACGCCCAATTTGCGCTCCGTTCTTGTAGAGGTAATTTTTTTTAAGCGCTTTGAAAGAGCTTTAAACCTCTCTTATAGAGGCAGCCAATGAAGATCATCCATCAGGGCAACCAAGGCCAATTCCATACAAAAACTGGGCCTGAATCTAGACTAGAATGGATCCATATAATCAGTTTCATCCAAGTGTGGCTGTAGCTAAGACACCACCACTCTTGAGTTGTTTAGTTAAGAAGGCGGTGTTTGTGACTAGACGACAGTTAGCATAGATCTCTGGATCCAGGGAGGTGTTTCCCCCCCAAGTGTGACCACCCCATCATGCAATGATGCATTCATTGCTCCCATGATCCATCCTGTCAGTCCCCCTAGCTCGAATAAGTCAAGAGAGCATGTAATGAGTTGTACAGATACAAGCATCTTGGCCACATCCTAAGGCTCCAGAAACTGAAATTGATCCCACAAAATAGGAAAAGATGATCCACTGGACACCTCAACAGACGCTGCATCAATAGTGATGTTCAAATCAGCATGAAGGTGAGTGGTTTTCTCCTCGAAGTGTCTTGCGAACCCATCACAGCAGGCCTCTGAGGGTTCCAGTATTGGGTTCACTGGGTCTGATAAAAGCACCCCCTGAACTACTCAGAAAAGCTCAGCTGGAAGGCTATTTGAGAATGAGATGGAAGCGGCAAAGTAAGCCTTCTTTGCTGCCTTCACCAACATACTGTAGGCATGATTGCACACTTTTATGCATGTTCAATCACTTTCATGACGTGTTTTATACCACTTATGGTCCAACCTTTTTCATTGTCCAGAGCTCCCCAGTAAACCAGGGAGCCTTCCAAGCTCCACAGTGCCAAAGATGACAATTAGGAGTGCTCGTGTTAATGGCCTGTTGCATCTCTCCGTTCCATAGTGCAACAAGGGGCTCATCAGAATCACCAACTCTGGCTACTGAAAAATCCCCCAGAGCATTCAGAATTGCTCAGATTTTGTAAGTCTCCAGGGACAGACCATCTTAATACATCCCCCACCTGCATCATGAGACCAAATTTCACCAGGAAGTGGTCTGACCATGACAACAAAGTAATTTACACTCCATCCCACCCCTATCCAGACCACTCTCCTCATCCCCAGAGGCAAAGGCCAGATCAAGAGTAAACTACCAAAGTGACAGTTTAATGACCAGGAGTTCCAGCTCACACATTAATTAAACCAGCTCCTATCCAGTCCTCTGCCGAGCAACGTTCTCCAGAAAAAGTTGCAAAGACACTTTATTGTACATATCCCAACAACTTACCTCGCCTCTAAATCCATACGTAGAAATACTAGCTAGATCTTCAAAAGTCTGCAGTTTACTTGTAGTGAATCTCTCACATACAATATCCAAGTCTTCCTTCTGGAGAAGGAAGAAAAGACACAAGTGAGTTTTTTCAAATATTATTTGCATTTCTTTAAATGAATGCTGGAAAGTCAATTAGATTTACTTACCCTAATTCCACAACCATTATCTTGGATCTGAATCAGTTTCAAACCACCATCCTTAACTGTCACCTGGATGCTGGTAGCTTTGGCATCCAAACTGTAAGTACAAGAAACAGATTCCAGCCTCCAAAGGCATAACATTCTGTTTCAATTCTATTTCTATCCTAATCAGCCTAACATCAACATGTATTTGTGCAGGAAAGCAGCACTCTTGGCATGCATCATCTGCTTTTCTATGCATTTCAGGTTTCTTAGTGCAAAGCCATGCGGGTCTATCTAGCCATCTCCTTCCTCAGGCAAAAATACCACAAAGCAGACCGCCGCCCAGGGCCGTGCGGGGGGGGGGGGACAGTGGGGCCAGTTGGCCCGGGGCCCACGATTTCGAGGGAGCACTCCGATAAGGAGGTCCCCCCAGCTTACGCTACTGCTTCCGTAGCATAAGCGGCCCATTGAGAAGCGAAAAGCCCGCCTTGCGGAAACAGTGCAGAAGCCGTCCATCATTAAATTCCCAAGGGAAGCACGGAGGGTGGCAACAAGGGAGAGGGCCTTTTCAGTGGTGGCCCCCCAATTATGGAATTATCTCCTCAATGAGGCTCGCCTGGTGCCAACAATGTTATCTTTTCGGCGCCAGTTTAAGACTTTCCTCTTCTCCCAGGCATTTAACAGCTTATGTTGAGGGTTTTGTTGTTGTTTGACCCAGAATAGTTGTTTTAAATGATACTGTATTTATAACTTGTTTTTATGCTTCTTATGCTTTTAAATTTTGTATATCAATTTTTTAACGCTCAATGTTTTGAATTTTTGTAAAATGCCCAGAGCTCCGGCTATGGGGCGGTATATAAATGGAATAAATAATAATAATTCTGAATGTGAACAAGTGATGTCTTACATCTTGAATAAAAGTGCTTCTCATTACCTTTTTTTTAATAAATCGTTCTAGTTCATATACGTATTTAGCACTGGATTAGTGCCACTGATTAAAAAAATACTTAATGAGCAGTTTGAAATTGCGGGGGGGGGGGGGGGGAGAGTGCATACACTTCCCATCTGGCCTGGGCCTATGACCAGCTCCGCAGGGCCCTGCCGCCGCCCACCCCAGCGAGGGCCTAGCGAGGCACGACATTACCAGTTCTCCATCATCTCCTTAATGGCATTGGCGGGTCTCTGGATGACTTCTCCAGCTGCGATGCGGTTCACCACGGTCTCCTCCAGCCGGCGGATCACGCCAGCCATCAGAGCCATGGCAGCTGCTAAGAACCCCCGCACCCGGGCTGAGAGACACAACCTATGTGAACAGGAGGTGATGGAAGGAACTGTCACCTGGTGACGACAGGTAATTTGAAATTATGGGATGGGGGAACGGGGGGGGGGGCGAGAGGAAGAGAAAAAAAGGGATTAAGGAAAGCCCCCAGGCATGTGGGAAGAGAGGGAGGGGCTCCTTGGGTCTGAGGAGACTGGAAGCGAAAACAACAAGGCTTCGGTGGGGAGTCCGGAACAGGCCAGACGGTGAGGAGGACGACCCCCAGGGAGGTGGACCACCTTCACCCAGCCGCAAAGTGCTTAGTGTCGCAAGTAGCAAAGAGAAACTCGACGGCTCCAGCCCTGACGAGGAAACTGAGAGGCCCTCGACCCGTCCCCGGACGACGACGACGACGAGCTCCTGCAGGCAGCCCAGCCTCCCTCCCCCCTCCGACCCTCGCGGCCCAGAGACGCAAGGGCGAAATCGGTCGGAAGCGACTATTACGGGCAACCTCGCGCCAAAACGGTGGGCTCTCCGACGCCAAGGCTCCGCGTCGCCGATTGGACCGTGAAGCTGTCAACCAATGGCGGCTGTTTCCGCCGATAGGCGCCTTTCCGTCGAAAGGGAAAGGACGTAGAGATTGAAAACAAGCAGAGTGGCGCCGTCATATGAACTTCCTTTTGACGCTATCGAGAGAGGCAGGACTGCTACGGAGGGGACGCGGAAACGATGAAGAAATCCGGAATTGAACATACCTCCGATTAAGCAGCGGCATAATTGCACGTTCCTCCAAAAAAAATGGGGGGGGGGGGCGCAGAGACGAGCATTCTTGCACTTTCTAATTTACAGAACTCATTTCACGTGGAAAATGTGGATTCTTTGGGTTTGCTTTTAAACATTTATTAATCAGTGTGTGTGTGTGGACGTGAGAGGGGGGCGAGACTGTGGTTGAGGAATCCAAGCTCTGCAAAGTGACCCAGGCTGCCTCTACAAGAGAGGTTTAAAGCTCTTTCAAGGCGCTTTTAAAAATTTACCTCTACAAGAACAGAGCTCAAATCGGGTGTAGAGGCGCGTTATCTCGCCGATTATGCGCATTATCGAATGCGCGTTAAATCGCGAGTTTTATTTAGCTCCGGCCGTTAAAGCACATTTTGACTATGTGAACAAGCGCTTATGCGCATTAACTACTTGTAAAGCGCATTTTGGTCATCCGTTAATGCGCTTCGCCGCTTGTCACCGCCTCTTGTGCAGAGGTATTAGGCGTAAATGCGCTTCAGCGATTATGCGCATAATCACCTAACCAGGCGCAAAAGCGAATCCTTGTAGAGGGGACCCCAGTGTAAGTTACAAACATCACAGCGACGGGCTGCTGGTGATAATGAGAGAGAACAATAACCCTCCAGTTTTATTGTTCAGTCTCAGCATTTCAGGAATAACTTGTTTTTATGCTTTTAAATTTTGTATATCGGTTTTTTAATGCTCAGTGTTTTTAATTTTTGTAAACCGCCCCGAGAGCTTCGGCTATGGGGCGGTATATAAATGGAATAAATAATATTTTTTTTACAATAGCGCGCACGAAGTTGATTGCAGCAGCGTTGAGGGAGCGGATGATTCACCCCTCTCTTTGCTGGCCATCTTTTTCTTATCAAAATTCCCACCCACTGATAGGAAACCAGCTAGGCAAGGGATTTGTTTTGAAAAGCTCTGGACAATGAAAAGGTTAATTACTCCTCCATGCGCGTCTGCGACCAACTTCACTGCCCAAACTGCTTTTCCTTTTTAAACACCAACAAAGAGAACCTGGTGCTTTAAAATGCTGCTGTAAACATTATTTTCCACCCACCCGCGGTCACTTTCTAGCGGCGTGTGTTTTTGATTTCCAGCCCCAGGTTGCAATAAAAGGCCGTCTATTTAAATTGCTTCTTCCCTTGGCTCAGATCAAAAACTCAGTCGCATTCAGCCGCCTCGATCCTTCACCCCAAGTGTAATGTCCTATGCCTCTTCCGTCAATCCAGAAGTGGGATGCGATAGAGAAGGCGACAATTCCCAGTTAATTGCGCATCAGAAGGCGTGTTGGGAAGTGTAATTTGGAGCCGCTGCTGCCACTACCTTTCTCCTGGAAGGGGCGTTTGAAGTAGCGTGTATTAATACTGGAAAACCAAATAATTTCCCACTAGCGGACAAT
Organism: Anniella stebbinsi; assembly: GCA_029215795.1. NCBI lineage: Eukaryota > Metazoa > Chordata > Lepidosauria > Squamata > Anniellidae > Anniella > Anniella stebbinsi. The sequence goes on along the minus strand of JARDYH010000002.1, from coordinate 157,955,627 downwards.
TGGCCCAGCTACAGTGGACCTCTTCTAGCATTGGGGGGAGGATAACACAGTATCTTTTGTATGCACACATAATAATCATAATCATCATAATAATAATTTATTTCTTACCCGCTTCTCCGTCCGGATCGAGGCGAGGAACAACAATATAATAAAATACACAAAACTGATCAAAACATGACACACATTATAAACTGCATTAAAACATCCTAAAAACATTCTAAAATTCCACTGGATATGCCCGCCGGAAGAGAACAGTCTTTATGGCTTTCTTAAATTCTAAAAGACTGTTAAGTTGACGAGTCTCCTCCGGCAGGTCATTCCACAGTCTGGGAGCGGCAGAAGAGAAGGTCCTCTGGGTAACAGTTGTCAGCCTAGTCTTGGCCGACTGTAGTAACTTCTTCCCAGAGGACCTGAGCGTGCAGGGCAGATTGTATGGGAGAAGGCGATCCCGTAGGTAACCTGCACCCAAACCATGTAGGGCTTTAAAGGGAATAACCAACACTTTATACTTTGCCCGGAAACTAATTGGCAGCCAGTGGAGCGATTTTAGAGCTGGCGTAATATGGTCACCCCTAGGTGTACCGGTGACCAACCTGGCTGCCATATTTTGAACTAGTTGAAGTTTCCGGACTAGGCACAGAGGTAGCTCTATGTACAGCGCATTGCAGAAGTCGAGCCTCGAAGTTACCAACGCGTGCACTACTGATTTTAGATCTTCCAACTCTAGGCAGGGGCGCAGCTGGCGTATCAGCCAAAGCTGATAGTAGGCACTCCTGGCCGTCGCATCTATCTGGGCTGTCATTTGGAGCGACGGATACAGGAGCACCCCCAAGCTGCGAACACAGTCTTTCAGGGGGAGTGTACCCCCATCCAGAACCTGTTGACACACCTCCAAACCCAGGTTGGGGCCTTTGACAGCAAGCACCTCCGTCTTGTCTGGATTCAGCTTCAGTTTGTTTTTCCTCATCCAGCCCATTACCACCTCCAAGCATTCATTCAGAGGAGACACACTATCCTTAGCTGACGCTGTTGTCAAAGGCATAGAGAAATATATTTGGGTGTCATCAGCATACTGATAGCCCCCCGCCCCATGTTTAATGACCAAACTACACGTTATGGCAGTGGTTTTTTCTTTTAAAAAAATAATAGTGTGTTTCAGCTGGCTACTTTTATTTTGAAGGAAAAGCAGCCAGGCATTATGGACTCCTCCTTCAACACACATCTTTTTGTGTGTTGATTTCGCACACAAAAAGATGTATTCCTTCAGCTACAATAGGCTCCCAAACCTACTGTTTGTAATAAGCTGCACCCTCGAAGCAAATTGTGGGGAACGCATTGGGCACTGGCACAAATAGCAGGTAGGGGGTGGGGGAATATTTGAGGGGGGGATATAACTTTCAAACTATTTCTATGCTAGTTATTTCTCTTAAATGGACACCATTTGTTCATTCATGTTGCCATGAATGACCCAGTCTGCATGTAATGGCAGCAAATCATGAGTTAGCTAATCTGTGCTTTATTGTAATGTATGCTGCTGCTGCTTTGAATATGCAACTGAGTTTTAAGTCAAAAATATTGCTACAAATCAAATCAGGGGGGGGGGGGGAAATGTGAGAGGACCACGCATACATTCACACTCACAATTTGCCGGGGTTGTCTGCCATTGCAATTTTCAATATACAGCCTCCAATTGGAGATTTGTTTATGACATGTGAACCTGGACACTATGTCAATCATAGGTTAAACAACCCACAGTTAATCAAGAGCTAATTGTAGGTTAACTATGGGTTGTTTAACCCATTATTAACCCATAATGTCAGCTTATGTTACAAAATAACCTCCGATCGGAGGCTACATATTCAAAATGGCAGTGGCAGATAACCCTGGCAAATTGTGAGTGTGAATGTGTGTGTGGTTCTCCCACCGTTTTCCCCCAGACTTGATTTGTAGCAATATTTTTTACTTAAAATTCAGTTGAGTGCCAGTTAGGGAAGGCAGGTAGGGATAGGAGGGTTGGCTTGGATCCAGCTAACTCAAGCACACCACAAATACTCTATTTGGTAAAATGGGTACACTGTAAGTGCATAATTTTTATTTTATGATCCGTTTGTTTGAAATCTTAGTATATGGCTTCCCAGACTCTACAAAAGTACTCATTCTGATCCTCAGTAAGTGACTTGCAGCACAGTACAGCATGTTCACTCAAGTAAGTCTCTTTGAGTTCAATGTGACTTACTCCCAAGTAAAGGTGTATAGGCTGGAATTACCTGGGAGTAAAATGCTCTTCCTAGGACATGACAAATTATAAATGTTAGCATTCCACCAGCAGTACTTATGCTGCTATCAACCTCTCTAGGAAGTGTCATTAATACAATCAGCTGCCAGGTTTTCTGGTTTTCTTTTCCAAATGTCTCCGCCTAGTGACATTTAGGCCTACCAATACAAAAGCATTATTCATAACCTCTTTGTCCTTTGATTCCTTTGAGACATATCTGTCAAGCTGAGGACTATTAACAAAGCATTTCCTCTTGAAGCGATTATTCTTCTCATTCTTTGGCATCTGCCTTTTTTCCTTTTTTGTAGGATAATTACAACCTTTCCCCCAATACAGCATCTCTAGCAGGAAAACTACGTGACTTATGCACAGAATATCCTCCACACTACTTTGTATCTCTTGAATATTTACTCACACAGTATCTATCTGGGTACAATATCTCCCCATCATGAAACCATCCTGTATAATATAAAATATACTATAAAGTTTATATGGTATATTTTAATTTTTATGAATTCAGAAACACTATAGAAAATTCACAAGAGCTCACTCTCTTAATCTGGCCCTGCAGGCTCAAGGAACCACTGAATTCAGCAAACAGCAGAGCTGTCATGATGGATTAAAATGGAAGACAGCTATAGAAATGTCCTGCTCTGTGCAAGCTGCCTGTAACTTTTTTGAAGACAAAGTGATAGCCAGTATGAGACCTTGGCAACCGGAAGGATAACAAAAATATTGTGCTTGATAAGAACCTCGAAGTACATTGTCAAGCTGCACAGGAGATGGAAAACCCACAACATATTTGGTTTTGTTTTGAGAAGATGCTGATATGAAATGTGTTTATGTGACCTCTTCGATTAAAAAATAAAGTATATTGTAGGGATTTTACATTTTCCGATGAGACGTTTTGAGCATCTATGAAGGGTGGAAAACTACCTCCAATGTCCACCCCTCTGCTCAGTTCCAAATTGATGTAAAGATCAGATCCCATTTCTGATGGACATATTTATTTACATTTATATTCTACCCTTCTCCCCAAGGAGCTCAAGGTGACATACATGATCCTTCACTTTTTTTTTAATTCTCACAATAACCCTGTGAGGTAGTTTAAGCTGAGAGATAGCAACTGGCCCATGGCCGCCCAGTGAGTTTCATGGCTGCATAGGATCTGAACCTGCCTCTCCCTGTTCTTAGTCTGATACTCTAGTGTTACATCACACTAACTTTATAAGGAGGGCTACAGGATTTTGTTCCTTGTTATCTTTATCCATTTTTACTAGGAGACGCAGCTTCATTGGGCTTTCTTTTTTTCTGCTTCTTTTCTCTGTTGGAGACTGAGGGATCTTTGGACCCACCACATCAACTATATTGGTAGCAATGCCTGGTAATTTATAGGCCAGGTAATTTTTTAAATAAACACACACTTTATCAATTATTCTTATTTAAATTCGATCATTTTTTCGTTCGTTTTAAGGCATTATCCTCCTTCCTGGTGGTAACTTGTATTTATCTCTATATTGACCATAATAAAGATGAATGGATTAATACACGTAGCATTGCTGTTACTCTTATTCACATTGCTGTCTCTATTATTATTATTATTATTATTATTATTATTATTATTGGTCATACTTCATTGCCTTGTTTGTTACATTGAATACTGATGTCTTATGTAGTCATTTAGCCCTACAATGTTCTCTTTCCTTTATTCAGCATTGAGTATCAAGAAACCATTTAATTCATTTCAATTATGATCTTGAGGACAGTATCCAAGTTTCTTCTCACACCAGTGGGACCCAGTGCTAGCACAACAAAGAGCTAACGGTTGAAACAACAACCAGAAACGGAACTGGTCAGCAGAGCTTTTTAAACTGCTAGCTTTCTGTTGTGTAAATAGTGGGCCCTGCTTGTGTAACAGATAGACCAGGAGTGCAGTGGCAGTGTTGGATACTGCCCTGAGTCTAGAGTTTCAGAGGGGTAGCCATGTTGGTCTGTTGCCACAAAAACAGCAGAGTCTTGTGATACCTTAAAGACTAACTAATTTATTGTGGCATGAGCTTTTGTGGACACTGTGTACTTTATCAGATGCATCTTAGAAATTAAAATGGAATAAATCTATCAAATAGAATAAATTTGTTAGTCTTTCAGGTGTCACAAGACTGTTATTTCAATCCTGTGTCCATGGTCTAGTAGATTTGAGGATGCATGTTGCGGTGAGGGTGTATGAGGCTGTCAGAGTGGGAGGGGGGTATGAGGGAGAGATGAAGGAGGGAAGGCACAATGACTCTTGCTAGTCCATATAGCAGTGTCTTCAACTGGTCTAGAACCGAGAGCCACCTCGGACTCACAATCTGCAACATGGGACCCACTTTCACAATTGCCCAACATGGCGGCAACAGCTTTGTTGCAACCCATCTGGACTGATCTTGTGACCTACTTTTGGATTGCAACCACCAGTTGAAGACCACTGCTAGATAACATAGAAGTCATCCTCCACCAGAGTTTTGCACAATGTTCTCAGGTCTTTGGACAACTTGTTCATGAGCATCAAGGCGCAAAGTCTATTTTTCCAGGAAGCCTACAAGGTTTCTCTGGTAGTCCGCCATACTGTGGATATTTCAGTTCCAGCTGCACAAAAAATGACAATGTGAGTTCAGTGGCCCATTGTAAAACCTTGGACCAGAATCTTTGTTTATTCCACTTTCAGTTTCAATACATATTAATGTTGGTTTCAGCTTTGATGAAATGAAAATGAAAGCCCCAGATACTAACATTCCTTAGCATGCCCAATTTTGTTGCCTTTAGTTAACCAGTTTAAGAAATCAACCCTTTTTAACACTAGGATCTTTGTTGTTTTCATAAATAAAATTTAAATACATGGACTGCAATAAGACTAATAGACAATTACTTGGAAGTACACTCCATAGAGTACAAAGGAGCTTACTCCCATGCAAGTACACACATAGTGTGCAAATGATTGCTTGGTGCATATGACCAATGCACACTTACTTGGGAATAAGCCTCATTGAACTTAGTGGATCTTTGTTGATACACTTAGGGTTGTCTCATACATCCATTCATAATCAATAATTATCTCACCATACCATTGATAAAGACAAAACAATGATGTCTGCATGCATTAAGATATAAATATGTTGACTTAATAACGGGGGAAAACTGAGAGCATTTAAAGACTGTTATACATTATCAATATAAACATTCAAACGAAACAGAGCAAGCATCCACCTCTTGAAGTCTTGATTGTTCCTGAAGGCCAGATCTTAACCTAATACCAGTATGAGGATACAGAGATTTAACAACAGAGAGCAACCGCTCGCTGTTCGGATTTTGTCTGCTTCATTTTAGAACAGAAAAAGGCAGCACCACAGGGATGTCAAGACAAAAAAAATCAAAAAGTTGGCAAAGCCTAGGAAAGATACTAAAAGTGAAAACAACAGACTCTGAATGAACTGTTGCAATAATCTGTTTGCCATTGAAGAAGGTGACATGATTCAATAAGTGCTGAGCATTCTGTATTTCCCAATAAAAACATTAATGTCTAGGGGGCATCTATACGACACCGTTTTACTCACTGCTACAAGGCTACCTTGATAGGCTTACATGGCAGGAGAGAGTGCAAGATATCCAAACAGGAAAAACCACAGTGCCGTTGCCAGACGGTGAGAATGGGGAGGAAACGGGAGGAAAACTGCAAAAAAAATCAAAACCTTTTTTTGGCAACTGCTCGCAACTTTGAAAGCCTGTAGCAGAGCAGATGTGCTACTACAGTTCATTTAATTTCTTCATTATTTTCCTTACTTTCTTCATTACTGCCCTTACTTTCTCTGGAGTTTCACATTGCCATGACAGCTATTCTTCTGGGCTTGACAAGCCCATCCTCTGCCTTGCATTCCCGTGCCTACCCTGCACTGGGATCTGCCCCTGGAATACCCACTTTCTAAACCCAAACTGAAGCCCCCACTGACAGACGATGAAATAACAGTGGCGACACCAGAACAATGGTTGCAGAGAAAAGCCCAATGGAGCTACGAGTTGACAGCTGCATCATATAAATGAAGGTCTGCAACTGCACAGCCACAATGATCTGATCTCTTCTGGCAGGCCTACCCGGATGAATTTTAAGTGCTTTATTGGTGTTTTATTGGCATTTTAATGATGTATTGGTTTTAAGTGCTTTTAATCAGTTTGTGTATTTTAGGCTTGATGTTGTTCCCCGCCTTGATCAGGAGGGAGAGGCGGGTAATAAATAAATAAATAAATATTATTATTAGTATTAGTATTATTATTTTGAGCATACAGACAAGCCCTAGTAATCTTTTGAGGCTTTGCCTCCATTTGGGGTGTGCTTCCGTTCCATTTTAGACCAATTTCAATCACCATTAGTGGTATAAAATTTCAGGAAATTTGAAAGTCATGTGGAAAAACAATTTTTCTCCCCCTGGGAAGACCCCTGTAAACTTTATTTGGAGGGAGGGAAATGAAATATATACAATACTATCTTCTCAAACCAAAACTTCCTTTACTGTTTTAACAATGTAAAATGTATCACATATATCTTAGCATAGAAAATTGTAATATTTGGCATATTTATGAAATTTACAGACCAATCTAAGCACATTTACTCATAATTTCCAATAAGATGCAGTCCACTTTCGTCTTTGGTCCTTAGAGCTCAGTTCCCAGCCTGAATTTCAGATTTGTATTCTCTAAGGCTTTCAGATCCCCCCCCCCGATCTTTTTTCATTTTCTGCCCCACCTCCTTCTGACTTTTTATTTTCCATCAAGGCATGGCAATAAGCAGCTTGTAAAAAAAGTTGACCACAAGGGAGAGACCAGTCAAATGGACAACAGATACAGGCGCTTGCTTATAATATCTGCAAACTATATCAAAGTTTGTCAGAAGCCAAGGAACAATTCACAAGACAACGAAGGCTCTGCATATTCATTCCTCTCATGAAGACAGTAGTAGCATCTTCTAGGTCAGCCGTGGGCAACACAGGCCACAGGCAGCCTGGGATCCCTGCTACTCTCCTGCCACTAAAACATGCAACAGTGGCAAAAATAATACTTATCTGTTACATAGGATTAAAAAGGACAAATTTAGCCTGGAAAAAAACTAACTGGCCTTTTCAACTCTCCATAGTGACTTGCTGCCAAAATTGGGTAGCAACCCACAGATTTTGTTGCCACCACCATCAAATTCTGTGACCGCAGGAGTGCAGCACGCAGGGGCAATCCAGGACTACCCCGCCTCAGACACTCTGGAGTTTCCCTCACCTGCTCTAGGTGTTGAAATGCATCTGAAGAGTTTTGTGTTGTATGTGTCTACAGTATTCATAGGAATTATTATTCTCTAATTATATTGATTGCCTTACATTTTAAAAAAAATCTTCATAGTACACATCCTGAGAGAGTGAAATGGTGTCTCTTAAAGCATTTAACTTCAAAAAAAGAAAGAAAATGTTTCAGAGGAGGTTTTCAGTGTACCCCAGATCGCCAGTGTTTCCACTGGAAAAAAAACTGGGGAGGGGGTGGAAGTCTTTGGGGGAAAAAACAGGAAAATGTTTTTCTCAAGTTTTCCCAGGTTCCCCCTCCCTGCCCCCCGGAATTTCACAACTCTAGAATCAGGTCCCCTCTACAAGGATTCGCTTTTGTGCCTGGTTAGGCGATTATGCGCATAATTGCAGAAGCGCTTTTACGCCTAATCCCTCTGCACGAGAGGCGGCGAGAGGCGGCGAAGCGCATTAACGGATGTCCAAAATGCGCTTTACAAGTAGTTAATGCGCATAAGCGCTTATTCACACAGTCAAAATGAGCTTTAACGGACGGAGCAAAATAAAACTCGCGATTTAACGCGCATTTGATAATGCGCATAATCGGGGAGATAAATCGCCTCTACGCCCGATTTGCACTCCGTTCTTGTAGAGGTAATTTTTTTAATGCGCCTTGAAAGAGCTTTAAATGCCTCTTGTAGAGGCACCCTCAGTCTACTAGATCATCTAAATAAGAGCCGCAAATATAGTATATGTATATCATCAGTACAGAGAAAATAAAGAAAGGCAAGAATGTGTTTATAAAGGGAGGAGTAAAGCTCAAGTATTACAAGGAATTGTAGAATACAAATGTAAACAAGATCTAGTCACTTTAAGATATCGTAATTCTTTTCTTTCACTTTCAGGGAGAGGAGAAACGATCATAAATATTGGGAAAGTGTTAGTTTCGTTTAAAGAGTGGACCTGTGTGCAAGTGAGATTAGGTTTCGTTTCCTTTAGCCACTGTGTTTGTTGGAAACTCAAGAGTTAATGCTTCTGTGAGGTCATGGAACCCTTAGATCCTTCTGCAGAGTTTGGCAAGAATCCTATGAGGCTGGTAGTGCTGAACAACTTGTCGATGTTCATGCTAGAAAGTTGGCTGTTTAGTTTGCACAAAGGACAGATAAATTGGCTTTGGGACTCGTGGGGTCATTTTCTACATGTAGTCCTTGAAATACAGCTGTACACATTAACCATTCATGTTTATATAGTGCATCAGTTCTGCTCTAGATATTTATTTATTTATTTACTTACTTATTTTATTTACATTTATATACTGCTCCACATCTAAACATATTCTGGACCAGGGAAATGTGATATGAACTCTGAGGTGGTCCTGTGCTTTCAGGAGAGATTCATTTCAGACAATGGTGATGGAAGGCCCCTCAAAAGGCAGCTGGTGGTTCAAGGAGGTGGTAGCTCTGCTCTTGTCCCTATAGGACTTCTTTTTGGTTAAATTTGGTTTAGGGATTGTGCCCTAAAATTCTTCCTCACTGAAAGTTTTGGTTGAATGATCTACTTACTAAAACCTACAGCTTTATTTGCAAATTCTATCTGCAAGTCTGCACTTCAAATTTGAATTTGGGTACAGCAAAAGTAAAAGGGATGGTGCTGTTTCTAATGCTTTTTGTTCTTTGTACCTTTGGGGAAATATTGTGGCTGTTATTTTTGCCCCACTTCATCTCTCTGAGCAGTGGTTATTGCTATTTCTGCTCCCTCCCAACTGTTCCTTTTCTTTAGGATAATTAAGTGTTCAAGTAAAAACTGCAACCCATCCCCCAATAAAGTTAATCATGTTGCCATGATATTGACTCATAGGGAGGGTTTGGATGACACTTTAGGCAAGGGGGGGGGGGAATAGGCAACTCACAATAAGTTCTGCTGCCATTACGCCCCAGACGATGGCCTGGTTCGGACGACACGATAATCAACTGAGTGGGGGGGAAACAGTAGTCAGTTGTGTTGCTTATTGTGTTGTGTGGAGGGCAACACACAACGCACACACAACGGACAGTACGCTATTTGGGGCACTTAAACAACGGAGAAAAACAACTGGTTTGCACGTTGTTCATCCCGAAATCTGTTGTAAAGTGTCTTGTGGAGGGAACCCCCATCTCTCCGTGTACTATTCCATTTGGTTCTAGAGTTCGCCGGCAGGAGCAGCCAAAACCCCCCGGCTGCTCTGATACAGCCGGCAGAACATGCGGTGCATGCTGGGATATGGCCGAAGGACTGAGGGAGGTGGGAGGGAGGAGACACAGTAGCCCAGAAGGATGCTGGGACTTTCAGCCATGCAACGGGGAGGGGCAACATGTCGTGTTGCGGGTGCTGCCGCAGCACCACCAAAATAACGCACAGTCAGTATGGTAGTCCCCCCTGTGTTGCCTAAAGTGTTGTCCGAACTCAGCCGACATGTTGCCCTGGCCCCAGTCAAGCGGCTGAAACTCCCGTCGCCCTTCTGGCTGGCTGTTGCTCCGCCCTCCCTCCTCCCAGGGCTATCCCATCAGTCATTGCAAGTTCTGCTGGCTGTAGAGGAGCAGCAGGGGTGCTTTTGGCCACTCCTTCCTGAGGGCTCTATGGGTTTCTGAAATAGGGCACTCAACACGTAAAATTTAGCTATGGAGCAGCCTGATGTTTTCCTCCATTGCTTAATTTGGTAAATTCGGTAACCCGCCCCCCAGATGACACAATAAGCAATGCAATGGACAATTGCCTAATTAATCACCCATTGCTTATTGTGTCGTCTGAACCCAGCCATGCTGTTTGTTCACTCCTCTAAGGCCCCCTCCACAAGGATGCGCTTTTGCGCCCGGTTCGGGGATTATGCGCATTATCGCGGAGGCGCATTTACTCCTAATCCCTCTGCACAGGAGGCGGCGAGAGGTGGCGAAGCGCATTAATTGATGTCCAAAAAGCGCTTTACAAGAAGTTAACGCGCATAATCGCTTGTTCACACCGTGAAAATGCGCTTCAACGGCCGGAGCAAAATAAAAGTCTCTATTTAACGTGCATTCGAAAATGCGCAGTATCGGGGAGATAACGCGCCTGTACGCCCGTTTTGCGCTCCGCTGGTGTGGAGGTAAAATTTATAATGAGCCTTCAAGGCTCATTAAACGTCTCATGTGGAGGAGGCCTAAGCTAGATAAAAGCTTCTGCTGGTTTTACACAATATTATTTCCTTTTGTAAAAGTGATAGCCATCAAGAAATCCCAGGAATAGAACCTGAACACAAATATATAATTTTAATGGTAGAGGTACAGAACAGCATCCAGGCCCAGAAAGTTAAGCTTCATATTTAAGTAGTGTTTACTTGTGTGAGAGAAAGAACCAGGGAACAGAGCTCCAGGCGAGATGAATATCATACAAGATAGAAGGATGAAACCTCTTAAAGAGAGAGCAACAACTCTTTCTCTCCCCTCCTCACTGCTGGGGTCTCTGCTGTTACCCCCAATGTGGGAGGATGATGAACACCTAGACCACCAGCTAACTCTCCAGACCAAGTATGGGAAAATAAGGTACTCATTCAAATTCCAGTCCCTTATTCATATCTGTGATACCAGTGTAAGGAATGGGAATCCTTTTTGAAGACCTCTTGTGCCACACTTTAAGAAGAATATACTTGGAACAAGTTCAGAGAAAAGTATGGAAACAAATCCTAAGAGGAAAGGTTGAAGGAACTGGGTATGTTTAGCCTGAGGAGAAGACTGAAGGGGTTGGGGCATGATAGCACTCTTCAAATACCTGAAGGGCTGACACACAGAAGAGGGCATAGACTAACTCTATGCAGTTGGACATTAGGGAACACTTCTTGACAGAGCAGTTTCACAATGGAACTAATTATGTGGAGGGGTAGTGGGGTCTTCAAGGAGAGGCTAGACAGCCATCTGTGGGAGACACTCACTTTAACATTCCTCCAATGAACATTTTAAAAAAGAAGGGCTTGGAGGGCACCATCGGAATAAGGGCACATTGGTGCCCATGGGCACCACATTGGACACCCCAGAACTAGATGGCCTACAAGCCTCCCTCAAACTCCATGATTCTAAGGGTGCAATACTATCAGGATAGTCATAAGCCTCCAATCTTGGAGGCTAACAACTATCAAACAGAGGGGATCCTCACTTCAGCGTTCCAGCCGCCCTGCATTTTTGCCTTGGCGCTCTATATCAAACATCAAGCTTTGAAGCGGGAGATGGGGAGGCCGCGCAGCGCATGCGAAGATGTGTAAAGAATCCTTCACAGTTTCTTCCCCACCCCCAGGCACATCCCCTTTTCACCCTCTCCGTGCTCCATTTCCGAATGCGGAGGTGGCTGCACGGAGAAAACCACGCTGGCTATGAGGTGGCAGGAGAAGAGGCAAGGCGAGTGGTTTCTGGGAATGGAGGTCGGAGCTCTGGCTCCAACTTCCATTCCCAGAAACCAAAAATTCCTATGGCCATCTAGGCAGTGGCTAGTGGCCATAGGATTGTGTCCTAAATTAATTTTTTTGGCTACATTTATATTCCGCCTTTTTTCCTCCTGGAAGAAACCCAAGGTGGCTTACATAATCCTCCTCCTCTCCTCAACCTGTGAGGTAGATCAGGCTGAGTCAGTGACTGGCCCAAAGTCACCACTGAAATCAGACAGAGGTGTTCAACTGATGGAGCAAAACTAGACATATCTATTCAGAAGTCCCATTAAGTATGAAATATGTCAGGCCTCAATGCTGGTGTGTTTTAGGTGTTTATTGAAAACATAACTGTTTGATTTGGCTTTACTCAGCCATGAGCTATCTTTGGACCATGCTTGTACTACTGTGTGTATGTGGTCTTTTAGTTTGTTTTTATTCTTTTGTAAATTGCTTCAGGAATTGTTTCAAATGAGAAGCGCTATTAACGTTAATAATTAAAGGCTTATTCTTGGTAAGTGGGACTAGGACCATAGACTTAGCCTGGATCTAACCAGGGACTGGTTTGCATATAATGACAAACCTGCGTATGGGTTGAATATGGCTTGTCCTTATATGTGAACCCTACACTACGGTTTAATTCTGGGTTGTTAACCACAAACAACTCAAGAGGAGAACCCATAGTGCCCCTGGGTTGTCATTACCTGCAAACCAGAGAGTGGCTGCATTCGGACAACACATTAGTCAATGGTGGGTTGAGTAGCCAACTCACAGTTGGTTATATTGTGGGTACTCCCCACACAACATATTCCTACACAACTGTGGGTGGTTGGGGCTGGCGTTGAGTGAACTAATAGTCAACCCAGCATTTGACTGACACAGCCCCCGCCCCTCTCCCCACCCCCTCAGTCCTCCCAGTTCTATCCCAGCAGCCTCTGCAAGTTGCACCAGTTGTAGCAGAGTGGCAGCTGCCGCTTTGGTTGCTGATGCCGCCTGCCTCTATGGGCTTATGTTTTAACCCACTCACCCCTCCACACAACACTTTAAACAACTGGCTTCGAGCTAAACAACTTGCAAGCCAGTTGTTTCTCTCATTTGCTTATTTGGGCGGAATAGCATACCGTCAGCAGTTTGTGAGCGGCATGTTACCCTCCACACAACACAATAAGCAACACAACTGACTATTGTTCCCCCCTCCCCCCAGTTGCTTAATGTGTTGTCCAAATGCAGCCAGTATGAGCATGGGGAGGAGAAGGAGCAAAGCACTTTAATCCCAAATCCTCATTCAGGCTGCATTTGCAATTTACTTGGAACTAGATATGGAAAGTAAAAAACTGGGAATTAGGTCATCTTGGTGGAGAGAAAGGTTATTAGTCTACGTTGAAAAAAGAAATGTGGGTGTGTGAATGGAGGGCTATCTACCAACTTCAGCCTCTCGCATTCTGTTCCGCCTCCCCCAGACCGTGTTACTCGTCCCAGCGCAGTTGGCAGGAAGCCCAGAGGTCACGAGGGAGGCTCAGCTGGGCGAGAAAGGAAAGCTTCGGTTAGTTTCGTTTTCTGCAGAGGAAACTGAGCAGCAGCAGCGCGGAGCTCTTTGCTGCTGCTTTCCCTGAAATGACGCGGCGGGGCGGGGCCAGGACGCGGCTGCTGTTGCTTCTTCTTGGTTTTCTGTGCTCGGGGAGGGAAGACGCCGCGCCGCCAGAATGAGGTTGAGCAGCATTGACGGGCAGCCGCTGGGCAGCCGCTTCTGCCGAGCGCTTGCACCGTAGGACGCCTCGGGAGCAGCCTCCTGCGGGGCTGCGTTCAGTCCAGGTAGGAAGGCGGCGGTGACGAGGGGGAGGTGTGTGTGCGCATTCATGTTCTATTGAGCTTGTCCAGGAGAAGGACGCAGCTGCTTCGAGGTGGGCGCGTACGCCCAGCGCAATGGGGGGGGGGGGAATTAAGCTTCCTTGAACCGTCTAAGTGGCCTTGCGTCAACCCCACAACTTTGCCACATAAACCCTAATCCTGCAGACACTTCTTGTTAGGGTGGAAGTACTGGAGGAAATCATTGGGACTTCGGTTGCAATCCTTTGCACGCTTGCCTGGGAGAACATCCCATTGAATTCGATGGGCCTTTCGTCTGAATAGTAGGCTTCTATCTAGGGTTGCATTGCAACTTCCCAGTGGATGTTTGCAGGATTGCAGTGTTGGAGAGTCGGTTTAAGCCTGTAGTTTTATGCGCCGTTGTGTGGGATTCAGCTCCATTGAGCTCAGTGATGATGGGTTAAATTTCTTAGGGGAAATGCATAGGATCGGGCAGAAAGATGCATAGGACTGGAGGGGAGGGAGAACCAAGCCCGTTTTTAAGCGTAACTGATAGCAAGCAGATCAAAGGAATCTGGGGAGAGTAAAACTTGTCACCGTGTTCCTACAGAAAGACGTGGCGGGGGGGGGGGGAGAAACTTGGCCCAGTGAAAAGTGCCTGGAGTTATTTCATTGACAGTAAACTCGAGTGGTTAGGAGCACAACTTCCTGCAGTGAGTGGAAGAGGGATAGAACTATGTCTGCTGCCTGTCATGGCACATGGAAAAGCCCTGGGAATTGTTTGAACCTCTCTAGGAAGGCCTGGATCACCTTTGGAGAACATGCCTGCTGTTTACAGCTGGCTTCCGGAAGAAAACAGCACAGATGATGACGGTGACTTGTATGACTAATGTTGGTGTGGGGACCGGTAGCTTGGCTGTTTGGAAAGAGTTGACTTGCAAATCAGAAATGAAACCGAGAGCCTTGGCCAAACCAGATATTTGCAAACTAGCCGTGATTGGCCTTGATCTCTCTCACTGGTTCCGTCACACTAACCACAGCAACTGACTGGCATGCAACTTCAGCAGGCCTTTGTTTCGCCATTTTGGGAACACTGGAAGTCAGCTAAGAATGGAGATACTGATAGGATGCTAAAAGTGGTTTTCAAAGTATGAAACAGGGCACTTTGACAAAGTACAACAAAGAGCCCTGTGGCACCTTAAAGATGAACAAATTTATTCTGCTTCATCAGATGTGCCTATGAAAGTTTATGCCAGAATAGGTTTGTTGTTAAGATGTTGCAAGACTATTGTTTCTGCTGCAACTGACTAACATGGCTACCCCTTCGGAAATTAAAATAAGTTCTGCGTCTTGTTACAGGACTAATGTAGCATATCTTTTGGTGGGCCAGAGCCCATTTTGTGAGATGTATGAACTGGTCACTGTAGATACAGTTGCCAGGGTGTAGGCATATGTTCTATCTCTGGTTTCTGAGTTTTTTTTTTACTAATTACCTCCATCACCAGCATACAGACAGGAAACTATGCTTTTGAGTGCTCCTAGATGAGGGTTATATCATGCAGTCACCTCGCCTTATTCACAGAATGTTACTGTGGGCCCAGATGATGTGGTCTTTTCTTTGTAACTCTCCTGTGTGTTCCCACTGCCTCGTCACTCTTTGTTCTTAACTACAGAAATTTGATTATAGAGAGAAAGAAGGCATAGCTGCACAGTGCCTTTTAACTGGTAAAGCTGGGGACCCACCATCTGGAAGCCCCCTGTGTGACATGCCCCTCCTTGAGGAAAATATGGCAGAGTGGCAATCCCCCCCCTTTTTGTTAAAGTCTTTTGCCTCCCTGCACTCTCCTTACTGGGATTTTAAAGCAATTTATAGAAGACCTATATTGTCCCTTTTCTCCTGTCCCCACCCCATCCCTATGAATATTGGCTGGAGCTGTGTACATTTTCCATATGTGTGTGTGTGTGTGTGTAGTTTCTTTTATATGTATTTTTTTCTGATGTATGTGTCTGTACTTTCTTTCTAAAATAGCTTTCCCTACACTGAAACTTTTGGGCAATTCTAAGAATTTTTAAGTAAACCTGTTGCCAAAAAGTTTCACAAACAACTGCACAGGCCAATAGTTAGCAAGTGAGAGGCTTTTTGAAAAGATTTTTGGTGCTTCCAAATGGAGGGCTCCTAGCACTACCAATCAAAAAGCGTTGTGTGGATATTCCAGTTTTTACTCCTTAACAGATGTTTTTCTGGTAAGGAAGAAAGATGGAAGAGGTGGTGGAAAAGCACAGGAGGGTTAAAAAGTGAAGGCAGCGTTTTCGGGAGGCCCCCTGGGAGATGAAGTAGAGCAACAGCGCAATAAAAGCCTCATCTGGAAGCTCCTGAGGATATCACTTTTCTGAAAAGGTTGAGTTTTCATCTGGAATGGTCTTTTCTTGTCTAGGTGAGATGAAACTGGGATTCATTGTTTGCATTTTGTACAATCACTCAGAAGTCATCTGGAAAATTAAAAAGGGGAAATGCTGTTTAAACATTTTCTTGCACAAAGGCCAGCTTTTAATAACTTTATTAGCAGTTTGTTCCATGATAGAAACAACCACTAATCCTTGCATTATTGTGAAATAGAATTATTTGTTGCCAATAATTAGCAGTACAAATGATCTACACTGGAAAATAAGTGGTGACGCCAGACAATGTTAGTAATAGTTCAGCACATTCTCTAGGGGTTGAATATTTTCTAAATATTCACATGGAAGCCCCAAACTGTACAATTTTGCAAGCAGAATGTTCTTATCTATAGCAAGGGCATGTTAGAAAACTTGGAGTGCGATAGAGAGACTTCTGTCATGCTGACCTTTTCAGTAAGCTAACAAGCTTGCAGTAAACAAAAGTTTACAATTTTGTACTACTAACACGAGGAAGGCAAGCTTGTGCTGTTCGGTGATTGAAGTTGTTTCGTTATTGCTCAGTTCCCTTGATATGTTGTGTTTTCACAGGTGACTTGTTAGAATGTATGTTTTAAAAAATGTTCCTGAGTTGTAAGAAAATTGTTATTGCGAGTCAAATTAAGGGTCCAGACTAAGGCTGCTAGTCTCTCCAGCAATGACTAATATGAGGTAGACACCTATTTTTAATGCTGCTTCCTCTGCACTAACAATTAATGTTCTTCCAACCTTATCCTTGCTGCTATTTTATCAAGCCTTATCCAGAAGAGAGTGGTGGCTATGCCTTATGAACATTTATGTATTCCTTGCTTTGTTTTAAACAAACACCTACTCTAAGGTTCTGGCCCAAATTGTGTCTGCAATCATTACTGCATGGGACAGATGGTTCTGCTTCTTGAATAACATCTGCTTTCATTTAGGCATGTGGTTAATGACATGTTAAGAAATCTCTGAAGGCTGAGGTGGTGGTGGGTTGAGCAGGATTTATAGTAACGAATGCACATTGCGTAGTGGTAGCCCCCCCCTTGCATTTAACTGGCAGAAGCAGAATGAAGGAAATATATGGCAGGGGGTCTAAAAAGCTACAGTAGGTGTGCACAAGAGCTTCTGTATTGTATGCCCACAGCATGTTTTACTTTGAGGAAACCCTTGCACTTTCTTACAAACTATTTTTGAAAGTTCCATCAGTTTCCAAAGCAGTTTGCCATGTAGACGAAGAGCTCCTGATCAAGTCACATGAGCAAAAATCTCCCCTCCTACCCCTGGGTGGGTACTATGAGCTTTGTGCTCTTCTTTGAATCCTGGTCATGCACATTTGCTTAAATGAGGTAGGCAGAACAGTGTGTCTTTGTGCAGAAATTGAATTACCTTGGCACAAAATTTTGTTGCTGCTTTTTATTTATTTAATATTATTAAGTAAAGAATTTTAAAGATTTTTAGGCTGCCGTTCAATGAAACTGTCAGGACAGTGTACACTTTTAAAAAGCACCAAGCAAAAGGCACTAGGTTGAAACATAAAATTCCATTAAAACAACAACAACAACCCTGAGCGGACCAACAGTTCAAAAATTCTGCACCAAACTTGATGCCCTGGATGTTGTGGACAGAGGTGTGAACTCCAGGGGACAGCATCTGGTCCTTCCAGTTGGTCATGGAATTCAGGAAAGCAACCTCTTTTGTGAACCAATTAAAGAAGCAAATTAGAACTTTTTAGAGGGCTCTTTTTGGAGATGGGCTAGTGAGGAGCTTTGTGCAGGAGCAACACCACAAAATCTATAGAATATCACTAAAAACATCCATATTAAAAATTGGGTATCACAGGCCAATGGGTTTTGCTGAAATGTAGTTCATGAAGAAAATCCCCTCAGCATTGCTTGTTTCCTACTCATTTTCTGTTGAAGAGGAGGACCAATCTAAGTTATTTATTTGGAGAAGGATAGGTAACTCTTTTTAGCCCCTATGGCTACCTTCTGGGGATTGTGGGATTTTGTCATTTTTATTTTTAACAAAATGTGTTGCATGATGCATTAGTATTTTGTAAAACCTCAACCAGTTGAGCAAGATATCTGACTACATATTCTTGTATAGACTTCTGTTCTGTCATAAAGGCAATGGGGATTATTCAATTGTTTAGAAAGGGTGGGGTAGGACAACCCTCATAAGACTCATCAGTACAGAATGTATTTGGGTGGGTGGGTGGGTGTATGCACGCATGCACACACACATGTTTTAGAGAACAGACTCCTATGTCAAAATCTCTCTGATGTATTAGAGATCTAGTGCCTTAAGGGGCAAATTGTGTTCTGCCAACTCACTGTTTTCCTGGGGAATTATGGGGAGATATGTACGGGTCCTACCTCAACTCTGAAATGGATTCTTGTACCAAAATAATTCTCTTTAATTTTCTTGCTGCTTGAGAATTTAAAGCAGGCCTGTACATAGCCATTCACTTGATAAATGGGAAACTTCACAAAAGCTGTTACTGTTTTTCATTTAGGCCACAAATAACTAAAATAAGTGAGCGTGGACCGGAGAGTCAGTAAAAAAGTTCTTTAGGCTAGTAACTTCCATGAAGTTTCTGGTAGCTTTCACATCTGATATTCTGTTAAGATCAAAATATTTAGATTGCTCTCCCATTGATCTGCTTCTGATTTGGGAACAAACCAAAGTTAAGTGTAGTAATCACTTATTCTAATAGCTATCTCATATTCCAACAATTTATATTTATATATCACTAGCAGATATTCCTGGTGTTGCTCGGGTCCCCAAATAATGTTAATCCGCTTCCCTCTGCTTGTCGCTAATGCTACTCCTCGCCGCTCTCTCAAGAAATGGATGGAAGCGACTCTCAGTGGATGCGGGCAATTCTGGGAAAAGCATGCTAGTATGTGTAGCTTTTTCAGAGATCTCAGGTGATTGCCCACGTGGCCACACAAGATCTCCCTAGATCTCTGAAATGCCTTCATCTCCCAGCATACCTTTGGCGGTCCACAGGGAGTTGTAGGTGTTTGCATAGGATTTGTTTTAAATTGTTTAAAATAATTAAACTGCAAAAATTTGGATTTTTGGATTTTTTTGGTACATTGTACAGGAAAATCTAGCAGCATCCCAAATTTCAAGTTTGTAGCTCATCTAGAAGTGGGTAAACATTTCCGGACATACAACCCATACACATATGTTCTGCTTTATATGTATAGATTAGCACCAAAGAACAAATTATCTCTTTACAACAGAGCTTTAAAAATGTAAGTGCAGCTGGACAATCAACTCTTGAGCAGAGGCTTTGTCATTTAAAACAGCATCATATGGTAGGCACTTATACCCTTGCTGCTGAATTTAACCTTTATAGCATGATTGCACCAATGCGACAGTCATGGCCACTCTGTACAAGTGGGCATCACAGTCCCATTTCCCACTTACTCCCCACCCTGAGAAAGCTTGTTCTGTATAGCACAGCTGAGCTGCACAGGTATATCTTTTTTAATCTGATGATGCTGCCACTTCACAATTGGAACAGTATGAGGGGTCCTTGTACACCAGATTATATGCTTGGCTTTTATTGGACATCAGAGGACAGAATTAGACCACTGGAGCTTCTCCTCCCCCCCCCCCCCAATATCACTAATTCCATTGATTCTTCAAATCTAAAATTGTCCTTTCCATAAGTAGAAAAAGTTTTTTTAAAAATAATAATTGACAAATGCAATTAAACTAAGAGGTCAGAACAAATCAAACTCATAGAGAACAGGTTATTGCTCACTTCCTGTTATGAAAGACTCCTTCCCGTGGACATCTTGATTGCTTCTTTGTTTATTTGGCCTATCGTGGTTATGCTCTTGTTCGTCCATTGAGTGTACAATGAATATATTGGTCTGTAAATGCATGTTGGTGCTTTTTCAGTAGGTTCTTTTGTGAATTCTTGAAATTTAGAGCGAGGAGAGCCATTGTATTATAATTCAGAGCATACTTATTTTCTTCTCTTTGACAGAATGGATCCCCTTACCTTTGGTGATCCCATCACTTATGCAGAATTCATGAAAGCACAAGGAAATCAAGACTTCAAAAATGGGAATTATTCTCTAGCCATCAAAAAGTATGATGAAGCAATACGTGTAATGATTTTTTTATGCCAAACAAGTGGGTAAGTATTTATTTAGAGAATTGTGAACTGTCCAGTGCTAACTTCTACACTTCATCTTTCTTTTATTAAGTTACTGAGGCTGGATTCCAGAGACCAAGTTAGTTATTTGATTGTTAGAGGCACTCCTTACAAAGTGATTGCAAGAAGGTCAGATTTTAACCAAAGAACAGAGTTCGTGTGCAATAGTAATGTGTGGTCCATCTTTATGTTGCCAATTACTGGAAAAAGTGCAATGCACTCTACCCAGCCTAGGGAAAGATTATTATGTCAGATAGCAGGAAGTATTGTGATTTGCTTATCCATCCCAGACCAGCAAGTCAGTGCTAATTGCTCCTCTAGCATGACTCTATAGAAAAGAATCCACAACAGAATATTAGGTAGCCTTTTTATAGTATACAGTTACTTTTGCAAGAAGTTGTAGGAAGTGAAGTGTGTAGAGGTAGATAGGGTTAAAAGTAAAGTAAGACTTTGGGGAAGAGCTGTAGTGCAATAGTAGAATACAAACGTTGTATGCAGAAGGTCACATGTTTAGCCCCCAGCATCTCCAGGAAGGGCTAGGAAAGACTGGAGCACCATTGCCAGTTAGTATCAACAATATTGGGTAGATGGACCGATGGTCTGACTTGGCTTCCTATGTTCTAAAACTTATATTAAACTGTACATTGAAATGTGTCCTTGGTGAACTGGTGGGTGAAGGGCTGAAGTTTTGTGTCTCCTTGAACAGCATTCCATACATTCCACAGCCAAAAGGTATTGTCAACTCCCTCATACAATAGAGAAGATAACGGGTAGTTTACCTCTGGTTAGGGAAAGGATGAGGTTTTTTTTAACCTCTTCACTCTTTCCATAAAAGCCAACCATCCTTGATTTATTGGAATTTTGAGACAAAAGCAATTGTATTTTAATTGATGCCAATCAAAATTTGAAATATGACATGCCTAAGATATAGTGGGGTGTTACTTGACACACTTAGCGTGTCTTGAGCATAATTTGATTTGGATTTCTAAGATTCCATATGTAACATTTGCTACCAATAAATTTGTTTCAATTTTTTTTTTTGCTAAGGAAATACTTTGATATTTAACTAGAATCCTGCTGCCAAAGTGTAGGCTAGGGAGTTCAAATCAACATGTTAAATTCAGCCCCCTGCATGTTTACAGTGCCTTTAGGAATATTCCCCTATCCCTGACACCCTTAGAGTTGCTTGCCAGCTGCAGTGACAGTAGAAGTCCAAATGTGCAGAATTACCTATTGAGGTCTAAACCTTATGCTCCCTTTGCTCCCTGACCATGTTCCTGAGATTCCCAAAACTCTCTTGTCTGACCATTTCCTTCCTGCCAATAATACATGGCTCTAATCCAGCTTTCTGCAACCTTACTTTTTCCTTGACTCTTCCTTTTCTCAACTTCATGTCCCCACCACCCATGGTTTCCTCAGATTTCTGCTTTTTCATCCACTGCCTACTTTACGGTATTACCTGTCTCTTGGCCAGACTCACAGCACGATTATCCCCCTCCTCCTATAGAGTCCATCCTGATTTTAAGCACTGTGAAATTTCTTCAGAGTCCCCTACCTTGGATTACCCTTTCTTGCCTCAGTTCCCTGTCTCTGCTACCCATTTCCTCAAGCCTCATAATTCTCCTTTCCTTCCTGCGGCTTCCTCTTTCTCACTCCATTGCTTACCCTGCAGTCTCCTTAACTCTGGGCTTTCTGCACCTGGATCTCTTCTTGTTCCTCATCCTACCCCTTTGTGAGTTTTTTATATCTCTGTCGAAAAGAAGCTAGACAGCAGAGTTCCCTCAACAAATGCTACTACATTGGCTTAACTGTTCAGTATCAGAGGCTTCACTCCCCACACCCGCCACAATACAATATAAATGTCTAGGCTACGGGTTTTTTTGTTTTGTTTTGGAGACCTTTACACCAGGGCAGTTAGCTGCCATGTTGACCCCATGTTACAGTTGAGATAATTGGTAGATCTTTCTATACCACTAGTAAATGCTTAGATGTTGGTTCACAGCAATTGAGAGACAGTCAACATTTGGTTCTTTCTCTATTATACTTGTTTTATTTGTTTGCTATGTTTTAACCCTAAAAAGGGCACACAAAGTGGCACACATAAACACGCAATACAAACCAGTTTAAATGAGATACAGAGACAGGGAAATGAGAGATTAAAAGCTAGGTGAAATGAAAGTCTTAACAAAATGTCTAAAGCTTAAAAGGGAGAAAAACAGCCATTTGTATTTCTCTTCCATGGGACAGCAGCTGTAGAGTATAAAATAATTACGTTTACAAGGCTGTAGGGATTACATACAGGAAAAAACAAAGATGGTACCTTCTCTGGAAGTGTAAGTCCTCTACTGGAGTTACCTGCTGAAAATGGCTTTACACTGCAGTTGTGTTTGCTGTGGGACTCTGCTGTTTCCCAAAGGGACTGCATAAATGACACACATACATCCTTAAACAGCCATGAACATGAATATTGGAGCTACAGCCTGATAAAGAATTCCCAGCCTATATATATAGGTTTTTAAAGTGTTTGTGATAGATATGTGCCCTCACATATTTGCTGTGGGGAAAGTCAGTGTACCTATAGCTAGTACATTTGCTGCAGCTGCTCTAATAAAGTTAGGGAACGTGCGGCCCTCCAGATGTTGGACTGCAATTCCCATCCCTTGCCACTGGCTATGATGGCTAGTGCAGTCCAACAGCATGTGGAAGGCCACATGTTTTCCATCTCGGGCCTAAGCCAAAATAAATACATGTCGTCTCCAGTTACTTTCTGACTTCCTCCCTGAATTTGAGTTTTTTAAAGCAACTAATAGGACTTTTCAACAAAACCAACCAAGAGTCTTATGGCATCTTAAAAACTACCAAATGGATCATGGCATGAGATTTCCTAGACTAGAGTCCACTCTAGTCCAAGGAAGCTTTTTCTATCATGGATTTGGTAGTCTTCAAGGTACTGCAAGACTCTTTGTTTGTTTTGTTGCAACTGATTTTTATGGTTACTTCTCTTGAAGGCGTTTTCTAGTTATTGAATGTTTTTATAGTGAGGGCCTAATGAAATTGCACAAAGGGAATGCATAAGACACAATCTGCCCCCCCCCCCCCGACTCTTTTCTGTGCAGATGAATGGGAAGGATGATTTCCACAATTGATTTTAAACCCATGTAATCTATGATGTAAAGCTGTTTATCTTAAACTTTTAAGATTTAAAGCAATTAAATTTTAAATCTTCCTCTCTTAGAGTTTCTCACCACCGAGACATGGCAGTTTTACTGTGCAATCGATCAAATGCCTTTTATAACTTAAGTAAGTGGGGCGAAGCCTTTCGCTCGGCACAAGACAGCCTCCAGTGGGATCCAACTTACGTTAAGGTACATTCGGAAAACTTTTATCTTGCATGCTTGCGTGTGTATGTGTTTTTCAAAATCCAAGATTTAGTTTAAATACTTTTTAAAAATGTAGTTGCCAGTCAGAGCCGAAATCTCAGGCATATAAAAGTTATGCTGGTACATTGGAGTTTTGAAAATTCTGCCGTACACAGGGCTGGTGCCTCACAATCTGAAATATTCTTCCAACTATGAATGATGATTTCACAAGTGTTGTGCTGGAGATTCCTTGTCAACTCCTAGGATAGATTTAGGTGCTACTGATTACATTACAAAAACAGGTACTTTGAAAAAACAACAGCCCTTTAAAGTTTTCATTCTGAAAATTCTCATTGAGTTCAAAATGGAGAGAGAGCCATCGAACCTTTCTCACATCATCTCAAATAGAATTTTGGTGGAGTTAGTTCACACATTAATCTTCCAGTCATCAAGTGTAGTGACATGTGTGAAGAATAACTGCAGGTTGTTTGTTTTTGAATCTCCTTTTAGAGTTTCATTGAAAAACGTTGGTACTTGTGATTTAATAATATTGTACTTCAGGTTTGTAAATTAGCAAATATGTGGTTGGATCCAGATTTATGCTGGATCAGCTGGGCTGGTGGAAGTGGACTTCCCTGCCCCTCCTTCCCACCGCTGCCCCTCAGGGGTGGAGTGGGGAACCAACCTTTTGCCAAGGATTGTGTTGCCCCCACAGTCCTTGGTAAGAGATTGGGTTTTGACACGGTACCCTGGGTTTTCTTCAGAGGGCACCTTTAAGTTCCCAGTGCTTTAAGTTCCCAGGTGATCTCTCTTGACTTGCATTGGAGATTAAAAGGGCTGCTTTCATTTTTCCTTTATTTCTTTTGTTTTCCCGATGCAGCATTGGAGAACAGCAGCAGGAAAGCGAATGATATTGGCCTTCTCCCCCTTGCAGCCTGGGATGTTTGGGCAAGATGCAGGGTTGCAAGGGGAGAGGTGGAAACTGAGAAAACCAAAGGAATACTATTTCCCCATGTTCGCAAATGGGAAGTCCCATTTGTGCACATGGGAAAATTACAGGGAAGTGCAGGCAAAGTTCGGTCCCATTTTTGTGCAAAAATGGGACCGGGAATATTAAAAAGGGGGACCCAACCTGATTGCAGTTGGAACCGGGAAGGGCGGTATGGTCAACTGCTTGTGTGCACTTGGGAATGGTGATCACGGTCCACTGGGCAAGAGCGGCAGGGATTTCTGCCGCTTTTGCTGCGTGACTCTGTAGGCAAGTAAAATAAACCACAATGACTGCCAGATGACACAATAACCCATGATGGATTAAACAACCCACTCTGCAGAGCGTGGGTCATCAGAGGGGTTGCCAAATAAGCCATTGTGGGTTTAAAAAATCCCACCAGAAGACACAATAACCCATGCTGGGTTAAGTAAACCATCGTGGCTTATTTAACCCATCATGGATTATCGTGACATCCGAACCCAGTCATTAACTTGGTGAACTATGTTTTTCATTTGATTTATTTGACTGGTTATTGAGGGGGGCAGGGAGGTGATTTAAATATCCAAATATTTAGATACAGTTTATAAAACAATACATTATGTTTGGTGCAAAAGTATTTTCCATTTAAGTCTATTTGCGGCTAGATTCTTCCATTCTTATTTAGGAAGCAATGCCATCATATTGTTGCTGTGAAATTATTTGGCTCTGTTGATCTGTTAATGTGGTGCTAAACTAGAATAATGACTCTCTTGTGACCTTTTTTCTAGGGGTACTACAGAGCTGGTTACTCACTGATTAAATTGTCACATATTAATGACAGGGTTAGCTGTCTAGATGCAGCTAGAATATTCTGTCAAGGGTTGAACTTTCTCCGGACTTCATCAGACGTGGGTCAAATTTCTGATTTTATAGTTGGTGTCTTCTCAAGTGTTAACAGTAAGTGACATGAAGGATTATTTTTTCATTAGACCATTATGATAATAGCAGATTTGGGGGCTAATGACAGATATAGTAGGCATTGTATGCAATCATTAATATTTTGTGACCTTTGCAAAATGTGTAGCCTCAGTCCATTTGTAGATGATTAAATGCCTGCTGTGCCAATTTGAGGGGTGGGGGTAGTATTTGGCTTGATCCCGAATGGGAAATAGCTGTGTAGAAGCAGCTTCACGGAGACTGTGATTTCAGAGATGTGATATACAATGTGGTTTCTATTTGCACGTTTGCTTTCAACTGCTTTATCAGGCTCTGCATGGGCATTGTTGCACATAGCTATAACTGGATTGTGACACCAAAGGAGAAATCCTTTCCCGCAACCTATAGGAAAAGGATTTCTTGTAGGTAGGGAGTTGTGGGGCAGGGGAGAAAAGGGGGTGGCCTGGTGGAGTGACCCCTTTGGGTGTATCCCCCCTCACACTCCAGCACAGAGGGGGGTCCTGCCTTTTTTGTTGTTTTTGAAACCCCTTTTGCGCAAAAGGAATTCCAAAAGCAATTTAAAAACTGGAAAATCGGAAGTAGCATGGTAAAATCCAATCCCTTGCCAAGGACTGTGGGGACAAATCAGTCCTTGGCGAGGGGTTGGTTTTTGACCCCAGCCCTGATTTTCCTCAGCCCTGATTTTCCTCATGGGGCTCCTTTAAATCCCCAGTGCAAGACAATGGAGGTGATCTTCACTGACTTGCATTGGGGATTTAAAGGGCTGCACTGGCTCCTTGTTCTCTACTGGGCCAGGTTTAAGATTTTAGCCTTAAACAACTAGCAATCAGGATACCTGAGGGAGCACCTTCTCCCTTACCAACCTGCCTGGTCACTGAGGTCATCAGAGGGTGTGCTCCTGGACCTATGGTCTGATTGAAGTCCACCAGGAGAAGAGCCTTCAGTGTGGTGGCCCCCTTCCTATGGAATTCCCTGCCTTTGGAGGTCAGACAGGTGCCAACATTGTGCTGTTTCTGCTGCCTCTTTAAAAAATTGTTATGCAGAGGAAAGAAAGCAAGATGAGGGTTTTTTTTTAGCCCAAGACTCCCCCACCCCTTTCTACCAGGTTGAGTAAGGCCTGGAGATGTAGCAAAATGAGATAGTAGAGTGTTGAGACAATACAATGGTATGTACCGCTTCAGTCTGTGGACAGTAACCGTAGTTTTGAATTCACTCCTACATCAAATATTTCTTGCAAACATAATGCCAGCAGCAGCAAAAACTGGGATAGAACCTTTCTCCCTGCTGTGCTTGTTTTCTATTTGCAAGGAGTTAGATACATAGAAGAAACATCCGAAGGATCACAAGTTGGAAATGGGCATCAATGCTTGTTGTTTGGCTGTAAAGGGTTAACCTGATTAACCTTCCTTTAATTTGTCTTTGTTGGCTTAATTGGTTCTGCCCTTTCTTTCGCTTCTATATTGTGACCACTCCCTTTCTAATCTGCTCTGCCTTCACTCCTCCATTTTGTTACCTTACATCTTTGCTTTTGAAATGAGGTTTGTTTTTGCTTCTCCGGTATTCAGTATCTGAGATGACAATGTATGTATATTTTTACTTAGAATAAAGCTGTTTATTGTTTTCTTTTTTACCTTAACCCTTATGTCTTAACGGACTGTTTATTGCAACTGCTGTCTGCACGCTCGTAAAGTCTCCCGCATATAACCTACAGCCCACCATTATGTAACTTAAGGTTCTTTCTTGTGTTGTATAAGTGCATTTGCTAACCTCAGTCTTTACGCTTCTTCTCTGTTGGTGCCAAATTGTGGAATTACTAACAACAATTTATTCAATCAATCAATCAATCAATCAATCAATACAGATATAACCTTAAACTCCTTTTGTTTCATTTCCCCCTTTTAGATGAAAGGTCTATAAGCCAACATTTTATATCAATCTTTAAACAAATTGTGAATGAGAACTTCAGTCCATTAGTTTGGCAACAGGTGATTGAAAAGCTGGCCAGGAAAGGACTGTGGCAGGTAGGCCTCTTACCATTTTAAATATTGGTATTCTGCCTCTCCTAAGCTTAGGTTGGCTTCTCAGCAAATCTGACCAAGTCATCTGGGAAATGATCACGGGTTCTGGAATCTCTGCTTAAACGTTTCAAATCCTCAATTACAAAGCCCTGTTTATAACTGGGATAAACTGGTATGCATTGCAAATGTGCTTTATAAATTTTTATGGATCACACAATTCCTAGGGAGCATCCTTAATTTTTGTTCACATCTGTTAAAGGTGGGTAGAACGAGTTAATTATTGTACTTTCTGGAGTAATAACGAAGCTACTTTGTGGCTGCTTAGGTACCTTTGCTGTACCAAGCTGCAAGAATGTAAGCTGCATGGATCAGGTCTTGTTGCTTGCAAAAGGAAGTAAACCTTCCACATTTCCAATGTTCAGAAATATGCACATGATAGTACTGCCCTTATACATGCTCTTTGTTAGTGCTGATTACATCTGCGGATGGGGTATTGAACTCATTTGCCATTCCCTCCCCCAACACGTGATCAGTACTGTCAGACAGGAAAGCAGTAATAACCTTGGGTCTCATGAGCAGAATTTAGGACATTAGTGTTTTGTAATTAACAGGAGCACATGTACAGAACCTCAGAATCATACTAGCATCAGAATATTTCCAGGGTTGCTTCTTCTCTCATCCTTTCCAGGGTATGTCATAGTCTTGAATAACTATGCTAGGTTTTGGAAACATGGGGCATTCCAGTGATCTGAAGAAAGACTTGATGTCTGAATGCATTTGAAGGTTAATCTTTAAAAGTCGTATGCTCAGAAAAACCTTTTTTCCCCTTGTTCTAGTCTTGCCTATTGCTGGCTTCTGAGAAAGACAGATTGCCAAAAAGTCTGAGAGTCACCAATTTATCACTGAAAGATCTATTTCAGGTTAGTCCATATCGTTTTGGTGGAAATCCTTTACCTGGGATTTGTTGAATAGAATTAGAAAACAGGTTATACCTGAGCATTTGCATAAATAGTAGGTATTGTAAGTAACCAATATCTACTTTTCAAGATGAGTGCAATTCAGAGGAGCTGCATACAGTTCACAAAATTATTTTAAGGATTCTTCTGTTAGCAGCTCGCTGCAGCAGTTGGCTCTTGATACCTTTTGGATTATCTGGGGTGGATGGGTGGGTAACAACATCCAAAGTTGTGGTGATAGAAAAACATACAGCTTGATCACACCCATTTTTCTTGATATTCTCTCTCCAAGTTATGGTGATGATAGAGGATGGTGATCTGGTTTGCATGTCATGGCAGCAATTTCTGTTTAATCCAGGAATTACCGAGGACAAGCAAAGGGATGAGTGCACTCATTTTTTTATTTCTATTAATGAATTTTCAATTTGTGACATCTGAACCCAGAATCCCTGGGTTGTTTAGGAGTTAAACAACCGGGAATTAGTGGAGCATTCCTGTGTTGTTAATAAAAAAGCAGAAACAATGAATGTGCAGCTGGTGTGTTTTGTTTATCCCTGCTATTCTTGCATAAAACAACCCGGGGTTGTTGCTGTTGAAGGGTAAGCTGGGTTTGTATGTGCACTAAACATAACCTAAGCATGTATATTCTGTTTCTCTTCAACCAGACATATGTTCTCTTTGGTCAGTATGAGAGAATGGAAAGGCTACCCAAACTAGTAGAATGGCTGATCTCCATTGGAGCAAATATAGGGAGCATCGGACCCTATCCCCTTCACACTGTCATCCTGCTTTGTATCAAAGCAAGTAAGTGTCTTAAAAATAATTCTCAAACTGACTGACAGTCAGAATGATGCTGTAGATAATTTCAAAATGAATTAGGGTCGTATCAGAATGATATGTTAAGGATTATCTATTCAAGCTCTACAACAAGACGTGGCTAACCTTTGGTCAGGGAACATGGGCTTGCTGCAGTCCTGGACCAGCCTAGAAATACCCATGATATAAAGTCAGTTACTGTTCTCAGCTAGAATGTAGTCTAGAACATCTTCAGACTGCAGATTTAAAGTAGGCTAGAATGTCTTTAGACTGCAAATAAAACTAACCTCAAAGTATGGGAGAGTTTGGACTGTGTAGTAAAGTGTCACTAACACATACTTTTGGCTTGATTTATGGCACATATGATGGAATGGTTGGCTACCACTGCCCTAAAGAGTTCTTAGAAATAGAATAAATTAACCAAATAAAGAACAATGGGTACTATCCAATGTTAATCCTACATAGACTAGAATCATTGGAATGAATAAAACTTAAATTTGTCATGACTAAATTAAGCCCCATTCATTTCAATTGGTCTACTCTATGTAGGACTAAGATTGGATGCTACCCAATTGCCAACCCCAACCCGCAAACTTTCCTATCTCTTTTGGACATTTTGTAAGACTTGGTATAACTTAAATTAATCACTTAAATTAAAGATGCATACATCTGCCTTTTAAATAATTCAGAAGGAAACCACCTCTTCAGGTGGCTGCTCGACCATAAGCCTGAACTGAAAGGCCTTATCAACCAGCAAAATGAAGATGGGTCTACAGTTCTCCATGTTGTAGCATCCCAATCCAGTGGATATCCTTTAAAAAGTAAGTTGAGCTCAAAATTCAGCATCTGTCTTCACTGTAGCATTGTGTGATGTAAAATTGTTTCCTTTTTTAGCCTCTCCTATCCCCAAAGACTCAAGATAAGTAGCAATACTTAAGCAAGTTCTTAAAACAATTAAAACAGATAATAAAATGATTGTCTTCTATAAGAAAGCTTGGTCCATTACAAACTGCAGAAAAGCTGACCAGATTAAAAGTTTTGTTCTGGAAAAGAAGCTAGCTATTCTAGTCTTCTAGTAGAAGGTGGTACAGACCTGGGAAGCAGCAACAAAGAACATCCCTCTAGCATCCTTGCTACTCTTACTAGTTAGAGGCACAAGCCAAAGATATTTTTTTTGTCAGTAACTGTGGAACTAACAAAGTGATGTTTTTTCAGAACAGAAAAGGGAAAATGGTTTGGTAACCTTAGGGCTGGGGTAGGCAACCTGGTGCCCTCCAGATATTTTGTGACATTTCCATCAGTCCAGCCAACATGCCCAGTGGTAAGGGATCTGGAGGGCACCTGCATTAGGATGTTGATCTGAGGGCCCATGATACAGCTACCATGCTGAATCTAAACTAGTATGGTTCTGGTTGCTATCTGCATGGGAGACTGCATGGAAACTAGGGGTGTGCACTCCACACCAAAAATCCGAAGGTCTGACTGTGCTTTGACGGCGCTCCAAACTTTCGGTGTGGTTAGGGGACAGTTTTAAAGCCGTTGGATACCCGCAGTGCGGAGTGAAGGTCATTCGGAGCTCCGTTCCGTTTTAGGATAACTGCTCATTGTAGCCTATGGCAATTAACAAAAATGCTTACACATCCGTCATTTTTAAAGATAATGACATGAAACTTGGCATGATGATAGCTCTTAGGTAAGGCTTTAGACTTACCATGTTTGAAGTGGATTCCTTCAACCCTTGATATTTAGGAATTTTATTAATTTTGAGGTATATATATATATATAGTCATTTTTAAAGATAAAGAGATGAAACTTGGTACAATGATAGCTTTTAAGTAGGGCTTGAGGCATGCCAAGTTTGAAGCACAACCCTTCAACCGTTGATTTTTAGGATTTTTAAAAATGTTTTGAGGTTTGATTTTTTTTTAAAAAAAATCGCTGTCATTTTTAAAGTTAAAGAGATGAAACTTGGGACAATGATTGCTCTTAAGTAGGGCTCTATGCGTTCCAAGTTTGAAACAGATCCCTTGATACCTTGATCTTTAGAACTTTTTTTAAAAAAATCCCCTCAAACCATTCCTCCCCCATATACACACACCTCTCTGATTCTGTGTTAATCCAGCCCGTGCAGCAGATCTCTATTTTTATGAACTGAAGATGCTCAACTGTGCATCACCAAAGTAAAGGAAAAATAAATGTCCCTCCATAAATGTGTAGGGGTGGATTAACGCAGAATCAGAGGGTATGTTTGGGGGGGGGGGGAATGGTTTGAGGGGAAAATTTAAAAAGTTCCTAAAAAAAATCAAGGGATGAAGGGATCTGCTTCAAACTTGGAATACCTAAAGCCCTACTTAAGAGCTATCATCGTGCCAAGTTTATATTCTTTAACTTTAAAAATGAGCAGTTTTGAAAAATATTTTTAAGGGATCTGCTTCAAAATTAGCATGTCTAAAGCCCTACTTAAGAGCTATCATCCTGCCAAGTTTCATCTCTTTATCTGTAAAAATGTCAGAAATGTAAGTATTTTTGTTTTCCATAGACTATAGTAGAACAGCTGACTGTCAAACTTTTGACAGCTAAGCTGTCAAACTTTTACAAATTCCTAAAAAAATCAAGGGATGAAGGGATCTGCTTCAAACTTGGCATGTCTAAAGCCCTACCTAGGAGCTATCATCTCTTTATCTGTAAAAATGATGGAAATGTAAGCATTTTTGTTAATTGCCATAGGCTACAGTGAGTGGTTACCCGAAAATGGAGCGATTTTCCGGTGGGTAATCGTACGGTGTGGAGAGATGGGCCCGCTCCGAATATTGGAGTGGAGAATTGCCTCAACAGAGCTCCATGCTGAATTTCGGGGCGGAGAAGATTCACTCTGCACACTCCTAATGGAAATCTCTTGAGTTCTATGATAGAAGAAAGGCAGGCTATAAATGTACTTAATTATAATTATAATAAGGTATTTTAGTGAGGAATTCTTTATGTTACATAATCATGATGTAACCTAATTATGTGAATAATAAAATTCCTTATTCTGACCAGTTTAATTCTTGACATTGTCCTACTTTTATTGTTTTCTACTAAAATTCTAGAAGGTTCTAAGGCCAAATGCAAGTACCATTGTGCTTTTAACAGAGACTCCAATGAGCTTTTGTGATGATGTATTTTGAACTGAGTACATGTGAAGGAATGAAATTCTTCAGCCATTTTGTGTTTGGTTCTTGGTTGTTTCCTGTTTAGAAACTCTTCTGGGCAGAAGGTTCAAGAGGTCAGCTCAGGAAACTGAAACTTAAAGGTTGGGGGAAGAAATTTAGGTATCTGGGAATCAGAAACTGAACAAGGCTCTAGTACCCTTCTGATTAGCCAAGAGGTTGGATGTGAAAGTCAAAATAGTGTATATATGTGAAGCAGGCAAGGGCAGAGTTAGTGTTAGAGAATTCTTGTAGAGTTCAGAAGAGAAAAGAGCTTTAAATCAAAAGAAGCCAGGAAGGAGAGTCCTGCAGAGGGCCCTCCATTCCAGGGACTAAAGAAGTTGAGATGAATGCAAAAAGGTTGGAAACTGTACTGCCAATGGACTAGGATAAGCTAAAATCATTTTATTACTTGGTTCTGCCAAAGTAGGGAAATAATTTAAACTAGCTTTAAATGGTTACATTTTCCCATGTTGTTTTCATTTCCTAATTGTTCTTATGGTTAATTGCTAGAACTTTTAAAATACTCCCCCCCACCTAGCAATACATTTTTTACAATAATTGCTTAAACTCTTCTGCCTTTCAAACCCTTTACTAAAATCTAAATTGGTTTTTCGTTTAACCTTGATCTGATGCCCTGTTTTTTACCCCACGCTTACTTGCTTTACCACACTGTCAAGTATAGTGAGTTGGCTGGGCCAATAAGTAAGTTGGCGAGGTTATTATCAAGGCTGTTTTAGTGAAGGCAGACTGGGAACAGCAGTAAGGACCAGCGGAGGGGATGCTGAGTTAGCTATATTCCCCTTTGCTGCCATAGCACCCAGACAAGGAAACAAAGGTTTCTGTCAGGCTCTGAAGAATTGAAGCCATGTAGCCTGGTGTTGTTTTCTTGCTTGCAAGTTTTATTTAGTCCACTGGGTGGCAATGAGGAAATAGATATCTGTTCCAACATCAGGGTAGGCTTTTAATTCATTTAAATTCATCACTAGACCTCTCTTTTATGCCTGAGATTTAGACCATTGTAGTGAGTTGGTTAGTTAGCAAAAATGTGAGTTTTACACAGTTCCTAAATAAATGCTGGTAGTAGTCTTGCACAATTTGGCTTAAGCAGCAGCTTCATAGTTAATTAGACAGGCCTATCACACCAGGCCTTATCACATCACGGCTTTCACCTTGAAGCTGTTTGACCAGCTGTATGATCTTATGAAGTGAAAGAGATAAGGTTGTTCTTCTCAGTGAAGTGAAAGGGAGCTCCCCTTGTGAAGTGAAGTGAAAGGGTTCTCCCCTTGGATGTGGCCTGTCAGCTCCACAGCTTAGGGAAAGAAAGCTATCACGTAGGCTGGTTTGGTCTCGTTTCAAAGAGGAATAGGCATCCTGCAGACCTAGATAACATTGTGCTCCTGGGGGAACTGCTTCTGGTCTGTTTTGGGGGTTCAAATAGGC
Organism: Anniella stebbinsi; assembly: GCA_029215795.1. Lineage (NCBI taxonomy): Eukaryota > Metazoa > Chordata > Lepidosauria > Squamata > Anniellidae > Anniella > Anniella stebbinsi. Next base: position 157,921,524 of record JARDYH010000002.1, on the reverse strand, counting down.
AACCAGCTTGTGACAAAGGTGCCTGCTTTGTCAACTGGAGAGAGGTGTGAACTTTCTTTGCTTATATATATATATTCTGCATCTGTTTTCTATCAATAAACTGATTTTTTTGCACCAGTGGCTTTGTTTTATCTTGATAATCAAAAGAAGCTGATTTGAGTAAGAGAACAGCAGAACCAGAACCGCCCCCCACACCAACACACCAACACAACCATACATTAGTTGACTGTGAAGACATATCACTTCTCTCACTTTCTAGTAAGCACCAGCCTTGCAATTGGAAGGAATTTTAGAGCCACTTGTGACTGAAAAGTTAGAATAGCTTGATGAATAAATGTACAGTTGTCACAGAAAGGGAATGGGAAGGAGGTGTGCTTCTAGCCTCTTTCTCCTGCACTTTGCATGTTTCATTGACCTACCTGGTTTCTGAGCTCGCTGACTTTTATTTTAATGATTAGTGTGTCATGCATTTAGCATGTTTGCCCATGTAAAGTTTAAGGTAACATACTTTTTCAGTAGGTGGAATCATGTGTTTCTAATGAATCAGATATATTTGCCCCTGTTCTTGCTTTACATCGGTCTTGTTTTTCTGACTTTCTTTTTATTCTGCAGTCCTTTTTGTACCTTAAAAAAAAATCTGTCCATCCCAATTGAAGACTGCATCTGCACAGCACTCTCCTGCGCTTTTGATGTACATGTTTAATAGACCACACTGCTGGCCTTAGAGCTTTCTACAATTTCTGGTTATCTCTGTCTGTCTGTCACTGGCCAGGAGTAGGTAAGAAACGAGTATGGTTTGGTATTGCTGGCACATGTGGATTGCAGCAGTCAGATGTTCAAGTGTTAGATGCCCATTGGGCTATTTTCAAAACTGCTGTTTACCAGTGCCGTATACTTCTCAGAGGTTCTTGCTTCCTGCAAACTTAAAATCAGAATGTGGAAATGTAGTTTATAATTATTTAAATCAAAAGGATCACATGTTCTTTATTTGCCTTCTACTTTAGGTCAGATAGAAGATGTGGTGATGCTTCTAAATGCTGGAGTGGATCCAAGGATCCTGGATGCACACTCAAAGTCTGCTATCGATATCTTTAAAAAAAACAAGCAGTTCAAGGCTATGGATATAATCAACAAGCACATAGACAGACAGACGTTATGTCCAGAGGAGTCACCAGGTACTTTATGAGGCTGCTTGCTCAATTCAGTAATAACCCTCACTCGATGAAAACTGACTCTGTGTATCTAGGTTTCTATTGCCTGCTATCAGGAATAAACATAAACTGAATCAGGGACTGGGAAGCAGGGTTGCACTGTCCCTCTCATTTTTGTGTTGTAATTTCCTCTATGGCCTCCCCCATCTATTGTTTCTTGTTGTGCCTTTGCAGAATGTTGTTGTAGCCTAAAGTTTGCAATTGGGGCATGTTGGTAATACAAAACTGCTATGCTAGTTTTGCCATCAACCCCACTGCAGGGATGAGACCAGCAGATACGGGCCAAGGCCTTTGTGCAGCTGCCACCGAGGTTTCTGGGTACTGCTGGTATTGCCTACTATTACACAATATTTTGTGAACTGAGAATTGGGCTCCATAGCTATTTTCTTTTGGGTGATTCAGACAAATAATATTAATAATAATAATAATAATAATTTATTTCTTACCCGCCTCTCAGTTTGGATCAAGGCGGGAACAACAAAACGTTTGTTCCATACCTGCATTAGAACAGGAGTGTCTTTCATCCTGAATTCCAGGATGAATTCTATTTCGAACAAGCTCCCATGGGCTGCATTCCAGTGATATTTGGGGCCCAAGGCATGTGATAGGTGGAGCTAAAATAACAAAATTACCAGTATATTTTAACTTAGAGCTCTTATTGCCACTAAGTCTTAGAAGCATTTCAGCCTTTTAAAATGGGAGGAAACTGCCCAAGAGCCCGGAAACCACCAAACAATTGTGGCAAGGGAAGGGGGTGCAACCTTCTGGGGAAACTCAGAGGTCCCAATTAGGATCCCTCGAGGGCCGGATTTGGTCCCTGGGCTTGAGGTTCTGTATTCCTGCATTAGAAAACAATATTTACAAACAGCGTTTTTGGAAACGGGGGTTCCTTGGAAACCTATCAGTAAAGGCAGACCAGCTTCCATGAAAGAAACTTATGCACTGATCTTCTGCAATGTGCAGCTGCAAATTATTGGAGTGTGTTCCAGGACAGGCTCTTGGTTCATAGGGACCAATAGTGAGGCCCAGCCATGCTCCATACCAATTGATCCTAAAATGTTTCCCAGAATTCTCTATATTACCCAGGCTTTCTATGGCACATAGATTGATGTGGAAAACATTCCTGAAAGTTTGAAAACCGCTAATCTTTGGAATTAATTATATATGGCTGTTGAAGGCAGGAATGTTGGAGCACCTTCTTGTTGACTTGCCCTAGCATTAGCCTTAGTATTGTTACACCCTTTCACCCCAATTCTCTGAGCGGTGAAAACTACAGGAGTGCAAGCATGTTCTGAAAATGGCAGTTCTCTAGAAATAGATGAAAATCCACTTGAAAATTATGGATTTTTTTGCGATGCATGGTTTGTTTGCAGATGTATGCAGGTTAAACATAGATGGAAATTCATAGCATAAACTGCTCCAATGGACACTGCCTGCCTCAGATTTCCAGGGAACTATCAGTGCCAAAGGATTCTTACAGAGAGCAACGCAGGTCTCTGTGTTTCTCTTCCAGTCTCATTCCAAAACTGCTTGCTTGTTCTTTTGTTTTCCTTCTAACACACAGCTCTGGCTTGCCCCCTCCCCCTGTCGAATGGAGGGAATAATGGTGAATAATCATCTCCACCTACCACCTATGCTTTCTTTGGCCATCTTGGTTCTCATTGAGGCATATCGCCCAGGTATTACGGGCTGTCAACAATCCTTGTCAGGTTTGAAGAGGAGGCACCTCAGGGCCACCCAGACTGATAGCTCTACACCAAAATGTTAAGAGTCAAGAATCACAGGAATTGGAAAGGATCCCAGGTCGGCCACCGGGGGGGACATCCTGGTCAGCAATCACCACCACCACACTCCCCAACTTACAAAAGTAGACTCTTCTCATCACTGATTCCAAATCTATGAATGATCCCTTTTCCAAAAGAAAAAAAAAGTCGCAACAGTGATTTTCCATGTTCAATGCAGGGCAGACAGAAAGCAAAACTTCTGCAGATGCTGTTGCCTCGCTTCAGGATGCTTTTGATCAGTTTGCGCGGTTTTGCTGCTTGGAAAACGGAGCGCACAGCATCAAGTCATTGAAGCATGAAAAAATCCAGAAGCTTCTGAGGCTGCTGTCTGCAGTAAAAGGTACAGCAATAATTGACATAATTATTCAAATAAACATTCCTGAGAGAAAATGTTGGTTCTGAGATGGCAGTGTTTCTCCCTTTCATTTTTAATGATTTAACCCAATATAAACTTCACGGCAAGCCACTCCTGTCCAGCTAATGTACAGATAGGTTAGGTCTCTTTATCTGTAAAGAGTGATGCTTCGGTTTTCTGGGATAATTTCTTTGATATGCTTTGAACACTATAAAACATGGATAAGCAACCTGGTGCCCTCTAGATGTTTTGGACTCCCATAAACCCCAGTCAGAAAGCCAATAGACAGATATTATGGGAGCTGTAGTCCCAAACATCTGGAGGGCACCAGGTTGCCTACCCAAGCTGTAAAGGATTAATATTATTATATATATTATATGACATTCTGAGTCACTGAATATGGATTTGTCCACTTCCAGGCTTCAGGATATCAAATAAAAAGTCTTCATTGCAAAGCCTTTTGAATGTCCTCTGGGCAACAGAAGTTGTCCAGTTAGATCTTTAATATGCTGTGAAAAGTGATTTCCTGTGAAAGGTAACCAGCTGAGTAGAGGAACTTGGAAGAATTGTATTGCATCATTGGATGATTACAAGGCTACAATTGTTTTCAGGCATTGTAGCTCTTGCCTCACTTATGAGCTCCTCAGTGCTTGCCAAAAAGTTTGATGCACCTAGGACTTGTTTCTGATTTACCGTTTATAGTGCATTCATGACAGGAGGGGCCTCAGCTTCCCTTCCACTGAGGGAATCTAAAATGTCTAGGGAAAAAGAATTATATATTCTCACCACCTTGTTCCTGTCTTAAATGAATTGGCAGCTAAAATTTCTCACTTACTGTTTTGTATTGTCTAAGGAGTCCTTTGCTTTATCTTGTTTTAAACTTGTATCTTTTGTAGCATATTATTTTAAGTGCCTTGAGGAGTTAGATAATGTTCGGGTTCCTCATGATAATGGAAAAGTGTATTAAAGTTACTTAGTTGGCAACCAATAAGATATGGAGTTATGATCATATCAGCTTCTTAATAGTATTCATCTCATAAGAAACCTAAGGCCACAGCTTATGGCACTACCTGGAGATGTGAAGGCCCATGAAAAAATGGTGTGGGTGATACGTTGTTTCCCCATTTTTTCCAACAGAAAAGTTGGAAATTTAGAGGAATGCTGGAAAATATATCTTCAAAGCAATTTCTCTTTTGGAGTGAGTGAAATGCTTTTTAAGGCAAGGTTTTAGTCACTCAGAATGCATAGTATGTCTTGCATAAACATCTTCAACCTACAGCATTAAAGAATGAAAAAAATCTGTGTATGTTTAGCTTGTATACAACACCCAGATCCAACGTGCATTTCTGTACCCAGAGGCTGCCGCCATCTTAAGAGGAGCATTCAGGGCCTCCATTGCTGCCTTCTTTTGTAATCCTTTGATCTAGTTTGGGGATAGTAGGAGCATGTATCCTGTGACTGCTATTCTTTTGACTTGTCTTTCCCTGTGCTTGACCTTTTCACCTCTCCCCTCAAACTCCTATGTCAGGGACGTGCTGGGTAGCATAGGATGTAGCATTTTATAGCATGTGTTCTCCCTCCCTCCCTCTCCCTCATATAAGGTATATAAACAGTTTTTCTTGGATAAAACTAAGGAATTTTTACTTTTAAGCCCACAATCTTGTGTGCACTTCTCGTGGAGTAAGTCCACTAAACATAGTGGATCTTACTTCTGAGTGCACATGTGTCTGTAAATGTCATAAATAAGCCAAATAGTACCATAAATTAGCTACCATAAGTTATGCATTTGTCACTAAATGTTCTTGTCTAGACACATGTACAAACTTGCACATGTTCTCAGGATAAGCATTCGTAGGGGAATCTTTTTCACTTTGGCAATGTTGCATCCTTGGCAAGGCAGAACCCAATAATGCCCCTTTTCTCGACCCCTGTCCTTCCTGGCTGGTCGTCCAGGGAGGAGATGCAGTTAGATCACATCTACAGCATATCATTAATGCATCTCTCAGGGAGGGGAGCTTTCCATCATGTTTGAAAGAGGCGGTGGTAAGGCCGCTTCTAAAAAAGCCCTCCCTGGATCCCCTGAACCTTAATAACTACAGGCCAGTATCAAATCTTCCATTTTTGGGCAAGGTGATCAAGAGAGCAGTTGCTTTTCAACTCCAGGCAGTCTTGGATGACACTGATTTTCTAGACCCATTTCAAACCGGCTTCAGAGCGGGATACGGAGTTGAGACTGCTTTGGTCGCCTTAGTGGATGATCTACGCCTTAATATCGACAGGGGGAGTGTGTCCCTGCTGGTACCCTTGGACCTCTCAGCGGCTTTCGATACCATCGACTATGGTATCCTTCTGGAGTGCCTGGGGGAATTGGGGATCGGGGGCACTGTGCTTCAGTGGTTCCGATCCTATCTCTCGGGCAGGTTCCAGATGGTGATGCTTGGGGATAGTTGCTCTTCAAAAAAGGAGCTGCTATGTGGTGTACCACAAGGTGCTATCCTTTCCCTAATGCTGTTTAATATTTACATGAAACCGCTGGGAAAGATCATCCGGAGGCATGGGGCGGGGTGCTATCAATACGCAGATGACACCCAAATATATTTCTCTATGCCTTCAACAACATCGTCAGCTAAGGATAGTGTGTCTCCTCTGAATGAATGCTTGGAGGCTGGATGAGGAAAAACAAACTGAAGCTGAATCCAGACAAGACGGAGGTGCTTGCTGTCAAAGGCCCCAACCTGGGTTTGGAGGTGTGTCAACCAGTTCTGAATGGGGGTACACCCCCCCTGAAAGATTGTGTTCGCAGCTTGGGGGGTACTCCTGGATCCGTCGCTCCAGATGACAGCTCAGATTGATGCGATGGCCAGGAGTGCCTACTATCAGCTCCGGCTGATACGCCAGCTGCGCCCCTTCCTAGAGTTGGAAGACCTAAAGACGGTAGTGCACGCACTGGTAACTTCGAGGCTCGACTTCTGCAATGCGCTGTACATAGGGCTACCTTTGTGCCTAGTCCGGAAACTTCAACTTGTTCAAAATATGGCAGCCAGGTTGGTCACCGGTACATCTAGGTGTGATCACATCACACCAGTTTTAAAATTGCTTCATTGGCTGCCAATCAGTTTCCGGGCGAAGTATAAAGTGTTGGTTATTACCTTTAAAGCCCTACATGGTTTGGGTCCAGGGTACCTGCGGGATCGCCTTCTCCCGTACAATCCGCCCCGCACACTTAGGTCCTCTGGGAAGAATGTACTCAAGCCAGCCAGAACTAGGCTGGCGGGTGTTACCCAGAGGACCTTCTCTTCCATCGCTCCCAGACTATGGAATGGTCTGTCGGAGGAGGTTAGACAAATTGACAGTCTTCATGAATTTAAGAGAGTCATGAAGACTGTCCTCTTCCGACAGGCCTATCCAGATGAAATTTAAGATGTTTTTAATGTTGTATTTTTCTCTTGCTTTTAAGTTTTTAACTGTTGTGATTTTTGTGTTTTATATTGTTGCTGTTCCCCGCCTCGATCCGAAGGGAGAGGCGGGCTATAAATAATAATAATAATTATTATTATTATTATTATTATTATTATTATATCTCTCTCTCTCTCTCACGCACGCACGCACGCACACACGCTTCTTCAAACGTTGGGAAATTTATCAGATTAACACAAATTTGAAATAGACACTTGTCAGTTTGGGTGAATTAGATGGTAGAGCACTCTTTATCAAGATATAACATTGAGCAGGAGTTAAACCAGGCCATGGCTACATGTGCTTCGTTTAGGCAAAAAGAAGCTGAGCTTCTGAGTGTGACAAGATTGGGGAGGCGGGGATAAATTAAATCAGTGTCACTAACTGATGGAAAGGGAAAATAAAAGTTTGGGGTAAACTTGAGACAATGTGGAAGAGGAAAAGGGTTTTAGGGAGGTTTGTGCTTTAGAGGGGTGGCGTGTAGTGGGATGCATTCTGGAAGATTACTGTGATCCTGAGGGGAGGGCACAGTGATTATATGACAATGGTTCCCCCATGCCTGAATCTCCCCTCTGTGAGGCCCCTGTGTCTGAATGTTCTCAAGAGAGAATGTAGGGAGGTTGTTCTTGGCAGGGCTGCCAGGTGGACAGATAAACTAATCAGAGATACCACTTGTGGGATGTGGCAGTAAATCACTTAGTCTGGGCAAAACAAAATGCAGTGGAAGAGTGACGGAATTGCTAGGCCCTGTAGCATTTGGCTTGTCCAAAATAGCAGGGACTCTGGGGTCTGTCTCTCTCTCAGAGAGGTTGGTTGAGCTCTTGCCAAAACATGGGTAGACAGGAGACTGAGGTGTTCAGTAGCAAGGGCCAGATGGTATGGGTCCTACAGCTGCAATTAGAACCAATCAAAAGTTGGCACATGAAGTGCACAAAACGCTGGGGTTTTATCCAGTTTACACAAAGACTTTGACATCACAGCTGTCATGACAAAGTGTAGTTATAGGAAGATTCTCAAATATTGAGAAGGGCTATTCCTGGCTGAAAACAGTGACGCTGATCACCCTGCTGCCAGAGCCATCAAAAATACAAAAGCGGGTGAGCTATTTAAAAACTTGTGGCACTGTTAGCAAAGGAGATTGATTTTGTAATGCCAGATCTTGCTTTGCCTGTGCGACCTAAATCTCCTGTATTACAGGCAGAGTTTTGGCTCAAGTATTTTTTCTTAAATGCAGCATGGACATGTATCATGGATGTTGCAGGGTGTTTACCATGAGCAGCCTGCTCACACATTCATATTGTTAAAATAGTAAAACAAATGTAGGTTTGATAAGAAAGTAGATATTGCATATATTTTCAGTTTCCCCAAAATTTCTGGTTTCCCCTAAGGGGAGGACAGCCTCCCCCCAGCTTAATAATTTATGGAAATTTTACATCTCTATAAAAGTCTGACTATAAAAAACCTGGAAATGTTCAGGAACATATGTAGCACGCACCATAAGCATGCGCAGCACATTTCATTAGGTGGTGCCCCCAGGGATTTTTTAAGGTAAACTTGGGAGTAAATTCCATTTAACTAGGGTGACCATATTTTGGAAACCAAAAAGGAGGACATCATAGCCGACCCTCAAGGAGGCGTGCCCACCCCAACTTGTCCAGCCCCCAAGGATGTGTGCCCGTCCTGCATAACCGTCCCCAAGGGTGTGTGACCTTGGTCACACGTCTGATTTACTGAACTGTAAACCAGAATCTAAAAGTCAATAAAATATGATATTGTCTAGCATCTCTGAATCCTACAACTAAACCATTACTGTTGTGAAATGCAGCCAGAGCTTGGAAAAAGGGGGAAAGGGACAGAACTACAACATCACCTCAGATTTTCAGGTGGCTGAACTCTGGGTCCAGCAGTATCACATTCTGCATTTCTGGCTATTACAGAAACAGATCAGATCACCAGTCCAACTGCTAGTCCCCACCAGAGCAAACACATTGAAGCAATGAAACTTAGATAAGTGTGGACTTAACAAGTTCCCATTGATTCACTGTGTCTATTCTAGTTAGGAGTAGCAATTGGATTTAGGCCTCCAGGTAATATATAAAAGAACTGGCAAGAAAGTTCAGAGACTTGGGCACCTGGGTAAGCAGAAATAGGAGCAATAAGCAGAGGTGGAGTCTGAACATCCAAAACACAAAACTCTGTGTCCTTTGAATCCACATTTGTTTGCTCCTGCAGAAACCCATTTTTAAAAAAGCAAAGTGAAGCATATTGGCTGGTAATTAGACTGAGGTTCTTTGTGCAAACCAGAAAACCACTCCTTTGAGCCAGCAGTTTGAGCCCCCACCTCACCCCTCGCAACTTCATCCTTAGGCTTCCTGCTGCTCAGCTGCCAGCAGCCCGCCTGCGCGGCCCACCTTCTGCCCACCTGACCTGCTCGCTACTCGCTCACCCACTGCTCGCTCAACCGCCACCCGCTGCTCGACCGCCCACATGCCCTTCCCTCTGTCTGCCCACGCTGCCTGCCTGCCCTGCCTTACTTACCCCCAGGCCCACGCTGCTGCCTCCTTCTTTTTTGCCGCTTGTACTCAGACCCCGCCTCTCCCACAAGTCTCGCGAGATGGGGATGAAATGTCAGAAGTCTCATCCTGAAGTATCGTGAGACTGGGGGAGAGGAGAGAGCAGGTAAGCTGTGACTGCTCCGTTCCCCCCCCCCCCCCGCACCTTTCCCAGTATGAAAGGGTCTCTTAACACTTGAATTAAGAGGCCGTTTCATACTGGAAAAGGTGGGAGGGGGATAGAGCAGGCCACGTGTTCTCTAGAGGCGTGGAGATAATCTAACGCCATTAGCGTGGCTCCCAGCCACGCTTTCCAGAGCACTGAAGAACGCGTGGCCTGCTCTGCCCCCTCCTTCACCCCCTCCTTCACCTTTCCCAGTGTGAAAGGGCCTCACGCATTAAGAGACCCTTTCATACTGGGAAAGGTGCGGGGGGGAGGGGGCAGAGGAGGCCACACATTGTGCGAAGCTTCGGAAAGTGCGCAGGTGGCCTACGCTATTAGAGTGTTAGTCATGCTTATGGTGTAGGCCATCTGTGCACTTTCCATAGCTTCGGACAACGCACGGCCTGCTTCCCACCCTTCTCTCCGTGCCACACCTTTCCCGGACTTTTCATTAGGTGGTGCCTGGGCACCAGGTGAACCACCTGTGCGCACGCCTATGGCACACACACACACACACACACACACACAAAGTAATTTTAGGGAGCTAGACTTCAAAGGCAAGGAAATAACAGGCTTATAGAAAAATTGTCAAATTTGATTATGTTTTGGAACAACAAGGTGCAAGACAGTGGTCAGATGTATACATTATTGGGGAATTTATGGATATAGAATTGATTAAAGGGGGAAAAGAAACCTTGGGTTTCTTTACAGATATATTTACAGATATTTTGAGTAGGCTAATTGAAATCATTGGGACTTGATCAACTTAAGTCCTGTTCATTTCAATGGCTCCACTCTTAAATATGACTGAGTTTGGATCTAGCCCATTGTTATATATTTATTTACTTAATATGGATGAGATTTTAAAGTATCTAATATAAGGTGCCTAATAAGTATATTTAAGTTGATGTATTTTTTCTGGTTTTTTCCAAAGCATGTAATAAAATAAATAGTAAAATAAAATAATGGCAACAAAACTACCGTACTGTTCGTTCCAGTAGCGTGAAAGTAGTTCACAGAGGTCCAGCTTTGGTTTTGGAACCCTCATAGGAGAAATACCTGTGTTCCATTTGAACCAGAGTTTAGGTGCAAATGTAATATTAAGCTATGGTTAAAGCTGACATGGAAAGGGGAGGGAATGTGCATTACCAATGCTGACTTCTGATTTGCAAAGTATGGTTTGCAGGGAGCCACTGTTATGTCTACATTGAGCTATTTACACTAGCAAGGCTGGCAACTCTGCCATCAATTGTGAAAGTTATTGTAACACAGTATTGTCATTTGCAGCATGGAAAGAGAATGCATGTTTTAGACAAGTGTCTGAGGTGAGATTACTTTTGCAGCCTACCCTGTGGTATAATGGCTCGAGTGTTGGACTAGTAGTCTGGAGATCTAGTAGTCCCCACTTGACCATGGAAGCTGACAATGGGGCAGTCACAGACTCTCAGTTCAACCTACCTCATAGGGTTGTTGTTGTGAGGATAAAATAGAGAAGAAGAGGATTATGTACGCCACCTTGGGTCCCTTGGAGGAAAACGGACGGGATATGAATGTAAATAATAGTAATAATTATAATTCTATTTTGTGCAGAAATACCTGGAGAAATAGTCTGTGATGTTCCTCCTTCCTTTGCCAGCAGCTTCCTAATGCTGTTGCTGAAGAACAAAAAGTGGCATGAAGTTCTGTTGCTGCTGACCAGAGAAGCCACAGGGGCGATGACATCAAGAAACAGCCTTCTTAAAAAATGCAGTTTCTCAGACCTTGACATTGGCACTGTCTTGAAACACCTAGACAGACAGGATAGACGACGGGTGCAGCTCGTAAAATGTTTGATAGAAAGAGGAGGTGAATATTCACAGATACTAAAATATTCTTGATGTTCAGACTCCATTCTTTACTAAAATAAATGTCTTACAAAATGTCACAAATGACTTTTTTTGAAATACCCTGTATCACCTTTTGCACATGTTGAACATGGCTTGAAAAAGCCATGGTATTGTCTTAAGTAACAAGATACAAATCTACGTGAGCAGGGATTGCCTGAACAAAATCAGTTCAGAGACCTTTTTTTTTTTTTTTTTTTTTTTTTAGGGGATATTATCTAGCTCTGATATTATCTAGCACTGCTAGTTCAGGAGCAAACTTGATGTGTCATCTCTAGGTAGTTGAGGATGTGACTCTAATCCCTGTGAGGAGGGATTTATTGTAGCATGGAGCTGCTCTGCTGTTTCACAATGCTCCCCTTGAGGTATCCCAAAGCAGCTCAAGAAGTAGTATTTTATGTCCATAACCGCATTATATTCACCCATGGTGTGAGATGGATGCCCAGCCATTGTTGGCTTCTTCTTGACAGTGTCTAGGTTCAGGTCACAAACATTGTCTCTATAAGCCAGGGGTGTTGAACCTGAAGTTTGTGGGTCTGGTCCACTGTTCAGCCCCCCTGGCATTGTCCAGATAGCTAGTGGCCGTTTTTCCCTGATTGCCAGTTATTGGTAGTTTCCCTGCGTTTGTGCAGTCCCCCCCAATTCTAAAATGCCTTTCCTAAGGTGAAGTTACTGGGAATAAAAGTTTTAAGCTAAAATATACTGGCATTTTGACACAGCTGCTTTTGCTTTTGGTCTGGCCCCCATTTGCCTTCCGCTCTACCTCCTGTGGCCCCTGAGAGCGTCTCTGGAATGGAATTGGACCCTCGGGATGAAAGAACTTCAACGCTCCTGTGTCACAACTCGCTCCCTTGAGACTCCTTTTTACCTTTCTCTTGAATGGATCCCAACCATGAACGCAGTCAGTATACGGCTGCCCACTCTGTGGGTTATTTTTCCTTTCAGTGCCTACCTCTGGGCACCACCTTTTACTCTCGCACTGGTTCTATGATTCACTAATCCTTCTTGGTCCCACAGCGACCAGCTTGGCACTCTGTGCTCCTTTTTATTCACCTTTTCTTCACCACTGCCGCCATATAACTCAGTACCTTACCTCAGGTACTTAAAGAATCCAATCCAGGCTGAAATAAAATCACTTAAATTTAACAAGAAGTAAGTTCACACACTTTATCAAGCTTGTGGTTTCAGTTGTCAGTACTCGGTTGTTACAATAGAACTACCTTGTATCCTTGCCTACTCTACCCTCTAAAGTCAAATCTAACTCCTTCTATTCTCGCTTATTCCCAAAACAATAAAATGCACACCCTACGCTGATCTAATCTCTTCATCAGGCAAACCCCAACTCCCAACTCTCACTCCCACGATCAACTGCCAACTGCTAACTACCAACTGATTTCAACTGTCATTCCCCTTCACGCACTTGAAACCAAACAGCCAATCAGCATTCACTCCGGCATTCCATTCACTCCCTCTCCCTCCCAACAGAATGAACCACTTGCCAGCCTTACCATATGAAGTCCAAACAGCATTTATATCACAGATAAATAGCACAAAACAGTGAAACATCGCATCCTGCCACAAGCTATGCCTTATATCCCTTTCTTAGCCTGCATTCAGCTTAAGAGGCGTTCATTCTTTAAGGCTAGAAAGGAGCCCTGTCTGCACAGTTCATAGCTGTGTGCTGTCTTATGAGAGTACACTTGCTGGTAGTTATAGGGAGACTTTATATGCTCTCACAGAGAATCCTTGTAGATGAAACAGGCTTCCCTGAGCCATTTGAAGTAACTTTTGAAAGTAGCTTTCGTTGATCATTCTCCCCAGCCTTGGTAGCACACAATTGCAATGTTCGTGTCATGTTGATCTTTTTTCCAAAGCGTCACCTGAGGGGACTGGAATTAGCCCTGAGAATCCACTTCAGAAATGCTTAAAAGACAACGACTTTGAGTTGGCATATTTGTTGCTGGCATCTGGTGCGGATCCTCGTCATCTATCCATGGTGGAAGGAGATACTCCTTTACATGCTGCACTGTCAATTTGTTCTGCTAAAAAAGGTAAGCTTTTGACTTGGGTAGGTTTGGCTGTTGGTGAAACCATTTATAAACTTTATCAAGCATAATTGATTAAAATCTCACCACCCATCCCCTCTCCAATTCATTTCCCCCTCATGAATAGAAAGTGGTGTGGTATGTAATCAGTTAGACACAGAATGGGGAAGGCCCATAATGGGAGAGCACATGGTTTGCATGCAGAAGGTCCCAGGTTCAATATCCAATTTTGTTTTTAAAAACTTCTTTAAAAAAAAGAAAAAAAAGATAGACAGCATGGCTAAGAAGAATCTCTACCCAAGACCCTAGAGAGGATTGATAATCCAGGGCTGCATGACACATGGTGTGATGGAGTATAAGGCAGCTCTGTATGTTCATATTCTTTCAAAGCTTTAAGCGCAAGGCATGATATATTTTTCTCTCCCTTTCTATCTTGCGATTGTTTTGTTGGAAAATTACTTTATTTGAAAGCATTATCTGAATAAAAAGTCTCTAGGATTCAACAGAGTGGAGAAGTTGCTCCCATGTTAATTAGGAGTGAATGAACCCCATAGCATTGTATGGCTATTTACTATAGCCGAGAGTCAAATACAGGGGTACTCTGTATGCACCCTACAGCTTCTGAAGCACCTCTTCTGTCCCCCCCCGCCCTACCTGCTGCCTGCTGATGAGACATTCCAAAGCTTTCAAAGTCATCCACACAACACAAGAAGCGGTGGGTTAAAAAGGATTAAAAGAAGCCATCCTGGTTTGCCCTTCCTAACAAGCCCTGTAGATATTGCTGCTTTGTTTTATTATACTCTTTTTAAGAAAGAGCTCTGAACTTGCTCCAAGACCTTGATTAGTAGGATGATGATACTTCCTGTCAAAATCTTGGGGGTGGGGTGGTTTCGAAATGGCCATTTCTGTCCATGTGGGTCTGGGGGGCTCTAATCCTCTTCTGGCTGGGCAAGGGGTAATAGGGTGAGTACATAAAAGGGTTACATGTTCATCCAATCACAGGGGAGGAGGTGGAAAAAAACAGATTCAAGGGTTCCAGGGCATACAGCTTCATTTCCAGATACAGAGCTTGGACACTGCCAATCATGTGCAATCACAAAACACATTGTTTCCAGTCACACACAGCAGCTTGTCATTTCTGGTCAAACGATCTTGGTTTTGGTCAGATGAGTAATACATGGCCTTTGTTTTAACAGCTGGTAGTGTCGCATCCAGGCACGTGGTCTTGTCACTTCCAGGCACCATGCCCGTAGTCAGGTCATGTGACTGAGGGCCTGGTGGTCATGTGGCTGCATTTTGATAGAAAATAGGGCCATCCTACTACCCTTAACTTGTAGTGGGGTATGGGGACAGGTTGAGGTTTAGTGGTAGAACATCTGGTTTGCATGCAGAAGGTCCAAGGACCAATTCCTGGCTTTTCCAGGGAGGCTAGGAAAGTATCCTCCTTGTAATCCTGGAGAGCTGCTGCCAGTCAGTGTTGACAATGCTGAGCTAGGTGGACCAATGGTTTGATTCAATATGTGTATAGAGTTACTGGTCCACCTTCTCTCACTTGATTCTCAAAACGGTTTTTTGATAAATCAAGCTGCTGATCAAAGTCTTATCAAAAGTCTGGAAGTGTACTGAGTATTATGACCCCCTATTTCTCTCTTACTTGGATAGAGATGTATAAATTAGGCAAAAGGCCATATCTCAGTGGATAGAGCACCTGCTTTGCATGCAGAAGGTTACAGGTTCAACCTCCAGCATCTCCAAGTAGGACTGGGAAAGAATCCTGCCTGAAACCCTGGAGAGTCTCTGCCAGTCAGTGTCCAATTATCTGACTTGGTATAAGCCAGTTTCCTACGACTTCTGTTAGACTAGGATGCTCTGGTAGAATCCTGTAGGAATCCTTTCATTGGAATTAAGGCAGATTGAAAGAGGGGGAGCTATTGTATCAGAAATGGCCATGAGCCACTTTGAGCATTATTACTGTAGGGGGAAAACAATTGACTTTAATTTTAAATATATAATTTATCATAAAAATAACATTTATGCAAAAACCACCTCTTACCTTTGTATATATATATATTTTCCTCCTCTAGATGATAATGGCTTCCATATCCTGAAATACCTTCTAGATTTGTATGTTTCGGATCCATCCACATTTCCACATCTTAATCCCAATAATCAAGACAAGAACGGAAATACAGTAATGCACATTATTTTTCAGAAAAACCCAACCAAGGAGGTTAAGAAAATGTTAGGCTTGCTAGCAAAGTTTGACATTAACTTTAATTTAAAAAACAAAGCTGGCAGAGATGTGCGTCACAAAAAAAAGAAGACTGACCCAGTGCTTATAGCTTGGAATGAAGCTCTGGCAGAGAACAAGAAGAAATCTCGACATGATGCAGTGGGACAGCCAATTAAAATAGCCAAGTCCACTTCAGGTTGTAACAGATCAGAACTGAAAAATTCGAGCCATTCTTCAACTGCACATTCATCAAAAATGTCACCTGGAAAACTGCCATTAGATAAGGAGCCCAAAGTAGGGACTGTTTCCCATAAACAGGAAGAAGCAGAAGATGCTGGAGTAAAAGACTCCGTTTTTAGGGATATTAATAAGCCATTGACTGTACGAGACTGTCTTGTGCAAGATATCGCACTGTTAATCCAGAAACTTGTATTGGGTGAAGTCTCACCAAAAATTAATTCAGTGGCATCTGAATTATCTATAGTGGCTAAGGCTGAAAGTGAAGAGAGTGGATGTCAACAGACCTGTGGCCATGAGGAATTAGCTTATAATGATAGAGGGGATGCTTGCCCAAATGAAGACGATTCAAGGAAGAAGGCCCATGATGAGCACAATGAGGCCAAAGGAGAAGAGGGAGAAACCGCTGAAGATGATGGGCCATTTCAGGACTTTGAGCCATGCAATCAGGACTTTGATAACATGACATGGGAAATAGAGTGCACATCTGAAATGCTGAAGAAGTTGGGAAACAAAAGCATCCCTCATTATATGAAGAATAAGGTAATATACATAATTCAACAGCTCGGGAATGGAGAGTGGACCCAGGGTCTACAGAAGCGGCTGAAACATTTGAAAGGTGACGTTCAGCTCTATGAAGCAAAATTGGACAAAGGGGCAAGGATGCTGTGGGAGCTTGCGATAGACTTTTCTCCTCGTTGCAGTGAGACTGCAGAAAATATCATAGAGAACGAGCATTCTACTCATCCAACAGAAAAAACTGGGAGAGTTTACACAGAAATCATTCGGATATGGGACATTGTACTGGATCACGACAAACTCAACCATGCCATTGACACAATATGCATTGCATACAATCGTGGACTTTCTTGCATTTTGAGGAAAAAACTCAAAGGTATAAATGCAGGCCTGACCTCTTCTAACCTGAAAACACAAAAGCGCATTCCTCGCATTTATGTTGAAGACACCAAGGCAGAAAAATCAAAAGATGATGTCCTACCTGAATACTTTCCCCCAGCTAGTGCAGTAGAAACTGAGTACAATATAATGAAATTTCACAGTTTCAGTACGAACATGGCCCTTAATATCATAAGTGATATGACGTCTGCTGTTGAATACCCTTTCAGAGTGGGTGAATTGGAATATGCAGTCATTGACTTGAACCCCAAACCATTGGAGCCAATAATCTTAATTGGACGGAGCGGAACAGGAAAGACTACTTGCTGTTTGTACCGGCTTTGGAAAAAATTTCACTGTTATTGGGAGAGAGCAGAGTTGGCAGGAGGTCCCTTGCTGGTCAGACAAGTGTGGTACCGACTGAAATTTAATATGCAGTTGGGAAACAAGAACAGTGAGGAGGAAGATCATGATGACAAACAAGATGGCTATGACCTTGTTGATTCAGCTGAATTGGAATCGTCTTTTAGTACAGATAATGAGCAAGAACAAGATGAGGATGAACAGTGTTCTTCAAGTTTAGGGGACTCAGAAATGAATTCAGTGGGTGACTGTGATGAGGATGATGAGGAACATATTGCAGAAGAATCTGACAGACTGGAACACTTGCATCAGATCTTTGTTACTAAAAATCACGTTCTGTGCCAGGAAGTCCAGAGGAACTTCATTGAGCTTAGCAAGTCTTCCAAGGCAACCAGTCACTTCAAGCCACTTGAAGCAAATGTTTACAAGCTTCAAGATGTTAAAGATGAGAATTTTCCTCTCTTCCTCACATCCAAACAGTTGCTGCTCTTACTTGATGCCTCTATGCCTGAGCCATTTTTTCTTCGGAACGAAGATGGAAGTCTTAAGCGTACCATTGCTGGATGGTCTACCAATGAAGATAGGGTCATCTCAAATTGGCAAGAAGAGGATGAAGATGTTGATATAGAAGTAGATTACGATGAGGATGAGAAGGCTGCAGAGGTTCATAAAAAGGACTGTGATCCTCGAGTCTTTGTTACTTTTGGTATATTTGTTAATGAAATCTGGCCGAAAATGGTAAAAGGCAAATGTCCCTACAATGCAGCATTGGTTTGGAAAGAAATAAAATCCTTTTTGAAAGGGTCTTTTGAGGCCCTAAGCAGCCACCAAGGCACACTTACAGAGGAAGAGTATAAAAAACTAGGCCGAAAGAGGTGCCCAAACTTCAAAGAAGATCGTAGTGAAATTTATCAACTCTTTTGTCTTTACCAGCAGATAAGATCACAAAGAAATTATTTTGATGAGGAAGATGTCCTGCACAAGTTGTCTCAACGACTTTCGAAGCTCAGCGACCTACCATGGTGCATCCATGAACTTTATGGGGATGAAATTCAGGATTTCACTCAGGCTGAGCTAGCGTTGCTAATGAAATGTATCGATGATCCTAATGCAATGTTCCTGACTGGTGACACTGCACAGAGCATCATGAAAGGAGTTGCTTTTCGTTTCAGTGACTTGAGATCACTTTTCCACTATGCCAGTAAAAACTCCAATGACAAGAAACAGGGTATTGTCAGAAAACCAAAAAGGATATATCAGCTTTATCAAAACTACAGATCTCACTCAGGTATTGCATTCTTTTTAAGAAAAGTGTAGTTTTGTGGTTTGGAAATGGGATGGGATGGGAAAACGGTGGGCTGATAAACAAGTTAGTCATGTTATGTGAAGTAAAATGCCTTTAAATATGTTCTAGTTGAATAACTAGAATGAAAATGATAAATTCCAGGCCTGAATATGTTATTTGGGAGTATATTTTACTGAGGATTACTGTCCTGTACCTTGTTAGATCTAAAATCAGTGCTTCTATTTCTAATTCTACAGTTTTATCTTTGTGGGTTGGGGATAGGTAACATTACTGCTTTATCTTACACATCCTTCCAACCACTCTATGTTGCTGTCTTGTGATGTTTCTTAAGCAGAGAATTGAGGCTGAGAACCAATGTGCCTACAGCAGTCCAGTAAATCTGTGACTGATCTTGAAGTTGGCCTCTGGTCCAAGTCAACACCATGTGGCTTCTAGCATTGATCCTATAAAACAGGAGTGGGGCTATTGGGACTCTTGTGTTGCTACAGTAACATCCTTTGCCTAGGCAAATGAGCCAGCCAGAGCCAAGAATGTATGTTCTTGCTGCCATTGGAAAGACCTACAGTGTTCTTATTGCATGAAATCATGGATGCAGGGGACTCTTGGCTTGCTCTGATAGTTTTTGGGTCCCAATATAAGACCTCCTTGTCCATCTGCCTGTTGGAAACTTTAGGCATATCAGAGAGAGGGACCATAGTCCATAGAATCATAGAATAGTAGAGTTGGAAGGGACCTGTAAGGCCATTGTGTCCAATCCCCTGCTCAATGCAGGAATCCAGTAATAAAGCACTTGATGTCATACAGAAGTCTCTGGTTTATCCCTGGCATCTTCAGTTAAAAGGCTCAGGCAATGGGGAAGGGCCTCTTTCTTGAGAGCCAATTCAAGTAAGAGTAGATAATACAGGGCTGTATGGACAGAATGTCTTCAAAAGTTCCTATAGGTAGAACCCTTCCCCTTTCCTCAACAACTGTCCTTATTTTAAAAATGCCTCTTGCGCAGCACTGTTGATCCTTTTAGTGTTCAGTAGCAGTCATGGTTGCTGGTGTTCCAGGGTTGACTACTAGAATCTGCTCAAATAGATGAGTTGTTTCCTTAAGCCATGGTTCCATTGTATCCCCCTTCTTTGCACCTCTGTATCCATGGGCTGCATGCAGTCCCCTTCACGCAAGTCATCAGAAAAATGGAAAGAGGCTGTATGATTCAGGTGTCTCTCCTCTCCCCCCCACCTCTTATGTCCTCCCATTTGACCACCTTTGATGGAGCAATGTGTATCTCTGAAACACCTTTTTGCCCCAGATTCAGTTTTAAAACCAGACATTAGCTGACTTTCCCAGTTTAATAGTCTTTCAGGGCTAAAACTGATGTTACTTTAAAGCTGTGTCTAGCAGCTACATATGCTTTCATTTTTACTCTGGAGTAGGCTTGGGCATGATCTGGATTGGGACACTAGCATGGGGGCAGGGGGGTTTAAGATCCAGACTGGGGAGGACCCTGTGCTTACTCTAGAGTAAAAATGGGGGAAAGACAGCTGCTAGTCACAGATTTAAAGTACCTGCTGTTTTGGCACGCAGTTACTCTTCTATTTTCTATTTCATACTCGAGAGATTGATTGTGTCAATTCTGCCTTCTTGTTTGCAGGAATTCTCCACTTGGCCTCAGGAGTTGTTGATTTGCTTCAGTACTATTTCCCAGAATCTTTTGATCGTCTTCCTAGGGATTCAGGCCTTTTTGATGGGCCTAAGCCAACTGTGCTGGAATCATGCAGTGTTAGCGATCTGGCAATCTTGCTGAGAGGCAACAAAAGAAAAACACAGCCAATAGAGTTTGGAGCACATCAGGTAAATTTTCCTTGGCATATGATGTTCTGTAGATGGCTTTTGTTTGTAGCCAAATGTGACATCAGAATTCATTGTTCTCGTGATCTCGTCTTTGATGTTATTTTTTTTTGGTAACTAAGAACATAAAAAGAGTTGAGCTAGATCAGACCAAGGTCCATCTTAGTCCAGCATTTTGTTTACACCGTGGCCAACCAGTTGCCTATGGGAAATCCACAAGTATGACATGAGTGCAATAGCACCCTCCCAGTTATGCTTCCCATCAATCAACTGGTGTACATAGGTAGCATATAGCCATTAGTCCTAGTAGCCCTTAATAGCCTTATCCTCCCAAGAGTGACAGTGTGCAGTCTTGATTTCTTCCAACACCAGTCTTCAGGCCTTTGTTTTTAGAACTTTATTAAAAAATATTGTATTTTTAAAATATAATTGAAAATTCCTATGATTGAGGAGAGTCTGTATTCTCTCCATTTCCTGTCCTGACCGCACAACGTACTGAACATTATTTCAAGCCCTGGATTCAGTTTCAGACAATTTGCCCACATGTAGCGCTATGAAACATATGTAGCATTGCATTATCTTCCGTTGCTATAGCTCTTCATTTGTAGTGGAACAAATGTTCTGGTTGTCTGTGTTTCTGATTATTTACATGTTTAATTTTATAGACTGCCCTTCACCGTGCGTTCCCAGGGAGGGTGCATATCTAATGACAAAACAATATAAAACCTAAAATCACTATAGAAATCCCTGTTAATACAAATTCAGAACATAGCTTCACTACAGGGGAAAACAGCATGATCTCATCCTTCATTCACTTCCAAAAGCCAGTATGGTGTAGTGGTTAAAAGTTTTGAACTGGGATTTGGGAGATCCTGGTTCTAGTTCCCACTTGGTCATGAAGCTCACTGACTCTCAGCCTAACCTACCTCACGGGGTTGTTGTGAGGATAAAACAGAGGAGAATCATGTAAACCACCTTGGGCTCCTTGGAGGAAAGATGGGATATATAGTTAAAAGGCCTGGCTAAAGACGTGCTTCTTGACTTGCTGACGAAATGTATACAATGAAGGCACCAGATGCATCTCAGAGGTGATTAGTAATTGTTGGTGTTGGTGATCTAGGATTTTCCATTTTCTTGTAGGTAATACTAGTAGCAAATGAAATGGCAAAAGAAAAGATTCCTGAGGAACTTAGTTTGGCTCTTGTGCTAACAATTTATGAAGCAAAAGGCTTGGAATTTGATGATGTGCTCCTTTACAACTTTTTCACAGATTCAGAGGTATATATGTTCTGTCACTTGCTAATGCTAGTTTGATCTTTATCAGATATGCTTGCTTGTATTGAAAGTGTTTTGCAATATCAACAGTATTTAAAATAAACCCCAGGTGACTCACTTGACTGCGACCCTAAGTATTTGGTTTGGGGAACTCTTGGCACATGAGTTCCACTTACACATACGGTTGGACTCATTTGAAATTGAGATAGAACATTTACACCTAGGCCAGACTGCGAAGAGACTGAGAGTTTCTTCATTTTTCCCTGCAGCGTGTGGCCTTACTTGCTGGCTTATGGACTTGGGAGCTATTTGTTCCAGACACACTTTTCTGTTGCGTACTTAGCCTATTTTTGGCACACTTGTAGAGGAGCAAAGGTGGGAGGTGACCAGCTCTGCTTTGCAGGTGTGGGTTGGTCTAGATGGTCCTCCTTTTGTTGTTTTTCGTTTCAAGAAAAGGAGATTAAATGTGCATATGTACCATATATTGTTAAATAACAAAACATGTCATTCCCGTAGCGATTCTTACTAATAAATGTTCCAATAATTAGTAAATTCATTCTATTCCCTCAGCATTATCTCCTTCTACAGGGGTAGGCCACCCTACATATGTTTTGGACTACAACTCCCATAAGCTACAGACAGTATGGCCAGTGTTTAGAGATTATGGGAGTTGCAGTCCAAAATATTTAGAGGGTACCACGTTGCTTACCCCTGTCCTATTTCATATCCTTCATTTTGTTTATGAAGAATTTCCGTCAGTATTGGCGGCTGTTCAAAAATGTCTGAATTACTCGAAAAGGATATTGCCCGATATTGAGCACCATTTTAGCGGATGGCATTAGTGCCCAAAGAACTTTGACAGGCGGGGGGAGGATGAGAATTCTTCTTTACCCTAACCCTCCCTCCCCCCCCCCCCCTGATATTTTTTCCTTAGCCAACACAGGAGTCCTGAGAACCAGGGTCAGAGCTTATTTCAGCCTGTGGAATGTCAGAATCTGTGTGAGTTTATCTCTGTGAGTGTTCTCATGGAGAGCTTCTTTGCCAAGGCCGAAGCCAGCAGGTGGATGGGGAAGCAGGGTGACTCCCCCGGCTCTGACAGAGATAAGCTTGCACAGATTCTGACATTCCACAGGCTGAAATAGGCCCAGACCCTTCCAGATTACGTCTAATTAAATCTTAGCTATAAATTACAAGGCCTTTTTCAATGTGGAAGCTGGGCCCTGACACAATGTTTTATCCAGCTATTTATTATATTTTCTAATATTAGTTTATCCCAGATGCTAATGCAGTCGAAAACATGAACTATCTATGTCAAATAGTGCTGCCTCTGTATAACATTCTGTATGCTTTTTCATGCATTTTCAGGCTTACAAAGAATGGAAAATAATTTCTTCTTTAACCCCCCTGTCTTATTTACCTGAAGAAAACAAACAGATCATTGAAATACCCTTAGAGAAAGAAGTTGATCCTCAAGGAAAGCTTCCTGTTCTGAACCCAGAAATGTATAAGGTGATGACCAGATAAACCATCAGCAATTATTATCATGCCCCTATGTAACCCCATTTCCCCCCCTAATTATGTCTTTTGTATTCAGATCAGCTTGTAGGTTAGAATTTAAGGGCCTATTCTTGAGTTGGCTAGTTGCGACTTGAGCTGGCTAGTGAGTGCAAATAGTGGAAACTGAAGAGTTTGGGATGTGTCTAAATAACTTGGTAGGATTGAGCTGTGAATGGAGAACAAGATCCTTGGAGAGGATGTTGAGTGTAGAGGGCATCTGAAGATCTCTAAATAGTTAAATCCAAATATTCACTTGATATAGTATAATGCACTCTTTTGTATTTTTCCTACACTTTCTTAGCCTGAAATTGAAAATTATGTTGGTAAATACATGCTAAGTTTCAGTGCCATATTTCAGTGCCTAAAGAGAGTGATGTCATTATAGTGTGTTGCTCACCTTTCTTGACCGACTTGAAAATGGCTGTGAAGCCACAGTACTTTTTGAACTTCAAACATAGAATGATGACTTGAATGTGTCCACCAAACATTGTTCCATTTTCTTAGCCTTCAGGGAAATAATTGTATAAACAAACAGAGAATTCCAATAGTTTAATGGGCAAATTAATCCAAAGGCTTAATTCAAGTGGCTAATAAATAACATGATAGGTTAAATTTTAATAGTATTTTTTTGATTTATGTGTTCTGGTAGAAGTCAAGAGAAACAGAAATCAGACTACTGTTCTATGAAACATGAATACAAATGCATTCAGCTTAAGTATTTCTTTTTTATAGTAGTCTCCCTCACGTATCACACACTCTTATTCCTAGATGCTTAATGGAGAGCTAAAGCAATTATATACTGCTATTACAAGAGCCAGGGTCAATTTGTGGATCTTTGACGAAAACAGTGACAGACGCGCACCTGCATTTCAGTATTTCATCAAGCGAGAACTTGTTCAAGTTGTCAAAACAGATGAGAATAAAGGTAAAGCCTACATATAACCTTTTTGTAAAACTCTGTACAATAGTCAGTCAGGCCCTGAACTGTTCTTTGGTTTTTTGCATATACTATGTGAGGAATAAGCATAGACAGCTTATACTTAAGAGTTTCTTAAGGGAAATCTTAAGAGTCACTTCAGGTTTTTCATTGCCTTCCTGTAAGGAAATTCCTATGACTTTGCTAGGTTAGGGCTAGTCTAATGAGCTTAAAAGGATCTGTGTCAAATACATCTCTGGTTTCTTGTTATTAGTATAGTTGGTTATTAGTTATTAGTTGGTTTCAGGGAAGTTGGTTTCAGGGAAACCAACCCATGACTAACTGCATTGTTAGTGAGAGTTAAACCCATTAGGAAAGCATGAAGGCAGTTCAAATAGGCAGGGAATGAAAAGAGAATTTACATCCCTGGTTGGCAGTTGGCTTTGCCAAAGCTTTTTTGAGAAAGGGGTGGGACTTTGGGAGGCAGGGTCCCATTTTCCACCCCTCAAAAAGGCTTTTTAACAAGTCCTATTTAGACAACTGCCCTCCCTTTCACACTGCTCTTTCCCCCTCCAGCTTGCAATTTGTGTTGCCAGTTCCTAACCCCTAACTTACACTCTGTTGTCATCCTTTGGAATATTTTTGGAAGCCTATATCACAATGACAACAGGTCTTTAGCAGCCTTCTAAATGCTGTTGGGTTGTCAGTGCTGTGCACACGGTATTACACTGAAGGCTGATTTCACACAAGCTTCACTTTATATACATGTTTGTACAAGAGCAAAGTTTGTACTTCTGGAAACCAAAGTAATTGAAAAGTAAATTGAATAGTTTGAATATAATGTTTCATGTAAGGTTTTTTAGATTATGTTATGGTGCTTATTTTTGCATGTGTAATTGCATTGATTAGGGGTTTATATTGGTTTTGTTTTTCTGCTCCATTAATTATAGATTTCTGTATCTGTGTGTAAGTTGCTTTGAGACTGATTTTTGCAGTAGGAAGCAAGGTGTAAATTTAAATAATAATTGAATAAGAAATAGGAAAGTTTCGGTTTCTCATTTGTGCTTGCTGTGGCTCTCTAGAGAACATTTGAATAATGCATCACAAGCTTGAATAATAGATATAAGAATTAATAGTGCTTTGTTTTGTAATGTTCAAAGTACTGATATTCACACCTTGCCCAGGAACAGATTTGTGTGCCCACAAATTCATTTAGGACGAGGATTTGACCAGGTTGAGATCAGTCAGCACTTTGAGTGTTGTATGTACAAAGAGGGATTCGACAGTGTCCTGCATTTGCTTGTAATGTAATACCCTTATGAATACATTCATGGAAAAGAGATTCTCAAAAACAAATGTGTGCATCTCCATTGTTGTCTTATTAGACAATGGAAAATAAATTGCAAGGGAAGTATCTGAGATGAGCTTAAATCTACCATCCAAGACTGAGGCTTATGTTGTCCTTGCTTAGGTAGCCAGGCTGCTTGATAACTGATTTGGAAGATGTTATTAGAGCCTAATTGAGTGGAAATATGGTCAAAAGAATTTTAGATAGGACAATTAATATGTGCTTTTTCAATAATTCATATTTGTTTTTAGAGAGCTCCAGCTATTGGGCAGTATAGAAATTAACACATAAATAAGTGAAAAAAATGTAATTAATAAAAAAAAATCACAAGCTATTGGTTTGTCTGAAAAATGAACAAATTCTTGCATGCTTACTTTTCTTTCTAGACTTAGATGATAGTATGTTTGTTAAAACATCAACGCCAGAAGAATGGGTCGCACAAGGAGAATATTATGCTAAACACCAGTGTTGGAAGGTAAATTCACAGACTTGCCTAAAAGTTTTTTGGGGTGAGTGGGGGTGAGGAGAAACACTAGGGGCAGTATCCAGTGCTGCAACTCTAGTAACACAAATGATTTTATGCCAGCAGAAACTATCTCTAATGCAATGCCGGTAGTATTTGTTGGCGTGCTGAATTTCGTGGGGAAACTTGGCACACCAGCAGATGTTACTGGCATTGCGTTAGGGGCCATTCATGCTAGTCACCTTCTCCCGTATAATCCGCCCCGCACACTCAGGTCCTCTGGGAAGAATTTACTCCAGTCAGCCAGAACTAGGCTGACGAGTGTTACCCAGAGGACCTTCTCTTCTGCTGCTCCCAGGCTCTGGAATGGCCTGCCGGAGGAGATTCGACAAATTAGCAGTCTTCTGGAATTTAAGAAAGCCGTGAAGACTGCTCTCTTCCGGCAGGCCTACTCCGTTTAATTTTAAGATGTTTTTAATAATGTATTTGTTTTTATCTGTTTTAATGGTTTATCTATTTTATTGTTTTATATTTATATTTATTGTTGTTCCCCGCCTCGATCTGGATGGAGAGGCGGGTTAGAAATGAAATAAATAAATAAATAATAATAATAATAGTGCCGCATCATTTGCATTACCCAGAGCTGCAGCATCGGATATTGCCCATTAACTTTGCTATAACAAAAGTTTGAATCTCTTTCCAGCTGTAAGTTTGGATCATGAAACATTTTCATAAAAGTGTTTCTAGGCAGACTATTTTATTTTATCTAAATACACGAGGTACAATGATCTTGGACCCCTTTTTAGGTATTGCTTTTTCATAACTACTTTGGGGACCAATATTTTTAGTGCAGTTCAAAAAAATCAAAGTAATACAGGGTTATGCCAGCCCACTTTCCATGATTAAGAGAAAGGGTAAGAGTAAGGGGATACCGTGCTTCCTCCTAAATTCCCTCCTCTCCCTGGATCAAATTCTTCCCCTGCTGACCTTAACTATGGTTAAAGGTTCTGGAGGCACCTACTTTAATCACAGTTCCTATCTTAACTTGGATTTGAAGCCAGAGTTTGCAGGTAGTTTGCAGAGCTTGCTGTTTAAGACATGGGTGTGTCAATGTGATCCCTGCAGCTGTAGTTTTTTATCTCCCCCCCCCCAACATTGTGAATATTTTTTAAAGCCACTTTGTGGATAAACCATGGCAAAATGTAATGCTCTTAGTCGCGACACCTGTAGTCAAGGATGCATGTGTACACAAACTCTCCTGTTGGGTTGCTTAAAATACTTCAGTACTTAGAATTGTTTTTTTTCCTTTTTGCAGTGCAAAAGAAAGGATTATTTTTTGTTACTGGTACAGTGTCACTCAGTGAAATGTATTCAGTGAGTAGATCAGTGACTGGGGAACAAATAGCACAGTTTGTCTCTGATACTCTGTGCCAACTATGTGCTGAATGTACCAATCTGAGGAGTGTCTAAAAGTTGTTAAATCTGGATTCCTTACTTATGTGTGTGTTTTAACCCAGTAGTTTAAGTAACCAGACACACAGAATGGCCCCATCTTGTTGTCAATTACATTTTTTTTTTTCAAAACTGAAAAATGGAGTGTACTATTTTTCTCCACAAGACTGATGCTCCTGGGTGGATAGCATAAGCACTTCAGATTGGATCCAAAAGTGCCTTACTGCATGCGGATGGCATCATCCTTTGCATGGAAAGCCTATGTTCTGCCTCACGCTAGAGTGTTGCAAAAGAAAAATGAAACTAAATTCATCATATTTTGTTATATTTGCGCAACCTCTTGCACAAGTGCACGAGAATATTACAGAGTCTACCTTTCTATAACACAGAGTGAACTCTTGAGCAAGCTCAGATGCCAGAGTTTGTGGAATGGGGCTAGGGACTATTTTCCCTCCACTTGCATTGCAGTTCTTTGGATCCAGCTCATAGTTTATTATATTTATTTGCATGCAACCCTAATGGTACACTCAAGTTTAGACTTTAAATCAAGGGTGGACAAACCTTTTACCCTGAAGGCCACATCTAAATAAATTAATTGCATGGTGGGCTGCAAATGCTTCAGATCCTGAAGGGAAGGGGCTTCCAATCACCCATCTCCTCCTCCTCCTCCTCCTCTCTGCTCTCCTCTAGCTCAGGCTCCAGAGCAGACAGAGCTGTCTCCTCCTCGGCAAACAGCATGTGCTCATGAGAGGGATCCCTTATCTTATGAGACATGAGATCCGTACTGGACAAAACTGAATTCCCTTTGCTAGGGCCAGCAAGCCATGAGTCACGCTGCTGTTAGACAATGGCCAGTTCCAAGCGACTCTGAAGTTTTTTTTTTAATTATTTATTATTTCAACATATAATAAACATATAATAAACATAATACATAACAAAACCTTAGCATCCCCCCCCCCGTGCTCCCCTACCCCTGAGACCTTCATTGCTCTAATATACATTTTTCCAAAATTGCAACGATTCTTTTGAAGGTGTACATCTTCTCCCCTTTATTAAAATATATTCTATAAATGGTTCCCAAATACTTTCAAAATCATTCTTCTTGGATAATCCCATCCTAACTTTAATTTTACATGTTAATCTATCATTAATTGCTATATCCCACACCCCTTTCTACCATTCTTCTATTCTATAATTCCTTTGTATTTTCCAATTTTTAGCTATCATTAATCTCGCCGGTGTCAGGAGGTTGTTAATCAATTCTCTTGTATTTTTATTCCCATATTCTTTGTCAAACATCGAAAGTAACGCTAGATTTGGACTTGCTTCCACATTATTACCCAGTACTTCACTTATTTCTTTAAAAACTCTTTTCCAAAATTTTTGTACATACTCACATGTCCACCACATATGGAAATATGTTCCCACCTCCCGACAACCCCTCCAACATAGCATTGAATTTTTTTTTATCTATCTGATGTAAACTTGTGGGAGTGAGATACCATCTCCAAATTATTTTATAATGATTCTCTTTTATCCTTATTGATAACAACTTTAATGTTCTTAGTTCCTATATCTTCCCCCAGTTATCCTCAGTAATTTGTTTTGTTAAATCTTCTTCCCAGAATGTTTTCAAAATTTCTTGTTGCTCTCCCTCCTCTATCAAGATATTATATATCTCACTTATTACACCTTTTTTACTTTTATTTTCCCCCTCCTTTTCTCTTGACTCAATTTCCTTTGTACAATCCTTGTTCTACTTTTTCCATTTCTGTGTCCATTGTTCCAATTGTATACACTTAAACCTTAATTTTTTTGTCCTCTTAAAACTTCTTCTATTTGCTTTTTATTAACTATTCTCTTCAGCCAATCTTTCACTTTAATTATTTTTTCCCCTTCAATAACCCTTCCAATTCTCTTCTGAAATTACCTGGGAAGTTCTCCAATAAAACAACTGGGGTTAGAGGAGAAATTCCTGGTATTAATTTCTTTTTATACTTTCCCCAAATCTCTATAATATTTTTTAGGATGGGATTTTCCATATCCTTCATTTGATTCTTTTGTATCTTACTAAAATATATATATATTGTAACTCTAACTCTATTTCTCCTGTCTGCGTCTCTAACCATTCTAAATCCTCTTTTCTTACTATACTATTTATATCTTAATTGATTAGCTATATAATATAGGGTGACCAGATTTTGAGAACGAAAATCCCGGACCCCCCCCCGCCACCCCACCCACCCAAAACAACCCCCCCGCGCGCCCGTGCCGCCCCACCCGCATGCCTCGCGCCGCCCGCCCGCGCCGCCCCCCCGCCTGCATGCCTCGCGCAGCCCGCCTGCCGCCCGCCCCCCCGCGCCGCCTGCCCGCGCCATGCCACCCCGCCTGCGCCGCCCGCCCCCGTGCTGCCCGCCCCGCCCCCCCGCGCCACCCCCCGCGCCGCCCCCCCCGCGCCGTTGGTATCTTTTTCCATCAGGCCCAGGTTCCGCAGAAGATCCATTCCTTGCTCACACTATGTTATTCTGTGTTGTTTCCCCTGATACGTAAATCTAAGAAATACTGGGTATCCCCAGCTATAAACAATTGAATTCTTCCGCAGGGTTGTTGTACACAGCTTTACACTTTTCCTCCATTGAATTGTTTGAGCGCATAAGTCATTATAGACCTGTATCTGCAAAGACTGGAACATCAATTGAGTTGCTTGCATCAATTATTCTTTTTTGTAGTAGCTGGCAAATCTTACTATTATATCCCTTGGGACCATCCCACTCCTTTTAGGTCCAACTCTGTGGATCCTTTCAATATCTGCATCATCCCATGCCATTTGAGGATCCATCTCCTTAATCCATTCCATTATCTTGTCTTTCAGAATCTTTGAGTTTTCCCCCTGCTGTTCCTGGAAGGATCTGATGCGAATATCATTCTTCTGTCTCTGTCTTTCATAGAAATTAGGCATAGATCCATATCTTGTAATATGGTTTCTTGTTTTTTTATATTATCTTTATTCTGATCTGTTTGCTGTTCCAAGGATACAAGTTTAACGTTGATCATTTGAAGGCCATTTTGTAGCTCCCGTTGCGACTTCTGAATCTCCTTTTTCACCTCATCCATCAAATCTGTTTTCTGCCTGTCCAACATGCCCCGGATGCTAGCCAGTAAGTCTGCAGAAGGCATTTGCTCTGCTTGTGCGGCTTGTGGTTTCAATGTTTTGGCTACAGCTCCTGGCTTAGCTCCATTTTTGTGATTCCCACTTCCGGTCTGCGACGGGCCCGCTTTTCCATTTGTCATATTTGCTACTTTTTCTGAATCAACAATCAATTGCTTTCTAGGCAGACGGGCCCAGCTCTTATCTGATGGGTGAGTTTTTGATCTAATCCACCTCGGTGGTGAGGTTTTCCTGCTCCTTCCCTGTTCTCTGCTCATCTGGCATCCAGCCAGCAATTACGGAGCTCGGTTATACCACCTCTTGAATCTTTGCTATTTAGTTATTAATGTGCATTATTCTCAGTAGATATCCAATTATGCTTTGTTTTATTTTAAAATAGTAGCCAAACAAGATAAGCGCTACTGCCGCGACCTTCTGATCAGTTTCCAAGCCTTGGCAACCCTCCCAGAATCATTAGGAGTTTAATAACAGTCCTGGTTGTTTTTAGCTCAGCATACTTTCCTCTCTTGTGCTGTGAAGGGTCCGATAACTGAATCAAATTAAAACTCACGGTTTGATGATTTTAAAGATGGGTTATTTTTCTTATTTCTTCTTAACTGGGAGGAGAGACGATCCCATCTTATCTAGTCCATACCGGATATCCTGCCCCAACTCTTACGTTTTTGAAGGTGCAATCCTTTGAATGCTTAGACAGAAAAAAAAGGTCTACAATCTGTAGGCCTTTCTTGTATCTGAACGTGCATAGGATTGCACCCTCTTTAAAGGTGATTTCCTCAAACTCCAGCAGTGGGCAAGCCAAGTGGAAGGGTTGCCTCAGTTTGCTGGCAGGGGAGCAGCAATGGAACGACTATAAGAAAAACTCCCATAGGGTGGATGTAGCCTGCAGGCTGTAATTTGTCCACCCCTATTTTAATATATGATTTTTCAAACTGGAGGAAAGCGTTCAGAGTTCTACTGAAACTGTTTCTCTAGTTGGCAGGAATTGCTCACTGAACTTATATATATATATATACACACACACACACTGGATTATTTTGGTGTGAAAATAATTCCTGTCATCCTGTGATTTATCCAAGGCTATCCAGTGGCTGCATTTCAAACTCAGGACTTCTCAAGGCTTAGGGTTACCAACTGTCCAGCAAAATGTGCCTTGAAAAGTTCTTTTGATTAGCAGAAATCAACAAGTGATTTATGGTGTGGAAACTAAAACGATTGCAATTGAAATGGGACATTTTTAGTTTAGGGGAAAAGGCAGTGAAGGGGGGATAGGCATTAAGAAATTTGTTAAATTTGTGGAGAAGCTGAATAGAAGGAACTCCCCCCCCCCCTTCCCTTGTTACTAGAATTGAGGGGAGGGTTACCTCACAAAATTGCTTGGCAGTGTATTAAGAATGACAAAAGAATGCATAATTAACATGGAGTTAATCTGGTGATAGCCACTGACTTAAATGGCTTTAAAAGGATATAATATATACATTTATGGGGGATAAGTATATCAGTGGCTATTCAACTCCAAATGGAATCTCCATATTCACTATCAGTTGTTGCCAGTCCAGTAGTGAAGGAAGGCCATAATCCCCTTTATGCCCTGCTTGTAGACTTCCTAGTAGCATTGGGGTTGGTCACTGTGGGAAGCAGGATACTTAACTTCAGCTCGTTAAGGGCTGTTTCAGAGAAGCTCTCAGGGGCTCCATTCCATTGGTGGGTGGGGCTAAAGGCAAAAGGAGCAGGGCCAAAATACCAACATATTTTTATCTCAAAGGTCTTGCTGCTAATAACTAAGCCTTAGAAAAAGACATTTCAACCTTTTAGAATTGCGGAGGGGGGAACTACACAATAGCCAGGACACTACCAAATGATTGGCATTCAAGGAAAAGGGTACTGGGCCATCTGGGTAACCTTGGAAAGGCTGGATTTGGCCACGAGGCCTGAGGTTTTGCACCACTCTTCTACCTGATCCAGCAGAAGTTCGCAGCCCTGCTTGTTCTGTAATCTGCCATTCTAACAGCTATATCACCTCCCCTCTGTATTAATTTTATACTTTTGCACTGTATGTAAATGCGGTTCCCCTTATTTCAGGTGGCTGCAAAATGCTATCAAAAAGGAGGAGCTTTTGAAAAGGAAAAACTGGCCTTGGCACATGATGCTGTGCTTAAGGTTCAAGCAAAGAAGATCAGCCCCAAGTAAGTACTTTTTAGAAATTAAAAAAAGAATCGGCTTGGTAGGTATAAAGCAGAGTTGGGGAACCTTTTCCTGATGTTGTGGGACTTTGCTTCCCATCATCTCTAGCCTGTACAAGGGCCACAGGTTCCCCTAATACAAAGTTTGGAGGGGGGGAATAGGACAGATGGTAGGTTCTGTTCACCTAAGTGTTTCCTTATAATAGAGAAAATACATGGAGACAGTAGGTCATGGCAGATAAACGGTTCACTGGATCTTGCTGGCTGCCTCACTCACTTTCTAGTGGCTGATCTGGCAGATAGAATACAGTACAGGCTTTTGCTCTTCCGTTCTCCTACCAAGCAGACTGCCAGACTAGATTTCCAGCTTGGTACAGTGAACATTTTTAAGGAAATGAATCGTGGCTCAACTGAGATATGAGTTCCAGTTTTTAATCCTTTCCGAAACCCATTCCTCCCCAACCTGGTGCCCTCCAGATTTTTTTGAACTACAACTCCCAGCATTCCTGACTATTGCTGAGGCTGCCTGTGGCTGATGGGAATTTACGTCCAAAACGGTGGAAGAAGGGGGTGTTTCCTATGGGATTGCTCATGGGCGCCAAGAGAATGGCCATTTAGTGCAGCTTGGGGAAGAGGCAGCGACGAAAAATGCTGAGGGAAGAAGGGGGGCTGGTTTCCCGCCGCCCCGAACAAGGGGCGGCAGGCTGGAGGGCACCGGAGAAGGGAGCTGTAGTTTTTCTGCAGTTTCTACCAAACATATCACAGTTTGGTAGAAGGAAAGTATTGTGAGGGTCTGTTCTTTTCCTCTTCCTGGCTTATTTGGGAGCTCAAAAAGGCTATGTTTCCACAGAAGATCAAACAAGAGAAAACTTGTGTTAGTCGTGATGAAGGCTGCAATCCTGTGTACATATATCTGGAAGGAAGCCTTACTGAACATAGTTGGAGTTTCTTCTAAGTAAATACTCATAAGTTGGTACAGCAAGTCTCCTTTGAAGCCAGTGGAACAAATTTGTCATGTCATTTTGCTTTCAGTAGGGTAGTCATGATTGATATTAGCTGAATTGTGGCCATTGTGTATAAGTTGATTTAAGCAGAGGATTTGAGTTGCTTTTAAAGCAGTTAAGGCTGCAGTCCTATATACACTTAGCTTGTATAGGATTGTACAATAAATCATTATTTATTACATTTCTTTCTTGTCTGTAAGAAGAGGAACTATTAGTATCATTTTCTATTTTAACTAATTACTATTTTAAGAGAGTTGGTGTAAATTACCTTTGGTCAGTTGCTGCTTATTTTTGAAGTATTATGTTGGTGTATTATCAATGTTTTTTCTTGGCAGAGAGAAGCAAATGGAATATATGGATCTGGCTAAAACCTACCTGGAATGTGATGAACCAAATTTGGCTCTCAAATGCCTATTTCATGCCAAAGAGTATCAGCTTTGTGCACAGCTTTGTGAAAAATTAGGAAAGGTAACTATGATCTCTCCTCCTGTTTCTGTTTTAAAAATGAAAAGAGGAGGGAATCCTATTGCCCGACGTGATATTGTTTGAGCTCTTCAACAGTTGACCTATGGGAGAGTACAAAATCCAGTTCATGTCTCTCTGCTGGATTATACATGAAAGTCAAGCCCTATGGTCTATTATACCAGTTAATGAAAGTGGAAAGTGAGTGAGGAAGGCTATTTGGGCCTGTATACTTTACCTTGTAGCTGTATTTCTTCATTTCAATAGGCAGATATCACAACCAGCTCAGTATGTACCTGATACCCCATTAGCATTTGAAGCCCCTCTCTCCACAACAGTAAGTGGGTGAGATTTAATAACGGGCAGCCCTGGGGAGGCGGACAGAGTGTGTGCTGCAGTGATGTAGTGGTAGATTTTGAAGTGCAGGCGCTCATGTCAGTCCCATAGCCACACCCCCAAGGAGAGTCCAAAAATCGAGGCTATTGTGTTGATCCGTATCAACAAACCACTTCTAGCAGTTTTCATCTGCACCAGGAACAGGTCTTTTGTAAAGGTAATGGGTCTTAATTGCCCATTCAGGACCAAAATATTTTTCATTACAACAAGGAATGTAAACTCCTTGCTGGCAAAATTCACTCTCCCTCCCCCCTTCCCCAGTTACTGTGAGGATTTGCAGCTAAACTCTGAAGGAACTGGGAAGTCTGAGGGGGTGGCAGATGATGTCAGCATCCCTGTGAATCCTGGATCCATTACAGCTCTGATGTGCTGAATATCTGAGAGGCATGAAATGTTGTAACCCAATCTTTGTGCTACTGTGTGTACAATGCTATAGACATACACAAACTCTACTATAAGGCATTTATTTTAGTGGGAATAATTTCTCAGAAATAATTCTAATAAATAGGCTGATTCACACATGGATGTACATCATGACAACTTGCAGCTGAATATATGAATTGACTCAGCTGACTATATATTACTTGAGCTAACACTGGGTGATATGTGATGATTAAATTTGTGATGGCCTATTCACATATGCAACTTCATTTATTTATTACATTTCTATACAACCCAATAGCTGAAGCTTTCTTCATTTATCACTTCATTTTGCAGTCCACAAGAGATTAACATTCATATGTGATCTTTGCTAGAATTACAGAGTGCACACTCATTTTCTGTTGTCAGTAATGATGGGTTCGATGTAGACATTCATAATGTATCATGATCATGCAGGTGAAAGAGGCTGCATATTTCTATAAGAGAGGCCAGTGCTACAAGGATGCATCCAGGTGTTTTGAACAGATCCAGGAGTTTGATCTTGCACTTAAAATGTGTTGCCATGATGAGCTGTATGAAGAAGCAGCAAAGTCTGTTGAACGGTCTGTATTTTAAAAGCCTGTTTCATCATCAATAGTCTCTCCCCCCTTCCTCTTTTTACATTTTTGCTTTCTAAAAAAGATTTTGCAGACTTGAAGTCCTTACATGCCACTAACATAGCATCTTTAAATAGCTTGAAGGAGAAAAGCTAATATTGTGCTTCAAGATACATTTTTAAAGCAGTTTCGGCAATGTATAGACGTAATAGAAAAGTACAACTGCTAATTTTTGGGGGGCAAAATGTCAAGTACCTTTCGTTTTTAAATCAGTGTTGCAGTCATGCATGCAAATTAACATGTCTTGGGCACATAATGTTATCTTCTATTCTTTCTGTACAGAAGTTTTTTAAAAAAGCCAAAGTTCATTGACTCAACTTTCAAAAAAAAAATATTACTCATGCAACCTGTGTGTGTGTGTGTGTGTATGAAGGATGAAATTTGTTATACTTATTTCTACAGATTATTACTTGAAATTTTTAGACTAATCTTTTCAGATGTGCAAAAAGTAAATTAATTTATGGATTCAAAATTAATAGTGATTGGAGGAAGGGGTTAGAATGTTGTGCAGCATTGTGTTTATATGTTTATTTATGAGATTGGACTTTGGATTTTTAATGATATATATTGTTACATAACGTAAATATTTTGCATTCGCCAGAGTCTCAATGGAGGGTGCTGATTAATAAATTGGCTCCCTTTTTTTGAAATGAATGC
Organism: Anniella stebbinsi; assembly: GCA_029215795.1. Taxonomy (NCBI): domain Eukaryota; kingdom Metazoa; phylum Chordata; class Lepidosauria; order Squamata; family Anniellidae; genus Anniella; species Anniella stebbinsi. The sequence continues at coordinate 157,885,287 of JARDYH010000002.1, read as the reverse complement.
AGAGGAAAATCCAATAGGGAAATTCCTGTGCTTGTATTGGAGTTTCCAGATTACTGTCATAGGGATAGTCTTCAATTCATGAACTGCATTTCTACATAATGTTGAACCATGGTTTGGTGTGATGTGAATAAGCCTAGCCTCCTTTCAGGCTTACGTGTATTTTCCTCTTTTCCCACATGGCCAAAGGAGGAGTTTGGAAGCTTTTTCAGTTGACCAAAGCTTGCATGTCATCTAGACACAGACATTAACGTGGTCAGTTTCAACAACCCAAGGTTTAACGTTGCCTTGTTATGTTCATAGTTAATGAACATAGTTAATGTTATCCACAATTTGTGGTTAACTAAACAAAACAACAAATTGTGTTTAACTAAAAGAGAAAGAAAAGGCTTCTGAATTCCCCTCCCTGGTGGTTCAGGAGCAAGGGGAGCACATGAGTTCAAGGCTCACTGTAGGTTGTTCCTACTCATACATATGCTAAATCATGGTTTGGCACCTTTCCAAAAGCTCCCTCCTTTCAAAATGTCATAGGGCCCCCTTTCTACGTGCAGAGAAAGGCCTTTCTCTAGCACTGGAAGAGGAATGCCCACCTGTTATCTCCATTCAGTGATTGGAGGTAACAGTGAGATTTCTTCTCTCAGTGGTTAGAGAGAGGTCTTATATTTTCTGGTCTTATATTTTAACGGATCAGAGATAAGAGCAGTTTTCCTGTCTAGCACTGGAAGAAGGAGCAAGGCTGGGGAAAAAACCACTGTGGTCTGGATTTGTCTAATGAGCCAAATTCCCATCCTTGGTTTAGTATGATGTGCAAATGCAACCATTGTATATTCCTGCAAGTGAAAAAGTGCCATTATAGTTTCCCTTTATATTATATTACTAATCAACATGAAGCAGAACTTCTGGTGTACCTTGTGGGCTCATTCTTCATTGAAATATTAATGTTTTAAAGTTACTTATATATTGAAATAACTTTCATTAAGAATTTTTGTTTCATTAAAGATTTTTATTCTATTTCAACATTAAAAAACATAGAAACGTAGAAACATAGAAACAAAACATACAACAATTAAAAGGACCCCCTACTTTTCCCACAACCATTTTATAAATTCTTTTAAAGTGAAAGTACAAAAAAAAAACAAGACCCATCCTCCCCTTTTAACACAGCTAAATATTCCTATTCCCCTAATATTAGAAGTTATTAAAACAGACCCCAAGTGAAAATAAACCCCCTTATTCTTCTCTTATAAAATATTTTCATTTACCATAAAAAACCCTCTTCTCTTATTTAAGTATAACAAACCTCCTTTTCTCCCCCTTGTTTCTCCCTTGTTACAACAGCTTATAAGATTTTTTAAACTTGTCCCAAATCTTCCTCCCTTTTCCCCTTTTACTTCTCCCTTATAGCAACATCACAGCAATTTTAAACTTATAACCTCAACACAGTTTTCAATCTAAATCTGCAATTATTTCAATCCTTTTATACAAATACACAATACTTATTGCTTCATTATTTATCTTGCCAAGTTACTGTTTCCCTTACCATTCCATTCCAACCCTCTCCTGTTGATTCTTAAACAGTTTTTAAGCTTATTCATATTATAGGTCTTTTATCCCTCTAATATTAAAACAAAACAAAAAACAAGAGACCAGAAAAATTCCATTTGTTCTTGCAGGTCACATTCTTGAAATTAATCCCTCTCCAGGAAAACCTTAGCAAACTCTCCAAAGTCTCTCCCATAAATTCCACCTTTCTCCGTAACAGTTCCAAACAGTCCCATGCATCTTCCGAATCTCAACCTTTTGATGTTAATGTTGATCCATCTCGAAGCAAACATTGCCAGTCTCTTCAAGTTCTCTTCTACAAATTCCACCTTCTCCATAACAGCCAGTCCTTTGATATCCATCCGTCTCTTCCACCATCCTCCGTCACAGCTCCAAAGCACAACTCTGCCTCTAAAAATGGCCATGCTTCCCCTTTGTTTATCCTTCTCTTTCCCCCTCTGTCCTCCATTTTAACACGCAGTTTTTAAAAACACTTTTTCACAACAGTCGATTTTCTTCTAAAAATCCTCATTCCATAAATGTTTCTCTCATACAACAAACGACCCATAGCTGTACTTTTCTTTAAAGAAGATAAATTAACTCACCCACTGGATGATGTGTAAAAAAAAAAATTCCTTTATCTCTACGAACTTGATATTGTCCCATTAATCACTGCAGCAATAACTCTTCACTCCCGATGTTTTTCTCCATTGAAAAATGAAAGTTAATCAATCTTGTAGTTAATTCTGGAGAGTCTTCATACGCCAACAAATCGTCTTCCCTCCTGCCTTAAAATTCACTCTTTCTTTTTCTTTTCCCTCTTGTTTTTCCTCCGAATAAAAATTATTTGAAGTGATTCTCCCACTACATGCTGGGAAAGGATGATTAAGTATCTGCCAGCCAGTTGTTAACCCTCACTCCGTTGTACTCCGTTGCACCAAAGGCACCCCGTCCGTCCGTCTCGATGTTAACATTCTCAGGGAATGAAGACAGAACGACCTTACATTCTGGATCAGCATCTGAGCAGTGTCCGCCACAACCCCACTCCCCCATGTTGAAACTCCGACAAAGCGACTTCATTACCCCATGGGATGAGCTCACAAGACTCTTTGTGGCATGCTCGTCGCATCCCCCTTTTCTGGGGAATATTAAGCTCCATCTGGGAAGCTCCCAGAGAGCTGCCGCCATCCAGTCACGGCAGAGTTCAAAACTCTGCTGCTCGGTCGTCCATGTTCTTCACCGGAAGTCCAGCTTTCATTAAGAATTATTGATTTTTCTATGTAAAATTATGGAGACCCATCTCACTTTTTCTTTTCTTCTTCCTTGTGCTGGAATTTGGCAGCCTTGTTGAACATATTTCATGTCTTACTAGATGTTGAATCATTTGTCTACTTCCATTTCATAATTAACACTTATTAATCTATATATATTTGTTTCAGATATGAGAAAATACTACGGAAAGACAAACAGCTAGCTTCCAAACTTTCATATACAGCCAACCAATTCTATTTGGAAGCTGCTGCAAAGTACTTGCGTGCAAACAAGATCAGTGAAATGATGGAGGTGCTCTCTCACCTCGACACTGAAGACCAGCTTGTGTTCTTGAAAACGCACAAACACTTTTCTGAAGCAGCTGACCTATTGAAAAGGGAGGACAGAAGTGAAGAAGCAGCAAAGCTGATGAAACAGCATGGCTTTGTGTTGGAAGCAGCAAAGCTCACTAACCAAATGGACTTCCGAGCATCGTGTTTGCTTGCTGCCGCCCGCCTTAGTGTGGCAGGCTGTCACAAGCTGGAGAATTTAAGGGACGTCTTGAAAGAAGCTTTAGAATTGTGTGAGCAACAAAAGCAAAAGTCTGGTAGCGCAGAGGCAATGTATTTGATGGGTATTCTAGAGAAAGACTTCCATACTTTGACAGAGGCCTTCCAAATGTTTTTGCATGTGAATCACAATGCTGGTGCTGTGGAAGCTCTGTTTGAAGCCACTCAGTGTGATGAGGAAAGCGAGGCCATCTTGAAATTAGCATCCCGTGGAATCGAGGAGCTTCTAAAACTGGTCAAAGCTTTCAAAAAAGCTAGCACTAACGCTGAGAGAGAAATGGTGAAGTCAGGTTTTGAATACTTTGGGATTGTGCCAGTTGATGGGAAACTTTGCCAGGTTTCCCAGAATGAAGCTGGATGCATTCTAGAGTTTCTGCCTGAAAATTTCCACCCAAGAGAGAAGAAAACAAGTGATCAGTTCATTGTCAGCCTGGAAGAAGTGAAAACTGCACTGAATAAGCATTTATTGAACAGGCTGATTGCTGTTGCTCACCGTTTGCTTGAACTGAGCTTCCCCAATATCTGTATGAAGTTCGTTGCAGGCTTGAAGTGTGAGGATGAAACCTGTGAAGATTTCCATGGAGTTTTGTCATTCCATGAGATAAAATCTGTGTTTCAGTGTAAAATGCGCCTGACTGCAATAAATGGGCTACTGTTGGAAGCCAAGCAAGTGTTCCCAAAAGAAATGCTTCATGAGCCCAATGCTATTGATGAATTGTTGACGGCTGATAAGTATGCATTGTGCAAATCTCTTATAAATGTCATCTTTCCTAAACATTTCCATCTGAGAATGGTGTCCAAAAGCTCAGTCGCCTGCAAATACACGTTGAATCTTCATACCAATGGCTTTAGAATATCTAATCTTTGCAGGACGGTGCTGAGGGAATACATCAGGTCTGAGTTTAAAAACGAGACTGCCCAAAACAGAAGAGAATCTACTGATTTGTGGCTGAAGACGATGCAAATCCTTGCCTTAACGTCTTGTTACCCTGAAGAGTTTGAGAGGTTTCTTTTCAGAGAAGAAGATGAATATAATAGAGAACTCAAGTTGGTAGAAGAAAGAGGGAGAGGGAGACTCAAAGGTGTAGAGGGCAGATATGGTATGTTGATGCCCGACAAATATGCAGGAAATGCTGAAAGCAGCCACTTGTGTTTCATTCGACTTTTGCAGGATTCCATGGACCAGCTCTACATTCACAGTAACCTTGAGCAGTGTAGATGGCTGTTTTACCGTTTCATGAATGTCTTGGTGAAGAAGTGCATCGACCCGTTGATTCCAAGCATTGGAAACACAGTGACTTTGCTGGAGTTCCAGTTTATCCTGGGCTGTGCTGTCCTCATGCGCCTCTGCAAAAACATGACTCTGTGTCTTCCCAAGAGTTACATTGCTCTCTTCCACTACTGGGATTTTTTATTTGCGAGGGGAGACCGACCCAGAGAGCTCTTTTTAATTATCCAAGAGTATAAGCCAGAAGACACAAAGCGAGCCATACAGGAATTTAAGTTTCATTTGAAGTATTTAGCTGACGTTCTGTGTAAACATGACAACTTCAATGTACTCTTAGATGCTTTTGGTGACCCTGATTACGTCATATCAGGAGAAGCTGAGCGTACTGTGGTGCTTTGCTTAGTTATGTTAATAAATGCTGATCAGGTGCTTAGTTGGAAATATAAAGGTATCTTAGCTGAGCATTTTCCTACCCTCAAGGAAAGCCTTATGGAAATGAAAAAGGAGTGCCCTTCCAAAGTGCCTGAAAGATTGCTTAAGATTGTGAATTTGATGAGCAAGACCTCTGATGTTAAAGAAGTAGTTGAAGGCCTCAAGGAGCTGCTGTTTTGCCGAGATGAGGAGTTTTTAGCTGACTGTTGTTGGAGGTGGGATCCTAAAGGAGCATGGGGTGCAAGGCACGAGGATAACAAAGGGATCAGAGGGATCTATTACAAAGTTGCGGACTTGGACAGATTTGCATTTCTCAGCCAAGCAGACTGTTTTGAAGAGCCAGAAATGGACCTGGAAAGAGACATCTATGTTGAAGAGAGGGAAGATCCATTAGCCAACATAGCATCAATACGGCAGCAGAAGCAACAGCAAAAAGATTCTGCCAAGCGGAAGTTGCGATGCCTTTTCCTGTTTGTCCGCTGTTGTGTTAGATGGAAAAGGATTTCATATTCAAAACCAGAGGCTTCAGAAAAGGCACTGGCCGTTTTTAAAAGAGCAGATATTGACCAGACGCAGTGTGACCTCTGTGGAGTCAAATTTCTCCAAAATCCTGCAAACTTCAATCCTCGGACAGAACACTCTGAAAAAGAACCCACAGAAATGGCAACACCGACAGAGACTGACTGGGAAGAGGGTGATATCTTTGTTGCTGGTGAAACTTTTGAAAGTCATGTCAACCTGGATGAACATAAAAATAAGCACAATGCTTACCAGAAATATGTTGAGTTTTTCAAAATCAAGGTTGAACCATTAATACGTAAGGGGAAGAATGTGGTGGAAGGGATTGTAGAGAATACCTGTATTAAAGGTCATTTTGCATCCAACGAACAGTCTAATATAGAGCAAAGAAAAATCCAAGATGCTATTAAGAAGATTTCTGATACAGTGGAGGACATCTACAAGAGGAAAGCATGGGCAGATGGTAGGCCATTTTGATTGTTTCCATGTCTCTTATTTCAACAGTCACAGAACTGTTGAACTAAGAATTAAATGTGGGATTCATCGAATTGATATAAGTAATTTAAATGTTCTGGCCGCTGCATGGAGATGTGATTTTCAACAGCAGCCTACTCCTATCACAATGCTTGGATCAGGTTTTAGACCCAGTGCCTAAACCTGGTTTGAATGTAACAGGCTAACTATGGGTTGTTTAACTATTAATTTTGGCCATGCAGCAGTGAGTGTGCTGCCTTTTGTGCGTTTGTCACTTCTGCTTTCTGAAATAAACCAGAAACGTCCTGTTCCTAGGTCGTTGTTATAATCTCTGAATCTGGCATTCTGGCTTGTTCAGGGTTAAACAACATAGAGTTTTAACCCAACAACAAACAATGGGTCAAAACTCTGCGTTCTTTAATCCTCAACAAGCCAGAGTGCCATTTTCAAATGACACAACAACCCAAGAGCAGGAGATTTCTGGGTCGTTTCAGAAAGCGGAAGGAGACGAGTGGGTAGGAACCAGGATGCTTGCTTGCCCCTGCCATGCGCTCACAAATAGCCCATGGTTTGTTAACAATGGGTAGTTTTCTTGTGTAAACCAGGCTTTCCAGTTTTTTATGCATGTAAGTATCCAACCATCATGTATATAAATGCTGATTTTCCTTTCGAAACTAATTCAGTGATTCCACCCCACAGCCCTCATGAATATCAATTGTTTTAACATCCTACTAAAACTATTTCTGTAAGTGCTAAATAGATTATCACCCTTTACCACTCCCATTACCACTGTAGTTCTAACTTGTTGCATCAATTTGTATTCTATTCTAGCTGAAGAAACCTTGTCCAAGTTGGCTAGCAATTTGAATTCTACTTTAGACAATGCTATAAGCTGGCTGGAGAAAACAGAGTCCTTCTTTCTAAAGGAGGAAGGTACATTTTACATAGATCCATGTAGAACAAGTCATTGTATAATGTTACGTCTGTTAAAATAGAAACCTTTACTGTTTAGAGGTTAATTGTACTGGGGTTTTGTAGGAACAGTGCTGTGCCGTGTGTCAAGTCCATTTAGGTACTTAGCATGAACCTTGCAATTAGGGACAATATAAGATGTCCTCTTCATATGCAGCGTCCGTGCTCTAACAGGAGAAGCTGCCCGTTTTTATCCTTTTTGCTCAATCACTACATGGCAAACCTATTCTTGCACATGTAAAGAGAAAGCAGGTGGGATAGGGGCCTCTTGGGCAAAGAAGGAAATTCTTTATTCCTCTGTCTGTGTTTGTACAAACCCATGGCACATTTTCACTAGGGATGTGCACTGGATCGGACCCGATCCACGATCCTAGTCCGGTCCAGTGGGAAATCGGATAAATTATCCGATTTCCGATCCGACAGCTGGATCGGCTGATCCAATCCGAACCGGTCCGAAAAGGCTCTGAACCGGTTCGGCGGATCGGCGGGCGCCCACTGCGGCTTCCATTGGCGGGCGCCAGCGGGCGCCCGACGATGAAAGTGGACAGCGGGGAGGAGGGGGGCGCTTACCTTTCCGGCCCATTCGCTCCTGTCGGGCGCCGGCAGCTACTACCAGCGGGCTCCGCGGCCTGCTCCAGGGTGGCGCGCCGGGTGCGCCAGCGGATGGAAGCGGACGGCCCCAGGGGGGGGTAGGGAGCGCGGGGGAGGGGGCTTACCTGCCGGGGCCGTCCACAGCGGACGGCCCCGGGGGGGGAGGGAGTTAGGCCCCCCCCCTCACCCACCCGCCGCCATTTTTTCCTCATAGACTTGCATTGCAATGCAAGTCTATGGGGGAAAAAATGGCGGCCGATCCAAAAATTTCCGATTTTTGGATCGGGATCGTACTCGATCTGGTCCGGGGGGCCTCCGATTTTGTCCGAACCGATCCGTGACAAAATTGGAGGTCCCTATCCGGGTCCCGATCCGATCCGGGGGGTCCGTGCACACCCCTAATTTTCACAGCAGAAATGCAACCGATCTGCACAGTTTTCTCTGCAATCCAGATGCAAAAGAGGGCAGTCCTGTTGTACATCAGGATTTCAATAAGTGCAGAAGCCCTCCTCTTTTGCATTTGGTTACCCTAGACAATCTCACTCACAATATCATACTGTGTATTTATTTATTTATTAAAACATTTGTATCCTGCCCTGTATCACTAGGATCTCAGGGCAGCGTGCAGATAAAATCAGAGCAATGTAAAACAATAAATATACACAGCTAAAAATGTATTAAATCATTCAACTAAAACCAATAGAAATGTTTAAAAGCAATAAGAATAATTAAAATTGTGAGCAACCTTGGAGAATTTTAGCCTTCAAAAGCTTTAATAAAAAGCCATATTTTGTGACTGTCTGCAACAAAGTATACACCTGGTGCTCTTGTTTCACATGGTTCTTCTTCGTGGTCTCTGTGCATCACACACCATGGGTTCCGCGCCGGCGCCGAGCCCCAGTCGGGAAACTTCTATAGCCTAGTTTTCTGGCTGGAACCCCTTCCCCCCACTGTCCTATCCCGCCTACCTCAGTTCTTTTTCGACCACCGTGCTGCTTGCCTCGCGGGAAGACTTCTCTCAGAACTATCATTTGTATTCGACTGTTTTCATCTCTCTTTTGCTTAGACTTCTCCCTTTTTCTTCTTGCTCTTCTTCTTCTCACTTGTGCTGAAAAATTTAAAAACATTTTTTTTAAAATTATATCTCCTTTCCATCTGTCTTTCGAACTATTGCTCGTTGCGCCTCATGGCGCAAACAGCAATTTTTAAAAGCTGCACTTCGTGCCGTGCAAAACTCACTTTGTCTGACGGACATTCACGGTGCCTCCTCCACCTTGTGGAGACGCACATAGTCGATGCCTGTGCTCATTGTATGAGCTTCTCCCGCCAGACAAGGAAGAACAGGGCGGACAAGCTACGGGCACTTCTTTGGAGAAAGGCACTGGAAACAGTCGACATGCCTTCTTGACTGGCCACTGCAGCGTCGGCAACTGCTGAGGAGCCCGCTCCCTTACAGCGGTCTAAAGCGCGCCCACGCCCTACTGAGCCGTCCCCTGCTCCTGAAGGAGTTAAGGCAAAAAAGCCTAAAAAGTTGGCGACTTCTCCTGAGGAGGCGCATCAAAAGAAGAAATCTAAGGCGAAGCGGCCCAAGAAGACAGCCAAAACTCCCGAGGAGCGCCCTAAGGTGAAATTGGCCTCCTCGAAACCGCCTTCATCAGGACCAGCCTCGGTACCGATGCGATCTCCGGTACCGATGGCTCGGCCGATACCCTCGGCCTTGGTGTCCATACCGCCGACGCGGCCTGCACGGCCCCGGCTGGACTCCCCGTCGCTACCAATAGCCCGACGGGCCTCGCCGATACCGACGCCCCTCTGGATACCGAGCCGGCACCGGCCTTCACCCTTGCCACGAGCGGAGGAATTTTCCCCCTCGCCATTCCACTCGCTGTCGGGATCGATACACCATCTCTCACCATTGTCACCGACACCGAGGTCGGAAGGATGTGTATTTGACCCCCTTTCTCCCAGAGCCTCACCACGCTCGGTACCGTCACCATCCCCGGTATCAAGAGCCAACTCTGGAGACCCTCGTTACCGTTCAAGGTCTCCGACCCCTTCAAGAGACTGGGATCGCTTCTCGGATCGTTCGGCACACTCTTGGGCATCCCGGCCGAATCCTTCTGGAGACGCTTTCTCCCAATGCAGATTTACCTTCGACCCCTATACGGGACAAAGGCTGGGGGATGACGACCTCTTCGTGCCTCCGGTACCACCCAGACGGCCTCCATTGGCCACCATCTCGGTCCCTCCACCAGAGCCATCGGTATCGGCGTTTCCACCGATACTGCAGCTGACAAACGCTCCAGCTTCTTCTTCTCCACAATCCGCGGAAGATTATGCTTCGGATTCCTCATCTTTGGACTCTGCCCCGCCATCGGTTCCATCCCCCGACGACGCAGTGGGGACTGAGAAACGAGCCTCTCCGTCCGTGGACGTGGGCACATTTACAGAACAAATGCTCCGCATGGCGCAATCCTTGGGAGTGGAGCATCAACAACCCATCAAGAAATGCATCGACACCATATACGATGTCATGTACATGGACACATCCGCACCGTTAGCCATACCGCTGATCCCTACTTTGCTGCAAACTGCACAGGAATCGTGGAAGAACCCGTCCACTATGGGACCGGTCTCCAAACGCCTGGATTGGCTGTATAAAATCCAAGAGAAAGATGCGGGTTTCCTCTTCACCCACCCAAAGCCCAACTCAGTTATTGTCGAGTCGGCACAAGGGAAGTCGTCCAAGTCCCACTCTGCCCCAACTGATAGAGAGGGCAGAAAATTGGACATGTTTGGCCGCCGGATATATTCCTCTACTGCTCTGTCAATGAAGGTGGTGAATTATCAGGCCATGATGGCAAGATATCATTTGTTTTTATGGGATAAAATGTCATCCCTCATCGCACGCCTACCGGATGAGACACGGGGAGCGTCACAGGTTTTCCAAGCAGAAGCTACACGCTTGGCAAAACAAGAGCTGACTACCGCCAGACACCAAATAGACTGCGTGTCCAAGGCGATGATTGGCGCCATTGCCCTCAGACGGCATGCGTGGTTGTGCTCCTCCAATCTCCCTCATGAATCCAAGGCTCATATAGAGGACTTACTTTTCGATGGCGAAGGTTTATTCCACTCCACGACGGACACAACTATGGATACAATTCAAAAAGCTAAAACCACGGCGAAGAAGATGGGGTTTTTCCCCACTGCGGCATCGCTATCATACTGTTCACACCGGTGGCCACGCCAGCAGTCCTATTCATCATGCCCATTCCAGAACCGACAGCCGCGTTTTCAGTCGTCTGTGACCCAGACCTCCTTCCAGCAGAAGAAAGGCTACCAGCAGAGCCGCTACCGCCAGCAACATAACAGACCGGATACGTCACAGAAACAGCGTCTTTGACTCTGTCCCAGTCTCTATCCCTCCGCACCCCAGCTTCGGACACTGACTGAAAGAATTTCACAAGGCTTAGGCACAGATTACATCGGACAAGTGGGTGCTGAATATCATCAAGAACGGATATCAGATAGAGTTCGCCTCTCCCCCTCCTACCGGCCTGGTCAAAGTCACTTCACTGTCAGATGTCCTGCTCCAAGAAGTAGCTACCCTACTCCAGAAGGGTGCCATTACTCTAGTACACCTCTCGAACTTACTGGCGGGGTTCTATTCCCGGTACTTCACCGTTCCAAAATGGGATGGGGGGCTGCGCCCCATCATGGACCTGAGACATCTCAACGACTTTATTCCAACCAAAAAATTCCACATGGTCACGCTTGCTGTAATTCTGCCGCTGCTAAAGCACAACTGCTGGTTTACTCTCATAGATCTAAAGGATGCATATTTTCATATCGCCATCCACAGTTCACACCAAAGATACCTCAGATTCATGATCGGTCCAAACGCCTATCAGTTCACAGTCCTTCCATTTGGCCTGAAGACAGCCCCCAGGGTGTTCATGAAATGTGTGGGAGAGATATGCGCCTTTCTACGAACGTCCGGGGTGGAACTCTACCCATACCTGGACGACTGGCTGATAGTCTCCCCCTCTCGACTTCAAGCAGAAAGAGATCTAGAAACCACGAAGACGCTCCTGAAAAACCTGGGCCTGTTGATAAACCTAGAAAAATCAGTGTTCACACCAACCCAGTCCATCCAGTTTATTGGAGTTCTTCTAGACTCCTCTCTGGGGAAGGCCTTTCTTCCAAAGGACCGGGCGACGATGATCCAGATGCTCACCATGCGCATTTTGGACTGCACGAAGGTCACTGTTTTCCTCCCGCAGAGACTTTTGGACCTTATGGCCTCCTTGGTGTACGTGGTCAGATGGGCAAGAATGCATATGAGACTACTCCAACAGTTCCTCCTGGCCAACTACGATCAGGCCAACAACCCAAACAGGATCAAGCTCATCATACCACACAACCTACGTCTCGCACTCTGGTGGTGGACGCTGTCGCACAACCTGGTGAGCAGGCTTCCCTTCGTAAGTCCCAACCCAACCCGCACCCTCACATCGGATGTGTTGCTACTGGGATGGGGAGCTCATTGCGATCACCTGTCAATTCAGGGAAGGTGGTCGGGCCAGGAAAAGACTCTTCACATAAACAAGTTAGAGCTCCTGGCCATAAAGAAGGCATTGTGCGCCCTCAACACGTATCTCAATGGTCACCACGTTTGGATCGTGACAGACAACACAACGGTCGTCTGGTACCTCAACAAGGAAGGGGGTACCCGGTCACGTGGTCTACTTTGGCTGACGTTGGACATCCTCCATTAGGCGATCAGGCATGAGATACAGCTATCGGCTATTCACATAGCGGGGACGGACAATGTTCAAGCGGACACTCTCAGTCGCCACTTTCAGGACACTCACGAATGGGAGATGTCCACATCGGTACTACATCTTGTTTGCCAGGTGGGGGAGACCAGCAGTAGACCTGTTTGCAACAACGGACAATGCAGTCTGCGATGCTTTCTGCACAAGAGCAGGGATTGGCGAACGGTCCCTAGGGGACGCATTCAACACCCATTGTGGGAGCGGTCTAATATACGCCTTCCCTCCGTTCCCATTACTGGCCAAAGTGGTCGCGACTCTGTCTTGCTCCCAGACAAATGCCATCCTGATAGCCCCCTGGTGGCCTCGTCAGGCGTGGTTCACTCCACTATTCCAACTATCCAAAGGGGAGTTTCTTCGTTTGCCAGCAATTCCAACTCTAATCTCCAAGAACCAAGGATTAGTTCTCCACCCAGAACTCCGCCAGCTACGTCTCACAGCGTGGCGAATCCGACCAGGTGGCAGGACTTAGATCTTCCACCCCCGGTTCAGGCTATTCTCGTAGAGGCCAGAAAACCCTCTACGAGGACTTCTTATCATAGGAAGTGGAGAAGATTTACTAACTTTGCTACTTCCAGAGGACTTGACCCGAAATCCTGTCAGATTTGGGACATCCTAGTTTTTCTACACTCACTTTATGAAGTGGGCCTGAAAGCGTCCTCCATTAAGGTCTATTTAGCAGCCATTTCTGCTAACCATGATTTGGTCCAACAGTTTTCCGTTTTCAACCACCCGTTGTCTTAAGTGTTTCCTAAAGGGTCTGCGCAACATGCACCCTCCGTTTCGTTCATTGGTTCCCCAGTGGAGTTTATCAGTTGTTCTCACTGCATTGACTGCAAAGCCCTTTGAGCCGTTGGACACAATTGACATCAGGTTGCTAACCTTCAAAGTGGCATTCCTAATTGCCATCACTTCGGCTAGAAGAAGTTCGGAATTGTGTGCACTTGTGATTGACCTACCTTACACTCAGTGTTTTCGTGATAAGGTGGTTCTGAGACCTGATCCGTCCTTCCTACCAAAGGTGGTGTCCAGTTTTCATGTTAACCAGGATATCGTGTTGCCCACCTTTTTTCAGGCATCCTCGAACCCCCTTACTGCAAAACTCCATTCCTTGGATGTTCGGCGCGCCCTAGTCTTTTACAAGTCTAGATCTGCCAGTTTTCAACATTCCAGTCGCTTGTTTGTATGTTATGGTGGTAAGACTAAGGGCCACCCTGTTTCTGCGCAGAGATTCGCAAAATGGATCGTTCAGACTATCTCCTTAGCCTACCAGCTAGCGGGGAAAGAGCCTCCAGAGTCGCTGAAGGCGCATTCAACTCGGGCCCTCTCCACTTCTACTGCTCTAGATTGTGGGGTGTCCCTTCCTGATCTCTGTAGAGCCGCAACGTGGTCTAATTCTTCTACCTTCGTCTCCCACTATAAGTTGGATGTAAGAGCCAGGGAAGACACCACATTTGGTCGTGCTGTCTTGTCCTCAATCCTCCAGTGATGCCCCAGCGAGCCTGCCCTCCTCTGGTAAGTGTTTGCTGGTTATTCGCCCATAGTGTGTGATGCACAGAGACCACGAAGAAGAAATGCAGGTTGATTACCTGTAACTGTAGTTCTTCGAGTGGTCATCTGTGCATTCACACAACCCTCCCGTCCCCTCTGGGCCTCGCTGGTTAGTGTCTGGTCCAAGAGAGTATCTATTGCGCATGCATGCTATCTCTTTCATATTTGTTCGTTTAATTGTTCATATCTATCTCGTTCGTGAGGCAATTCGGTCTCATTGAACTGAGGTAGGCGGAACCCGAGCATGCGCGATAGGACGGTGGGGGGGAGGGGTTCACGCCAGAAGTCTAGGCTATAGAAGTTTCCCAAATGGGGCTCGTCGCCGGCGCAGAGCCCATAGTGTGTGAATGCACAGATGACCACTCGAAGAACTACAGTTACAGGTAAGCAACCTGCATTTTTTGATTGAACCTTTTTCAGTCAGCCCAACACTCTTTCCTTTTCCTATATTGGCCATGGAGTAGCAAACAGAGCTTCAGACTTGAAAGAAAAATAGATTTGGATATTTATCTGGCAGAACCTGCAGTCTAGAATGAATGATTATTTTGTTTAAAGAACTTTCTAATTTATTTGTCCTGGGTTTTATGCAGCACATAAGAATTAACACCTGAGCCACCAAGGCTGACCCACCCATGAAGTGGTGTGAATCCCTTCTTCAGGCAGCGGATCCAGATGGATGGAAGATTGCATGCCGCTACCCACCCACCCACTGCTGGGATGATTGCACACCCCTCCGCTATGGGGGGCCCCTCTGAGCCCTGCTACCCTATGTCTTACTCTGAGGACTTACCAGTATGAGATGTAGGGCGCAGGCAACCATTCCAGAGAGCTCTGCTAGCCACTTTCCAGCAGGAGAGTAGTTGGCACTGCTCTCCGGAGCAGCTGGCACCACCCAACCTATGCTTTACTCTTGAGTACCTCAGTGTAAGGCAAAGGGCGGATAGATACTATGGAGAGCTGATGCCTTGAGAGAGGAGGAGTGCAGCAGGGAATGTCGCAAGGAGGATGGCAACAGTGGAAGGAGGAAACAAGGATGGTGGCAGTGGTGGCCACAGCAGGAGGGAAATAGAAAGATGGCGGCTGCAACAGGAGGGAGAATAGGGCAGTGCTGTGCTTTCCCACCTCAGGTGGCAGGAGGTCTTCCGCCAGCCCTGCGAACCATTGTTCAATATGTTATTTAAGCAGAAGCATTAATTTTAAGTGTGCTGTAGTCTGCAGTGGGATTGTTTCTACATATAAAACATTTGTGTGTTCTTTCCTTAATCAAAGTCAGGATAAATTTACGGCAAAAGATTAATAATAATAATAGAGCAAGAAAGAGATATAATAATAGTAATTCTGACCAAAGGTTCTGTACCTTTTAACAACTGCATGGTAAAGATTCAACTGGTTGTCTTCAATACGATGATATAGCAATGAGGAACTTGCGCCTGTTGTGCATTGTCACAGAGCTTCTTTTGGGATGGAGACTTAATGGACCTAAAGGAGATGCTGCATAGTCCTTAGGCCACCCTTCCCCAACCTGGTGCCCTCCAGATGTTTTGGATATGATGGAAATCTAAACTAACCATTCTGTTGCAATTGCAAATAACAATGCCAAAAACAGGGCTTTGTGACTCCAAAACAATCCCACCACCAAGATGAGCCTAATAGTAAGTAGCCCTGCTGTGTACCTGGCACACAGTTGTGTTGATATCTTATCAACTTAAACAATTTCTTTTTCTTTTTTTTAAACTAGAGTTTGACCATGACAGAGACTTGGACAATGAAGTAAAAGGTGAAGAAATAACCTTTGCGGAACTGCACCCCAAAAAGCAGTCAAGAAAGAAGGGGAAAAGAAAATAAACATTTAAGTGCTGTGATTTATCTTTCCTTTGATTTCAGCTGTATTTTATTTACATTGTAAAAACCTTACCCTTGAAGTGTAAAAATACGTGCACACACAAATTGTGAAATGAACCAGCAAAGACTTTTGTCCCACAGGAATTTGGTAGAAGGCCAGCTTATGGTCATAAGGGGCTGATTTTAAAAATATGTGGAGAAACTGAATTTTGGATTTAATCAACTCGTCAGCAGTGAAACAGTCCAGAACAACTCATTTGGCAGAAAGTCCCGAGTCTCTGCTGGAAATGTTAAAGAAACTGGAAGAGAGCATCATTTGGTAGGAAAGGGATGCTTAGCTCTTTTTCCTTGCAACCCTCCCCACCACCACCACTCCAGCATTTGCTGCGTTGTGAGGAAAACAGGCTCTCCCATTTGCTCTTCCCAGATGACACCCTTCCTCTGCTACTTTACAGATGTTTGACTGAGGTCCAAGCTTGTAGACCTCTGTCTCCATCAAGTGTGTAGTTCCACCTTTAAAAACCAATTTGGCGGTGGGGGGAGGAAGAGGAAGACTCATCCTCTCCCCTTTGTTCTTCACCTTCTCTATTTTCAATTCTCCACTTTAAAAAAAAACAAAAAACTACCAGCTAGAGTAGAAACACCCACAGCAAGAAGTGGGATTTTCAAGTTTCATAAAATTGTAATATTTCAAGACATTAAACGATAGCTTATACAAGTAAAATGCCACTGTGGATATGTGAGACCCATGCCTGGTCCTTTACTTGGAGTCTCTCAGAAACAGAATGCAGTCGATGGTTGTGCTTATTTTTCTAATTTGTTTTGATATTAATTGTTCTCTACATAAGTCAAAATTACAATGTTTCTTCAAAGTTTCATTGTGTATATATACATTTTAAGGGGCAAAATTTTATACATTTCAGATTCCAAAAATAGATTGTGGCACTGCATTATTTTTAAAAGAAAATAAAACAAACTGTTATAAACTGTTCTTCATTTTTGTCTACTAGTCGTCATGATGGCTATATATTATTTTCAGTATCCGAGACAGTATGCCTTTGAATACCATTTGCTGGGGAACACAACTGTAGAAGTGCTATTCTGCTCATGTCTTGCTTGTGGGTTCCCCATAGACAACTGGTTGACCATTGTGGGAAGAGAATGCTGGACTAGAGAGGCTTTTGGTCTGATCTATCAGGGCTCTTTGTATGTCCTAATCAAAGGATTTCCTGGTTGGAAGGGATCTTGGAGATCCTTTAGTCCAAGAGCCTATTCAATGGAGGAATCAGCAACTATAACATCCTTACCAAATGGTCATCTTCCAAGGCAGTCTGTTCCACTATCGAACAGTTTTTACCATTGGGAAGTTTCTCCTAATGCTTAGCAGAAATCTGCGCCTTTGCAGTTTCAGCCTATTAGCTCTAATCCCGCTCTCTAGAACAGCAGAACAAGTTGACCTGGTTTGCACAATATGGCATCCCACCTGCGGGGTCTGTCGCATCATGCTGGGAGCTCACAGGTGCTATTTTGGCTTGCTGTGACTTGTCATGTCATGCAAACCCAGGCAGCAGGAATTGGAAAACAAGTCATGGCTTATTTGACGGTTGTCTAACCCTCAAACAACCCCTGCTGCCTGGGTTGGCATGACACGGCAAGCCAGATGCCCATAGGCACCATGCAAAAGTAGCACCCATGGGCACCCAGCGTAAATCAATTAAGCCATGGTGTACTGTTGTGTTGTGTGAATCAGGACATTGGGTGACAGCCCTTCAGATATGCAAAGACAGCTTCAGGCTAAGTTCTTCCAAAGTTCTTGCCCTGGAATACCCGTCAACACTCCCTTTTCTGATTTAAGCATTCCAAGAGGTCAGCAGAGGTCAGCATTCGCGGCCTTTCTGGAAAGCTTGTTTCCTTTGAGTCACAGTCTCATTGAGCAACCCATAATTTATTCCAAGGAACCTCACAAGCTTCCCCAAACACAGCCTGAAAAGCACCGAGGTAGAAGACATGCCTGCAGTGAACGCATTGAAAGCCAGGCAAGTTTTTAAATATATTTTGAGAAGCTATTTGTTCTTACCCACAGATACAGCACTGCAGCACATACACTGAGATTAAAACCAGACACTTTGGAAGTGGGGGCGTGTATGTGAGGGCACAAAATCATCTTGTGTCTCATTCTTTTACCAGCCATCTTATTCTCAAGGAATAAAGCAAATCTCGTTTGCTAGCAGATAGAGATGAAAGTATGCGTGAAATCTTATGTCATCTGTTTGGTCTTTTGTTGTTCTCCAAGGGCATGTGTGCTTATGACATATTAAGGAAAGAAAAGGATGAATTAAAGTCTTAACCATAAGGGAGGGAAGAATCCTATTTGAGAGCAAAAGGGGGGAGCTTACCTTCTCTGCGGAACCCGTGGAAGGTCTGGTGGAATCCATTTCATTCTTAATTTTGATCAGGGCATCGAAAACCATCATCCCACATCTAGAAATATAAATGCCAAATGCCTACGGTGGTCATCAGGATCACTCAGCGTAGTTTCCTCTCGTTTGGACTAAAAATTAAAAGATTAGATCACATAAGCAGTATGATGCAAATGCCCTTAACGCACAGAGCGGGGCAATATATTTCCCTTTCTGAAAGATCTCTCAGCGTCTTCCCCTCCCCCAAGGACTCATGTGTTCAGGTCTATTTCATACATCCACATGCGTGGTTTCTCTCCAGTGTTGTCTGGGTTCCACTGATACACCGCAAACTTCTTGATGCGGGCCGACGCCTCTGAGGCAGGTGCCACCATAGTTGCTGCTGCTGTCTGGACCGTGGCAAACCTGCGAGGCGAGATCACGTGAGCGTCTCCTGCAACTGCCTTGAGATCAGGCTTAATTGCCGTGGTTCTCCGTGGTTGTCATTCTGTAGTGCTGCGATCTACGGAGCAAACACCCTTGCAATGGCCTTGTGCATTTGTTATTTTCCCCACTTTCCATATGAGAGAAACCAAGACAGAGAGCAACTTAACCACAGATAGGCAATGAGGTGGGACTGGAACCCAGGTGCAAACCCAGGTAGCGTCTGGACCGCTGCCCTCTCTTGGCTCCCCAAAGGGGATGGTGCACCTATTTCTCTCTCTGCCCCTTCTCATCCTGGTGTGGGGAAGGGGCTCTTTCCCCCCATTCCTGGAAGAAAGGAATATCAAGGTTTCCAGAAAGTTCCCAGTTTAAGCCTCTACCTCCTTCTGTTAGTGGATAGGGGTGGGGAGGTCATTCCCCCTGAAGCAGGGAGGCAGAACCGTGCAGGCCTGGGGTCCCAATCCAGCCTTCTGGGGTTACCTTGCTGGCCCCATCCCCTATTCCAGATTTTGTGCCGTCTTCCCTTTTGCATCTCCTCTGCCCCCCCCCCCCAGCTTCTTAAAGGTGGCTACCAGGCAGAAGGCGGAAAAGCTCCTTCGCAATGGAGTCCCGTGGAGGAAGAGGTTCCGCTGCCCTGCTCACGAGGAGCCCCTCCTCCTCGGGGCCCTGCGCGGCGGCGGCGGCAGTAACTGAAAGGGGGCTCCGGCCAGGGCCAGCGAGGTCCGAACGAGATCCTGGGGGCGCCGAACTCACTGCGGACTAGTGTCTTGCGCCAACGGACACCCCACCCCCCATCTGCCCTTCCTCCCGCCCGCCCCTCTGGGCCCCTCTCACCTGCAGCGGCCGCAGCAGCGACGGGCCGCTCCCGCCTCCGCGTCTGAAAGGCCCGGACAGCGCGATCCCCGTCCTCGACGCCGCCTCCGCCACAGTCACCTGCAGCAGCTGCAGCCCTCTTGCGCCCTCCTACTGACCCATCGGCAGGCAGGGGTAAGACGTCGCTTCCAGGGAGGGAGGGAAGGAAGGAAGGAGCCGCGCGCCTCTTCCGCGCGGCTATATTGGGAGAGGCGCACCCTGCGCACGAGGAGCTTGCTTCCTCAAGCAGTTTCGCTTTTGATTTGGGCACAACTGCTTGCAGGGTTTGAGCAGAGGGTCTTCCCAGCTCAGCAATGCTGCAGAGGCAGGCAGAGGTCGGTGCGTGGGGAAGTGCAGCTCCTTCGCCTGTCCTCCTTCCTCGGTGTCTCATAAAGAACTGGATCAGGCCGTCCCCCATCTTGTCCTGCTTTGCCAGTCATGATAGTCGGAGAAGCCTAGTAAGCTATTCCTGGCTGCAGCCTTTTTACGGTCATGTGGTGAAAGAACCATGCAATTGCATCCCCTTTACTCTGTGTTGCTATTAACGGACACCATGAGAACACAGAGAAGGACCAAGCACAAAACTTGTGCGGGCATGTTTGACTAATATAGCCCAATTGGACTTCATTTGATGATAGTCTTAAGTCTTATCTTAAAAAACAGGAGAGCAAGAAAGAATTCAGCTCTCTTTCCTTTTAGTCATATCCTGTATTTTCCACTTTAAGGGGAAAAGGAAGAGAATCAACAGGTGACTCTTTTTTTTTACCTTTTCAACAACATTCTGGTTGTAGAAAATAATTTTTAAAGGCATGAAATCATTTGGTCACCTTATCAAGGATGGTCTTGTGGATTGTATAGCTAAAAATAAAATAGCAGACCTCATTACCTGTCTGAATTTTAAAAATATAACTTTAATAGTAGTCTTCATCACAACATGCTAGAGGTGTGGTGGAAATAGTGAAGATACAGGTGACTGCCTCACCTCCATTAGCTGAGAAGGAGAAGCGAAGCTAGGTGTCATCGGTGATGCCTCAGCCCGCGCCCCTGGATAACCTCTCCCTGAGTTTTCATATCCCCTCCCTCCACCTTCTCTAAGGGGCATGCTAGGCAAGAGCGGAACCATCACAATACAGGACTTCACACCCCAACTCAAGACAGCCTTCGCAGAAGGATAGTCCAAAAGCTCCCGTGAGGTCCAGAATGTCCACAGGCTTGCAGGTCCCCTATCCTTCTCCCAGCAAAGGTACTCTAGTAACTTCCCATTTGGATTTTCACAATGTATTAACCACAGGGCTGCATTTCAATGTGATCTAGAACTTCAGTTTGTCTAAATGGGGCAGCTAGACCAGTAAGCAGGACTGGCCAATCCAATCACACTATGTCAGTAGTTTGCCAGTTAAGCTGGCTGCTGGTTCATTTATGGGCTTTAAACCCTAAATGGCTTGGGGCTAGGGTATTGGAAGGAGCAACCCTTTCAATATCTACCTGGCCAGATCCTACGATTTTTCGCAAAGCTCTCCGGATGCCTCTGTTTAAGGAAACAAAGTAGGTAGCTTCTCACCTCTTACCCTCCTTTTCCCCCCCTAGCTAAACAATCCCAGGTGTTTTAACTTTCCCTCATAGGGGAGATGCAGCAGCACTTTGATCATTCCGGTTGTCCTTTTCTGCACTTTTTCCAGCTCTACAATATATTCTCTTAGGTGTGGTGACCAAAACTACACAATATTCAATAAATTTGTATAAGGGCAATATGATACTGCCAGTGTCATTTTCGATTCCTTTCCGAATTATGCATAATGTGGAGTTAGCTATTTTACAGCAGCCTCATACCGGGTTAACATTTTTATCTCATTGACAGCAAAGAGGGCATAGCGTCAAGCAGACTAGGACACCTGAACGGGGCAGATTCTTCCACAGAAGTGTTGTGGTTGACAATACCAGGCTCCAAAACAATATAGTGGTAGGAAGATACTGTAATCTCCCAGATCAGAAGGCTCAGGGTAACGTTGAGATGGAAAATGAAATCAGGGGAAGAAAGAAATCAGCAAGAAGGGGAAGTGTAGGGGACGGAGGGGAAGAGTAGGGGAAGAAGGGGAAGAAGGGGAAGTGTAGGGGGAAAAGGAGAAGTGTAGGGGAAGTGTAGAGGAAGAAGGGGAAGAAGGGGAAGTGTAGAGGAAGAAGGGGAAGAAGGGGACATGTAGGGGAAGAAGGGGAAGTGTAGGGGGAAAAGGAGAAGAAGTGGTAGAAGGGGAAGTGTAGGGGAAGAAGGGGAAGTGTAGGGGAAGAAGGGGAGGGGAAGAAGGGGAAGAAAGGGAAGTGTAGGGGGGAAAGGAGAAGTGTAGGGGAAGAAGGGAAGAAGGGGACATGTAGGTGAAGAAGGGGAAGTATAGGGGAAGAAGGGGAAGTATAGGGGAAGAAGGGGAAGTATAGGGGAAGTATAGGGGAAGAAGGGGAAGTATAGGGGAAGAAGGGGAGGAAGGGGAAGTATAGGGGAAGAAGGGGAAGTATAGGGGAAGAAGGGGAAGTATAGGGGAAGAAGGGGAAGTATAGGGGAAGAAGGGGAAGTATAGGGGAAGAAGATAAAGAATGGGAAGTATAGGGGAAGTATAGGGGAAGAAGGGGAAGTATAGGGGAAGAAGGGGAAGTATAGGGGAAGTATAGGGGAAGAAGGGGAAGAATAGGGGAAGGGGAAGAAGGGGAAGTATAGGGGAAGAAGGGGAAGTATAGGGGAAGAAGGGGAAGTATAGGGGAAGAAGGGGAAGTATAGGGGAAGTATAGGGG